>OX637407.1:27292190-27999690 GCA_951799425.1 Ilex aquifolium | reverse complement strand
GAGAGAGAGAGAGAGAGAGAGAGGCTGCTTTCAATGCGCATTGAATATCTCCATTAACAAAACAAACCGGGAAGCCGGATCATATAAATACAGGTCAAAAAATACTGTTGCCCCCACCACGTTCCATCAGTGTAGATCAGGTTAATTAAACATCATTCCACGCATTTATTTACACATTTGGAATGAAGTTTTCAAGGTATTCATGGCACCCGAGTTTCAGAAATGATTTCTCTATAAACGAAGATTACATCAGATAACATACAATTGTACAAGGTACATCGTACTCTCCCAGATTAAAATCTCGGACACTTGACCTACCCTACCCTGTTAACCCTCTCTTTTTCATTGTGACCTCTTAACATGTTATACTAGCCTTGTCTCTTGTTTAGCTAAACTATAGTGTGTTCTTCAACATAAATTTGATCCAATATTTTTGAATTCAGTCGGGGGGGAAGAAGAGCTGTTTAAGTAGCTAGGTGACCAAACTATAAGCCATTCAATGGAGTTTGAATTTACTGAGCGTTAGATCAGTTGGTGAGAGACTGTTCTAACTTAACCAAGGTCTCGGGTTCGAGTCTTGGGAACGCAGCTGCGTTCGATAGGAAGAGCTTTGCCGCCCTTGTGGTCCCACCCGGCTCGAATCCGGATTAGTCAGAGCCCAATGTGACTTTCGAATATCGGATGGTCTGACAAAAAAAAACAAATTTATTCAATCAAGCAAAAACTTATTCTCTAGCACATTAGTTTGGATTTATGCAATTAAAGAACTTACACTCTCTAGTACATAATAATGACCATGGTACAACAATAAACTGACATTTCATGAACTGTGCTCTATATATGGCCAAATATCAAACAAATAGGTGTCTGTCTGTACCAATTGGTTCATTTATAAGGCCATCTAATCTCTACCCTCCATTGTGTTGACCATGTGCACTGGCAGTGATGGCCATTGATGGTGGCTGCAAAATAAAGATATTGTTGGGAGCTTTGGGGCCCTTGTACCATCGTCATCATATATAGGTGTTTAATGTGATAGCAGGATGGTCTGGTCATTGAACAGACTGTTTGAGAGGCCATCCGCCATTGTTAATGCCAGGCTAAACTCAAATTTGAATGCAAGTTGCTTGTCAAAAGCCCTTATAAGGCATAGTATTTTCCCTCTACATTGGAGGGATAGAGAAAGAAGCTAGGATTGTAAATTATTAATACAATCCATAATTCTATATGAAACAAAAGCAAAGTGAGCCGGTTCTGTTAAAAGTTTCAAGTAATTAACGAGTTGACAAGACACAACCGTTTAGCAAATGGATCAACCCGACTTGATTAAAGATAGCATGAATTTGGTTAAATACAACATATACATGATATGAACTCGACTGTGCATGCATAACCATAAATGGATGAGATTTAAGTTGAACAAACGTTGAAAAGAAACAACTTGCACCACTTATAGACATTAGTCATGTGACCCATTGCAAGGCATTTCTAAATGTGATAGACAAAAGATCATAGGTTAGAATGTTTGGTGATAATGTCGGTTTTCTTTTCACTAAATAAGAAGTGGTCAGAGAACCAGAAAGCCTCAAAGGTTTCATCTCGTTGCATATATATAGAATAACATAACCTTCACGTATAGCATAAAATCACTTTCTTCCAAATGAGAAGGATACTTATCTCTATGCGAAAAGGACAAGTCATTGACGTTCTTCCTTGAGCTTATTTGGCCTACAAAGGCTGAATCATAGTTAAAACAATGAACCAATAGAAAAAAAATGGAAACCTGAAAAAGGCAGGACGGTCATGATGATCATATTAAACTATAGGGCATGACTATGGTACCGAATTTTACTTTTATGTATTATACTAAAAAAATAATTATTGGTGGTTGATTTTAATTTGAGTTATTTGAGACAGAGCAGAGGCGAGATTTAAACCCGTGTGACACGTGCTAATGGGATGATTTCCTTGTTATCTCAACACAATTATATTTAAGGGTATTCAAATTTCTGATTGGCCGCAATTTCCTATTTTACCTGACCCTATCCTACCCTACTGAACGGCTAGCCGTAAAAATCGGGTAGGAATGTGGAAGAGTTTTTGGTCTTCCGATTAAATTGGGTAGGAATGTGAAATACTCATCAATTTTCGCATTTCTACCCTACCCTACCCGCATTAATTAATTTATATATATATATATATTGGAGCAGTTATGATTTTAATGTGTTCCATATGGTTTAAACTTAAAATAATTGCTATTGTATTTGTGTAACAATTATGATGGATTGATGTTCATGCTTTCTTGTGTTTTATTGTAATTGTTGTTGTAGTTGTTTTAGATTTTAGTGTTATTGATTTATTGTGTTGTTAAATTGATGCATGTTATTTAATTAAATTGTTAAAATAATCCAAAAATTTATAGGTACAAAAGTGTTTACCCGACTTCCTATCCTGTTAATCGGGTAGGAAGTCGGGTAAGAATACCACACCTGATCTGGTAGGGTAGGCCAAGAAAAAATTATTCCGCAAAGTATCGGGTAGGAAGACGAAAAACTATATTTCCTACCCATAGGGTAGGGTGAACACCCGTAATTATATTCGCGTCCTAATAAATTCCTCAAATATTTCTCATTCCTATCAATGTTGTAGATTTCTTAAAAGTGGAAATCATAAAGGCTAGAACCCCATCATTTGTGAGGTGCCACAGCCACAAACATCACATGGCAATAACGCCTTTGATGTACCTATTTTTCGTTTGCATGCAAACAATAATAACGAAATTATGAGGTAGAAGTGATAGGAATGTAGGGTTAAGACAAGGAAAGCTTTGGAGTATTCAGGGTAATACATAGATATCAACCTCTGAGCTTTCAATGTTTAAAACAATCAGAGGTGTCTTATTCAATTCCTACAACTTGTGGTGTCATGTTGTATAACTAACTGTATTAGGGGCCATGGTCATCCATATCCACTTTTTTTTTTTGTCCTTTAAAATTTGCTTCAGAAAAATGGAGTTTTGTAGAAATAAACTCTTCCCTAGCTGCTATTTCGATTTCTGAAATCAAAAGTGCAGAATTTTGGGCATAGTGTTTACTTACGTATTGTTTGATAATATTTTTTAAGTTATTCGTTTTAAGCTGAAAGAATAGCTTCGTCAAGGAAAATAAATCTATGTTGGGTTGTAATGTTTTTGAAATAATCTGTATGCATAGATAAATGATGCATTTATCCGTGGACAAATGTTATATATATATAAGCTTAGAGGAAAAAGCATAATAATGCAAAAAAGATGGTACTTTAAAGAAATTAACAAAATACCCATTTGAACATCCTTTTGTGTTTTGCTTTTCTTTTTTAATTTTCTGATGGAAAACAAGTAGTTTACAAACAAGGTAACTGGAGGATTGCAATACTTAAAACAAAATCTCATTTTCGGAGTCAAATCAATCTCCTTTATTGTGAGGATTCATGATGAATGAATCTTTGGTCCAATGATACTCCTTATTTTACGAAGACTTTGCTTTCTTGAGATTAAGGGTTCAAATCCCTCTCCCCTCAAAAAAAAAAAAATTTGTGAGGATTCAAGACTGTAAGGAAAACTGAGAGTCAATGTGCATTTGTTCAAATGAGCTTAAACATTTGTTCAAATTCGACTCATTTAGACAAATAAAGTTTTGCGAGCTTGAACCAAACTTACAAACTTATTCAAGTTCGACTTATTTAGAAAACGAGTCATATATATCTCGTTTTTGAAAAGATTTAAATTTTGAACATCTTAGTTTCGAGGTGAGGCCCAACTCATCTCGATTATGATATCAATCAAGCTCAATATTCTGTGATGCAACTTTGTAAAGCCCTTATTTGAAGTTGAATATTTTTTAATAGCACCATGGATGCATAACATATTGAATTGTTAATTAATTAGTACGGATAATATTATTAGTGATATTGTTTTTTTCATTTAAGAATTTTAATGGGACAGTGGGGTAGTCGTTGTGATTAATATATGATGAATGATTGAAGGAAAGGAATTGAAGAGTACATGAATTGTTATCAAAGATCAAATTATTAGTGGACTTGACTTGACAGAGCATAGGCACCGAGGTAGAGGTTAGTTGGCCACCTTGTTTAGATCCTCCAATTGGAGAATGGGATTAAAAGACACTACAATAAAAAACGGTCGAATTCCAACGTTTGATTTATCATACTCGTGAGAAGGGAATCCTATGCAGCTACTTAAAGTCTTAAACTCAAGTCATATCATGCTGAGAGAGGGAGAGGGAGAGGGAGAGGGAGAGAGAGATTTTGCCACTATTAGGGGCTTTGAAACTTTCCTTCGACGCTAAACAGGTTTTTTAACATCTCTAAACTTACCACAGAAAGAAAAACATCTCTAATAATTATCCAGATATGTTGGAAAAGAGTAGTGAGTGGATAAAACAAAGTTTCATAAACATTTGGGGCCTAAAAAATTATTCAATGTTTTAAATAAAATAATGTCATATATTGAAAGTTATTGAATTTAATATTTTTTTTTATTTTAAAACAAAAAAACAAGAACATCATGTAGTAGCCTAGACAGTTTACACTCTCCGATATTCTGAGTTTGAAGTTTGACAATTTTTTTTGGAGCCAAGTTATGAGGAATTTGTCATTTATTAATTCTCTAGTTTCGTTGTAGATAATCTACCTTTAATTGGACTGCAGAAGAGATTAATCGAAGTGTATCTAAGTTTAATTAAAAAGAACAGAAGAAATAGGGTCAATTGTACTATAGAGATTCCCAAAGTATAGAGTTTGTCTCATTTTGGTCCTCAATTTTTTATTTGTATTATTTTAGTTTCTGAAATATTGAATATGGTTCTATGTAGTCCCTCAAACAGACAACATTCAAATTGCTAACGATTTTTTATCATAAACTTGTTACATGATATCTAAATATGGGTAAAAAATAATTTGGGTAGCTCTTGACAAAAATTGGGGTGGATATTGACCAAAAATGTGTAATATGGGTAGCTCTTAATTAAAATTTGAATAACTCATTATCAAAATTATATAATTTGGGTAGCTCTTTGACCAAAATTTGAATATAAATTAGATTAAGAATTATCCAAATTATTTTTTTTGCCCATATTTAAGTATTACGCGATAAATTTATAATAAAAAATTATTAATAATCTTGATGCTGTGTACTTGAAGGATTATATAAAAATATATTTAATATTTTAAGAATTAAAATAATAAATTCAAATATTTGAAACTAAAATAAAATAAATCCTATACTTTTGTAGTCTCTAATACAATTAACCCGAAAAAATAAGAGCCAGAGTAAAACCACTGTTCTAACCAGAACCGTCCCTACCTCTCTCAAAACTAAGTATAAAATTGTGCCTCCAACCAAACACATCCACCAACATTCTCTCTCTCTCTCACACATACACACACACACACACACAAAAATGCAGAAACTCAAGCCTCTCGCTCCCTTTCTTCTCTTCCTTTTCTTGTACTTACTGCCATCTTTCAATGTAAGTAAACAATCTAATGTTTCTAACACGCGCACACACACACACACAATCCTTTGTACTAAGATATTTAGTGTTATAATTAATTTTGCGTTGTACACATTTATATATCATTACTTATGCATATGTATTGTTTGTGCCAATGCAGGTAGTTGCCGCCGGAGCCGGAGAGTCACGGGCCGGAGAAAACCCATTCACCCCGAAAGCCTATCTAATTCGTTACTGGAAAAAACAAGTCTCCAATGAATTACCTAAACCATGGTTCCTTCTGAACAAGGCCTCCCCATTAACCGCCGTGGAATCGGCGACTTTCACCAAACTAGCCGATAAAAACTCTCTTTCCGCTCAACTACCATCCTTCTGTTCCTCAGCTAACCTTCTTTGCTTCCCCGATTTATCGCCGAGTCTCGAAAAGCATGACAAAAACGTCAACTTTGCCTTGTACGTGGACAAGAACTTCACCAACTACGGAACGGATCGACTCGGCGGGTTCGACTCGTTCAAGAACTACTCCGACGGCGAAAATATTCCAGTCGATTCGTTCAGAAGGTACAGCCGGGGCTCGATTGGTCATGGTGATAAGTTTTCCAATTATGCCCCTAACACCAATGTGCCGGACGAGAGCTTCAACACCTACGGCACCACTGCCACTGGTGGCACCGGTGAGTTCAAGAACTACGCCCACGACGTCAATGTCCCGAACCTCCGGTTCACTTCATACTCCGACAACGTAAACGGCCGGAAACAGACTTTTAATTCCTATAGCGACGACGGTAATGCCGGAGATCAGCACTTCACGAGCTATGGAAAGAATGGTAATGGAGCTTCCAACGAATTCAATAGCTATGGTAAAAACACGAATGTGGTTGGTTCGACCTTCACAAAATATGGTGAGACTGCCAATGGCGCTAACGACAAATTCACAAGCTACGCTTCCAATGGCAATAATCCAACAAACAATTTCAGAAATTATGGTGATGGTGGCAATGCCGCTGTTGATAGTTTCTTGAGTTACAGAGATCAATCCAATGTGGGTGACGATTCTTTTCAATCTTACGCCAAGAATTCCAACGCAGCTGAGGTCAATTTTGCAAATTATGGTCAGTCCTTCAATGAAGGTACAGACAAGTTCAGTGGTTATGGAAAAGGTGCTTCAAATCATGCCGTTGGGTTCAAACTTTATGGAGTGAACAACACTTTTAAAGACTATGCCAAAAACGGTGTCACTTTCTCTAGCTATATCAATGGAAGCTCTACAGAATTGACTGCAATGGAGAAGAGTGGCAAAAAGGTAAATAGGTGGGTTGAGCCGGGTAAATTTTTCAGAGAGAGGATGCTGAAAACCGGAACTGTAATGCCGATGCCGGACATTCGTGATAAAATGCCCAAAAGGTCGTTTTTGCCCCGGTTGATTTCGTCAAAATTGCCATTTTCGACATCGAAGCTCGACGAGTTGAAGCAAATCTTTCACGCCGGCGATAACTCCAGCATGGCGAGTATAATCGCCGACGCGTTGAGTGAGTGTGAGAGAGCACCGAGTAGCGGCGAGACCAAGCGGTGCGTGGCCTCGGCGGAAGACATGATCGACTTCGCCACCGCCGTGCTCGGCCGCGACGTCGTCGTACGGACGACTGAGAACACCAAGGGGTCAAAGCAAAACATTATGATCGGAGAAGTCAAAGGGATCAACGGTGGCAGAGTCACCAAATCGGTGTCTTGTCACCAGAGCCTGTTCCCTTACCTACTATATTACTGCCACTCGGTTCCCAAGGTTCGGGTCTACGAAGCAGATCTTTTGGACCCGAAATCTAAGGCCAAAATCAACCATGGTGTTGCCATATGTCACGTAGACACGTCATCTTGGAGCCCCGGTCATGGAGCCTTCATGGCATTGGGTTCGGGTCCTGGAAAGATTGAGGTGTGTCACTGGATCTTTGAGAATGATATGACTTGGGCAATTGCTGATTGATCTTGGAGCCATTTGGAAGACCCTAAATTAAACCCATTTAAGTTGCATTTATGTTATGTGGGTAACTATTAAGTTCATTTCCAAGTCAACCATTTAGGTATAATTTCTTAATGGGTATGATTACGAGGTTTTAATTTCGTGTTGTGTTTGAAGTATTTATCGAGGCATCCACCTTTTCCTAATAAAAGATCCGTTTATACGTGCTAAGTCACTTAAATTCTCGAAGAAAAGAAAAAAAACAAATATATGTGAAGAAATTTGACTCCATCCATCGATCTTAAATAGTCACGATAAATGATTTGTTGTTTTGTGTTAAATGTATGTGCAATGCTTCCACACCTTCACAACAAGCAAATTTGGCTCACTATGCAAGTTGTGAGTGTTCTTTACACATGTGAAATTGTCATAATTTTATTTTTAAAAAAAAAACTAACTTGTGGGTTCGATCTAACAAGCAAGTGTTCTGACAATTTGTCATTAGTCATAGGCACAACATGATAGCGTCACCTTGGTGCCTCGTAAGTATCAATATTTTTCTCTTGTTGGGGAGGTGTGGCAAGTGAAAAGTTGCAAATTGAGAGAAGTTGTGGGAGATCTCAAATTGAATTCATTAATGTTAGTTTTTTTCTGAGTAATGTTTTAAAGAAAGATGTGCCATGAAAAAAGGGTCAATTCAAATGTTGAGAATTGAAAGAGCCAACAAGTACCCACATTGCATATATGCATGCTTATAAAGCTATTTTGGTTGCAATTCAGTGGTCCTAAGACCATCAATAGTAGTGTCGCTGTAAGGCATAGAAAGGTCATTTGCCAGCTATTCCTGGCCCGGGCCACTGCCATTTTTTATTTTATTTTTAGAATATAATTTAATTATTCAAATACTGTAGTTTTACCTTTATCTATCCATGTATCATAATTTTAAAATGGGTGAATTGCACTTTTGAACCCTGAGATTTTTCGTTTGAACTTTAGTCCCTCAAGTTTCAATTTTTTCAATTTAATGCTCAAAGTTTATACACAACTAATGAGGTCCCTAATTTAAACATCTGTCTATAAAAGTGATAGAAAACAGCAGGTGATGGGCACTTGAGAATGATAGAGGGGCGGGAAAGTAAGGTGAAAACACCACATGCACTGTCTCTGATCATCCTCATGTGCTGTTTTCCGTTGAGACGACAATTAGGAATAGGGATCAAATTAGTTAAATGTGTGAACGTCGAGAACTAAATTCGTAAATGTAAAGTTTTAGGAAATAAAGTTCAACAAGTTGTAATTCTTAGGGACTAATGATGCAACTTTATCCTTTTAAATTTATTTACCAAATTATTCATATTTTCAAAAAACCGTATTTTTAAAACATTTTTTTCAATGCAAGAAACGTTTTTTTTAAAACATTGGTAATTTGACAAATAAGTTTCTCCAAAAAAAAAAAATACTGTAGTTACATAACTAACCTCGAAAAAAGAATTTGGGGGTGGTGGAATCATCATCATCACCATCAAGGAAACCAAGGAGCATTGCAGTTTAGACTAAAAAGGCTTGGCTTGTGATCAACTCAACCCCTTGAAAAGTCATATGCCAAAATGATTTACGAACACAATTATATAGAGTTCTGAATGGAAATCCTCTACTTCCAAGCCCCATTAGTATTGTATTCATGTCCAAGAGGTCACAATTTCTTTTTGTTTTTGGGTTCAACGGTTAAAGTATTACAATCAATTTACGCATACCTCAGCTAATTCATTCTCCAATTCGATCAAAGAGTTCCAATTTCTCGCAGCACATTTGGTTCCCCTGAGAATGTAAATCATGCATCAAAATACCCCGTTCAAGAACGTCATGAGAGGGATTCGATGCGCCTTGTGTGTGGATAACTGTCTCTATTTTGATTGAGAGTTTGGACCCCGAGAAGCGACAACCGATAAAGTCCATAAGAGAGAATAAGTTGAAAATAAAAGGAAAAGAAGACATTTAATAAAGTATGACATTAAACAGGTTTAGGTAACAATCACAAATCTATAAAATACAGACCACTGTGAAAGAAACTTCATAAAAAATTGTGGGAACGGATAAGCTTGAACTGCGGGGAAGGCTCCAATCATGATCAGTGCCTTTATACATAGGCCCCCCACTCTCCTTTACACTTTTTTATAAGAATACTTGATGAGATTTGTCAGTGTACTTTAGTTATTGTTAACGGTTTATTTTGTTTATTTTTTCTTTTTGTAAAGGGTCATTGTCCTTTTCCTGTTGATTAATTGATGAGTTTAATAATAATAAATAGTTTATCATAAAACAAATTGGTGGTAGACAGATTGAGTTAAAAGTTAAAGGACCATTCAACTAAAAGAACCCTCAAGGTTAAGAATAGTGATAGAAAACGTGGTTCCTTTTGCTTTGAGCCATTGGGTACAATTTTTGCAATTAAACAAAAAAGTTGAAGGACCCATTGGGTGTAACGGTGAGACCATGTCATTAATGACATGTGGGCTCCGCTGCTTTAATAATCTATTAATAACTACTTAATCTAATAGCGGTCATTTTTGAATGAGTAATGCTATGTATTCCAAATCTGCAACTCAAATTTGCATATTAAATGAAGGAGAACCATTAGATCAGTGGGTTCTATTTAAAAAAATTGATGACACCCACTCATCCAACGGCCCTCCTTCATTTGGAATGCAAATTTGGGTTACAAATTTGAGATACATAGTATTTTCCTTTTTGAATAGTATGGTTCACTAATTTTATTTGTTGTTTTATAATTAATTGAAAACACTACATTATATTAATAATGTGATATTATTGTTACACCCAATATTTACTCCAGCTGTTGGGCTTCATGCCCAAAACATGGTCGTCATGCAAGGTAATGAAACAAACACCCCTAGCCAAGTTTGCCTCGATTTGTGCCTTTTTCGTGTTTCACATCAAAACAGTGTTTTACCTGTACATGTCATGTCAAAAATTGACTCTTACTTACTATCATGAAAATTAATTAATGACTAAATTAATTAATTAATTCTTACTCAGTTTAATTACGATTGTAAATCTTAGTTTTGCCTAATATAATTGTATAAATTAATTATGACTAAATGAATTTTTTTTTTTTTTTGAACAAGACTAAATGTATTATTGATAATATAAGTTATGTTTGTAACCAATTTTGTAGTAACTTTCTTTTTTCGTTTGTTTGTTTGTTTGTTTGTTTGGTCTTAGGATTCATCCAAGCGTGAAAATACGCATTAATGTGATTAATATCCTCCATTTTTGTTATTAAATATTATTCCATAAGTTTTTGAATACAAGGTAGTTCTGTCATTGAATCCCAGACTTGATACCCGATAAATATTGCCAATAAATGCATATGGTTATCCAAATGAGTATTAGTTTAAGCATGTACAAGTTGGTCCATTAACGACTCAATTTGAATCGCTTATTGGGACATCCAAATTCGAGTTCAAATTTATATTATCGGTGCAAGATTAGACACTCTGTAGTATAAAAAAAATTACATTATTGATAAAAAAAATGTCAATCTACTTTCGATTAATTAGATTAAATTTAAATCAAAATACAATATATTAATAAGTATATACACAAGATCACTTATCATTTTTATACATGAGAAAAATGGCTAAACCATACCAGAGGTGACTATGCCGGGGCGGTTCGAGACATTTTGGGGCCTAAAGTGAAAATGATAAATGAAGCCTTTTATTTTTAATATTAATAATAAATCTATTTTTAATTTTAAATAAGAGGGAAAAGAATAATTAAAAATTATGATGATAAGTTTAAAATCAACTTTTTTTAGAGGGTTAAGACTTAATTTTTTAGTAACTTTAGTTTTACTGTTAGTTTTGTTTTCTTTTTTTTTTTTAAATAAATTTTAAGTTCTTTTAATTTCATAACTAAATTAATAGACTCAATCTACTTAAGTTGAAATCTTTTGTTTTAACCTAGATTTAAATTTTGTGTTTGGACAATTACTACACACCTATAAAGTGTGGGGTCTTCCTTGAAGTGAGGCCTTAATTTTTTTTTTTTAATTGGGCTTGTGTTTTTATAAGACCTTTTTATAGGACTTAAAGTGTTTATAAATTTAATTTTTTTACGTGGGCATAGCCAAATTAAAACAAGAGCAATGTTATGTGTACAAAAATTTGTATCAAATCATTTTTCACCATTAGATTAGTGGATCTCATCATTGATCCAACGACTATAATTAATTTAGTACATAAAAAATTACCCATATATTTATATAGAAATGAAGTCGCATGCAATTCGTTAAATTGATGAGCCAAGCCTGAGCTTGGACAAACAAAATTTACAAGCCGAGTTGAACCAAAGCCCAAGTTGAGCCCAAAAACTGTTTGAACAATCAACAAATATCCAAAAGAGAAACGACTCTTGTCAGTGCACTATATAGTCTTATCTATGCATTCGTAAAGATTGTTTTCGCGGTTCGAATCAATGACAGTTGGATCATAGTATAACAAACTTATTAAAGGCGTAAAATAAGCAGAAAATATCTCCGGCATTTGCAAGATTGAGTATTAATACATTGTGTTCCTACATCTTTACCATTTTTGATCGGTTTGTGCTCAGTTTTCAACCAAGTAATTGCTAAGCAGCAGGATGTACCAGACTCTGCAATCTTTCTATTATTCTTGAAGTATCTATGCCGATTCTTGAATATAAAGCCTGCAACGTTTAATCAGAGTCCTATATATATTAACTTAGCTGGACCAACTTTTATCATGTAAACACACAGTATTATTGGCTATGTAAAATAAACAACAACTATAATAACGATAGCAAGATATATACATACTAGTTGATGCACACGTGCATTGCACGTGTACAATTCTGAATTATAATTTCAGCTTTTATTCAAGTTTCTAGAATTATTTGTTTGACATATTCTTTAGATGTTTTTTTTAATGTTTATATTTAAAAGACTTGACAAGAATCTAAAAAGATTAAGTGAATACAAGAGAATTAAATATGATTTGTAAATAAACTGGTAAATTGAACAACATCACCTATTTAAAGCTTTTTGCAGATTTTTTTTTAAAAAAAAAAGAAGTGTGCAATTGTTTTTAAAAAAAGTGTACACAGTAAAGAGAAATCTAACAAATCGTGAAGGATATGCATGTCATTATTGTTACGTGGACCACCGGTCTATCATACATTTTTATATGAAAAGTGATAAAAAAAAAAAAAAATGTGCTTAGATTATCATAGATCACAATGAAGTGGTGGTGGAGGATTATATAGTTTTAGGAAAATTCATGAGGTGGAAGCCAAATCTTAACTCAATTATTTATGGTTGTGTAGAGTTCCTAGACATGAAAATTTATGTTCAAATTATAAGTTTGTAATTTTCAATTGTAAGATCTTCCACAATTTATCCTTTTCCCTTAATCTGTTCTCACTCTTTACTCTTGGGCATGAAATATTTTTCAGCAAAACTTATTTCGTATCTTCATATTCAAATTATTCTCCATGGTCTTGGGGTTTATTATGACATACTTATGTTGGTTTTAGCTGTGTATTTATCATCTAACATAGGAACAACTAATTCATCCTTAAAGCATTTGTTGGAATGTTATGCATCTTATTATCAAACCAACATAAGTGTATCACAACTTGAGGTTGATAATTTTCAGATTTCTTATTTTCCCAATTTTTATTGACATCGATATGATGAAGTCTATTGAGAACGATCATTATTTCTAATTCGTTCTCAAAAGAAAAACTTCCCAAACAGGCCACTCCTTTTTTCTTTGTTAGTTCAATCATTTCATGTCCTCATTAAACAAAATTTGTTCAAATTTCACTCACTCGAAGCAGATGTACTTCCTCCATCTTCCACAACATTATTTAAGATCATGTGTTTATGTGAATGCCAAACACTTTGTTTCATTATTTGACAATCAATACTATCTCTCCTCTAGGAAAAAAAGAGAGTAAAGAAGTAACAACTGACTACCTTATAGTTGGGCGTGTCAACTCTTTAGTATTATATACTATGTCGACATACACAACTCTGTCAACACAGAATTCCAAAGCATAATATGATTGTCAAAGGGTGGTCCAGTAATGCCATCCAGCCTCTTGAAATCCCTCATCAATCTCTTCCTCACAATCAAAAAGAGACATGTAACTCAGGAAAGAACCAATATCATAGCTACCTTGGGGTATCAAATAGTGTTGATTATGATTTGTTATACAAAATATGTCAAGTGAATAATAAAATTACACAATGAAAGTGATACTCTAATTGCTACCAAATAAATAATCAGAAATTTTAATCAGATGTAAGTAAATAAAAAAATGCAAAAGATACTTGGAAACAAGGTGCACGGACCAAAGTTATCTTTGTCAGCGGAGAGTAGAGAACAAGAGTTCGAAATCTATTCAAAATTCTCACTTAAACTATACATTCTTTAGTTAATAGAATATCATGATGACCAGGTGTTCTTGATTGTACTATATCTCGTTCAATATATATAATATGTACTAACTACTATAAGAGATTAAGTTCATGTTCTTGATTTTTTGTCTGATGGGAAAAAACAACAAGGCTTTTTAACCAGGGAAGACCCAATTCAACACCAAGAAACACTAAACTACATGCTATTTTAGTGGACACCAAAATTACTTTTCCTGTCTGAATAATGTGTAACAATTAAGAATAAGAAGCACAAAAGATTTTCAATTCCATGAGATAATTCTCAAGTTTCTGAATACTTGACAACAAAATGAACTCTAAGAATCGACATTCAAAGAAACACTAAACCTGTAAGTTATTCCCGTAAAAGTCCACATTTCAAATTATACATTTTAGGACTGGATCGATGCGAAAGCTTGTATAGTGTCTCAACTAAACAAATATGCTGATTTTTCAAACAAACCAAATAGTATAAGTTTGTTTCACTGGGTATACCTGCTCAGTATGATTCCTAGAAGAAGAAGAAGGAATAACATGCAAGCCTATCTTATAGACGCTGCAAGAAACAAATAATCAAATGCCAAATTATCGAACCCATTCAAGGCTCTAGATTAACACAACATACACAATTGAAAATCTTAGTAAAATAATGCTAGACCGAATCAAATAAAAAATTAAGAGCCATCGTAAAATGAATGAAAAACATGATACCTAACTTGCCACCTTAGAATTCTTTCTGCAATAACATCAGAAGGAAAAAAACTTGACTACCTAAACCTTGGTAATGACCTTGTTCCCTAGCTAGCTTGATTCTTCCCTTTGATCTTCTATTTATCCAAAGCAACATGAGATCAAAATAAAATTTAGTGTCTCAAACCGTAACAAAAAATCATAAACCTCTTTAATGGTTGCCAAAAAGGCAAAAAGATTTATAAAAATAAAAATAAAAATTTAGAATTTAGAATTTCAATTAGCACCAACATTAGAAAAGATGACCCCCACAATGCAAAACAGTTGAACTAAGCTCAATAAAATGGTGCTTTTAAATTTTTGGCTGTAAAATTGTATATTTCTTTTTGGTTGGTATGAAACAAAAGAAAGCTCAAAACAAAGAATCTCTGTTAGATGCCCAAAAAAATCAATATTTGAAAATTTGACCAGCACTAATCAAAATAGTTGAACTAAACTCCATAAGATAGTGCCTGCCATTCTTTTCAACTCAAACTAAGACACAAAATCCTCAATTTCTCTTATTCTCTTCCATTTTCTTGTAACTAAAGATGAATTTCAAACATAGAAACCCTAAACTAACACAAAAACAAAAAAAAAGGCAAAAAAAAAAAAAACATCAAAACAAAATCTAGTAACAATCTAACACCAACATAATCTCATAGACAAAATCTAACTCATATTAACCTCAAATTTTCACCAATGCATAAATAATCAAAGTCCACCTCACAATTCAATTGGAAATGCAAGCGATGTGATACACGTGCATACACACTCTTTGTGTTCATTGCTTCAAGTTGCAATCATTGATGTATGTAAGACATGTCGGGCATTTTAAAATATTGTATAGAAAGAAGAATCCCCAAGAACAAGCAATGATATTGTGTTAAATTAGTTTTCAAAAGGACAAACATCAAGAGGCTTCAACAGTTCCTCCTCACAATGATATTCATAGAAATATACCCAATTCCTCAACACAAAACAATTCTCTAATCCTCACAATGATATTCATAGAAATATACCCAATTCCTCAACACAAAACAATTCTCCAACAAATTTGTATTATTTTTATTAACCAAAAAAAAACAAATGAAAAAAGGGAAAGAAAACATACCTAATCAAGAGTTAAACCCATTTGAAGAACCATAGTCCCAACAAATCTAAATTCAATCTTGAAAGTATTTAACACAATTCAAACGATTTGCAGCACCAAAAAGATGTACTCAAAAGTCATAACCAAATAAATATAAATCAAGCAATTGGGTTAACAAACAACCTGGGGCAAAGTAAGATCTTTGGAAGTTTGCTTTGATGGAACTCAAACTGAGCCCCAACATATCAACATAAAGCTGAAGAACATAGTCTTTACTTGATGAATAACTTGTGTTCTTTCCTTTAAAATGAAATTTGTAAAACTTAGTGCTGGTGACCTGGCCAAAAAATGGCATAGCAATGACAGGGTCTATGGTTGGGAGTGACGGGACATATAATTTTAATCACTTGAAAATCTCGAAAGCATTGGAAATTACTCATTGATCTTCTCCAAACTATTGACATTTAGTTGCAACTACTTCGATAATAAATTTGCTGGCCCTGAGCTACCAAGAATTGAATTTAAATTTTCCTCCCCCATGCAAATCGGATCACTAATTAAACAGTAATGAAAGAAACAAATTGCAATGAATGGCTTGAGCTCTTTTAATTAATAGCTTACGACAGGAGCAAATTTAGTAGAATTTGATTGTCTTCAATGGCTTTTTATTTGGTACGATTGAACTTTTTGTTTGAATTATGTTTTTCTTAGTTTTCTCTAAACCAAGTGGGAAGTAATATAATATTGAAGAGACTATACACACTGAGCAAAGTAATAAACTGGGAGTTATTGGAGATAGGAGGCAAACATGCAGTAACAATTCAAGATGATAGTGATTCTAATGTTACCTCAATTCTCTGGCTGCCATTTTCACTTCTCTTCTCTCATTGTTGTGCCAAATTTGTTTATGTAAATGAGATGTTGTCTAGGAGATAAGTAAAGGGAGAGGAAATGAAACTTATAGATATAGAATTTTCAAACGAGAGGAAGTGAAAATTGTAGATATAGAATAGATCCGTTGATAATTTTTTCTTTTGTGTGTGTGCTGCCTAAAATCAATCACCAGCTCTCTCTAGAGTCAATTGAAAAGCTGCCTTGCTTAGCTAATAAAATTAGAATTGAATATCGAGTAGGACAAAGTCATTACCTTCTAATTCTCTCCGGTCATGGGCATAACCTTTTTCCAAGCACCACTGAGTACCTTCAACAGTTTCTCATCATCCTTCACCATTAGAATGCTCAAAATTCTCAGTCGTTACCTTTATTGCACAAAAAATGAGGTAAGAAAAAATAGAAATGCATATTCTGCACTAATTACCAAGAATGATCCCATAGAAGTGCTTGCCTTATTATCAAACACCTTAAACGCATTTTATCGAACACCTTGTGTGCCATGGTGGGGTTGTGGTGGTCTGACGGTGGGTTTGGATTGGGGTTTAATTGGCTAGGGTTTTGGTGTGACGATGGTTGGTGGAAGTGGGGATTGGGCTATGGTGCTGGCAGAAAGAAACGGGGAAGCGGCAATGGTGACGGGGCTGTGGTGATAGCCTGAGTTGATGGTTGGGAGCAAAGGGGTGGATGGGGTATTGTAGAATGGAAAGAGGCAGACAAAGATAGAGTTACTTGAGAGAGAACGACGCCGTTACTGTCCTTGCATGTTGCCGTCGCCGGTCGTTACTGTCCTTGCTCGTTGCCGTCGCCGCTGATCGGGGAAGAACGCTGCTAGTGCTAATTAATGCATGAATTGAAGAATGAAGTATTTTTGGCTATGTGGATAAAACAAAGGCAGACCTAAAATAAGGATATGAAAGGTTAGGACGTAAACGGCGAAGAGAGATGACTAAGAGCATTTCCAAGAGACTCAATAAGTCCTCCCTTTAGCTATTTTAGATAGCTTATCCCTAAAAATCCACTCCAACAGGCTAGCTAATTGGCTATCTATTTCCCATAGCCCTCATTTCCCTCGCCACAGCAAGCTAGCCCATTCAGCTCGCCATACTCTCTGCCTCCCTCACCTCTCTTCACTCTCTTCGTCTCACTGAAGCTCCACAGCATAGAGCCTCCATCACAGGTCCACCGAAGATCATTGAAGCTTCACCGAAGATCATTAAAGCTTCACCGTCTGAATCTTCATCGTCTGGATCCACTGTCTCCACCGACTGGCTCCACTGTCTCCACCCAGTAATTCCACCGTCTGAAGCTCCACCGAGAGCCTTCATATTTGCTACTTCAGATTTGCGAAAGGGTTTGCTTCACCGTCTGAATCTTCACCGTCTGGATCCACTGTCTCCACCGACTGGCTCCACTGTCTCCACCCAGTAATTCCACCGTCTGAAGCTTCACCGAGAAGGCTGAGACACGAAAAGGTCCACCATCTGGCTCCACTGGCTCCACCGTCTAAAGCAACCGACTGAGATTTGGGTATGTTGGGTATTTGGATTGTGTATTAGATTTGGGTATTTGGAATTCTAAGAACCAGATTGTGTATTAGATTGTGTATTTGGATTGTGTATTGGATTGTGTATTAGATTGTGTATTTGGATTTGTGTATTAGATTTGGGTATTTGGATTAGATTGTGTATTGGATTGTGATTTGTGTATTAAATTAGATTGTGTATTAGATTTGTTATTTTTAGCCTATCATAATTTTACAGATTTATGAATTTCTGCTGAGTTTTTGTTGTTATGGACTTTGGTATGTGATTTGTGACTGAGAAATCACTTGGCTTGTTGAAAACAATTGAGTCTGAAGTTTTGAAGGGAAATTATTTGATGGGGTCTTGATTTTTGCTTCATTTATTCTGATTGAATTTTGTTTCAAAATCTGATGATCTATTAAGGTAATTCATAGTAGAGCTCAAAAACAAAAGAAGGAATCCATAAGCTATCCATCCTAGTAAATACCATCATAGGCTCCCTAATCAAGCAGCATGAACACCATCACCAGCATGAACACCATCAGAGGCTCAACTGCCTTTTCCAGTAGAATGCCTGTTTACTGTACATCTATTTTTTCTTCAATTCCAATTGACTCAATCACACTTTCCAGTCTCCAAACATAAGTATGTGCCCTGATCTTTGTGGTCAATTGTTTTTTACAGTATAATACCTCATCATCTATAGTTGCAAAGCACAAACTGCCCATCTCATGGATCCATTCCATCATGGTGCGTACTTCACCAATCTCATGCACGATGGAATACATTTAGATGATGAGGTTATAGGTCAATTTTCACTAATATCTTCTCAAGTAGACTCCACCACCAAAAAACAACGAGGTGGCAATTTTACATCAGAGGAAGACATTATGATAATCTCAGCGTGGCTTAATATTAGTTTGGATGCTGTGCAAGGAAATGAGCAAAAATCTAAGACATATTGGCAAAGGATTTGCGAGTTCTTCCACGAATACAAACCTAAGTCATGCCCTATTCGTAGTCAAAATTATTTGATGAATCGTTGGTCGGCAATTCAGCTAGCCACCAACAAATTTTGTGGGTGCTTTGCACAGATAGAAAGACTGAATCAAAGTGGTTCGACAGAGAAAGACAAGGTTTGAGTTAATATTTTCTTACAAAATAGTTATCTTTTAATGACATGATAATGAGTTTTGTTGTAAAATTTTTCAGATTCGTGATGCCAAGAACTTGTACAAGGAACTCCATAAATCTTCTTTTCCGTTTGAACATTGTTGGAATGAGTTAAGGTATCAACCAAAATGGATGGAAGATTCTCAAGCAAAGAAGCAAAAATCAAAACATAATGCTACTCCTGGCAGCTCCGTGCCTTCTACACCGGACTCCGTAAATTTAGGAGAAGACGGTGGGTCCTATGGATCCTTAGACAGACCACCGGGCAGGAAAGCTGAGAAAGCGCGAATCCGAAAATCCAAGAGCAAAGAAGTTGGAGGTGATGCAAAAAATGCTGAACTCGTTAATCTGTTAGCAGTGATGCAGGAAGAGAAAAAAGTAACGAATGAAAAGAAATTTGAAATGATGGAAAAATGTTGTCTTCAAGAACATCAACGTCTACTACACGAGGAGCAACGTCTACTACAAGAGAAAGAGAAAATGAAAATGGAGCAAATGAAAGAGGAAGATCGAATAATGTCGATGGATACGAGTTGCATGCCTCCATTGCAAGCTGAATATTATCAACGCCGCCAAATGGAAATATTGGGAAAGAAGATGTAATTTTTTTTTATTAATAGACAAACAAATTTAAATAGCCAAGATCATGGTACAAGTACTGTAATAACATTTGCTTAAGTAGTGCCTAGTAATTTCCATGCATATTCCACTGATGCTCGACTAGATCAGCTTGGAGTTTGGAATGAGTTTCTTTGTCTCTAATACAATGTTGAATATTAATAAATTGGAGTAGTTCTGAACTCCGTTCAGGTATGACTGTGGCAGTGAGACTCTCATCCATTGTATCATAAGTAAGGTCCAACTCATTAGCGTCCCGCTCATTCTCGACATTCATGTTATGTAATATTATGCATGTCTTCATAATATCTTTAAGCATTTCAAGTTTCCATAAACGTGCTGGTCCACGCACTATAGCAAATCGTGCTTGGAGCACTCCAAATGCTCGCTCAACATCCTTTCTTGCTGACTCTTGACATTTTGCAAAATGTATTTGCTTATTGCCTTTTGGAGATGGAATTGTTTTGACAACTGTTGCCCATTTTGGATATATACCATCAACAAGGTAATACCCCATTGTATAATCGTTTCCGTTGACTGAGAAATTGGTTGGAGGAGCCCGACCTTCTGAAAGGAGAGCAAAAACAGAAGAACGTTCTAGTACGTTGATATCATTATGAGATCCAGGTAATCCAAAAAAGGCATGTCAAATCCACAGATCATAGGAAGCGACCGCCTCCAAAAAGAATTGTTGGTTCATGGACGTGACCAGAATACATACATTTCCATACTGTTGGACAATTCTTCCATTTCCAATGCATACAATCAATGCTACCCAACATCCCAGAAAACCCACAATTGGTACCCATTGCTAATAATCTAGCAATGTCATCGTTGTTTGGTGACCTGAGATATTCATTGAAAAAAATTGCTACTACCGCCCTCACAATTTTTTTTAAACTTTCGATTGTAGTGCTTTCGCCAATCCTCACATAATCATCAACAGCATCTGCTGCAACTCTCTCTCTCTCTCTGCGTACTGTATGAGTTTTTGACAGGCTCCGTCGTTGTTGTTTGATTACCAATGCACGCAAAGTGCCAGGACCAGATGAATGGTGTCTGCATGGTACCACTGAAGACGATGAGAGTTATGGTTGCTTACAACCACAATTTCATAGTTGACGCAGAAGCAGTGACGGAATAGAATGGAGGCCCAAGAGGCCATGGCCCCCTCAAGTGTTCAAAAATACTTTATGCTCCCTTTAATTTTTAAAAATTTCATATCTCACCTTTTGTTTTTAGCTAAATGACCTGTAATAACCAAACTGGAGATATTAATCAAGTGGACAGTGCTCCATTTACGGACAAAAACATTTGCTAGAATAAGTTTTATGACCAAAAAGAAAGTTGTTGCAATATTCAGCTAAAAATGTGATTTGTACCATGGACAATACACTGAATCAAGATTAATTATAATTTATTTTTAATCACTAAATCATATTATAAGTGAAAAAACAAGTAGACTTGAAAATATTACATTTATTTTTATAATGGCAAGTACAATTTAGTTTTTAGATTTTATAACTCAAATTAATTTTTACATGGTATACAATAGATTTTGATAGTTCTATACAAATAAAAATTTGACATTAACACTAACATTCGGTTTATCTTATTAAATAAAAATTTTGGCTATGCTATTTTTTTTTTTGGCCCCCCTTGTAATAAAATTCTGATTCTGTCCCTACACAAAAGCAAGTAAAAAATGCTGGTATATGTTAGAACTGTAACTTGGGTATTGGGTTCAGTTAAAATCCGAAATAATTGATTTTTTTGGCTTGAATTATACAATTTGAATTGAAATATGGGCCTGTTTCAAGTTAAAATCGAGTTCTCGAATTACATAACTCTGATAAAAAAAATTACATAACTCCGACTAAATTTCAAATTCAATTCTTACTGGGCCTGAAATTGATTTTGAGGTTTATGAATAAGAATTCAGTAACTCAAGTTACGTCCTAAGGAGCTGAAACTCAAACCTTAGTACTACGACGTAGCAAACTCGATTAATGTGACACATGCATGTAACGACAAACAAGGGGCCGGGGGGGGTTCTGGATTTCGGATAGGAGTAATTAGGAATGTCCATGGACTGAGGTGGGGTCGGCTTGTGAATATTTTTTTGGGCTAAGTTGGATAAGGTAGGTCCAAACCCTTACCCTGATGAGTTATCGAATGGGTCGGACCGAGCTTCGAGTAGAGCTAGACTACCCGCAGCCCAACTCGTCACTCACTGGGCGGGACTGCGGGTGGGCCTGTTGACACGGGTCTATGGGCATGTTGAATGGGCCTATTGGACGAGCTTTTGATATACAATTTTATTTAGAAATAATAAATATTTTTGTAACTTAATGTTTTTGAAAATTACATTTTTTAATTAAAAGTAGAATTAAAATTGACAAAAAAAAATAAATAATGAATAATTTTATTTATAAAATAAGGGGGGAACTGCATCACAATAAAATGAGCACATCCCAACTAAATTGGCACCTACCCACCTATCTAGCTTTTTCAAATTTAATGTGTCTAACTTTTTTTCAAATGAAGGTGGGCGGGTTGTTCCGGCTAGGTTAGGTGGGCCGGCTATTAGTTTGGGTTTTAACGGATTTTTTGTGGGCAAATTATTGGACCGGATAATGAGTTTGGGGGTAAGCACAAACCCTCTCTTGAAGCATATTGGGCTTGGGCGCTGGCGGGCCAATTATCGTGTTTTGAACTTATTTTTTTGGGCCAAATAACGGAATCTGTGGACAATCCGGTCCATGAGCACCCCTATGAGTAATGCTATGATAATGTGTTTCAATCACCAATTGGCCGTTGGTCCAACGTACCTCTTACCTTATGAAAATTTTGTTCTACTCGATAGTCCTAACGTACTTCTTATCTTATGAGTTCGAATCCTTACCGAAGCGCAATTTCTAATTTAACTAGTGTATAAATTGAGGGATCAGTTCATGCACTCGGGGTTTTTCCTTGGTTCTACTCGGACTCACGAACCTGAGCGACATAAGTGTGTCTTTACTAGTCGAAAACAAACTAGGGATTTCTCTCGTTACCAAAAAAAAATGTATCCCAATCCATCAAATTATATAATTTACAACTATTAATTGAAAATTAATTAAACTATTAAAGTCTTACCCATTTCACTTTTTTATTAAATGAAAAATAAAAATATAATTATAAAAAGTTGTGAGGAGATAGGTAGAATTTTGACAAACTTTGATGAATCTAAATTGTTATCGACATGTAATCAGAATTAGATAACAATTACTATAATAAATCTCTTTCTCTCTGTATACTGTTATATGCAAAAAAATTATATAAATCTATAATATAAAACATGACGACTTCAACAAACTCATCATACGGTCTCAAATTCATTCATCAAACGGTCAAGAAATTACCTTTTTTTTCCTTAATATTTCCCCCTCCCACCGGTCAACAATTACGGCTGATTTTGGACACATCCTACGATCTCAAATTCATTCATCCAATGGTCAAGAAATTATAATTTTTTCCTAAATATTTTTCCCTCAATCAGTCAACGATTACAACTGATCTTGAAACACAAGATTTTCTTTAACATACTAATTAAATGAGGCAAATTTGTCATTAATATCATTTGTGTAGTGTAACATTTTGAATTTTTATAACACACAATAATAACATTTTGATTTAAAAAAACTCATCAATTTAACAAATAAAAAAACAAGGGTGTTACTTAACATATTTATATTGAATACAATTGATTTTAATTTTATTTATTTAATTAATTATCTCAAATTAACATGTCTTACGCATATCTTGAATCAAAAGTTCAAGACTAATTTTTTTTATCTCTTAAGAAAATCCAACACTAATATATTCTTATAAATTAATAATTTTGTAATAACTTGTACTAATTAAAAAAATAATATTTTATAAATGATATTTGTATAACTTTTTTTGATAGAACATATTTAGCAATATGCTTTTTAATAAATTAGATTTTTAATTTATATTAAATTTGACTCGATTTTGATTACATGTATATAAATTAATGTTTTTTAAGTCAATTCTATCATATTTCGTGAATTTATCTGATGATGCACAAATTGGGTTTGCACACCACCTGTCAAGTAACAGTAATAAATACAGTACTTAAAGTAGAGAGAGAAGACGAGAATTATAGTGGTTCGGTTAATATAACCTACGTCCACTTTGAATGCCAAGGGTCGCCGGTATTTTATTAACTCCGGTGTGTAGGGAGAGCAGATAATACAAGTTTAGAGAGATAGATGAAATATGTGCTCTGTTGAGTGTGTTCTGATCTGCCCCTAAGTGTTGGTGGGGTTTACAATTTATAGTCGCCTCCTAACAGACTGATTCATACAATACTAAATCATGGAACAAAACTAAGCTTTGTATTTTTTTATAACTTCTAAGTCATTTATAATTCTTTTGTTAATTTGTGATCAATTCTAAAAATGTTATGATCGATCGAAAGTGATAACTTCATTCAAAAAAATTGTAACTCCAGCCTTAAAAAATTGCACTTGAGGTCCTCAAAGTATAGAATTTATCTTATTTTGATTCATAATATTTCAATTGTATTATTTTAATCTCTGAAGTATTGAATATTTTTCTATGTGGTCCCTCAAGCAGACAACATCTAAATTAATAACAGTTTTTTATTATAAACTTGTCATATAATATCTAAATATAAGCAAAAAAATAATTTGGATAACTCTTGACCAAATTTCTATCCAAATTTTGGTCAAGAGCTAGCCAAATTATTTTTTGCTCATACTTTGGTATCACGTGATAAATTTATGAGCAAAAATTGTTAGCAATTTGGATGTTGTCTGCTTGAGAGACCACATAAAAATATATTCAATACTTTAGGAATCAAAATGATGCAATTGAAATATTAGAGACCAAAATAAAATAAATCTCATATTTCAGGGACCTCTAATACAATTAACCTAAAATTATAATATAACATAAAAAAATTATATCAAAACTCATTAAAATTATAAAAATTAGAGGTAGGGTATCATAAACTTTTTGGAGTATGTAACCAAGTCTTTCTCCCGGCAGTGGGAATCAAATCTAAGCCACTAGACAGCCGAAAAGGCTATAACAATCGAGACCCTATTCAACGATGTCTCGGGTCAACTGTCATCAAATATGGTTGTAAAATGTTGTTCCTCAAATGCATTTCCCACGTGCTTTAATCAATGAGCCGCAATTAAATATTTGGAGTTAGTGCTGTTAATTTTTGACATAACACTTTAACATTATACGAATTAAACATGAAATTAATGGTTTGAATACGAAATTAAACGAGTTAATAGGTTAAAACAGGCCAACAAATTTAAACACGAAAAAAATCATGTTGGATTCATGTCAAAATGATTAACTCGTATATTTTAAACAGATTGACATGATTCGAATACAAACCGGACCTAACCCATTGTAGACCTGATTAACCCGTATATTTTAAACGATTTGCCATGATTAGAACATAAACCAGGCCTAACCCATTATAAACCTGTTTATGATAGTATAGTTTGTCTATTATGTATGACTGATGTGGTCTTAATATTATTACTTATTAATTCTTACTTCTACTATGATAATTGACAGTATAATTCTTAACATTATATGATAGTATACTAGTATAGTTTTTACTTTAATTTTTGGATTGAAACTTGAATGCATTTTAGTTAATTTCATTGATGAGATGTGATATGTTATTTGTAAGAAAAATATTTGAAATTTTGGATGAATGATTGAATGATGTATTTAATGATAATGAATTGATGTGAAAACATGTTATGTGTGTTAAACATGTATGTGTTATGTGTGTTAAACAAGTTAAACAAATCATATTATATGTATTAATCCGAAAACGTCTTGTTTATTAAACATGTCAAACAAATCGGGTTCGGGTAACCCGTTTAATAGCTAGGCCAGATTAGTGTTTACACAACTCGACACGATTATTAAATATGTCAGATTTGGGTTTTGAGATTTTCGACACAAACTCGAAATCAACCCGACACAAAATAATCCAACCCGACACGTTTGACACCCTTATTTGGTGTAACGGTTATATCATGTCAGTGTCACATAGTGTAATCATTCACTAATAGGTAAATAAGTTAACAAATGAATCTCACTAAAATTTACAATTATCCAACTATATAACACATAACAACCTCCATAATAAGAAGTGTATCTTATTTTATTTTTTTTATTATTTTCTTATTCGATGGTTACACCGAATATTTATTCCAATAGGTTAAATCTATATCTATTCTACACTATAATGAAAAAATGAATACATGGGCCTGACCCTCAGTTAGAGATCAAATCTTGAGTCCGTGTATCAAATTACTTAATGACATGAGATAGTCTTTCATATATATTAGTATAATTAATAACACTAATCTTTTTTTAATAACTACAAAAAAAATACTAAGGTATAGTGAATATACCAGTCACCATTTGGAGGTTGAATCATGAAATGTAACATGCTTGACTGAGTTCCCCCCATTCAATCTTTCATTCAAGTTTTTCCCACACAAAATGTAACATGCTTGAATTGCTAAACTTTGCAGCTTCCTCGAAATATCTGTCATGGACTTCAAGCACAAAACATGACGAGTCAACGTTGGAGACTCATTAATAAAGGTTTAAAAAGTCTCCATAGAGAACATAAGTTTTTTTAGCATGAATGACCTATCTTTAATTAGATTGAGGAGGAGATTAGTCAAGAAGTATACGTAAACTACATCGGACACTCATAATCGATGAATTTTAACAAAAAAAAAAATTCCCCAAGAAACTTGAGTATGAGACCTCGTTAAACCCTTGTCTTTCAAATCAAGTGAACTAATTGATCAAGTGCAAAAAAACAAATGACTAGAGTAGCATTTTTAGGGCAACATTGAATGGGTCAAAGCTTCATTACTGAGAGCACCCAGAGGAGAAGAGGGTCAAGGGGGAAGCGGACCCCCACCTTTCGTGATAGCACGAATGTGGATGGGGATGCACTCTCTAGTCCCAATCAAAGGTTCATCAGAACTAGTAACTCGATCGGATCTCGACGTCATCAGGAATCTGGTACTTTGCCCTGAAGGCAGGAATGTCAGGAGGGGTTAGAGGAGCCATGGCGCAGAAGAAAATTAAGAAGACAGTGAAGAAAGCAACTCGCAAGATTGAAAGAGAAAGATCACGTAGGAAGAAGAAGAAGGTAGAAAAATTCACTTAAAAAGGGGGGAACTGAAGTTTGCGAGACAACATTTAAATGCAAGACACGCCGCCAAAACAAAGGGGGATGTCTCAAATAGTACGTGCAATGATGGTTTGGGGGCATGAAACGACTAACATATGAAAAGTACCCGTCACACGTTTCCTGGGAGCAAATGAAGAGGCGTTACCTTCTTGACACGTGTGATAACATTAAATGCTCTCACGTGGAGGTAACAAGACCAGTTGCGTGAGAAAACAGTAGACATTGCTAGACTCAACAGACATCGACCAAGCTGTTTAAACAGCTCGAGAGGAAAGGAATGAACTCGGCTCTCGATACGACCGAGCTATTCGAAGTAATAACGTGATGCTAAAGAGACGTCTATGATTCAAGCATTTTGGTAAAACAAATGGGCATAATCATCGGCTCAACAGAGGGAACTGGCAGAGAGATCTCAACAACTTCCAAACAGAATCACCTGATTAAGGAAAGGTGTGCCACCTTGAATCAGAAATCATGAAAACCCTAACTAGAAGAGACTCTAGAAAAGGCATAAGAAGACAAGGTGAAAGATACGCTGAATTTTCCTTATCCCTCCATAAGTTATTCATTTTCATTACTGACTTAAGCATAAGAATGCCTTCGATCGAAGCACTTCGATCTTGGGCAGTTTATTCGTTTTGCAGGAGGGAAAAGCTTGAAGATCAAGTTCAAAACTTGTTCACGTGAGAGGCAACCTTTACTCACTCCTGTGAGAGGTAAATCCATTTTTCGCCTCTTACATCATTCATTCATCTTGTGTTACTGAAGCTTGAATCGAAAAACAGAAGAAGGCTTTGATTATTTTGCTTCAACACCTTCTCCTTCACTTGACAGGTACTTCGTCGCTCGTCTCTCTCTTTCTTTCTGTGTGTGCACTCTTAGATGGTGTGATTGTAGCTTTTATTTGCTTATTTTTGGGTTAATTTTTTGTGAATATTGAACTTTGTTTAGTGAATAATTTGGATTTTTTTTGCCTGTTCTATATCCTCTTGTTATGAATCCTACTTTGGTGTGGTGTTGTTTGAAGTTGAGCAGATTCAACTTCGAATGTCTATGTCCCCTAAGATCTGATTTTTGCGTTCTGTTGTTTTTTTTTTTTTTGTTGTTGTTAACGAATCTTGAGCATTCGATTTGATTCATAGACACATCCTAGATTTTTGGTTAATTTAATATAAAACAAAATTTGGAATAAAAATGGATGGATACAACATAAAGGGCAATCCTGAAATGCATGTGATCATAAGACTTCTGCCTCCTCCCAAACTACATATCAAATTATTCTGTATTTCCATAAAATACAACAAATACAAAGCAGCTACTGCAAATATTACACCTATCTAGAATCCTGAAACCAAAAAGACGGATTTGAGAACCGTCCATTGCCATATTCAGGCTGAATTGAAGTTACAAAAATTATTATACAATGCTGCAAAAAAGGGTCATTTGCCACTGAGGACCTTCTCCAAAAAGCCCTTCACTTCTACTACCTGCCTATGTCTCCCTTATCTCTCCATATAGATTTAACATGCTATTTTAATAATTATTATAATTTTTAGCAAATTTATTGTTATTAATACTTATTTTTTATTTTTTTATTATATAATCGGTTCGACCAGTAACTCAACGGTTAAACTAATAATCTATTGACCGGGTCTCTTTGTCAGGTCAATGTTCGGACTGAGTTTTAAAACTATGCATTGTACCATCACCATCACTTTTATTACTACTATCACCACCCCTATCATTTTCTCTATCACCAGGTCCTTGATTGATGCTTCAAACATTTTACCTTGCTCGGAAGTCAAAAAAAAAATTTTGATGTGTCAATTGAGTTTTGCTATGATGTATTCAGATCGTGTCATTAATTTTGGTTTGAATTGTATATATATTGTGTTCATATTATTAAATAATTTTTAAGTCTAAAATGATTCATACAATACTAATAGTGTGTTTGACATGACTTAAAAAAAAGTGTTTTTGAGACTTTTAACTTATCAAAAATATTTTTTTTTAAAAAGTAGTGTTTGGCTTAACTTATTAAAAACAGTTTTTAATAAGTAAAAGTAATTTGAGCACTTAAATAAGTTAATAAAAAAAATAAAAATAATTAACTTTTACTTTTAAAAATCACTTTTCATTTTGACTTCTCATTTTCTACTCACTCCCCCAATACCTCTCTGCAAGTCTCCGATCATCTCTGCCAAAAGCCTTCATGTAGCTGCTTTCTTTCTCGACGCCGACGCCGATGCCGGCAATATATTCTCTCATCTCGCCGACCAACGACGCCGGAGCCAAGGAGCTGATGTATTTTTGTTCTCTTCTATCTGCCTACGAAGTACAATATCTTCTTTGTTGTGGGTTGATGTATTTTGGTTTGTATTTTTTTTTTTTTGATGATAAAATTTCTGGAGATCAAGGAGTTGTCTACAGTATCAATTTTTGATGCATTTGGGGAAACTGTTTTTTATTTTTTTGATCCATGATTACTATGGAAATCACTATATTATTTTACTTCCATAATTCATTGCTCTTTCTCACATTTAATTTTTAGCAAAATTCGACAGTTTGATAGAATGCCCACCAACTGTTTGATAAAATGACTATCAGTTGAACAAAAACACAGTACCTAGAAACATCATGTTTAACCTGCTTTTCTCAGGCCAACAGTAAGCAATTTCCATCATGTGTGGCTGTTTTCAATGGTTCAGTGTTTTCCTTGTGGAAGAAATTAGAAGGAGGTACCATGCTTAGGTTCCATGTTTTCCTCTTTAATCGCTTATATGGAAATCCCAAATTTCCAGATACCTCCATGTCTCATATTTTTTTGGGAATTTTTACCTCCATCTGTTGATAAATGTATTCATCACTTATTAATGATAAATGATTGTTAAACAGACAATTAAAAGGCAAAAAAAAAAATTGAAAGGAAAACACCCAACGTTTGGTTTCTAATCATTAAGCTTTCTAATAAAGTTTTGTGGGCATCATTTTGGTACATTGTTATCTATCCCAGTGTTTTTGTGTACATTGTTTGAGGGTTTTGTTGACTTCATTGTGGTGGGTTTAATTAGCTATCGAATTCGAGATGATGGAAGTGAAGCTCTTGTTATTTAGCTTGGAACATGTCTTTTTCAAGTATGGTGTTTTCGTGTAGAATTGTGGCAGTAGTACTTGATCGATGAACTATTTGCATGCGTAGGTGGAATCAGTTCAATAGTTGCTTCAATCTTGCTTAAAGTGTTACTGCCATTGTTGTCTAAGAAATGACATCAATTGATTCAGTGTAGCGGCTTTATGCTTCAGGAGCCCACTCCCCCCTCCAGAAACCATATTGCTTCGATGCATATAATGTTGTTCAAACATGTAGACAAACAAAAAGATGATAATGGATTGATCATCCTTTAAACTTGTTTTTGGTGGGTACCTTAATGTATATATTAGTTTCAGTCGGAGAATAACTTGGTATTTCTGTGAAGTTTGTAATTTCGTGTTCAGTGATATGCTCTTACATTGTGCTTGGTTGTGAACTTGTATTATTATTATTATTATTATTATACGTGTTGTGCTAATAACCTATATGTTTGTATATGTGTATTCAATGCTATTAACAATTGGGACACAAATAAGTGTTTTCATATCCAAACGTGTTTTTTTATAAAATACATTAATTTAAGTATTTTAAATTTGGAGTATCCAAACAATACTTATTTAATAAAAATGTTTTTCTTATAAACACTTTTGATAAACAATTATTAAAAAAATACTTTTTGGATTTTATAAGCCATTCCAAACACACTCTAAATCAAGGAACAAAACTAAGCTTTGTATTTTTTTATAACTTCTAAGTCATTTATAATTTTTTTTTAATTTGTGATCAATTCTAAAAATGTTATGATCGATCGAAGGTGATAATTTGATCCAAAAAAATTGTAACTCCAACCTTAAAAATTATAGAGTTAATTGCACTTGAGGTCCTCAAAGTATTGGGTTTGTCTCATTTTGATCCATAATATTTCAATTACATCATTTTGATCTTTGAAGTATTGAATATTTGATCAAGAGTTATCCAAATTATTTTTTGCTCATACTTAGGTATCACGTGATAAGTTTATGAGCAAAAAATTATTAGCAATTTGGATGTTGTCTACTTGAGAGACCACATAAAAAATATTCAATACTTCAGGAATCAAAATGATGCAATTGAAATAATAGAAACTAAAATGAAATAAATCTCATACTTCAGGAACCTCTAATACAATTAACCTAAATTTATAATATAACATAAGAAAATTATATCAAAACTCATTAAAATTATAAAAATTAGAGGTAGGGTATCATAAACTTTTTGGAGTATGTAACCTAGTCTTTCTCCCGGCAGTGGGAATCAAATCTAAGCCACTAGACAGCCGAAAAGGCTATAACAATCGAGACCCTATTCAACGTCATCACATATGGTTGTAAAATGTTGTTCCTCAAATGCATTTCCCACGTGCTTTAATCAATGAGCCGCAATTAAATATTTGGTGTTAGGGTTGTCAATTTTTTGACATGACACGTTAATACGATACGAACTGAACACGAAATTAATGGTTTGAATACGAAATTAAATGAGTTAACGAGTTAAAACGGATCAACAAGTTTAAACACGAAAAAAATCATATCGGATATTCATGTCAAAATTAGGTCAACCTGATTTTGACATGAATAACTCGTATATTTTAAACGGATTGACATGATTTGGACACAAACCAGACCTAACCCATTGTAGACCTGATTAACCTGTATATTTTAAACGGGTTGACATGATTCGGACATAAATCGGACCTAACCCATTGTAAACCCGTTTATGACAGTATAGATTGTCTATTATGTATGACTGATGTGGTCTTAATATTATTACTTATTAATTCTTACTTCTATTATGATAATTGACAGTATAGTTCTTAACTTTATATGACAATATACTAGTATAGTTTTTACTCTAATTTTTGTGTTGAAACTTGAATGCATTTTAGTTAACTTCATTGATGAGATGTTATATGTTGTTTGTAAGAGAAATATTTGAAATTTTGGATGAATGATTGAATGATGTATTTAATGATATGAACTGATGTAGAAACATGTTATGTGTGTTAAACAGGTCCGTGTTATGTGTGGTAAACAAGTTAAACAGATCATATTATATGTATTAATTCGAAAACGACCTGTTTATTAAACGTGTCAAACAGATCGGGTTCGGGTAATCCGTTTAATGGCTAGGTCAGACTAGTGTTTACACATCTCGACACGATTATTAAACATGTCAGGTTTGGGTTTTGAGATTTTCGACACAAACTCGAAATCAACCCGACACGAAATGGTCCAACCCCGACACGTTTGACACCCTTATTTGGTGTAACGATTACATCATGTCAGTAGTGTCACATAGTATAATCATTCACTAATAGGTAAATAAGTTAACAAATGAATCTCACTAAAACTTATAATTACCTAACTATGTAATACATAACAACCTCCATAATAAGAAGTAGATCTTATTTTATTCTTTTTATTATTTTCTTATTCGATGGTTACACCGAATATTTATTCCAATAGGTTAAATCTATATCTATTCTACACTAAAATAAAAAAATGAATACAGGGCCTGACCCTCAGTTAGAGATCAGATCTTGAGCCCGAGTATCAAATTACTTAATGACATGAGATAGTCTTTCATATATATTAGTATCATTAATAACACTAATCTTTTTTTAATAACTACAAAAAAAATACTAAGGTATAGTGAATATATCAGTCACCATTTGGAGGTTGAATCATGAAATGTAACATGCTTGACTGAGTGTCCCCATTCAATCTTTCATTCAAGTTTTTCCCACACGAAATGTAACATGCTTGAATTGCTAAAGTTTGAAGCTTCGTCGAAATATCAGTCATGGACTTCAAGCACAAAACATGACGAGTCAACGTTGGAGACTCGTCAATAAAGGTTTAATAAGTCTCCATAGATAACATAAAAATTTCTTAAGCGTGAATGACCTATCTTTAATTAGATTGAGGACGAGATTAGTCAAGAAATATATGTAAACTATCAGACACTCATAATCGATGAATTAAAAAAAAAAAAAAAATTCCCCAAGAAACTTGAGTCTGAGACCTCGTTAAACCCTTTTGTCTTTCAAATCAAGTGAACTAAATGATCAAAGTGCAAAAAAAAAATGACTAGAGTAGCATTGCTTATCGTATCACAACTTGGGCTTGATTTACTACTCTCTTTTAGGTTTTATTCTTGAATGGGCTTTGGCCTGAGGCCCAATTTTTTGGATGTAGGTACATTTTTTTAGATTAATTTGAGAGGAAGTGTATAGATAAATATTTTACTCTATTAACTTCAATTTTAATAAAACATCTTGTGATTAAATATAAAATTCAAATGAAATTTGAATTTTTTTTACTTACTTTCCCTTTCTTAAATTATGCATAATTTTTATTCTCTCCATCTCTCTGCCCTATTTTCTCTCCATCTCTCTCTTCCTCTCTCTCCATTATTCTCTCATTATCTCTCTCCTATTTTATCTCTCTCTCTCTCTCTCTCTCTCTCTCTCTCTCTCTCTCTCTCTCTCTCTCCTATTTTCTCTTTCTATCTCCCATTGAAAATTTATTTTCTTGACAAATATGCAACGATTTGATTTGATTTTTCATCTCTCTCTCCTATTTTTTTTTTCTCTCTCTCTCACTCTCTCTCTCTCTCTCCCTTCATTTTCTCTCACTGTTACTCTCATTCTATATCAACGTTACAACAACACAATTACACTAATAAATTATACCAAACAGTTATAATTGTCTTATAATACACCAAAACAGTTATTCAGGTGTTTTAATAAACCAAACAGTTATATCAAACAATTACATAAAATTATGACATCAACTCAATTTGTCATTCAGTTGTTTACATAAACCAAAGAGTTGCACCATTTAGTATCACGATATGGTTACACCAATTATATGCACCAAATTTGATGTAATGGTCAAGTTTTTTTGTGACGCCCCTAAAATCGGGGGTGCTTTGTCAACCCGTTGATAACTCATCAACCCGTGAAATACCCGTGGATACCGTGTAACTCGATACCACGCCGTTATGCCCAATTTACCAAGATCAATAACTTAACAAAATACGGACAGAGTCTATTTTGTACGAGGAGCTCTGCCCAAAAGGTAGCATGTGTAATCATACAATATTGACCACACCAAGTCCATTTATCCATACTCATATAACAATATGCAATTTTACATTAAATATAGTCCATATGAGTTCGATTATTATCTTTTACACACATTACAAGCCCAAAAACTAATTTACATTTTAGTTTTACAAAAGTATAGTTTAAAAGTCACATTTCGACTTTTCTTCATCAATGAGGGCTAGAATGAGAGCCGTCCACCGGCGCATGTCCAGCACCTGAAATATTGTCCCCATAAAGGGTGAGTCATGCTCAATAGGGTATCTCCTAAAGATGCTACTCTCCAACCTAGATGCATATGAAATGTTCACATGCAATTCACAAGCAACAAATCACTCAATTTAGGAATATGCAATTCAACAATAGAATCCTCAATGTCATGTCATGATATGAGACGAGACTCGCACATGCAACTCAGCCCGAGCCTTTACCGGCTCTCTCAGCACATGCAATATCATGCGTATGGATCCGGACATTCCAAACCCCCGACATTAATGTTACACATCCAATGACATTTTTTAAAATAAACCATGTGTCTTTGTTGGGTATTCAGATTTTGGAATCTTACCGCTGGTTCCGTACACCGTTACACATTTTTAGACTTGCACCGTCGGAAGTGTATAAACCAGTAATCAAGTCTTGCACCCGACGGAGTATTTAGCCCTTCTTGCTATACCCGACACAAGTTTTTCATGCAACCGTGCAACTCAGTCGGACCTAGGTCCAACCTTCCCGAGGCCACGCCTTAACCACCAAGAATGGTGTTTAATTCAAAAATATGCACACACAACCACACTCGTGTCAAATGTCCACGAATGTGATGTGACCCGTGCATATGCAATGTAAATGTACAATTGCAATTCTCAACCATGTTCAATATGTCATGAACACATTATGAACAATTCAATATCCAACAATCTTTTCCATGGTAAATTACATCATAAACTAGAACCGTCATAAACAACCTCAATGTCAATATATCATATGCATATACCAACACCAACTCACAAGCAAGTTATAACACAATCCATGCAAATAACACAGTTAATCTACATAGGAATTTCATCAAATACCTTCAAGGCATAAAAGTAAACACATAACATGTACAATCAATACATTTATCAAGAAATCACAAACAAGTGATTTATAAGTACCAAATTCATGCTAGAATTGATTTTTACTATTCTCGATACCCAAGCACGTTATAATATTTTCAATGAAACCAACATGCTACATCAACATAGAAATTTTATCAAACACTTTCAAGACATCAAATCATGTAACACATAATCATGCTCAATTTATCACATTTTTCATGAATTTAACAAACAAATAAATTCTACAAACCCAGTTCATGCAAGGTTGGTTTAGCATATTTCTATATCCATTTTTCATAATCTAGTTACACTAGGAGTACATCAAACAAAAGAATTCATCTCAAGTCATGCTACCCATATCATATGGAACCCTAGGTTGAAAATAAACTTAATTAGGACAAGAACCCTACCTCTTGAAGCGTAAAATAAGTTGTAGAAAGCTCAAAGAACCCAAATCAAGCCTTAGCCCTAGATTTCCCCAAATCTCGTCTTTTGAACTTCATCAAAATTCGTGCTTTTTGGTACGTAGGCATAGCCCTCGACATGTAGATGACCTTTGATTCTTGGCCAGAGTCGATTCGACGAACGTAGAGCCGTAGATCGTATAGAGAAGTTGGAGAAAATCCCCCCTTTTTCCCTTTCTTCCTCTCCAACGAAATCTAATGGTTAAATGGGGAGAAATCTGATTTTCTCCTCTATTAAGACCCCTTGAATACTTGGTTCTCGTTGCGTCACACGTCCTCCATTTTTGGGTCCGATTTTGTCCTGAAACAATTAAATTTCGTCCCAATTCAAGTTCAAATATTTTAATTTGAACTAACTTTAAATTATTTTTCACTTTTTGCAATTTTATTCCTGGTCTTGTTTATTTAGGTCACGCGACACCCGATCGCCTCGTAAAACGCAAAAAATTCGATTGTCTTGGAATTCAACGGTGAGATTCGCGAAACGAATCCAACGGTGAGATTCGTTTCGTCATTCGAATTCTAGAAAAATTCAGGTTTTCAACCCGTACCGTAGTAGCTAATTGCAGTTTTGCCATTTTTTCATAAAAAATTAAATTTACCCGGGTTTTACATTCTCCCCCCTGAAAGTAATTTTGCCCCCGAAATTTACACACACATGCACATTCAATCACATTCATATGTCACAGTCATATAATACTAAATGACTACAAGAATGTACCTCCATTATCGAATAAGAACGGATAACTGGTATGTATAGTGTCCTCACGCTCCCATGTCGTCTCCTCCACACCTCGGTGCTGCCACAACACCTTCACCATTCTCACGGTCTTGTCTCACAAAACCTGCTCTCGGCTATCCATGATGTGCACTGTTCTCCTCGAAGGTCTCATTCGCATCAATAACCAGCTCACCCCAATCCACTACATGAGTCGGATCTGGAGTGTACTTCCAGAGTATGGAGACATGAAACACCGCATGAACAATCGATAATTTTGGCGATAACGCCAATCGGTAAGCAACTGTATCAATCCTCTCGAGTACCTCGAAGGACCCGATATACCTCAGCGATAGCTTTCTCCACTTCTCGAACCTGACCACTCCCCTCTTAGGCATCACTTTCAAGAAGACGTGATATCCGACCCCAAACTCTAGAGGTCGTCGTCGTCTATCGGCGTAGCTCTTTTGCCAGTTTTCAACCCGTACCGTAGTGGCTAATCACTGTTTTGCCATTTTTTCATAAAAATTTAAATTTACCCGAGTTTTACACTTTTGTGAAATGATAAGCCCAATTTAATGTATATAATTGATGTAACTATATCGTGATACTAAATAATGTAACTCTTTTGTTTAGGTAAACAACTGAATGACAAATTGAGTTGGTGTTGTAATTTCGTGTAATTATTTATTGTAATTATTTAGTTTATAAGAACACATGAGCAACTGTATGATGTATTATAGGGTAATTGTAATTAATTGGTGTAACTGATTTGTGTATTTGTGTTGTTCTAACGATGATATAAGGAGAGAGAATAAGGAGATAAAGAGTACCGGTGAGAGAAAATAGGGGTTGAGAGAGTGAGAGAAAGAAAAAAATAGGAGGAGAGATGAAAAAATTAAATCAAATCTTTATATATTTGAAAAAAAAATTATCAATGTGAGAGATAGATAGAGAGAAAATAAGAAAGACATAAAATGAGAGAGCAATGGAGAGAGAGAGAGTAATTAGGGATGACAGTGGACCGGGTAAAAATGGTTATTCGTCTAAACCCGCTCCGTTTGGACCGGTGAACGTATACAAGGATACAGGGATATCCAACGTATTGGACGGTGGACATATGACGCAACGAGGGCCATTCCAGTGCGGACGTATTGGACGGTGGACGTATACAAGGATATCCGTATAAACCCGTGCGGGGATGAAGACGGGGATGGATTGACACTTACCCCCGCCCCGCTTTCACCCCGTCCCGCTTTACCCATTATTATTATTATTATTTTATGTATATATACATATTACAGTGAATACAAATCTACATATTATTGAATGATTTTTTTTTTTGGAAATTATTTTTTTTGTATTTTTTTCATGGTTTTGGCTTGTAAAAGTGTAGATATTTGTGTTTTTATATTTTTTCATGTTGGATTATGTTATGTTACATTAAGTTGTGTTGCATGATATTGTGTTGGATTTACAAGAGAGACAAATTTTTAATTATATTATATTGGATTATGTTGTAGTCAAAGTTTTAATTATATTGTGTTGTAAATGACAAACTTTTAATTATATTATGATATTCTATAATTATGTTACATTATTTAGAATGTTAGATTTATTTAGATGAGAGTATTCATTTATTATTTGGCGTCGAAAATATGTTAGTCGCAAAAAATGTACCTTGATTTTCAGCGACAAATATTTTGTTATCGCCAAAGAGAAAAAAGATTACCATAATATAATTTCTTTCGGCGACGAAGGTTTTTTTGTGACAAGTAGATGAATTTTTAAGTGATTAAATTTTTTGTCACTGATAATCTACTTTAGCGACGATACTTTAGTTGATCGTCAAAAACCTTTAGTGGCGAGCCTGCCGCGACAAATTGGGGACCAAGTTTTTTTTGTCGTTGAAAATTTTTAGCGGCGAATTATTCACTTTTAGCAATGACTTTTTTTGTCGCTAAAAACATTTTTCTTGTGTAAATTTTAGATTATGTTGGCTTGGGTTTAGGCTTAGGCGGGTACGGTGGACGGGGGTGGGGGTGGGGGTGGGGGCGGAGGTGAAGGCGGGGGACGGGGGACGGGGCGGGGGTGGGGATTACAAATTCACACACGGACGGGGATGGGGATGAAAACTATACCCGTTAACGGGGGTGGACTGGAGATGAAAGAAATTTTTTTAAGCGGGTACAGGAATGGAGACTACACCCCCCGCCCCAGCTTCGGTCAACTGTCATCCCTAAGAGTAATAAATGGTCTTTTAGTCTTTTTTGAAAAAAATGTACTTAAGATCAAATAAATTTTCTTAATATAATTTAGCTTAAGTATAAATTTTTGTACCAACTTCAAAATTTCCCTTTTTAAAATAGAGTCTTTCAAATTGGGGAGCAAATGGCCTGGCCCACGTTTTTCATCATCCTTTTACCTGATCTCTATGCTGAGTGAGGCCTCCCCCTTGTTTTGAAAAGTCATATTCTTCCCCTTATATTTTTACTAGTGTCCGCTGCAAAGCATATATTTTTTTTTAAAGTAAGTGTTGAGTTATTCTGGTTAAAAATAAAATTTAAATGAATTATTATGGTCAAAAAATTAAAAAATTTAAATTTAAATTAATTACTGTGATAAAAGATTAAAAGGTTAAAATTTAACTTACCATGGTTAATTGGTTAAAATTTAAATGAGTTTACTGTGGTTAAAATATTAAATCATAATATAAACCGTCGAATCTAAACAATTTGAACTGTTATTATATTTTTTTAAGTGAGGAGCTTAAGCTTAAGCAGAAGACTCTATTTTATTATTATAGATGTATTGTAAAAAAAATCAATAGGTTGACATTTAATAACTGAATAGGGAATGTAACCACATAGATAAGAATAATACTATTTAGACTTAAAAATCTGACCTAATATGCTGATTTAATAATGTTTTTTCATTGTAACTGTTGAATGAACATCAAATTCTAATATTTGATGGAGTCCACAATCAATCCAAGTTCAAAGTTTCAAACTCATATTTGATTTATTATATAGATATTTGTTGACTGCATCATGGTTTGTCCTCCCTCAGAATAAAATCCGAATTGCATTACCCATTCCCGCATATGAAGAAACTAATTTTGCGAGTGCAACTCGTGTCACTTAAATCGTAATAGAGCAAACTTATTGTTTCTACTACATGTCTTCTAGCTTTATTCACAATGGATAAAAATACAGTAGAAAAACACCAAATTAAACGCATACACTCTTAAAAAAAAAAAAGAAAAAAAAAAGGAAAATATACACTGCATGTCTGCATTCACAGAACTGAGTATTTATTTGTCGTGTTTTCCCAACCAGCCGGTCAAATAGATGGAGTCATCCTACCATTTTTGATCGGCTTTTTGACCATCTCAGTTTCAACCAAGTAATTGCTGAGCAACAGGATGCACCCACATCTGCAATCTTTCACTTATTCTTGAAGTCTCTACGCCAATTCTTGAATACAAAGCCTGCAAAAAAAATATTAATCCAAGTGATATTAATATTTGTCATCTTCCTCTTTGATTCTGTGTATCATATGAAACCACAGCATTACTGATTAGCTAGCTATGTCTGAATTTCAATGAGGAACTGGCCATCGTTTGGATTCCTCATTTGACGTAATCAGCTAAAAAAAATAACATGAACGCATTGGAGCCAAGCAAACTGTCTACTTGAGTTAGTTTGTATGTACGTTGCTTGGATTTGGCTCGTTTACCAAAAAAAAAATTAAACATTTAATCAAGTTAAATACCTTATAAGTTTAATGAGTTTACATGGTACCTTTTTAACTTACTCATTTGCATTCTACATTCCATTCAATTCATGCACACATGACTATGACGAAAATAACAGTCATGAGAGACACTGAAAAAGAAGATTAACCTGTGAATAAACAGAATAGAATTTCCTTGAACCCACAGTTGAGCAGCTAGCACTGACAACTTCAGCACCTTCCTCCTGAAGAACTCTGAAAATTTCATTCAATATGCAGCTCGGATTCACGTTCACCCCAGTTATCAAATTAATCTCCAAAGCTGAACCCACTTCTCTAATAGCAAGTAATGGTGAAATCAAGCCATCCCTCTGGTCTTCAATGGCATCTCCTTCACCTTGGAGTTTTTCCTTCCTTTTCTTCAGTTCTTCAATTTTTTCTTTCAGTTGATTTACATAAGATGTGGATTGATCCAACAAAGCAGGTAACGCCAACCTCTCCTGAAATATATACAGAGATACATATATATAAGGACAAGGTTATACTTTCAAAAAAAAAAAAAATTTCGATGGCAATATCAAAAAAGGGTTGTGGGGACATAGATATTCGGTTGATTCATTTATAATCATTGATCATGGAAATAATAAAATATTACATCCTCCTTTAAATTATATCAAAGCAGACATATAATTAAATTTAGAAGTAATACTAACTTGTATCTCACTTAAAAAATTCATATTAAAAAATATTTTTGTAAGTACATGAGATGAGATAGAGAATGAAACTATAATTATGACAAAATAGAAAATGAGTTTACTTATTAAAGGGATGTATATAGTATGAGGTGAGCTTAGTTACTAATGTTGTCAGTATAGAAAGGGTGAGCTTATAGTAGTTTGATAATGAAAAATTAAATGAGGTGAGAATGGAGATTTGTAAGGTGGAAATAATCTCACTCTTATAAAATTGATATAAATTCTTTTACAGAAGAAGAATTATGTTAAGTAATTGATAATAAACGTAACTTATTAAGCTTTTAATGATTGGAAAGTATTTCATGATAGTGCATAACGTGAAATATACATGAACCTCATTTGGTTTAGGAAAATCGTAAGTAATGATATAATTTGTTAAGACCATTTTGGTAATTACATAGATATGAAATTCTAGTCAAAAAAGTATAATGTTGAAGAGTTTAAGGGAATTCTCATAAACTTGGACCAGTCAAAATGAGTAATTATGTATAGCGTGTGCTCTTGTATTGGGAGGTGAGTGGCTATAATATTTTTACAATAATTATTTTTGAAATTTAAGGAGAATTTATTTTGATAATTTAGGTTGCGTTTGTTAACGGCTGGTTTGTGTGTTTTTTTTTTTACTTTTTACAAAAAAATATAAAATAATAATAACGCGTTTAGAATATGTTTCTGTATTTTTTTTTAATTAAAGTTATTTTGAAAACAATGTCAAAAAACACAAAAAAGAAAAATGTAATTTTGAAAACACCAAAAAACGCAAACAATGCGCACGCTTGGGGGATTTAATGAGACTTTCAGTTCGAACTCCCTTAGCAACAAAAAATTTTATTTTTATGGGAAGTATAAAAACCCATTTCTCAATCAAACTCACCTATCTCATCTCTCTCTCTCATGAAATACTGTCTCTTTCCATCCCTACATCTCGATATCGATCTCTCCTCTTCATCTTTGCTTGACACTCTCCTCTCCATCTATGCATATATATTATAATATAGACATAGATCTAGGTGTGTATGTGTGCTTATCTGTGTATGTGTATGTGTGTGTGTGCGTTTATGTGTGTGTATGCAAACGAGTTTTCTGTTTTCGTTTTCATAATTTCTCACAATCAAAACAACAACCAAACAATTTTTTTTTTTAACTTGTTATATCAAAAAAAAAATATAAAAACTATTTTTGTTTCTATTTTTTTTAAATAAAAAACTAAAAACGTTAAAAAATGCATCCTAATATATTTTGATATTTATAACTAGTGAAATTCATTCAATAATAAGACCCCAACTAATCCAAGAAGTAGAATCTATAGACTTGGGAGACCAAAAACGACGGAGAGAGAGAGAGAGAGAGAGAGAAAATTATGGTGAAGAGGTGAATCTATTACCAAAGTACAGCAAAAGTTAAACTTAAATACCAATCTACGGTCATTTTGAACTTATTTACCAAACTACGGTTGTTTTGAAAGCGGAAGTACGAAATCCGATTTCATTTAAAAGCGGATTTAGCAAGTACGATTTCATCTGAAAAAGCGGAGGTAACAATTACGACTTTACCATTGAAAGCGTATTTATCAAATACGCCTTTAATTGAATAATTGCACTGTTCCAAGAAAGCTGTTCTGCTCTTGAGGTTGTCAGCGGCTCAGTGGAGTGCTTGTCTGACCTTATAAAAAAGTGAAAAATTATACTCATGTCATTTATAGTTCTTATTTATTACAAGAATAGACTTATATTTTATGATATTATTTTGACCCCTTTATTTGTTTCATTTTGACATTAGATATTTTTTTCAATTTTTCACTCAAACTTTGTTCCAGCATTCTTTTGAACACACGAACCCGAAAATACGAACAATTATAAAATTGACACGATTATTAAATATGCATAGTCTATACTAATGTTTAATACTCATAACACACTAGATATTTTTTTTTTCGTAAGTCTTGATACGAATAACAATGACATAACATAAATAACACGAATGTTGGAATTTCTCTCAATAAATGTGACAGACCATGAGGTGGGGTTGGGATTTCTCTCAATAAATGTGACAGATCATGAGGTGGGGTTGGGATTTCTCTCAATAAATGTGACAGACCATGAGGTGGGGTTGGGATTTCTCTCAATGTGACAGATCATGAGGTGGGTTTTGACTCTCTCTCTCTCTCTGTGACCAAGAACCAACAGACTTTGTGGTTGATTGAGTGCTGTAGCACGCTAACTACGAGACCAGATAACTTCCAGCTCCCAAAGATGACTAGATGAGGATGAGAACTGTGGTTACAAGTAAGCTCTCAAAATCTGACATGATACGATTAATCGACACAAATTGATACTAATTAAATGAGTTTGGATGAGACTTTAACGGATTCGGGTGATAAACGGGTTAATCTGTCAAACACGTTTAATAAACGGATCGTGTTCGGGTGATACCTGTCAATCCGTTTATCACCCTTTTAAAAAAATTAATACATAAATTAATAATTATTTTTAAAAAATTAATCAAAATTATAGTTGAACACATTTGGCTTTGGGGCTTACGAGTGAACACAGTTAACACAGTAAACATTGAAAACTTTTGACTTTTTGCGTAAACAGTAAACGCTTTTGGCTTTCCACGTGTTTTACCTGTGACTTTGGGGCTTAGTAGTGCACAGTGAAAATTTTTGGCTAGAATCCCACGTCCACAAATTCAAAGGAAGGGACCTATAACAAGATGCAGCCCCCCTTCTTTTAATTATTAAACTTTCTCATTTGTCTTTGCACGTGGCAGGCAGCTGAAAAAGAGAGTACAATTAATGCGGGTAATTAATAGAATAATTTTTTGTTGCGAGTTAAAATTTTAATAGAATAATTTTAATAAAGTTAAAAGGGTTAAACGAGTCGTGTCGTGTTACCCGTTTATAAAATGGTTTGTGTTCGTGTTTAAATTTTTTACCCGTTTATTAAACGTGTCGTATATGAGTTTACATATTTTTCACCTGTCATCCGTTTAACCCGACACGTTTACCACCCCTAATTACAACCACACGATTTCCATATGTCATGGTTTACAAGTGGCAAACCAAAATCGCTCAAATCAAGTTCAAGGGCGAAATTCAATCGAACTCGAGTATTGTCGATGTTTAAATTTTCTAACATAATTTGTGTTCAATTGGATTTTTCAGGATATTGATCTTGAGGATACTTAGAACCCAACACGATTGAGTACTATTTCTGGTTCAAATTGGATTTAGTTTTTTTGTTTTTTTGTCTAAGTACAACCCGATTAGGGATGTCGGTGGACCGAAGTGGGGTCGGACGGTGTAGTCCACATCAAATTTCAGTATGTTATTTTTTAGGAATTGTAGATTTATCTTTGTATTTATCCCAAATGTGAACACCAAAACTGACAAGTACCTGTAGATTTTTAGCATATTAATTATCATAAAAAATGATAATGCAAATAAAAATAATAAAATCAAAAAACTTTACATGCATCAAATTTTTGTTGATTGGAAAAAAAAAAGGGTTTATGTTACCAAAAAATATCTTCTTGGTACTATAATTGGAACACTGCATGGAACAAGACCCCTTATTTCCTAGAGATTCAAATCTTTTTCATTATTTATATTTTTTAATTCTATTCGAGAAAAGATCAATCACTAATTTATATAGGATTACATTATTATTGGATCTTCCAACCATATACGACCAATTTAGATGATTTTTTTTTTATTTTTGGAGGATTGGATTACATTCATGAAGTCTTTTCAAACCCAATCCAACGATTTATGCATGAGATTCAAACAATAAATTCTATCTAATCTCATATTTGCTAAGTGACATAAATACATGTAGGATCCATGAATTTATGTTAAATCATATTTTTTAATTGACTAAAAAATTCATTATTAGGTGAATAGAAGAATGATTTTTGAGTAAATTAATCTTTTTACCTAAAAACCTCATCTCTTCACTTTTGAAACCCCCACCCCCGACCCATGGGTTTCATCAAACCCTCATTAATAGGGTAAAATCTATTATTTATAGTGGGTCAGGATTAACACAATTGGTTAATCCCTTTTCCTTAAAGATGAACCAAACAAGGGTTTATGTGGGAACCTGAACTACTTTTTTTTCAATCCTATCCAATAATCCACCTTAAACCCATGAACCAAACATCCTCATAGGGGAATGGTTTACTCTTATTTGAAATTAAAAGAAAGTGTAATATAAAAAATCTCAATTCACTTAGTTTATTATTGAAATAGTTAATCATCATTTCATTTCATGATACCATCACTTGCCAAATTGCTTGGGTTTTAAATTTATAGTTAAGTTTTTTTTTTTATATATACTCTTTGGCTTCAAGAAACTTTGTTTCGGTGCATAATTGCGATTAGTTTGAAAATATTAGCATTTTTAAAATATTTTGAAAACAGTTAAAAAATGGTAAAAAAAACAAAAAAACAAAATTTTGTTTGCAAAATATTCCAAAACATACTAAAACAAATCGAAACACATCAAAACAAACCAAAATACCTTTGAAAAATAACAATGTTGATGCCGTTTCGAATGTTTATTTTGGTCCATTAGTTATTAAGGAATAAGTGCAAAGCTTGAAGTGGGGGATCTCTCTCTTTAGGCGAGACGAAATGTATTACATCTTCTTTCATGGATTCCGATATGAAAATATTGAAGAACAAATTCAAAAATTGTAATAATTAATTATTCATCATAATACTGATCTGCTAGTAATATATATAACATTATATGAGATGAAATAAAGTTATTATTCGACGAAATTGTGTTGAAATTACGATAGTAATTAGTTAAAGTCAATGTCTAATTAAGTTACTTGGGTTGAATTGATTTTTTTATTAGTTTAGGTACAAACTATGAAAATAATAAGATCCATCAGACAATGAAATCAAATTCAAATTGGAGTATTTAAAACCAATTCAAGTTCGATCTATCTCTATCAAACTTAGGTTGTACATCAAAAACTTATTATATTCTTATGTATTTTTTTTTTCAATAATTAGAAGTGTTTGAGATAATTTACGCATATATTAACTAATCTACTCTCCGATTCGGTCAAAAATAAGTCATTCATGCCGAAATTAGGGTATTTATGAGGAATAAATCCCACATGAACTGACCCCAAAAAATTATCAAAATTCAAACACAAGACATCTAAATTTACAATTTATCTCGATTACCGTTAAACGACCTTTTTCTTCTCCTTCAATTTTCAACTTCAAACCTTTTTTTCGGGGGTATTTCAACTTCAATCATTTGGCCATTCAAAGTTGGCTAGCTGGCCAAAGACTTTGACGTCAACGCATCATGCATGCTAGCAGGAACGGTGCTAGAAAAATACAAACTTAATATGAAGAAAAAAAAAAATTGAGAAGGGCATGTGCCCACCCTAGCCCAAAGGTGACTCCGCCCCTGCATGCTTGTCTCCCATCCTTCACTTACGAATTAAGTCACCTCGAATTTAGAATATATTGTTTTTAAATTTATATTGAGTTTATGTTGTATTCATATTAATTAATATCAAATAAAAATATTATTTTTAATACAATAACACACTTAAATAAATTATTCATTCACTTACTTACATTAATTGATTTACTGTGTTCGATTACGTGTTGTGTTTGTGTCCCTAAAAGAAACTGTCTATTTGTTCTATCGATGTCATGGGAACAGTCACCAACAGCCTGCTATATTGTTTGTCCTTTTCGTTCGGAAAGTGTTATATTGTTCTTTCTTTCTTTTTTTCAATTGGCAGAGTGTTCGTATTAATTTATACACATTTCAATTAATCTCTTATCCGGTTTGATTAAAGACAAGTCAACCACGTTAAAACTAGAATATTCAACAAGAAATAAATCTATCATGACCAGGGGCGGAGCCAGAAATTTGGGATAGTGGGGGCAAAAATTTTAGCAACAACAATATTATATGTACTAAATTGGAAGAGCTAATGCATTATTACCGTTGGTTTAACAAATAAAATGCATTTAACGCTGATACCCTATGCAAATTCAAAAATAACAATGTGTTATATTATCAAATTAGGTCTTTCAATTATATGTTAGTAACATTTTTTTAACAAAAGTAAAATTAAAAATTTTGAAGTAATAATAAATTAAACGAGGTGACCCAACGTGTGGCTTCTGCTATTTCAAGGTCTGGAGTAAGATGTACATATTATTATCCTGCATGTGAGAGTATTTTTTTTTTTTTTTTGCAACTTGAATCATTGACATTCAAATCATAAAGGAGCAACGTATACCTTATATTTACCATCTTATTGACTAATTTTTATATTATAAAAAATATTACATAATAATATTATCATTCAATGTGTCAAAATTTACAAAGATGAGAGTAAAGGGGCTTCATATAGGGGAGAGAACGAAAAGCTCCAAAATTTCTTGAACACTTGTTGAGAGATTCAACTAAATAATCAATAATCAAGTAAAGAAATTTAATCTTAATGTTAGAAATTATTAAGTAAATTAAAATGTATATGAATTTTTGTGGGGGCAAATTTAGAATATATTAAAATTTATATAAAAAAATATTTGGACAACAAAATTGAGTGGGGGCAACTGCCCCCACAAAGCTAAGTGTAGCTCCGCCCCTGATCATGACCTCAACCTGATCCCAAAGAATTACCATATTATTCGTCACATGCGGGTAAGGCAATTGATATTACTGCTAAGGCTACATTAACACAAATGTACTTTGTTGAAATTGATTTAAGATACACAATTAAATAAATATTTTGTTGGGATGGGCGGCTCATATTCAGAGTATGGAATAGTTTAATTAGGGTTGTAACATATATAGTTAAGTTGTAATCCTAATTCAGTATAGATTAAAAATAAGGCAGTCGTTCTAGGAACGTAAACATAAGTAAATTATCAAATTACGTAAATTTTTGTACTCTTCTTTGATTGTTCTGTTTTATTAATTATTCATCATAAACATGAATCACAACATTACTCGCGACAAAAAGAATGCTGCCCTGTTTCAATCAATAAGAAAATAGTGGAGGGGATCAGAGGAAGTTTTCGATGTACCTCTTCAATTCTTCCCATCAACTCAAGCAATAAGAAATGTCTTTCTGTCTAGACCCCATTTCGGCTGTGGAAACTAATGTACACAGTGACCCTAGCCGAAATGGCTTTCACATTGTCGTAAAAAGATGAGTGAGACTTCACAACTCCTTATATCACGTCACTAGAAATTTATTTTTCATTAATATTTTAATTTTGATGTGAATTATCTATCTTTAATCAGATCAAAAAGAAAATTAATTGAAATGTGTATAAGTTATCTCAGACACCCTTAAGAGGGTTCTTCACTTATTGATAATAAATGATCCATCAAGAAAAAAACTAAACTGAAAAAATATCGGAGAGAATCTAAATTTGTAAAAAAAAGAAGATATATATATATATATATATATATAATAAAGTAAAATATAATTCAAATCTCAAAAGATAAATAAAATAACTTTTACTTTTCACGGTTGAGATCTCTTTAAATTTTACTTTAAAGTTAATCCAACGACTAAAAGTATGCTTGCGATAATTTTTTAAAAGTATTTATAGAACTTATAATTTCTCATAAAAATACTTTTTTTTAAAAAAAAAAATAGTGTTTCGAACTACCCCACAACCCTATTACCACCACTACTATCACTGCCGTCACCCCACTACCACCACCACTGCCCCCACCACCTCCACCGTCATTGCTACCACAATCATCATCACCACTACCACAACCACCACCACTATTATTGCCGCCATTACACTACCACCTCTGCCACAACAACAACCACCACCATCACCACTGTCGTCACCCTACCACCACCACCACTGTTGCTGCTCCACCACCACCTCTTCCACAACAACCACCACTTTCACTGTCACCACCACTATCGACACCCCACCATCACCACCCTACTAGTGTCCCACCACCACCATTCCCACTACCACCACCACCATTGCCGCCACCTTACCACCACTGTCACTATCCCACCATAATCATCACCCCTACCACCATCACCCCCACTATCCCACCACCACTATCACCATTGTCACCCACGGTTGCCACCATCACAACCATCACTGTCTCCCACCACTATCACTGTCACCCACCACCACTACCACCGTTCACCCCCATTACAACCAGTGTTTAAATTCTTTTTTCTTTCATCTATCTTTGTAATTTGATTTTGGGTGTGAATACAAATATGTTTATTGTTGATAATTTTTTTTATTACTCCGTGTCTTCAGACACGGGAAATAACTAATATATTTATATTACAAAATATTAAAACCAAACCTATTTCAGCCCTTTCTGCTCGAACTCTTCAACCCCATCTATGAAGAGTTTTGGAACATATTTCATACAAGGACACCCACGTATCCAGGTACACGCAATAAATAAATTTAAGTAGTACTAATAATATGTTATGGATGATTAATTCTTGAAGTTGGTATTAGAGAGTATTCTAAGCTGACTAGAATGCAACTATTTTTTATTTTTGTTGAAAACTACTATGAAACGTTCATGTTTACCCTTGTAAGTAAAAAAAAATGAGTTAAAATTGATGGTGCTCGAAATTACTATACCCAGTTGTACAACTGCAATGTGAGACTCAAATGTGAGAATCAGTAAGGCTTCATGAATGCTTGGGTTAATGGGGGATTAAGTGTTGATGTTGAATCAAAGAACAAGATATAAGTAGTTCACTTCAATCGAAAGACTAAGATTACATCCACTGTAATGGAGACTTTTGTTCCTGGGGGGGGGGGGGAGGATTGTATTACTTGAAGGAGGGAGTAGTGATTACAGTGAGTCTCTTGGCTGGGAGCCTTTTTTACATAGTATATCTCAAGTAAAGCTGTGAAAACTCTATTTTTTACAATGGCTTTGTCTTCTATTTATACATGTGGCCATCTAGGGTTTCTACGATTCTTCATTTTTTTGGCTGATTCTCTGGTCCCCTCTTCATTTGTCCTATAACGGGATTTGCCACCTTGATGTATGCCGCACCCACGATCTTCAAAAACGGAATGTATTTAAATATTTTCTTTATCAGAGAATATTTTTTTGTTAGAGTCCTCAGAGGTAGTCCTCTATCCCCTGGACAAGTGGCACGACCGGAGCTACTTGGGGTCTATCTTGTACTGAGCTCCTTATTCTCGAGCAGACACCTGCCACCGTGCTCAAAACAGTCGGGCTAGCACCTCCTGAGCTTATGGTCCTGGGTTTTCATGTCCTTGGGTTGTGGCCCAATCCCATGATAATTCGGGCCCTCTACAGGTGGGCCATTAAGGTTGTCCTTTAAAGGGAGCCCATCAAATGTTTTGAACTCTAAATGGGCAGCTCAAGTTTAAATCTATCAATATCAGTAATAAACCATATATGCTCCTGATTTTTTTTTAATTTTAATTTTTATTAGAAACAATAAATCTTTATTCAAATATCTGAGATAAAGAGTGGTATTACAAAATTAGTTGCGCACTCTTGCCATATAATGTAATCTTCCATATAATTAACATGCTTAACTAAACTATGAGTAACTCGATTTTCAGATCTGCACATTGTGCTCAGATCTATGTCCTAAACTTTTGTAGTTCTTGCCAAATATATGAAAATCGGTGTTTTAGATAGGTTCCAATTATAATACTCATTTTCATGAGTCATATATTTATGTTTCGATCATAATCGTGTGAAAAGTTTCAATAATAAAAACCCAAATATTATGATGTAAATAAATTCTTTAATTGATAGTTTTTCATCAAAATGGGGTCTAACCGTGACTCTAATAGAGTTGAGTAGAAACAAGGTTGTGAATGAAGAAGTATCCTCTCATGTTTCAACCATATTATGATTTGAGAATGTCAATTGTATTGTGTCGTGTTAATTTTTATCATATTATTTTTTTGTCGAGCCATTTCCGATACCTGTCCTATCACAAGGGATTTAGTAAAATATTGCGCCAAGGGTTGCAATTAATTGTAGGAAAATGCTATTTAGACCTAAAAATCTGACATAATTTGCTGACTTAATGACGTGGCTTCATTGGAACCATTGGATTAACACCAAATTACAATGTTTGATGGAGCCCACAGTCAATCCAAAGGTCATAGTGAATTAGGTCAGTAAATTAGGTCCCAATAGCATTGCTCTTAATTGTATTGTGTCTTATTATTTTTATCATGTTATTTTCACATCGAGTCAAATATTGCGGCAAGGGCGGCGAGGGGATCATGTGATCATAAATGTCCTGCCTTTACATGGGACTGATGGGAGAGCAATGGAAAAATCGAAGGTAAAATCTACCGGTAGTCCTGAGGTTTATTATTTATTATATTTTGGTTCTTAAAATTTTAATTTCATCCCTAAATTTCAAATATTGAATCTTTATGGCCCTTAGCATTAACTGCCGTTAAAAAAAATAAACAGAAATTATTATGTGTGTGTCACGTGCACCTCTTTAAGGATATTTTTGGTATTTTACAGACAAAACATAGGGTAAATTTTTTTTTTTTGGGTAAAATTGAAGAAAAAAAAAGCTGGCTGCTTCTCTCTCTCAGAACTCAACAGTCTCGCCCAACCGTATATCCCCACCCTTCTCTGCCTTCAATAACTCCCCACCATCGGTTGCCACCACCTCCATTACCCCCTTCACCATCCGAAATTCGTTCACCACCGCCTCAACCACAAGCATACTCAATCAGCTAGTTGTCACACAAACACCTTCTCTCTTCTGTTACCTGTAAGCCAACCATCACCACCACATCCACCTACACACTCAAACCCTACCACTGCAACTACACCACCAAAAACAAACACAAAATCTCAACGAACCATACCAATTTTAGAGACCGAAGCACAGAGAGAGAGAAAGGGAGATCAGAAAAAACGAAAGGGAATCACAATTGCGAACATCCAACTCAAGCCTAATTCCTCATTACTCCAACTATGGGGGTCATGTTGTGCATCTCTGTGCGTGTATGGATTTGAGCGTTTGTGCTGTGGGTGCATTTATATAGTTTTGTTTTGTTTTGTTTTGTTTATATGCTAGGGTTTGGGATAAAGATGATGGGTTGGGTTGAGAGAGAGAGAGAGAGAGAGAGGATTTATGGGGCAGGGGAAGCAGAGAAGAATTGGAGGCAGAGAATGAGAGAGGATGGAAAAATTACTGGCCCCAAATGCAATTTTGAGCACAGTATCAAACCCATATCCGAATTCTTCATCAGATATTCCAGAAAATCGTTATTCAGGTTATAGATCTCAAGCTCACTAGCAATGAATACACGTCAGTCACTTTCCTTTCACTCTTGGAGAGAGAGAGAGAGAGATTTGTGGGTATGAGTAATAGAGGCAAGAGCAAAGACGAATTGGAGAGAGAAGACGCATAGATAGATACGTGCACAGTGAAGACTAAATTGAGAGAGGTCGATTCCAGCGGTGGTGGATGATGGCGGTTGATTCCAGCAGTGGTGGATGGTGGCAATCGATGAACATTGAGATCAAATTGATGAATTTAAAACTTTGAGGACCAAAATGCAACTAACGTTAAATTTCAGGGACCATTGATATAATTTACCCAAAATTCAATCCAAACACGTATGAAGAAGATGTGGTTTTCAGTACCACCAACACCAACTACAAAGCGAAAGGAGAACTTACTGTCCGAGTAAGGAGAAGAAAGGAGATGGGTAGTATTAATACTAAAAAATAATGAGTAATGTTATAATTGTCTAATTTTGGTACTTAATTTATCATAGTCATTGAATTAGTTGAAAGTTTTAATGTTAAATAAAATTTATTTTTAATTTAATAGTTGTATTGAATTAAGTCTATAAATTAAATCTAAATAGTATTTTTTAAAATAATTTGTGTCAAAAATTTCTAGTTTATTCACTAATTAGCAATAACTCGTACTTAACGACACTTAATACAAATAAATCAAATATCAGTTATATAATATAAATATATAAAATGATAATTTAGTTTTTCTTCCGTTTTCTATAATTACACAATTCAAAAAGTATGGGGGAGTGAAATTTTCAATTTTGGGAGAATCTAGTCTTGATTAGCGTGAAGAGGTATGAGTTGAGTGAGATTTTCAAGTTTGAGAGAAAAATTGTTTGATAATGATTTTAAGTCATTGGATTGAATGAATCTCAGTCACTCTTGTGTTAAGTTAAGTTTAGGAATTCAAATTACATCATGTTCTATTATATAGATAGTCATTGCTCAAAAGAATAATCTATACTACTTTAAAATGTCTAGAAGTATGAAAAACATTTTATTTCCCTTATTACCCTTGAGAAAATATATAAAGACAATTCTACACATCCCTAATAATTTATAAATGCTATTTATAACATAATAACTCCCATCCTCCACTATCTCCACTAAACTGTTGATTAGAGCAACTAAAAGGCAGGGCTAATAATTCACTCGTTTATATTATTGTACCTATATTACTCTAAAATATCTGCTAAGTCTAAAAAATTTTGATTTTTTTCCCTTTCAGAATGTAATTAATTCCTCCTAAATCTAACTTTGGTTAATTAGGCCAGTCTAACATTAACATCACTGCCTTAATCTCCCCACACTGTCGCCCTTTCAACTCTGCCTTTGACATCAAAAACTAACGCACACTGGCACCCCTTCGTCTCCCTCTCTTTTGGTTGAAGCTGTCCTCCATCTTTCCTCTTTCAGCTATATGGATTTCACACATTAATGGTTGTCGCATCAATGGCTACTTCAGTTACAAATGGGATCTGAATAATTACAGCCCAGCAGTGTTGTTCTTCATCAGGTTCTGCACTTTTCTCCTGCTCCCTTCCCCTCCCAAACGCAAACACACCGTGGTTGTTCCCATTGCAAACCAGCGGTACTCTGTTTCTTCATCAACAGGTACTCCATTCCTCTTTTCGGATAATATTTGTGTTCTTTTGGTTTTTTTTGCTTGACGAGGGAAACGAAATTGGGATTCTTAAACCTTTGGTTATAAAATTTGCCGTAAGGAGATCGGTGGGTTAGGATTGCAGGCATGTTTTCTTAAATCTGATTTCCAAAGGCACCCCTCCTAAAATTCTACCAGCTTCGGCATGTGTTATTAGTTATGGATTGTGTCAAACTTAACGATTTTGTTGTGATTGTGTTGAATTTTTAATCTAATGGGAGAAGTGCTGACTTAGTGTTTGATATAATTACTGTTTCTTATTTGGTGCTTATTTTGTTGGTTTTTAGTTTGTGATCGTTTTACAACTAAACACGTCTTGCTACATGAAATGCAATCAACGTCTGATCAATTTTTGAGCCTTGTAGTGTTTAGTCATGTACGGTTATAGGATGTATTTCGGCTAACTTTCTTTGCTCAATTTATTGATCATAGAGTAGTTCTTGAGTAAGGCTTAAAGGTGTTTTGTTCCGTATTAATTGATATCTTTTTCAATTCTTTTTAGTTTTGTAAAAGGTTTACTTGGTTGCCTTTGTAAACTGCTCTCCAGCCTATTCGACTTTTATCTTAGAAGCAATTTACGAATTTATACACTTATCTTTGTTTATGGCCAATTTTCACCCTCTCCAATCATTTTATTCCTACATGCCAGTATCATGTTATTTTAGTCTATTCGATATGGTTGCCATTTTTTTGGGTTGTTAATGAGTTTGTTCATTGGAAGTTGCATCATTAGGTTGCCATTGACATCAATGATTTGGAATGTTTGTTCTTGGGAAAAAATAAAAAGTACTTTATGATGCACTGTATTAGGTGATTGGGTATTATTTTTCTATAGATTTTCCTAATTTATCTGTGATATCCATGGTGTCTTCTGTATTATGTTTCATGGTATGATATGTAGCGAAGGGGTAAAATTAGAGAACAAAGGTGGATCCGAATGTGTCCTATTATGTTAAGGTGGGTCTCTTGCCATTACTTATACATGGTTGGTGATGATCTAACATTACAAGAAATTGAATAGGAGTACACTATAGCAACTATAGTGGAATGTACCACCAAGTGGGGTTGTCCAGTGGGGTATCGGCCGAACTTCTCACCCCAAGGTTGGATGTTCAAGTTTTAGAGTCCACATTGAGGCTCGGTGGTTGACCGTTATGTTAGCCTAGCTAGGTTCCTTCCAGAGGGGAGTAACGAGCACAGTCCGGGGCCTCATGATCCCACCAGTGAGGATCTATCAGTGTGGTTTCTGGGCGCTCTCCTTTGCCCCCACCCCTTTTGCCACCAACAAAAAAAAACTACAGTAGAATGTGTCTATAGCATACTAGCACATACGTTTAAAACCTTGGTTTGATGTTCGGTTAGCTTAATTCTTTTAATGGATATATTGAGTTTTTTTTATTTCTTAACTAATTAGCTATCATGATGCTTATAGTTTTAGACAGTGAAAAAAAAGTTGTACTCAATACACACGCCTTTCGCATATATTGCAAAGGGTTTATGTGACCAAAAATAAAATTAGTCGGGCATTTAGGCGTGTATTGTTCAAGCATTGCTAGCAATATTTTCAACTAACTTTATTTTTATAAACTTACCTTTCATATTCTTTGTTAAATTAAAATGGTTTTATTGTTCGAGTCACATATTTGAGTGACGAAAACTCCAAACTCACGGCATAAAAGTATATTTTTTTATCCTTCTCAGGTTAAAAGCACCTAAATGGTGGATGTTTAACTCTTAACAAATTTTGCCACGTGAGAAAACAAGGGGCAGCCCCATCATGTGTCAGATTAGTTTGCTCCTTTAATGTGAAAGGTCTATCCCTTGATCAAAGTTATTGCGCTTTAAAAAAATGTCATTCATATCATTTGTATACAAACATTGCATAATTTCCTTTTGATCACCTTAACTTTGTAAGTGTTAGTTTCAATATTGATTGAGTGTTTTAATTCTTTTTGTAGACTTAAGTAGTTTTGTATCTACGTACATGTTGGAATGCAAAAAGTCCTTGCCTGGATTGATGCCAAATTGTATGCGAAAGAAGTCAAAGAACGTGCTTGTTCTACTCCCCCTTATTTAATTTACAAACATATTTCACTATTGCACGTTGAATTTCAAGATAGAATAACAATACTAAGCAGTACATCATAAACTAGCTGCTCATGTTTCACACTTTCCCATTGAAGTTAGGGTAAATCACAAGAGTTCTCGATGAATTTTTCTTTTAACATTTTCTCATAAAAGAATTGAAAACCACATAATTTTTTTGGTATATTGATTAGTCATATAATTTTTTCCCTTCATGTTCTACTATGAAATGAGAAAGGTGCCAAACTCAAAAGTAACGACATACCAGATTACATGTTTGGGGCTTCTACGAAACATTCAGCCCTCCATGTTCATTTTTTCCAGTGAAGCTATGAGCAACGTGCTGGTGCCACATTTTTATAAGTTGACATCAAAAGCTCATATACAACAAAATTAAAATACATAACTCATGTTATTGGAGTTTTTTTATATTTGTTGAAACTTATCTTCATTCGATGATTGTGGTAGGAGTTAAGGAAATATTGAACAACTACTGAGTTGTTATGTCATTGTTGCTACTAATGCAACGCCATCTTTTGGGAATATATTTTGTTCTTCTCATGCTTGGTTTGCTTCTTTGTGGGCTGCAGCAGGTTTGTATTTGGCAGGATTTTTTAGAGTTAAGACTTGGGATATGACTTTGATAATAATAAGTAATCAACAAATTTAACTGCTCATGTTTGATGTACGTTTTTCGTGTTTTAATCTCATACTTTTACTTAACTAAAATGAGTTCTTGAAGTCCGTAAAAATATAGCGCCATTACAAGCATGGACCAACGAAGATGATATGGTTGTTGGGTATCTCTTTAATGACCTTATTCATGAGCGGGTCAATGCAACCCATGAAAGCAATATGGTACTTTTTTTTATTTTTGGGTTGTTAGTGATGGAAATTTTTTAATTTTGTTATCGAGTTTTTGACATTATTATGTTTTGCGTATCCCTTTTTTATAGTTTGTTCCTGAAATGTATTTCTAAGTATAATGCGATCTATCACATAGTTATTATATTCTTTGTGTGAACTTTGTACCCTCTAATTCCTTTTGGCATGATTCTATTAAAGTCGGTCAATTCTAAGCCAATGTTGAAGCCATGATTCTATAGAAGCCAACTCAATCCTATAACAATGAATTTCACTTTTTTTCTATGCACTTATTGATGAATTATGCAATAAAAGTTTGGCAGGTCAAATTTCAAGTATATCCTTCTCTTTAAGTTATTTTTTTCAAGTTCTGCAAGCATATCATTTCTCTAATTTATTCTATCTATTTTTTATTTAGCAAATTCTCAAGGTTATTTAAAGTTCATTGACAAGGAAACGACAAAACCATCCTTCCATCTTCCCCAAACACTTGAATATGGTTCTCCTTTCGAGATGGGGCCTCTGGTGATGTTCAAATTAGCTAAAGCTTCTACGGTCCCTTAATGAGAAAGCTTAATTAATTATGGTTTCAACTAAGAGCTAATTGTTTGTGGTAAAATGATTGCATTGGTGTGTTTTAGTGAGTAATATGTGTAAAATACTAAAAGACATTAATATGGAAAAAATAAATCTTTGTGCAGCTAAATGAGAGTTCTTGGCGATAAGAATTTTGTCTATTCATCATATGGAATTATTTTTCAGATCCAAAGGGAAGCAAAAATTTTCAATGTTCATCATGTCGAAATTGGTTAGCCCACTAAGGCTGACCACATAACTCATTGTGATTTTTCTCTGCACCCCTCCACTTTAGTTTTCTTGAAGAATTTAAAATCAGATTTCTTATACGCTTGGAAACTTAGTTTCACTTTGATTTTCTATTTTTATACACTATTCTGGCAAATTTAGTTCTTTTTTTCAATTATTTTAGTAATTTATTGTGATAATTTGATTTATTATGATAACTCTTTAAACAATATTCCACAAGACTTTTCATGTTTGCTTTTTCTCTTTAGTTTGTATTCTCGCATTTGTTTTGTTAAAAAAATATGTTATCTTTTACCTATTTTTGGTGGGAGCTGAAGAGACATTTTCTGAGAATTAGAAAGTTTATTTATTTATTTTTTTTTGAATTAAATAGGCTATGATATTCAATTTATCAATTAATTCTCAAATATACAATTGTTCTTCTGTATTCCCTGCCAAAGTCTCATGTTCCTAAATAATAAATAATACAAAAACTACGTCTAAAAACTATATTGAACAAATAAATATTGTAAAGCATATCACAAAAAAAAAAAAATTATAAATCAAAATTATTCACGTGCAACGCACGTGTGCATCAACTAGTAAAGTAATAAAAATAATAAACAAGAGAACTCCGTTAAATATTAATGGGACGGATTTATCTGATAATTGTGAACACGACATATTATTTGGGATGAAAATTTTAGTATAGGATTTGGTTAGAGTAGAATTACCCACACAAAAAAAATATCTCCCTTTTCCTAAGAATCCAAATCAAGTCACACTATATTTTTCTTCAAGAGATATCAATCACTAATTTATGTAGAAACCATTAATAAAGAGTAGACCACCCGACCATATATGATGGATAATTTACCCTTAAATAAAATTGAAAGCGAATCCCTCGGCCAAACGAATATTTCACAGAGAGTTGACAAAGAATTTCATTAATAATTGGGTGTTTGATTATTTAGAACAATTTGATGAATTTAGTAGATCTTTTTAGGAGACTCCAATGACCATAGATCGAACCTATCCAATTTTTACTGTGCAATGGTTGTATTAAAAAAATATCTCACTCCATGTTCCACATAACACAACATTGAAATAATCATTTTTAACTACAAGCTTTAATATTATATTCTTTCAATTGATACAAATAAAATTACATATTTAAATTTATTTTTATCATTATTAGCACAGAAACTTAGTAAACGCAGAGGGCCAATTGGGGTGGACCCCTTTAAACCTCGGATTCTAATTTACCGACTTTGGTTTTGTCCTCACGTACAAAAAGGAACAAGACTGCAGACTCAAATTCTAAATTTGGTCAAAAATATTAGGTTATGGACTTGAAGTCATCTTGTGCAGAAAACGTGATGGAATCAAATGATGGATTGTCCGCCAAATAAATTATTAACATGAATTTTCAACTATAGAAAACTGTGGATTCCACTTGTCAGTCCTCTCATTTCTTTTTCCATTTCGCTTCTATTGTTTGTTTGGATTTGTGACTAATGGAAATGAAAGGGTGGTCACATGATATTTCATCAGATAATTGTACAAAGAAAACCTAAGGTAGGTTATAGAAAAGAAAGAAGAAAAAATAATAATAAATTAAGGAATTTTTGATTGGTTCAAGAATCCCATTTTGGATTCAGTATGGATAAAAGATCTTCATATGTTATGTGTGTATATATATATGAATTTAACTATGGTATTGGAATTTTTTTTTGGTGGTGTACATCTAAATTTTACTACTTTAATGAGTGTAGAGAAAACAATCTAAAATTGATCATTTTTTATGACACAATTTATCAGTAATTGTTTGGTAATCATGTGTGGATCAATTTGTTTTGGGTGAATATATATTAGTATTTGTATCTATTCACATGTTACTATGTTACGAGTCATTAACTTATCAAAAAATAGTCATGAGAGATAACTGTCCATATACTTTATAAAAAATAAAAGAAAGTATATTAAATAGCCAATGTATTGTTTTTGCACGACTATTGGACACCTCAAAACATTTTTGTGAACCCTGATGGTAGGTCAGGTGGTAACAGCGATGAGTTGTAAACTCAAACGTCCTGAATTCGAATTTTGGCAATTTGTTTAGGTCATGTCATAAGAGATTTTATCTCTCATGAATACCCTAACCCCAAGATAGTTTGCATGCCTTTGACTGGATCGGAGAAAGGATTAGTCGAGATACGTATAAGTTGGTCCAGATACCCTGACTATTAAACCAAAAAACATAAAATTTGTGGTTCATGAACAGCATTGTCCTAATAAATTGCATGGTCCCAAATGTTTTTTACCCTCTCCATTTTTTCCCTTCAAAATTTCCTAATAAAGAACAACCCTACCCCAAATCTTTGTCCTCCTTCCGAATCCAACATACCTAAAAATGAATAATATTGTTCTCATTAATTTCGGTCCTTCTGTTAGCTTTCATTACATATTCCGTAGACATCAATTGGGTGATTTTTTACGAAATGAGTAATTTTTTTTTTTTTTTTGTTGTTGTTGGATTGGGTACAAAAATTGGTGAGAGTAGCTCTTCGACACCAAGACAAGGACATTCTGGGGTCCCCCTCCATCTCTCTCAACTTCAAGGTTTCATTTTTATTTTTGCTTTTTTCGATAACTCAACTTCAAGTATTTTGCCATTCAAATTTGGCTAGTTGCCCAGAGACTTCATGGTCTCTTCCCAGTTCACACATCATGCATGCTAGGTAGGGTGTCAAAATATAACACGACATGAACACAATACAAAATTAGAGTATTTGGGTCTTTTTAAGCCACCTGTTTTACTGCACTTCTCCTTTTTAAGGAGTTGTGTTGTAGTTCTGTTCCAAAAAAAGCCACTTGTTTCATAAACGAATGAATTTATAACATGACACAATTAATAAACTAATCGGATATTTAAAGTCAATAAAAAAAATGTACGACACAACTCGTTTATATACATAATATATACAATTCATATACGATATAAACTTGATATGACACGACTCATTAAACACAAATTAATAAATAAATCGGATATAAATAATGTGTTTTTTAACACGCCCCATTCTAGCACATGATGCGGTAACTGCCCCTATCTGCTTGCCCATCAGGTAACTATCTTCCTTGATCAAGCGCATGCATGTTTCAGTCATGTATCAACCATGTAGGCCAGCCCAACAGTTCAAAAAATAAAGTCTAGCCTGTAGGCCACAAATTTTTAGAAGGCCCTATAATTTTAGATACATTATTAGTTCATACAAAAATTTCAATCTATTAAATTTTAAGCCCTAAAAAAAGCCCCAAAAAATTAAATTCAATCGAAATTTTTATTATAATAATTTGGGTCTATGATTCAATTCATAACATTAAAATCTTAAAAATCAGAAATAAAAAAAAATAAAAAAGTACTGAAAAGTTAACTTATATTTACCCCACTCCTTCTCTCTTTTTCTGGTAAAAAAAAATTAAAAAACAAAAATAAAAGTTAAAATCAAAACTCTCTCTTTATCTCTCTCCGATAAAAGACAAAAATAAAAGTTAAAACCTCTGCTCACGCATCCTTCTTCTGTCTCTCTGACATAAAAAATTTAAAATATATTATTTTTAAAAAAAAATTAATACTAAAAATAAAAATGTCTCATTTAGTGTTTTCGCTTTAGGTCTCAAATTACCTTGAGCCGCCCTTGCAACCATGTGCCCTCAATTCAGCAATCAAGCCTTTGCCCAGGAGCCATCAAGCATGGAGAGTCAAACCTACAAAGACATAGCACGAACTCGCCTCATTCAACACAATTGACAGGTCGCCTCTTAGTACATTCTCCTCCAACAACCTGGCAATCATGGCTCGTCATCGAATCCTGGGGTGGTTTTGAAGAGTTTTGATTCTTGTAGTTTCCTCTATTTTTGAATGTAATTTCTTCACCTCGAATGCTTCTTTGAGTAAACATGTATAAATTTTGTAAGTCCGACCGCTTTGTAAAGTTTCGGTTTCATTATTTGTCTGAATGAGCTGCAAAACATTGTTTTCACTTTTGCAAAGTCATAACTTTTTGAGGGCGTATTGCTAGATCGAGCTAAAACGTCTTTTTTCACAAGTAACCCGTTGTGATCTCGGAGCACTTCCATGAGCTTAGCGCATAGGATGATTTGAAGACTTTCCGTCAAGCCGAGCAGTTAGAGCTCTTACATGAGTTTCAGGAGTCATCGTGAGATTTGATACTCTATAAGCCGAGCAGCTTATCGCAAAGATGAGCTGAAAAGATTTGCCTTCTTTTTATAAGTTAAAATTGATATTATAATAATATCATTCAATGAATGTCTCACCTTTAAACAAAAATTAGGGTTACGCCGCCATTTAGCCCCCATGCATACACGCTTAGCGGCAGTGCGAATCAAATGTAGCCATTAGACCCGGCCGAAAAGGCTGAAGAACGTATTTAATGATTGTAATGTCAAGTGTCATCACATATGGGTTGCGAAATGTTGTAGGTAACGGGGACATTGCATCATCAATGTCATGTGATGTCAACAATTTGTGTTGTTGTGTTATTATTTATGGTTTTTCATACTTTGCACTCTGAAAGATGTCACAATTCTCCTTTTGCACCCTGAAAGATTATTTTTTTCACATTGCACCTTGAATATTATAAATTGGTTCCAATGTGGACCTTGGACTAACATCTGTGTCAGATTTCGTTAAAAATTGATGCATATGCCACCCAAGAATATGAATTATGAGTTTACAGTTTTGCCCAACAGCAATACACGTGGTTGACATGTGTATTAATTTTTAATGAAATCTAAAATGGATGTTAGTCTGAAGGTCACATTGGAACTAATTTATGACATTGAGGGTACAATGTGAGAAAAATAATCTTTCGAGGTACAAAGTGGGAATCGAGATATCTTTCAAGGTGCACAGTGCAAAAAGCCCTACTATTTATACATTAAGATGCAATGTACATCAATTTTGTTAAATAGCATTCAAATATTATTTGCTTATAACTTAATGTCAATGCTAACAAGAGGAATATTACAGTGATATTTTGTTAACAATAACTTCTCCTATCAAACCAAACTAACAAACTTCTTAATGCATAGAGAATCTGTAAGCCCGTGCGTGTTATCTCCTTCAACAATGATGATTTATTTATTTTTATACCTAAATGGACTTTGCTAAGGGATAACTAAACTACGGTTTAGTAGCATTTTTCTAAAGTAACTTGAGCAAAATAAGTTATAAAAAAAAAAAAACTTTTGTAATCCATCACAATCTTTGTAGATTTATAAAATATCTGTATATTTGCATATATGTTGTACCATATACGCTATTAAACTTGGAAGAAGAGAGTACAAATACAATAGTAAACATTACTTTAGAAAAGTACTTTTCAAAAGAAAAGTAAAAAAGTTCAAACAACTTTTGGTTTTCTTGATATGAAATATAGCACAAATCTCTCTTTATTCATGTAGGATAAAAGTACAACAAAAAAAGCACCAAATTAAAGGCCAACAAATTAGCAGAAAATATCTGTAGCATCCACAAAACTGAGTTTTTTTTTTTCTTTTTCTGTTTGTCTAGACTGCAATAATATAAAGTGTATATAACTTTTATTTGATCCACATCGACGGAGCCATCCCTAACATTTTTGATCATCTTGTGCCCATCTCGGTTTCAATCAAGTCATGCTAAGCAAAATGATGCACCAGATTCTGCAGTCTTTCTGTTATTCTTGAAGTACATATGCCAATTCTTGGATATAAAGCCTGCAAATATTAATCCAAATTGTGATATTAATATTCGTCAATACCTGAGCTGAAAATTTGCTCCTAGCCAGTAGAACAAGAAAGACATAAATGGTTTACCTGCGTAATAAAAAGACGATAAAAGAAATAAATGAAGACAAAACTCAAACTCGAAAACTCCTATTACAAGTTTTCTCAATTTTTTTCTCCTCGTTTTTATCACATCAGCTAGTTGGTTAAAAACCAATTTCGTACACAAGTTTCTCTTGTAGCTGCAAAGGTTAATGACGATCAACTGTTTCTAGTATTAGAAATTTGATAATCATGTCCCATGAAAATATTAGGTACAAATAGTATTGCTCATAAACTAAAGGGCTAAGACTGAGGATATTGGTGAGGGCTCTGACTAAATTTGACTGCTAAGCCCAGTTTTTTAGATGTTTTAGCTCAGCATCACATTATACTCTGGAAAATTGTATGCAACTCAAATTTGAATTTCAAATGACATCTCAAATGAAAAGGAATCATTGGATGAGTGTGTCTCATTAATTTTTTTAAATAAAACCCACTAATCCAATTATTCTTATTGATTTGGGATGCCATTTGGAATCCCAAATTTGGGTTACATTGCATTGCTTATACTTTTGTTCTATCCACTAAAAAAGACTTAGACTACGGTATTGTTAAAAAAAAATCAGTACCATATGTTCAAAATTTATTATTTCAAAGGGTTTTTTCATAATTTTTATAGGTCATTTTACAACCAAACTTTTGTGGTTGATTTACCACTTTTATGAGTTTTTTCACCACAGTTGTGGGTTTTTTTTACCATATTTGTGGTAACTATTTTTACTAAATTTATGGGTAATTTATCACATTTGTGGATATTTTTACCATATTTGTTGATGTTTTTACCACTATTGTGATAATTATTTTTACCATTTTTTTTAGGTACCACAATAGTGATAAAAATATTCACAAATATAATAAAAATAACCTTAAATATGATAAATAAAGATACGACATCAAATTTTTTATTTTTTTTCCACTCCTTAGTCAACTCCATAAAAAAATAAGGGGGATCTGTGTAAGAGCCTCCTGCTATTGTTGGATGAGGGTCAGACTTATGCAGCATTACCCTGCAAGCGTAAAGACTCCTATAACTCGAACTCTTGTAAAATTAATGCGCCCAAGAGATTGGTTAAGAATATTTGAACTCAAAACATTTGGATTTACAGTTAATCCTCGTTACCACTTAACCTACGCATCGATTTAAGTTAATAGTCAAGGGGGTAAATGGAATAAGAAGATTAACCTTAGAATAAATCGAATAGAAGATCCTGGCACCCACAGTGGAGCAGCTAGCACTGACAACTTGAGCACCTTCTTCTTGAAGAACACTGAAAATTTCATAAAACATGCAGCTCTTATTCACCCCAGTTATCAAATTCACCTCCAAAACTGAACCCATATCTCTTATGGCAAGTACTGGCACCGTCAGACCACCACTCTGGCCTTCCATGGCAGTATCATCACCTTGGACTTGGAGTTGTTCCCTCCTTTTCCTCAGTTCTTCCAGATGGTCTTTCAGTTGCTTTACGTGAGAAGTGGCTTCATCCAACAAAGCAGGTAATGACAGTCTCTCCTGAAATTCACACAGAAATCTATACATATATATATATATATTTGTATATAGTATGACCCCTTAAATATATGTATGAACAAACACACACACGCAGAAGTTCTTGGCAGTTGGAGGGTTGGGTTGGGTTAATTACCTGGGTGTTAGGTATGAGAGAGGCAAGCTGGGAAACAAGAGCTCTCATCTGTATTCTTCGTTGTCTTTCCATTTGATTTCGCCGAGGTCTAGATGAGCTATCACCGGGATTCATATCTTCCTTACTCTTTGTTTTGCCTTTCTTCGTCCCGCCCTTTCTGATTTGGGCAATGCAATAATTAACCCAAGGAAACTATGTGTGGATATGAAGAGAGGGCATGTCCTTATATATTTCACGGACTTAAGAGATAGAGAGGGCCTTGATTTGACAATGCTAAAAGGCTCTTCATAATAGTAAAAAGGGAGAATTACACCTAGACTCCCTGAGATTTGTCACTTAATCACTTAAATTCCTTGACATTTGAAATATTACACACAGATCTTCTGAGGTTTGTGCGCGCGTAACACTTAGACCCCTGTTATAAATATATCCGTTAATAAATTACATTTAAACCCCCTTAAAGTTTGTAAGTATATAATACTTAGATCCCTTAAGTTTAAAATATTATACTTAAACTAAAAATACTTCAATTAAAGATAAATATCAAATATTTTAAATTTTACAACTAAAATTCATGTTCTATTGTATCATTTATTGAAATAAAATCAAAAATAAAAATTCAATTTTTTTCTTAAAAAATCGTAATTAGTAAAAATTCATTTCTTCTTAAATAATTACTTAATTAGATTTCAATTCAAATTAAACTCAAATTTGGTTTTCGAACTATACAACTCTTATTCCTTTGTTACGGTGGAAAATTGTTTGAGAGATAAATAAAACATCATATTTGGTAAAAAAGAAAAATAGGAAGGATGAAAAAGTGGTTGAATTAGCTTTCTTTTTAACTCACCAGATTCAATTCCTACAAAATTAGGAGAAAAAATTAATTATGTGTTTTAAAATGTATGATATTTACTTATATATTTTTTAATATATGTATATATCATATTTATTTATTACATATTATATACGTATTAATTTTATATATAGATATAATAATAAAATACATATCTATATATTTTTTCATCCTTCTACTTTTCCTTCTTTCCTAGACCTCACCAAAAAGCCCTATGGGCCACCCACGGCCCGGAAGCTCAACGGGCTAATGAGCCGCACGGCCCTTCCACGTGGCAGGGCTTGGGTAGCCCGTTAGCCCCGCGGGTAAGGTCTGGGTCGCATTTTTTAGGGTCGAAGGCCTGACGGGCCGGCCCGTTAGCCCGCTCATTAGCCTGTCCGTGCCCAATAGAATATACCCATTGAAAGATCATTTAGATTATATTTCATAATTGTATTGTTTATTTGATATTTGATATATGTAACTTTTATAAAGTCGAGACTTGCAAATGATTGACAATTGCGTAGGTGTCAATCTAGTTAAGATATACTCAATTTGTAGTGATGCAAAATAATCTCACTCATCAATCAATTTGTAATGTAACATTGTAACTCTATATGAATATTTGTTACATTCAATCAATATGAATAATTTTTTTGTTAATTTATATTTTTATACCAATTTCATGTAATTGATGTCTTTTTGTAATTGTTATATAAAAAATAAATTTTTTAATATCTTTTTGTATTTTTTAACAATAAAAGTAATTTTTTTAATAAAAAGTCCGTTTCAGGCCCAATGGGTAGGCCATAAGGCCCAACCCGTATTTAGCCCATTTTGGGCCCAATAGGCCCGCCCACAAACGGGTCATGGACCTTAAAAATTCATAACGGCGCAGGCCCTGCCCGGCCTGTTGACTAGTCAAAGCCCAGAGGCCCAGGCGGGCTATGGGCTAAAAAGTCCCGAGCTAGGCCGGTCTGTTGCCGAGGCCTAATATTACCAAACCCAAAAAAAAATTATTATTCCTACTTTCTATCCCTCCTACTAAATACAAATGAGGGAATAAATGATTCATCCCTTGAATGAGTAAAAATGTATCACTATCACTTTCCTTTCACCTAACCAAACACATCATTACCATTCTAGAAATTTTTAGAAGACATTCCCATGTTATATGTTCTCTCAGTAAAAAATTGTTTAGAATCTCTAAAAATTTTATTTAGAGGCCTAGAACTTTTATCATTTTGTTGGGAGTCGTAAATGTCATTCACACCCCTTATAGTTAAGTTTAAATTCAGTAACATTCATTCCCGATTCTGAAATTTCACTACATCTTTTTTTAGTTTATACTTTCAAATCAATGACATCTCCTTAACGGTAACTTTTGTCTCTGTCAGTAGATAAAATAATAATTTAACATAATATTTTGTGACAATGCCAAAATTATTCTTTGTTATGTAAATAGACTAAAATACTCTCAATCATTTCCCCCCCTAACCAGTCAGCAAGTGTGATTTCTATTATTATATTATTCTAATGAATTAATTTTATCATTTTAAATCATTGCATGATAACTTTGTTATAATAATAGTCATAATATTATCACTCATTTAGTTACATAATCGAGTTTTTATAATTTTTGTAATTAAAAATTAATTTTTCCATATTAAAAATTACATTCAATAAAACCAATGTCAAAATCCCATCCATTTTGTAACTACTCGATTATCGTCTGTCCTTCATAACGTCACCCGACCACTTTTCACGCATCATCTTTCATTTATAAAATTTAAATATTATTTGATAAAATATAATATTAATTAAATAAATTTGATTTTTGATAAATTTAAAAATTAATTTGATAAAATTAAATATTAATTTAGTATTGATTTATAAAATTTAATGTTAATTGAATAAATTTGAATGTTACTTTAATGAAATTGAATGTTCATTTAATGTTAAATTAAAGAAATGACATTAATTTAATAAAGTTAACTGATAAATTAATGGAATTTAATATTCTATTTAATATAATAAATTTAAATTTAATAAAATTAAATGTAAATTTAGTATTGATTTAATGAAATTAAATAGTAATTTAATGTTAAATTAAAGAAGTAATATTAATTTGATGAAATTAAATATTAAATTAATATAACTAAATGCTAATTTGATAAAATTAAATATTTAATTTGTGTTTTCTTTGATGAGAAGTTTAAATTAAATAAAGGCATTTGGTAAAATTAAATAGTAAATTGATGTACCTAAAGACTAATATAATAGAATTAAGAGGTAGTTCATTGAAATTTCATAATCGGGAGGGTGTTGTTAAAATTAAGTCTATTTACAAGAAGTGTTTTTAAAGTCAAATCTATTTACCAAAAATGTAGATAAAATTTATCTCTATAAAATATGTAAGTTGATAAGCACTGGCAGGTGTGACCATAAACACGATTTTTATATGAAAGAGACTCGACATGACACAAATATAGTTATATAATAAAATAATGCCGTCCTGTTTCAATCAATAGGGACATAGAGAGGGGACACGAGGAAGGTTTTGCATGTTCCTCTTCAATGTCTCCCCTCAACTCAAGCAATAAGACTTGTGCTGTCTCTTTCTCGTTGACCCCCATTTCGGCAGTGGAAACTAACCTTAGCCAAAATGGCTTTCACATTGCCGTAAAAAGATGAGTGAGAGTGAGACAAGTCTTTACTTATTGATAATAAATAATCCATCAAGAAAAGAACTAAACGGAAAAAATATGTGATAGAATCTAAACTCGTAAAAAAAAAAAAAAAGATATATATTTCTATTATAAAATAATAAAACCCAACCTATTTCAGCCCTTTCTGCTCGAACTCTTCAACCCCATCTATGAAGAGTTTTGGAACATATTTCATACAAGGACACCCACGTATCCAGGTACACCCAGTAAATGAATTTAAGTAGTACTCATTATTTCTATGCGGATCACTTAATAATATGTTGTGGATGATTAATTTTGGAAGTTGGCAATGGAGAGTATCCTAAGCGGATTAGAATGCAACTAATTTTTTATTTATTTTTTATTTTTGTTAAAATAAATTACTATGAAACGTCCATGTTTACCCTTGTGAGTAAAAAAATATGAGTGAAAATAAACTATATATCCTCTTGAATTTTTTATTTTTATTAGAAACGGTAAATCTTTATTCAATCTTGAATATCTTAGATAAGGAGTGGTATTACAAATTTAGGCCAACACTCCTGCCATATAATGTAATCTTCTATATAATTAGTATGTATAGTTAAACTATGAGTCATCCGATTTCCAAATCTGCACATTGTGTTCAGCTCTATGACATAGTGTGAAAAGTTTCAATAATAAAAACCCATATATTAGCATGTAAAGAAATTCTTTTATTGATAAATTTTCATCAAAATGGGGTCTAGTCGTGATTCTAATAGAGTTGACTAAGGGTGTCAATGAAATAGTACCCTCACATGTTCAAATCATGTCATGATGTAGGGGTGTCGATAATATTATGTTGTATCACTTTCAATTGTACTATTTTCGTTTCGAATCACTTTCATTATCCCCACACGGGATTTGGTAAAAGATAGCGGCAAGGGCATCTTTTGATCATAACTTTTGCTTTTACATGGGACTGAAGGGAGCAATGGAAAATTCAAGAGTAAATTGTATCAATAGTCTACGAGGTTTATCATTTATCGCACTTTGATCTTTAAAATTTTAATTTAATTAATTTCGTCTCTAAAATTCAAATATTGAGTCATTGCGGCTCTTACCACTAACTGCGGTTAAAAAAACAAATAGAAACTATCATGTGCATATCAGGTGCATCTCTTTAAGATATTTTTAGTATTTTACAGACAAAACATAGGGTAAAATTGAAGAAAAAAAAACCTGGCTGCTTCTCCTTCTCTCTCTCTCACTACCCTCAAAAGCCTCGCTTAACCGTATATCCCCACCCTTCTCCGCCTTCATAACTCCCCACCGTCGGCTGCCACCACCTCCATTACCCCTTCACCATCAAAAAATCGTTCACCACCACCTCAACCGCAAGCAAACTCAATCAGCTAGTTGTCACACAAACACCTTCTCTCCTCTGTTACCTGTAAGCCAACCATCACCACCACATGCACCTACACATCCAAACCCTACCACTACAACCTACACCACTAAAAACAGACACAAATATTAAAGTTTAATAAGTACATATAGATGTGAAAAATTGTTAAGACCAGAGAGTCTTCTGGCTCCACATAAGGATGTCTTTGTTTGCTTTCATCTAACATTAACCTTGCTCTTTTCAAATAATTTAATTCAAACAAAACTGAAACCGATTGATTCATATGTTTTGGCTCACTCACTTAATGTCCAACCATATTCTCAGGCATGTAGTTATGACAAATGATGGTGTAGTTAGATTATTAGTTGAAACATTGGCAATAACAGTGGATTGTTCATAAAGTTGGTTGTCATCTGAAAATTACTCATCAGTGTATGGTCTTGGCCCAAATATACAAGCTCAAGTATGCTTTCCTCAAATTTTCTAATCAATACTACTCATGTACTAAAAATTGGCATTTCAAATTCTCAAGAGCAAAATATAATCATATGAATAGTCAAATCTTTATATAATTGAGCAAAACATATTATGCATTGGCAAGGTATGGGCATTACTGAGCAAAATTCAAGAACTACAATGTTCTTTGTTGTGCTCTTCAGTCTCTCAACTCTCAAGTAGAGAGGCAGCAGAGAACCTATCAATGACACCATATCACCCTCACCCTAAAAAAGATAGCATATATACATTTTTAAATAAGCTCAATGGAATAGCCAAAAACATTTTAAAGAAATCCCATATTGTTGACTTCTTTATTCTTGTAACAGATTTTTAGTAGAGTTCCTGAACATAATTTATTCATTAATTCCTCTACTGCATGCCAGAATTGCTGCCCTTCACTATTAATGCTGAAAAAACATAGTAATTCAACGTACACGATAAATACTACAGTAAACATTCTTGACTCCTTGATAATAATCGATCCACAACACACACAACTCTAATTGCTTTCAGTTGTAATTCAGAACTATGAAGAGAACAATGTAATTCTCTATATATACCCACATCACGTAAAGGTTGATTATGGTTATTATCGATCGAAACAACTCAGAAAGTTAAGTAATTAAAAGAAAAAAGTCTTTTATCATATGGTTTAGCATTTGATCATTCATATTCTTGCTCAGTAACTGATTTTTTGTCTGCCCACTTTCACTTCTTAAATTCATTTTTAGCTAATATATTGAATTCAAATCAGGTACATTGGTTGTTAATGAATGATGGATAAAATTGGTATTAACTGATTAAGTAAGGGTAAAATTGAAAAATAAATGTTTTTCACTTTTGTTTACATTTTATAGTAGTATAGGTATAGATAGTTGTATTGAATTAAATCTCCAAATTAAATCTAAATAGTATTTTCAAAAATAATTTGTGCCAAAAATTTCTAGTTTATTCACTAATCAGCAATAACTCGTGCTTAAAGACACTTAATACAAATAAATCAAACATCAATTATGTAGTATAAATATATAAAATGATAATTTAGTTTTTCTTCCGTTTTCTAAAATTACACAAATCAAAAAGTATGGGGTGAGTGAAATTTTCAATTTTGGGAGAAACTAATCTTGATTAGCGTGAAGAGGTATGGGTTGAGTGAGATTTTCAAGTTTGGGAGAGAAATTGTTTGGTAATGATTTTAAGTCATTGGATTGAATGAATCTCAGTCACTCTTGTGTTAAGCTAAGTTTAGGGATTCAAAATACATCATGTTCTATTATAGAGATAGTCATTGCTCAAAAGAATAATAAAATAATAAAAATAATAAACAAGAGAACTCCGTTAAATATTAATGGGATGGATTTATCTGATAATTGTGAACACGACATATTATTTGGGATGAAAATTTTAGTATAGGATTTGGTTAGAGTAGAATTACCCACAAAAAAATATCTCCCATTTCCTAAGAATCCAAATCAAGTCACACTATATTTTTCTTTAATTTTCTTCAAGAGATATCAATCACTAATTTATGTAGAAACCATTAATAATGAGTAGACCACCCGACCATATATGATGGATAATTTACCCTTAAATAAAATTGAAAACGAATCCCTTGGCCAAACGAATATTTCATAGAGAGTCGACAAAGAATTTCATTAATAATTTGGGCGTTTTGATTCTTTAGAACAATTTGATGAATTTAGTAGATCTTTTTAGGAGGCTCCAATGACCATAGATCGAACGTATCCAATTTTTACTATGCAATAGTTGTATTAAAAAAATATCTCACTCCATGTTCCACATAACACATTATTGAAATAATCATTTTTAACTAAAAGCTTTAATATTTTATTCTTTCAATTGATACAATAAAATTACATATTTAAATTTATTTTTATCATAATTAACACAGAAACTTAGTAAACGCAGAGGGCCAATTGGGGTGGAACCCTTTAAACCTCGGATTCTAAAGTATATTTTGCTGTACCAAGTTTGGTTTTGTCCTCCCGTACAAAATGGAACAAGACTGCAGACTCAAATTCTAAATTTGGTCAAAATATTATTAGGTTATGGACTTGAAGTCATCTTGGGCAGAAAACATGATGGAATCAAATTGCATGAACAGCATTGTCCTAATAAATTGCATGGTCCCAAATGTTTGTTTCCCTCTCCATTACTTCCCTTCAAAATGTCCTAATAAAGAACAACCCTACCCCAAATCTTTGTCCTCCTTCCGAATCCAACGTACCTAAAAATGAATAATATTGTTCTCATTAATTTAGGGCCAGCTCGATAAAAATTGGGGGACCTAAGAAAAAGTTTTAAATATGGCCCTTCCAAAATTTGATTATAAATATAGTAGGACAAATTGTACTTTTCAAAAAATTTCATTTTACACCTTCAAAGATTTAATTTTTCATATTATATCTATATAATAAAGTAGCTTACAATTCAAATCTCAAAAGATAAACAAAATGACTTTTGCTATTCGTGGTTGAGATCGCTTTAAATTTTACTTTAAAGTTAATCTAACGGCTAATATTAACATCATATATTTAATAGGAAAAATAGGTTTCTAAGTGTGCGTTTGTAGTGACTTTTTAAAAGTACTTCTAAAATTATTTTTCATAAATACTTTAAAAAAAAAAAAGTGTTTGAAACCGTCCCACCACTACCTTTACCACCACCGCCGCCGCCACCATCACCACTACTATTACCCCTGCCACCACCGCCGTCGTCGCCGTCGCCAGCACAACTGTCGTCACCGCCACCACCATCACCGCCACCCCAGCCACCACCACTGCCGCCATCGCCGTCGTCGCCCCCACCACCACCACCATCGCCACCGCCACTGCCGCCCCCACCACTGCCGTCGTCGTCGCCACCACCACCATTGTCACCGCCACCGTCGCCATCACCACCACCACTATTGCCGCCGTCGCCGACACCACCACCGTCATCGTCATCGCAGCCACCACCACCCCCACCAACATCGCCACCACCACCGCTACCCGCCACCACCATCATCATCGCCACCACTGCCGCCATCGATGCCATCGCCGCCGCCACCACCACTGTCATTGCCATCCACCACAACCATCCCCGTCCCCTACCACCATCACCTCTCACCCCTACTACAACCGATGCTTAAATTCATTTATTTATCCTCTATGTTTGTGATTTGATTTTGGATATGAATACAAATATGTTTATTGTTTATCATTTTTTATTACGCTGTGCCTTCAGGCACAGGCAATAACTATCCTCAATATATTAAAAGTTTTATAATTGTGATCTTTCTGTTAACTTTTATTGCTCATTCCGTTGACATGTATGGGGTGATTTTTGACAAACTGAGTAATTTTTTTTTGGTGTTGTTGGATTGGGTACAAAAATTGGTGAGAGTAGCTCTTCGCAGTGTTATCAGAATCGGACCGGACCGGCCGGTCGGACCGGTTCAACCGTGAACCGGGACCTTAACCGGTCCGGTTCCTTAGTTGGACCGCTTAAGGAAACGAACCGGCTATAAACCGGAAAACCGGCCGGTTTTTGTAAAAAACCGTGAACCGACGGTTTTATAAAAATCGGGCGGTTTAATGCCCAATTAAAAAATAAATTATTTTTTGCATTTGGGGCTTTTTTTTTGCCCTAAATCGCAGAACAGAGGGGAGGGGCACCACTTCAGCAGGCGAAATCGCATAACACAAGCACCTCGATCAGCCACTGCCATCAGCCACCTCGATCAGCTACCAGCAACCACTTCGATCAGCTACCAGCGACCACCTCGATCAGCTTTAGCGGCATCATCTGCAATCTCAAAGTTCACAAAACTGTCAAAACCAAAACACTTGCAAGTTCTTGATTCTTGGCTGGTATGTGCTTGTTTTGATACTAAGATCCAATTTGAGGCGAGACTTTCTTTGATGAAGTGGGTAAGAGACCTCCCTTTTCTGAGCACCCCTATCAGCCTTAACAATGGTGGCAGCGACAGAGAGGCGGAGGACGCTACAGTTGTTGAATATGGCATGATTTCTCACTTTGAGTGTTTGAAACATGGATTTTCTCGTGTATGAAATTTTGAATGTGAACTGTCACCACACCATGCTTATCATCTATTCACCACAACTCCCTATTTCACAACCCCAATATTATAATCCTCTATTTTAAATTTCATCTGCACATGGAACGCCATATAGAATGGCTTTTGTTTTTTTTGTTTGCTAGGCAAAATACTTCTGATGATTGCTTCTTTATTTTGAGGGGTAGATATTTGCTCCTTTTGATATCTTCATCAAAAATTCCAATGGGTCTCTCTCTACTCAGTATTGCAGATTTTCATGCTTTATTTTTGGATTTGAATGTGAAATTTATGCATGAATTTCCTTCTAGACTATGAAGTTGAGGAAAGATTTGGAAAGATGAAGTTGAGGGATTGTGGTTTGGAGTTTGGACTTGGAATGATTTTTTTTTATATGTACTTGGAGCTTTAAAGTTCAACTTTGATATTTGGCAATGGTGTTTTTTTTACTTAATTTCATTAATTTTATGATAAATTGTATGCATTTTAGACATATTTTATATTTTTTAGCTAAATTATTATGTTTTATATTTATTATATATATTTTTTTATTATATGGCCGGTCCGACCAGTGACCCACCGGTTGAACCAGTGAACCATTGATCCAGTCCCCTAGCCGGTTCAATGGCCGGTCCGGTTCTGATAACATTGGCTCTTCGACACCAGCTGTACTGAAACTGGGCTTGATTTACTCTCTTTCAGGTTTTGTCTTTTATGGGCTATAGCCCTTAGGCCCAAAGGCTAAAACCTGGACCTGAATCGGACTTGATCTCTATTCCGAGTGAGAGCACCCATCTAGATCCACAGACTTGTTCATAACCATGACTCCGGACTTTATTTATTTATTTTGTACAGCAGATAGAGAGATGACGAGGTTCGAAATCATGAGTTTAAGATTGGACAAAATATTTGTTCATTTATCAACCGAACCAAACTCCTCCTCAGTTTATTGTTCGTTTAATGAAGCTGTTGAATCAAAACAATGATTTGTCCAGTTCATTAGACTCGTGAATAAGTACATTTAGTATTTAATAAATTTATATCTAAACGATTCGAGTTTGTTCTTGAATTCAATTGGTCTTAACTTGAACAGATAATTGACCATAGTTCATTGAAATAACAGAGCGAAGCTCGAGATTAGACAAAAAAAATTGACAGCCCGAATTCAAATAAGATATATGAAACTTGTCAGTTGTCACAAGCTCAAGTCAAGCCCAAACGTTGTTCGTTTGCCAATCTTAAGAATCAAGGGCTTGGCTCGATTCAGTTCATTTGAGCCCCTACTACTACCTAACCATTTCTCTTGGACCAAAGGGGTATTTGACCCCACCCCTCCCGGAATGAACAACATGATGTGTTTCAAGGGAAATTACAACTTCTACCGAGAAGCTCGCCTTGATTCGACTCAATTATCAGTCCTATTAAAAATTATCTACTTATACTCGATTCGTTGATCTATATTTATATCTATATCTATCTATACTACTATAAAATGTCAGCAAAAGTGAAAAACTTTTGATTGAGTGTAATAACCCTAATAAAACATCTAATTCCGTCACTATCCTTCTCCATTTAAATGATCTGCAATAAAAAAATTGATGTGTGAGTGGAAATTAAGGGCTGTCTTTTTAAGAATTATCTTTTCTTCTTCCCCATATAATCAATAATGGAGGTATAACTACAATTCCTCATTCAAGTCTTTTTATTTTCCGAGACTAAATTAGGCTTAACAAAGAAAAAAGGATGACAATAGTCTTTTCAGTTAATAAGTTCATTAATATTACTCTTTGTGTCAGTTATAAATTTGCTCTTCACATGAACTGTTGGGCTGCTATTAACAGAAATCTCAAAAAAGTTCAATGATATTAGTGCCATTACAAATTTGTTCTCCACATGTACTTTTGGGCTGCTGTTAATGTTTCATATCTTCAATTTCAACCCAGATGGGTTTGTGATGTTTTGGCCGCTGTGATCTATTGCCTTGTTTCTGGTTTGGTACTTGTTAGCAGCTAGCTCTCTGATTTGTTTTTAATGGTTTGGCTTGAAAGGTTTTAAATCATCACTAGCTTCAACTATTTCAAGACTTGAGCAACCAGATTTTGTGGTCTCTTTCTTCCCAAGATTCTGAAAAGGCTTCTCAATGATCTACTAAAAAAATTGTAAGGGTCATAATCTCTATTTCTCTCCATAATCTTTCTTCTATGTTCTTCGGTTTATCTTTTTATCTCTTTGTCCATAGTTTAATGATTTACAGGATATAAAAAGATTGGTGGCCAACTTCTCCTCTTGGTTGCACCAAACTTCCATTCTTAATTTTTTAATTGATTTAGGTTTTTAACTTTAGATAGGACTATCCATCTAGGTTATTAGAATTTTAAGAGAACATAGTGCAACACAAATGGGGTATCAATTTTTTGATTCCTGTGGAGACTCTCATGTCTTTTATGGAATGGTGACATAGCTAAAAATTATTTTGGATTTGCACACGCCATCCTTGCACAAAGGCCACAATAATGTTCTTTGTATCATTCAAATTTTATGGATGAAACTAGAGGGACATATACACCTAAATATCGTAGTATACAAATTTGAGTGTTTTGAGCAGAGTGAAAAGTGATGAAAATAGAGTATAATTAAGCAACTTAAATGTTGATCCCAATGGGGCTGGTAACTTAACCAACTAGCAGAATTAGTAGCAACAAACAACAACCCAAGCAAATAAAAAACTAGCAGCAAGTAAAGTAGAGTATACTACAATCAAACACCCATGATATATCCAGATAGCAACATGTTTTAAGGGGGGTCAAATAAATGGTCAGGGAGTCCCCATTGTTTCTGCAGCCACAAGTTAGGAGTTGTTTTTTTCTATCTCCTATTCAAATTTAATGTGAATATGATGCAATCCACAATGTCTCTAAAAAATGTCCCAGCATCCTTATAAGTATATTGTATATTGTGTTTAGTCATGTCCGGATGTCTTGTTTTGATTTGGTGGATGAAACTTCATCTACAATTGAAATAGATGATTTGTCATCTCACAATTTTTTTGTGTTTTGAATTGTATATATCATTTTGTAAGTATTCGGATGATATATGGTATACATATATTTCTTTTGGTTAATGAAATTAGTTACTTACCGGAAAAAAAAAAAAACTCAGCCAAAGACATAATAAAAGAGTGTTGTGTTGCAAACCCTTTTTTGGAAGTTCCTGTATGTTCCATTGTTATTAAGCTTTGATGAATGGATGTAGAAAAAGAGGTCTTGAAGGTCGTTAAAATAAAGCCTATTATAGTTCTATTAACCTCTTTCTTACCATTAAGAGTTCACAGGTGCTATATTATGTGAGCAACATTATGAAGGAATGATCCAATGCATTCTCTCTACAGGAAGTTTATAGTAGCACAGGTGATTAATCAAAATAAAGTATTAATATATATATATATGTCAATATACAAATTATAACTCAAAATTAACTTAAAATAATTCACATGCAACTCACGTGTGCAATAACTAGTTAATTAATGTACAATAAATAGTATCATATCAAGTTCGTGTCGTGTATAACTGATATATAAATGAGTCATGTCATATATCGCTTTTGATTGACTTCATTCATGATTGATTCGTTTATTAGTCGTATGTTGTCAAGTTCACTCATTTATGAAACAGATGGCTTAAAAAAATTTCAAACTTTTTACTTTTATGTCTAATTCATATTGTGTTAACGGATCGTATTAAAATTTGAACACCCATATTATTTTTCGGAAGGTAACACCCCTAATATTGATCCCTCTCTTTAGATCGTGGTGGGGGAGGCAAAGAAGGTGATGGGTTTGATTGGTGGCTGCTAAGGCAATTATTCCAACCGACTCTACTACTTGAATATATTTAATAATTTAATTATGATTTGATTCGAATCTACTATAAATATGTTATTTCTCGGAAAATAAATAAATTTTATGGACATTTTTTTTTATTTTTTTGGAGTTTTGTCGGAGGTTTTATATAATTTTTTAATTTATTATATTCATAAAATATTATTAGTCACATAAAAGAAATTAAATTCATATTTTGAGAATTATTATGCATAATTTATATATACATGTAATTATCTTTTTATTTTGACACAAAAAAAACTAGAAAGTCACTCTAAACGAACTTTTCAAACTTTTAAAGAACACTTCAAACGATTTTGAGGGGTTTTTTTAACTCTGATTTTTTTATATAAATTTTTAAACTGCAGCTTTTAATTTTAAAAAATCAGCCCCAAACGAGCCCAATATATGTTATGAAATAGAGTGATGATTTGACGAAATTATGTTAAAATTATGTTGTAATTTATTAAAATCAAGTTCTAATTAAGTTACTCATGTCAAAAAGAATTTTTTTTAAAAAAATTTAGATATAAATTATAAAAAAGAGATCTGTCGAAATAATCAAGTTAGATACAGATCAAAGTTTATAGAACATATTCCAAATTCAAATCCGTCAATTTCCACCTGTTAATGTTGCACATTTATAACATATGATATTTTAAGCAAATACCAAGACAAAGGACATTCTCTGGTCCCCCTCCATCTCTCTCTCAACTTCAAGGTTTCATTTTTATTTTTGTTTTTTTTCGATAACTCAACTTCAAGTATTTTGCCACTCAAATTTGGCTAGTTTTTTTTGAACAACCTCAAATTTGGCTAGTTGTCCAGAGACTCGATGGTCTCTTCCTAGACAACACATCATGCATGTTAGGTAGGGTGTCAAAATCTATATAATAAAGTAGCTTATAATTTAAATCTCAAAAGATAAACAAAATGACTTTTGCTATTCGCGGTTGAAATCACTTTAAATTTTACTTTAAAGTTAATCTAACGGCTAATATTAACACCCTAAATTTAATAGGAAAAATAGGACCCTAAGGATGTGTTTGGAGTGACTTTTTAAAATTAATTATAGAAATTATTTCTCATAAATACTTTTAAAAAAAAATTATGTTTGAAACCGCCCCACCACTACCTCTACCACCACCACCGCCACCGCCACCACCCCCAACGCCATTGTCGCCGCCACCACCACCGCTACCGCCACCGCCACTACCACCACCACTACCGCCGCCACCACCACCATCATCACCACCACCACCATCGTCGTCGCCACCACCACCACCACCACCACCGCCGCCGCCACCACCACTACCATCACCACCATCGTCGTCACCACCACCACCACCATAACCACCGCCACCGCCGCCGCCGCCGCGGTCATCGCCACCCATCACAACCATCACCGTCTCTTACCACCACCACTGCCACCCACCACCTCTCACCCCCACTACAAACCGATGTTTAAATTTATTTATCTCTTCTTTATGTTTGTGATTTGATTTCGGATATAAATAAAAATATGTTTATTATTTACTATTTTTTATTACTCTGTGCCTTCAGGCACAGGCAATAACTATATATTTATATAATAAAGTACAATACTGAATAATCTCAAAAGATAAACAAAATGACTTTTATTTTTTGCGGTTGATATCTCTTTAAATTTTATTTTAAAGTTAATCCGACGGTTAATATTAACCCCTAAATTTAATAGGAAAAATAGGCACCTAAGGGTATGTTTGGGGTAATTTTTTAAAAATGTTTTTAGGATTTACAACTTCTCATAAATACGTTAAAAAAAAAAAATGTTTGGAACTACCCCACCACCACCATTACCACTACCACCACCACCCTCACCGCTCTACCACCATCACCACTACCACTACCACTACCACTCCCACCGCCCCACCACCATCACCACTACCACCACCACCACAACTACCCCCCACCACTACCACCGCCGCCACCACCTCTCTACCACAACAACCACCACCATCACTGTCGCCACCCCACAACCACCATCACACCTACCGCCCCATCACCACCATCACCACTACCACCACCCCAATCGCCCCACCACCACATTCACCATCACCACCGCTACCGCCACCCTACCACCACCACCACCACCCCCACCCCCATCGTTGTCACCCCACCACCACATCTTCCACAACAACCACCGCCCCACCACCACCATCCCCACTACCATCACCCCCACCACTACCACCACCATCGCTGCCCCACCTTACCACCATCGTCACTGTCCCACCATTATCCTTACTACCATCATTACCATTGCCACCCACGGTTGCCACTATCACAATCGGTTGTCGTCTCCCACCACTCGCCCCCACTACAATCGGTGTTTAAATTCATTTATCTATTTTCTATCTTTGTAATTTGATTTTGAGTGTGAATACAAATATACTTATTATTGACCTTTTTTTTTATTACTCCGTGCCTTCAGACACGGAAAATAACTAGTAACACGATATAGACACAATACGAAATTAGAGTATTGGTTCTTCTTTAAACCACATATTTCGTAAACGAATAGATCCAACATGACACGATTAATAAATAAATTGGGTATGGTTAAAGCCAATAAAAAAAATGCATGACACAAATCGTTTATATACATAATATATACAGTTCATATACGACACAAATCCGATATGACATGACTCGTTATATACAAATTAATAAATAAATCGAATATGAGTGGAGACGCACCATTCCAATACCTGATGTGGTAACAGTCCCTATCTACTTGCCCATCAGGTAACTGTCTTCCTTGACCAGACCTTGTACACCAACTACCCTTAATTGTCTGGTCACATGCATGAGTCAGTCATATGCCCTCAATTCAGAAACTATGTTACTCGGACTCGCCTCTTTTGTGGGAGTATCCGTGTCGACACGATCCGACACGGGTGTGGGTGCGGGATTTGTGTTCGGTACGGTAACTTTATTCCGGACACGGCTGGTACACAGGTCCAGATCTTCCAAGCAAAAAAAAAAAAACAGAGAGAAGAGAAAGAGAAAGGCACACCCAGACGAAATCAAAGAGAGAGAGAAAGACACCGATACAAACTATACATCAGAAATTGAATGAGAAGAATTCAGTAGCTTACCTCTTTGAGTCCAGATTTGAGCAGATCTAGCCTCCATCCACGCAGATCTAGGACTTGAGACTTAGGTATTCATCGCTGCAATCTGCGACCCACGAGCTACCAGGTATCTCTATCTCTCTCTCTCTCTCTCTCTATCTCTCTCTCTCTCTCTCTCTCTCTCTCTTTCCGGCACCGACATCGCCATCGCATCTTTTCTCTCTGTCTCTGTTTCTGTTTGTGTTCGTGGGTGACTGAGGGAGCCGACTGATCTTTGGCTTTTGTTTTTTTTTTTTTTTTGTTGTAACTATGAAAAATTACATTTAATACCCCACTTTTTTATGACTCTTAATTTTTAAGCATCCATAAGTACCATTAATTTCATTTAATACCCTTTATTATTTTTTTTCTTTTTGTAATTATTCTTTTATGTTATTATTATTTGTTAAATTGGTATATTAAATAACTGCAAGTCATTTTATTAATTATACCTTATTTGTTAAACATCTAGAATTAAATATTTATGTGTGTATAAATTGTGTATACAATAATTTTAATATTAATAAAATTAGACCATATCCCCGTACCCGTATTCAAATCTGGATCCATATCCTCGTATCCACTATTTTTTGACTTGAGATGTCAGACACCTAAATTCACACCCGCACCCAATACCCGCACCCGCGTCCGAGTAACATAGTTCAGAAATCAAGCCTTGCTCACGAGCCATCAAGCATGGAGAGTCAAACATGCAAAAACTCAATACGAAATCGCCTCATCCAATTCAATTGACTGGCCTAATGATAAGTGCATCTCCCATCCCTCGAAAGCCAAACAAATTTGTGATGTCAATCAAGTAAATATTATGTCGTATTCAAGATGTATTATTTGTATTATTAATATATAATTCATTTTCTAACCACTCCTATCCCCCCCAACCCACTCACACCCTACGCAAGTCCCAACCATTTTAATGCATGAGGTCCTGAAGTGTGGGATGGAGAGAATATGACGATTACACAGCCGAGAAGGCGGTCTATATTCAATGCTGTCATGTCGATTATTCCTCACATGCATTGCCATTCAGTCACGGAATTTTTCAAAAATTCCACTAACCCCCCTAGGTTTTGAAAACTTTATACTTCTCCTTGGGTTTGAAAAATCTTGTTATATACAGGTATTGTCACTTAATGTATGCAAAAAAACTATAATATTTTTTATATTTAATAACCAAATAAAGTGATGATACCTAAAATAAACCTCAAACCTGAGCTCAGGAAACGAGCTCAACTCAGGAGATCAGAGAAGAAAAACAGAGCTCATCCAAGCCATAGTCAGAGCTCGTCCAGCCAGTATTGGAGTTCCCCCCAAACAAGATAATCGGGGAAAAGATGAGCAGACAGCAAGATGATTGAGGACGCCTCCGAAGTAGAAGCCAAGCTGGAACCAAGGCGTAAAACCCTTAACCAACCAAGATCCTCTCCAAATATTAAGGAGGATCTCATGGTAGAAGGCAAAGATTTCAGGATATAAACCATTAAAGCCAGCCATATGGAGTTTGGGTAACTTCGGGATGGAGGAGAGAAAGAGGGGAGAAGATCCCTTCATTATAGGAAGTAGAATCGGATTAGAGGTAAGCAAGAGGCTATAAAAACAGGGCAAGCCTCCATCAACAGGGATATGGCAATAGAGCCACGAAGAACCCTAATTCCCTCCTCATTATGCTGTAACACATTCAACACAATCAATAAGAAAATAGGAGCTAGAGACTCCATTGTAGAGTGGACTAGCCGAGCTCCCACGCCGGTGAACCACTATAATTCCTTTTTGTGATCTCCCTTTCCTCAATCCCCTTAAACAATAACCAGCATTGTTTGGCACGACCCTTGTAGCTCAGACACCACACTTAATTCCACGCATATCTGACCCTTAGTTCATTTTCGGTAAATTTACATCATCAGTTTGGCGTCGTCTGTGGGAACGATTGTTCTTGTTACAAATGTACTGATTTTTCAGTAAATTGATGGTCTCTACACGAAACATGAGTAAAAGTCAGATGAATCCTCCAAGAACGCAGAATCCCCAGGAGGTCACCAGGGGGAGGCAACCGGAAAATCTTCATGATTTCATCCCCACTGCTGAAAATGACCCTCCTACGGTGGATCCTCCCCCCAACAACGAACTAGACGCCCTTCGCCTGATCAATCAACGCTTGCTCCAACAAAATGAGGAGCTCTTGAAGCTCTTACAAGGTCCCCAGCAGACGCAACCAGCTCGGCGAGGCCCAAATGATCTTCCCCTTAGGGAACGACAATGCCTTGATCCCCTCAGGGAAGCGAATAAAGGAGGGGAAAATAGTCAGGCACCCCATCAGCCGCCTAGAAGGGGAATAAATGAAGAAGCACAAAGCCAGAACGAAGGATTGGAGATGAATGATTTCCTACCTTTCCAACATGAGAGAATGGAGCAATACTGAGAGCACCGCTTCAAAGACATCCAACAAGAGCTCAGCCACATGAGAGAAGCTGTGAAGGTCAAAACCCCTGTAACGATGGATGCCTTGGTGCAACAAACTGAATCCCCATTCACTCCCGGGGTACTGCATTTTCCCCTTCCTCCGAAGTTCAGAGTACCTCAGATGGAGGTTTTCGATGGGACGAAAGACCACGTGGATCACCTCAACACCTACAAAAACCAAATGGAGCTGCACGGATACCAGGATCCTGTGCGATGTAGGGCCTTCGCCATCACCCTGAAGGGATTCGCCTTAGCATGGTTCCATAGGCTCCCCCTAGCCTCGATCTCTTCTTTCAAAGAACTCTCCATTTCCTTTGTATCTCACTTCATCGAAGCTCGGATCTATAGGAAGCCGAGCTATCATTTATTAAATATAAAATAGAGGCCCGATGAAAATCTGCGATCTTATGTACAAAGGTTCAATTCAGAATCTCTGAAGGTGGATATCCCTGACGAAAAGTTTGCCATCACTGCTTTCATTGCAGGATTAGGAGTGCAGTCAAATGATTTGATGTTCTCTGTATCTAAGAACCCTCAGGCAAGCATGGCCGAGGTGCTAGCCAAGGCAGAGAAGTATATAAACGGAGAAAAAGCACTCCTTTCCAAGGTGGGGGGTGCATCCTCACGAAAGGAGAAGGAAAAAGAAGAGAAGAGAAGGGACCGGAGTCCCAGGAAAGAAAAGGGGCGAGAAAGGTCTCCAAGGAGGGATAAAGATCGCTCACCGAAGAGAAGAGGAAATGTTAGAGACCGCTTGGGCCCCATGCAACCTGAGCTGCAGCCTAGATACGGACCTCAGCGATTCACTCCTCTCACCGCCGTTGTGTCCCAAGTTCTGTATGAGGTCCAAAACGAGAAGTTCTTAAGGTGGCCACCTCGGATGAAGGCAGATCCAGCAAAGAGAGACCCCACGAAGTATTGTGACTACCACAGGGATCATGGTCACCATACTGATGATTGCATTCAATTAAAAAAGGAGATCGAGTTCTTAATTCAAAGAGGACAGTTACGTCGCTTTGTGGCCCATGATAACCAGAACCGAGCTCTTCCACCCCTGCCACCTCAACAGCAGGCACCTGCGCCACATCAGCAGTCTCTAGGTGAGATCAGAGTGATATCTAGAGGATTTGCAGGAGGCGGAGAGTCCAACTCAGCCAGGAAAGCGCACCTCCGACGAATCAGAGCCAAAAAAGCTCTCGAAGTGCATACTGTATCCAAAGCACCATGCTTAGACACAGCTATCACTTTTTCAGATTCTGATTTGGAGGGATGCCAATGCGCCCATGATGATCCATTGGTGGTAAGAACCGTGGTAGTTAACAGGACCGTTCATCGAGTTCTGATCGATAACGGCAGCTCGGCAGACATCATTTTTGCACCTGCCTTCGACAAAATGGATATAGGAAGGAAAAGACTCGAACCTGTAAGTACTCACTTGCTAGGATTCTCAGGAGAAATGGTGCTCCCTCTAGGCTCAATCCAACTCGTGCTCACCCTGGGGGACCCACCTTGCCAAGCCACCACAACCGTAAAATTCGTAGTGGTTGATGCACCTTCTACATACAATATCCTGCTTGGAAGGTCTTCCCTTAATTCTATGAGGGCAATCCCGTCTGCCTATCACTTGGTCGTTAAGTTTCCTACAGAAAATGGAATCGGAGTGGTTCGGGGAGACCAGCGTGTAGCACGAGAATGCTATATGACCTCTGTAAAGATGAAAGAGGTTGAAAACATCTAATTGGATGAACTCGACATGAGGGATGAGCTGGAAACAAGACCAATGCCCTCAGAAGAGTTAGAACCAATTCAGCTTGACAAGGAGCCAGAGCACCTCGTTTATATAGGGTCCAGGCTGAGCAGAGATGTCAAAAGCCTTCTCATCCAGTTCTTGAAGGAAAATATAGGAGTGTTTACCTGGAAACAAGAAGATATGGAAGGTATTAACCCCTCGATCATCACGCACAAGCTCAGCGTGAATCCTACCTGCAAACCTATCAAACAGAAGCGAAGAAGTTTCGCCCCAGAACGCCAAAAAGCAATCAACGAAGAGGTCGGCAAACTCCTCCACGCAAAGGCCATCAGGGAAGTTGACTACCCTACTTGGCTAGCAAATGTGGTTCTTGTCAAAAAAACCAATGGAAAGTGGCGACTGTGCATCGACTTCACTGATCTCAACCGAGCATGCCCCAAGAATAGCTTTCCCTTACCTCGGATCGACTTAATAGTGGACGCCACAGCCGGACACGAGCTCCTTAGCTTCATGGACGCCGTGTCAGGTTATAACCAGATCAGGATGGATCCCAATGACCAAGAGAAGACCTCCTTTGTGACTGAGCAAGGGACATACTGTTATCAGGTCATGCCTTTTGGATTGACAAACGCTGGAGCCACTTACCAGCGTTTGGTGAATAAGATGTTCCACAAGCAGATAGGTGCATCCATGGAAGTTTACATCGACGACATGTTAGTAAAGTCACTAAAAGCAGAACTCCATATCGAACATCTAGCTGAATCATTCCAGATCCTGAAGGAATACAAGATGAAGCTCAACCCTGCGAAGTGTGCATTCGGGGTCTCGGCAGGAAAGTTTTTGGGTTTTATAGTTAGCAGCCGAGGAATTGAAGCTAACCCAAAGAAGGTTAGGGCGGTGTTAGATATGCAGTCACCATCCAACACGAGGGAGGTACAATTCTTGACAGGTAGAATAGCTGCTTTGAGCCATTTTGTGTCCAGGTCAAGCGACAAGTGCCAACCATTCTTTCAAGTCTTGAAGAAGGCATTCCAGTGGGAAACCAAGTGCGAAGAAGCATTCAAAGCTCTGAAAAATTATATGAGCTCCCCCCCTGTTTTGGTGAGCCCTTTAGAAGGGGAAGTCCTTACTCTCTACCTGGCAATTTCAGATTTTTCAACAAGCGCAGCGCTGGTTAGGGAGCGAGACAGAGCTCAGCAACCAGTCTACTACTGCAGCAGAGCTCTGAGAGGGGCGGAGGAGAGATATCCAAAGATGGAGAAACTCGTTTTAGCTTTGGTTACAGCAGCTAGGAAACTTAGGCCCTATTTCCAAGCTCATACTATCGAGGTTCCAACAGACCAGCCAATGAAGCAAGTGCTACATAAGCCGGAATCTTCCGAAAGGTTGGTTAAATGGGCCATAGAGCTCAGTGAGTTCGATATCAGATATAAGCCAAGGACTGCCATCAAAGGGCAAATTTTGGCAGATTTTATCGCAGAATTCACAGCGGCAGCACCTATGGAGATCATGGAGTTAGTACCCGACCTCCCCATATGGAGGCTTTCTGTGGATGGAGCCGCCAATGCTCAAGGGAGCGGTGCGGGTATAATCCTGACCTCTCCAGATGGATTAGATGTCGAGTATGCCCTTAGGTTTAGTTTTAAGGCTTCAAATAACGAAGCTGAGTATGAAGCTGTCATCGCTGGGCTCAATCTTGCTCATTCTATGGAAGCAGAACAGCTGGAGATCTGCAGTGACTCTCAACTAGTGGTGAAACAAATAGAGGAATCCTACGAAGCAAGGGGCGAAAAAATGATCCTTTACCTCAGAAAGATACGAGAACTAATTAAGAAATTTGTCCAGGTTAAGGTCAGACACGTTCCCAGAACAGAGAATTCACGAGCAGATGCGTTGGCAAGGTTAGCAACCGCCTCACAAGAAGACTTGGATAGGCTAATACCAGTGGAGCACCTCCCAGAGCCTTCGGTAAGCATTGAAAAGGAAGAAATGCTACCAATCGTAGCTCAGCCGAGTTGGATGGACCCCATCATAGAATACCTGCAGAAAGGAACCTTGTCAGACGATGCTAAGGAGGCCTCCAAGTTGAGCACCAGGTCAGCCAGATTTTTTGTGATGCAAGGAAATCTGTACAAACGAGGATTTTCAGCACCTCTCCTTAAATGCGTGGAAAATGAAGACGCCAATTATATACTCAGAGAAGTACATGAGGGAATATGTGGCAATCACATCGGAGCTTGGGCCTTGGCAGGAAAAACACTAAGGCAAGGGTATTATTGGGCCACCATGCTCAAGGATGCCACCGAATTGGTCAAAAAATGTAAGATTTGCCAAGAGCATGCCAATATTTCTCATTGCCCATCCGAGCTGTTAACCTCGGTGGTAAGCCCATGGCCCTTTCAGCAGTGGGGTTTGGACATACTTGGACCCCTTCCCACCGGTATGGGACAATGCAAGTTTGCTATCATAGGGGTGGATTACTTCACCAAGTGGGCAGAGGTCGAACCTTTGGTAACAATCACCGAACAAAAAGTCCAAAACTTCGTCTGAAAATCGATAGTTTGCAGGTTTAGGGTTCCCAGAGCAGTCGTATCTGACAATGGAAAGCAGTTTGACAACTCAAAATTTAAAAGGTTTTGTGCTGAGCTCGGGATAAAGAACTATTTCTCAGCTCCTGCACATCCTCAATCCAATGGAAAAGCAGAGGTCACAATCAGAACTATAAAGGCAGCTCTGAAAACCAAATTAGAAAACCTAAAAGGCAAGTGGGTGGAGTACATCCCTAAAGTATTTTGGGCCTACAGGACCACCGCCAGGTCTGCAACCCAGGAAACCCCGTTTGTTTTGGCTTTTGGAACCGAGGCAGTGGCCCCTGTTGAGGTGGGGCTCCAATCACCTAGGGTGGAGTTTGCAGACGCCGAGCACAACGATGAATCTCTCCTATTGGACCTCGATCTCTTGGATGAAAAGAGGGACAGAGCTCTGCAGCGTGTCCAAAGTTACCAAAGGAAAACAGCAAGGTATTACAACAGAAAGGTTAGGCACAAGAGCTTTAAAGCCGGGGAGTTAGTGCTCAAGAAGCTCCTGCTTGCGAGAAAGGACCCCACTCATGGGAAGCTGGGACCCAACTGGGAAGGACCCTATATCATATCAAGGATAATCAGACCTGGAAACTACGAGTGCAAACAGAGGAAGGAAAAATCCTACCTCACTCCTGGAATGCCGAGCACCTTAAGAAGTTCTTTCAGTAAGTTTTCCTTGTAATAGAGCTATTTTCGATGAGAATAAACGAGTCTTTTATTCATCCTCATATGGTTTCCAAAATAAATAAATATATAATAAGTGCACATGAAACAAGCTCATATACTAACGATAAACTTCTAAGCTTATAAAATTCAAGATGAGCTCTTCAGCTCATATACAAACGATAAGCTTCTAAGCTTATAAAATTCAAGATGAGCTCTTCAGCTCATATACAAATGATAAGCTTCTAAGCTTATAAAATTCAAGATGAACTCTTCAGCTCATATACAAACGATAAGCTTCTAAGCTTATAAAATTCAAGATGAGCTCTTCAGCTTCATGTCTAATACATTAGATGTCACCTGAGAATACTTCTCATCCTTGTAGTCCTTCTTCCTGTTGAGGAACCAATCAAGGATTTTGAACTGGCGAGGATTTGCAACAATCACCATAAGGTTATCAAACTCAGCAGCTGAAAGTTCACCAGCCCTCTGGTCCATGTCGACATCGGTTTTCTTGCAGACGTTGTTGGCAAAACGGCGACCGATACCTTTGATTGAGGTCAGTGCGAACATGATCTTCTGTTTTCCATTGACGTTCGTGTTCTGAACACGAAGAATGTGCTGAAACAGCTCAGCGCCTAAGCTTATAGAATTCAGAATGAGCTCCTTAGCTCATAAGAGATGAGCCTCTCAGCTCATACATGAACATGCACATTCAAAAAGAAAGGTTTGATATTCAAATAATCCAAGAATACAAGCGTTCAAGAAAATGCAAAGAGAAACAGAGTTTGACATTGATCAGTAAAGAAAGGGAGTACAAGGAGGCGGAACTCCTAATCCTTCTTAAGCTGTGACTTCAGCTCGGCAACTTCCTCCTTCAGGCGAGCGTTCTCCTCCTTTAGCTCGTCCCTTTCTTGTTCAGCCTTGTAGAATGAGTCAAGAAGCTTCTGACTTGCTGGGGTAAGAAAAATAGTGGATAGAGAGTCGGGTGAGAAAGAGCCATCCCTCTTGCGCTTCTTCGAGCTCGCACCAGTATCCCCCTCCTCATCAGAGTCCCCTTCCTCGTCAGATTCAGAGAAAGAGGTCCAGGAAGAGTAAGGAATGGAGAAAAATTCATATTCAGTTGCCACAGCCCCAAGCAAATAAAGGTTTTCATTCGTCATCAACTCAGAATAAGTCCTAGGCTCCACTAGCCGCAACTCGTCAATAATCATCATCTCTGGCACATCCAGATCAGGTGGACCTACGCAACAAAAATATAATAAGAATATGTCTTCAAAGTAATATTCGAGAGAGCTCGGCTCGAGCTTACCACTGTGAGAGAAGCTCTTCCAGGACCATGGAATCCTAGCATCACGACAGCGCACCTCAAGGGACCGCCAAGACTCCCCAGAAGCAAAAAAGAAATGTTTAGACCACTCTTTAGGATTGGAAGGAAGGCGTAGAACCAAAGGAGGTGAATTAAAGTTCCTCCAACGAAAGAAGCTGAAGCAGGGGGCATCATCTTCCTCGATCTCGAAGAAGTAAAGGAACTCGGCAACAGAAGGGAACCTACCGCTGCCATACAGGCGCCAGAAGAGGAAAAAGCTCACCATAGTGGCCCATCCTCGTGGGGAAAGGCGAGAAGGGCATAGACCATAATGGGCAAGAACTCGCCCGATAGCCAAATGAATGGGAAGGCGAAGTCCCATGTCCATTGCACCCTCAAAAAGGCAGACTTCCCCTCGAGAAAGGTAGTTGCAGGGCTTGTCAGGGGTAGGAACTCGCAGAGGCAAATCAAGGTCAGGGAAGAATCGCTTCTTGATGACTACCAAATCAGAAGGCTCTAGGGTCGAAGGAGACAAGTAGCGACAATGCCACTTCCATTCGATTCTGAAGGAAGTGCGTTCCTTGAACAGAGAAGAAGCGGAGGCAGCCATTAAGGGTTACGGTGAAGACAGAGGGTAACCACGAAGGATTAAGAAGAAACTCAGAAATATTTTTGGCAAAAGAGAAAGAAACTCAGCAGGTGTTAAGAGACTTAAAGAAGATTGTAAGTTTTTAGGAAACCAAGAGCCACGCGAAAGGCAGAGTCGGCGGTCTTTTTGGTTTCCTAATTAATAAAGGTGGTTACGGTTATGGAAAACGGTTATGGAAAAAGTTGGGAAAAGGCGGGAAAAGGAGTCAGCACAAGATTACCCCCCCAATACATTCACTACAATTGGAAACAAGTATGTTCCTACTTAGACAGAATGTTCCTCATACTCCTACTTAGACAGAATGTTCCTCATATTTCTTTGAATTGAGCTCAGCTCGGTTGGTAGCCTGGCATCTCCATAGCCAGTTTATGAAGACCCCCAGTTGCAAGAACCATGCTCACATCAGGTTGATGAGTTCCTGATAAGTTTCTTAGAACATGGCAACTCATAAAGTCCATAATGTTGCTTCAAAAAAGACTGAAGTACTTCTCAAAGTAATGGAGGCAAGGGGAACATAACACAACTATCAACTATGTTCCAACACAACACAACCATGTTTCAAAGACAGAAGTCACATTGCAATTCAAAGCAAAAACAAAAGTTGTATTCCAGAAACAAGAGTCAAAGTTACATTGAATGCAAGTTTACACAAAAAGAAACACTAAGTCTCTGAAGGTGGATCTTGAAGTTCAACAGAGGAAGCCACAGTGGTAGGAGCAGAGCTTGGAAGATCAGCAAGCAAGGACTCAGGGATCAGAGGAGTAGTAGTCTCAAGGATGTTGGCCCCTGGAACCTCCACTCCGTCACCCAACAGTTCTTGATTAAGAGCCCTGGACACGAGGTCAGCAGAGAAGGGATTGGTACATGGAATAGCAGGAGAAGCAGGCACACCCTGGTTCAAGGCTTCAGCCGAAGGAACCGAGGTGTCTTCCTCATTATCAGAGTTAGATCCTTCCATTTCTTCCTCGGTGGGGATAGAGAAGTTGAAATCCAGGTCTGGAAAAGCCTTGATAGCCTTACGCCTAAAGGCAAGCCACCCAGTAGCCCACAAAGTGGTGGCCTCATCCTTCAGCTCTGCCACCTCGTTATTCCTCTGTTTGACCAGGTCTTTCTGCGCCTCGAGTTCCTCGCAGAGCTTGCCGTTTGCCTCGTTGAGGGTGAGGTAATCCTGCTTTGCCTGGCTGAGCTCTTTCTTGGCGTCAAAAGCCTCTTGGCTAGCCTTGGTCCACGCCTCAGTCTTGAGCTCCAGATCCTCCTTAGTTATCCGTAGCTCATCTCGAGCTTTCTTTTCTCCTTCCTCAGTTTTGACCTTAACGGTTAAAGTATGTTTGAGGTCGGAGGCTTGCTTCACCACTTGCTCCTTGAGTCATTGCACCTGAGTCCTGAGGTCCTCGTTTTCAAGGGACAACTCAGTAACTTTGACCTCATACGCCTTTAGAGCCTTAACAGAGCGCTCATAAGACCGAATCCGGTGCAATAAACCCTTCACATGGAGGGCCGTCTGAGGACACAAAGGAGGTTCAGCGAGTTACGCGAGATTGAGACATAAGGGTAAGTAAAGATGAAAAAGTGCTAATACTTACAGCAGCTGCTCCCTGAAGAATTGAAGCAATGGATTCCTCGAGGGGCACAAAAGCAGCCTTCATGACATCAGACTCAGAAAAGATAGAAGAAACAGCTCCCGCAGTGAGATCCATGTTATCAAAGTAAGAATCTTCATCTTCCTCTTCGGATTTTCCCCCTCCCTCAACAATCTTCCCGGAGGCACTGTATGTGAAAGTGTTGGGTTGGAGATTGGGGATCAGTCCCAAAGCCTTCTCGACCTCAGAGGAGGAAAGGGAAGACTGACCTCCCACTTGAGCTGGTACCAACGCAGGCTGAGCCTCTAGAGGGGAAGAGGTGACTGCAATTTGAGGAGTGCTGGATGAGGAAGGCAGTGCCTTGGTGGGAGCCGGTTCTTTAGCAGATGAGGAGGGCGAAGGCATCTCCAACCTTGGAATTTTATCCCGGGTAATAGGGCCGCTCCTAGAGCCGACCTGGGCCTTGTGCTTGCTAGATTTACCGCCTTTCATTAGCTCCTCAACCTTAGCCTTGAGCTCTTCGGGAGTAGACTTCATGGTGGAGGGACCTGGAAGGTCTGAGTTGAATCAGGAGATATATAAAGAAAACGAAAGAAGAGGAGAACGAAAGTGTTAATGATATTACCTTCTTCAGCACCTACGACGGATATTGGAATAGCTAAGGTCGCCGGGGGGGGCTCAGACCTAACTCCACCAGATATCGAGGCTCAATGAGATCAGCGTATCTCTCTGGCTTGATTTTTCCCAATTTCAATAGCACCTTGTTATCTTCAGGGCTGAGCTCAGGTCGACCACCTAAAAAGAAAAAAAATGCAAGTAAGAACAAAGCAAGAGGCTCATAACTTCCAGATCAAAGCTCAGCCAGCTTGAATAAAGACTCACCCAAGTTTTCTGGTTTAGACCAGGCCGTAGGGATACCAAGAGTATCTGTTTTATCAGTAGGATTATACTCCCAGTTGGTACCCCCAAAAAAAAAAGAAATATTTTTTCCACTCTTTGTGAGAAGATGGGAGGTCGGTAATAATCTTCCTAGCAACATTTTGCTTAGAGATGTACAGAAAGCCTTCAGAAAATGTCAACTTGACATTGAAAAGTTCCATAAGCAGAGAAATACTAGGAACTCCGAGTTTATGCTTGTTAAAGATGACTAAAAGGCCTACCATAACGCCATAGAAATTGGGGGAGAGCTGGGAAGGGTATACATTGAAGTGCTGCAGAACAGCCTTGATAAAAGGGTGCAGGGGAAAACGAAGGCCGTTCTCAAAAGCAGCAAGGAAGAAGCAGACCCTCTTACGCACTTGTTCTACGTAATAGATGGACTTATCTGGGCACCAGGGTTCGACTCCAGGAGAAAAACCGTATCGAGCCTTATAAGCTCTCATCAATGCAGGGGCCTCTTTACTATAGCCCACGTGCTCGGCACACCTAAAGGCAGCCCCCAGGTATGAAGATTTATCAGCGACCCCAACTCCACTCACCTTGCCCTTACCTTTGTCAGGCTTGGGGGGCACGGGAGAAGATGTAGAAGGAGGCTGCTCAGTGCCGGCCTCGGCTTCCACAGCCTCCACACCAGGAAAATTGTCAATCTCATCACCTACATCCCCTAAATCGGTGTCCTCAGACCGATCGCCTAGTAGAGAGACAGAGGAACGGGTAGCACCAGAAGAGGCAGACATGTTTGGACAAGAAAAAGGAAGATTAAAGGAACGATAAAGGGAGGGAACACTAATCAAACTCTCTCTAATAACCCTAGGGTCAGCACAATAGCTCCCAACAGCAAGTATGTGCACAATAGAGCTCCAATCCACAAAGCGAAGAAGAGGGGATAAACAACAGTCACGATTCCAACAATAGAAAAACCTAAAAGACCAAAAACGTAACAACCACCTCGAACTCGAGGGATCCAGAACGAGGAAAGATGCGAAAAGGGGGCAGAAGGAGCGTACCTAGTTGGGAGAGAGCGACGAACAACGATCTGGGGCCAAATCAAAAGGGGGAAGTACTGAGAGTCCTCAAATCGAACACAGGAAAACCGATTTTGAGCAAGAATCAGGAAAGCTTGGAGACAAAAAGTCAAGAATTCGCAGGGGCAAGAAGTTCGAAAAGTAGAGAAGAAGGTGAACAGTGGAAAAAGGCGGTTTAGACAGCCGTTTGAGTATTGAAAGCCTGAAAGACGTGGGCTGGAGCGTGCGCGGGAATCGAGGAGAGCCATGATTGATACAAACCGTCAAAGGGCTTCAGTCATGTGCAAGTCAAGGTCAGCCACGCGTATATCCAACTCGGTGTGAAAAACAGCTCAGCCCCTGCCCCAGCAAGCTCGAGACAAGGGCTGGGGGGCAACTGATGATACCTAAAATAAACCTCAAACCTGAGCTCAGGAAACGAGCTCAGCTCGGGAGATCAGAGAAGAAAAGCAGAGCTCATCCAAGCCATAGTCAGAGCTCGTCCAGCCAGTATTGGAGTTCCCCCCAAACAAGATAATCGGGGAAAAGATGAGGAGACAGCAAGATGATTGAGGACGCCTCCAAAGTAGAAGCTAAGATGGAACCAAGGCGTAAAACCCTTAACCAACCAAGATCCTCTCCAAATATTAAGGAGGATCTCATGGTAGAAGGTAAAGATTTCGGGATATAAACCATTAAAGCCAGCCATATGGAGTTTGGGTAACTTCGGGATGGAGGAGAGAAAGAGGGGAGAAGATCCCTTCATTATAGGAAGTAGAATCGGATTAGAGGTAAGCAAGAGACTATAAAAGCATGGCAAGCCTCCATCAACAGGGATATGGCAATAGAGCCACGAAGAACCCTAATTCCCTCCTCACTACGCTGTAACACATTCAACACAATCAATAAGAAAATAGGAGCTAGAGACTCCATTGCAGAGTGGACTAGCCGAGCTCCCACGCCGGTGAACCACTATAATTCCTTTTTGTGATCTCCCTTTCCTCAATCCCCTTAAACAATAACTAGCATTGTTTGGCACGAGCCTTGTAGCTCAGACACCACACTTAATTCCACGCATATCTGACCCTTAGTTCATTTTCGGTAAATTTACATCATCATAAAGAATAAAATAAAATGCAAGATTGTTACTTTTACAAACAAAGACACTAAGGCACTTACTTGGATTAGTATGATCACCAATGGAAAAACAAGTAAAATTATCACAAAATCGAGTTACAAATGTGATTTATAGCCATCATTATCTTTTTTCTTTTTTTCTTTTTTGAATTGTAACGATGTAATTATCACAAACTAATTCTTGCAATGGAAGAGATGGAATCAAGATCTTATCTTCGAAGGGGCCAACTTGCAAATATGGTAAGGATCAATAACTTTTTTTTTTTTTTTTCTAGAAGTCACTTTTAGCTAATATATAAAACTTAGTAAAATCAACTTCTACACATTTAAAAAAAAAAAAAAAAAAACTTCTACACATTTTATTTATCTACAATAAATTAAAATTTTAATTCAAACTTGTCAAATAATATGTAAAAGATTTCACAAAAATAAAAATTTTATAAAATAAAATTCATCGAGTAAAAAATTAGATGGAAGTTTTTAAATCTGTCAACTTCAGCCTCTATGTTGCACATCTATAACTTACGCTAACCCCCCCCCCCCCCCCCCCCCCACATCTCTCATCAATTTCAAGCTTTAGTCACACATCATGCATGCTAGGTGTTAGTAACACATAATTCCCATCCCTCATAAGCCTAACGGAATTGAGGTGTCAATCGAGTGATGTTATGTCATATTTAGAATGTGTTTTTTGAATTTTTGTTGTGTTTGTGTCATATTTGTTTTAGTAACATACAATTCATTTTCAAATTAATCATGCATTTAAGTGGGATCCATTATATATAAGTGGGTCTCTCATTTATTTATGGTGAATGATGCGCCAAAAATAAAATTAAAGAAAGAATGTACGGAGGAGGATCTGAATCTATCCCAACCAACTTAATGCATGTGGTCCAAACATTTAGGAACGAAATTGACGGTTACTTCACACTTAAGCTAGTTTGTTTCCTTCTCTATAATAACGTCTTAAAAAAAAAAAGCAATGTTACAAAATTCAAATGAAACCCAAAAAGTTATAGTCCAAATACATATCATTCCTTGGATGAGTGGGTCTCATCAATTTTTTCAGTGGGGCCCACTCATCTCACACTCATCCTAGGGATGATATGCATTGAGTTTTAATTCCTCGATTTTATTTGGGTTATGTAGCATTTTTCTAAATAAAAAAAAAAAAAAGTACAATCGGTTGCATAGATGGAGCCCTTCCCAGCAACTTTGACCGGCTTGTGCCCAATCTCAGTTTCAACAAATGAATTGATGAGCGACAGGTTGCACCAAATCCTGCAATCTTTCATTTATTGTTGAAGTCTCTATGCCAATTCTTGAATACAAAGCCTGCGAAATATTAATCCAACTAGTGATATTAATATTTAAGAACACATGTTATTAAATAAATGTATGAATTGCAATGTGGAACTGGCAGCTGAAATGATTTAATTTTCGATTCAGCCAATGTGAAGTAATTTAAGTAGTTAAAAGGATAATGTAAAAAATTTAGTAGTTCAATGAATAAAGTAAAATCGATACCAAAGTATAATTTATCCTCCTATTTATTTCATGCACACTTTACTATGATGAAATAGTAGTCATGAAGATTAATTTCGATAAGGTTGTTTTTGATTCGGAGGGGACTATTGGAATTAGGGTTATAATCAGAGATGAATATGGGAGTTTTGTGGCGACTTTGTCCAAGAAAGACACATCTTTTGCAAGGCCACACGGTTGTAAACATTTTTTTGGAAGGAGACTCTACCACTTTTATGAAGCTGATATCAGAGGCCGTGGGGAATTTCAATCCTATGGTCTCCATGTTAGAAGACAAAAGAGTCACTTCTCAAAGTTTCAAAACTTCTCTGTTCCTAGAATCCGGCACACGATTAATAGAGTGGCTCATCTTGTTCTTACTATTGATAACATTTATGTATGGGAGAAGATGAGACTTGATTTCTTAATGTCTCTCCACTTCTGTGATATTGATAATCAATAACATTATATCGTGGCTTTAAAAAAAAAATAGTAGTTTTGAAATTGTTAAGGGTTGTTCAGTGGCTGAGCTTGACCTTTGATAATTTAGAGGTCTTAGGTTCAACATTTTTCAATCCCCAAAGGAACAATCACCATTGTTCATCAGGGACATGTTCTAAGCAGTCATGAGATAAGGAAGACTGGAAGAGAGGATAAACAGACCTGTGAATAAATGGAATAGAATCTCCTTGAACCCACAGTTGAGCAGCTAGCAGTCAGAACTTCAGCACCTTCTTCTCGAAGAACACTGAAAATTTCATACAATAGACAGTTCTGATTCACCCCAGTTATCAAATTTATCTCCAAAGTTGAACCCACCTCTCTAATTGCAAGTACCGGTAACATCAAGCTACCCCTCTGTTCTTCAATGGCAGCTCTATCACCTTGGAGTTTTTCCCTTCTTTTCCTTAGTACTTCCAAGCGCTCTTTCAGTAGCTTTACATAAGCAGTGGATTGATCCAACAACGCATGTAATGCCAGTTTCTCCTAAAATTCATACAAAGATCGATGCATAAATATATATACACATGAATATAAGGTATTTGGGGGGAGAAAAAAGAAGTTTCTAGTACCAATACTCGAGAGGGATTTTCGATTCATGCATAATTGTGAGGAGAGCTATCGCACATTGAAAAATTACTTAACTGTCACTCTATACATTGTCAATTTGTTTTACGTTGAATGCTCTAACATAGTATTAGAGCTAGTGAAATTCTTCAATCTGTTCCACGTGCATGTTTGAATCGCACGTGAAAAAGATTGTGAATAGGGTTATCCCGCATTGAATAAAAATATAATATCAAAAAATAACTTTTCATTACTATATTAGCTAGACCCTACATATAAACATGTGCCTGTATACACTAAAACACACACTCACAAACAAAAAAATATCCTAGAGTTGGAAGGTTGGGTTAATTACTTTGGTAGGGATGAGAGAGGCAAGCCTTGAAAAATGAGCTTTCATCTGCATTCTTCGACCTCTTTCTATTTCATTTCGCCCAACTCTAGGAGTCCTCTTCCCCGGCTGCATATCTTCCCTAGCGTTTGTGTGGCTTCCTTATTTAGACAATGCAAATGTAAAAATACAAGGAAACTGTGTGTGAAGAGGAGGTCACTTGTGTCTACTATATATATGCCCCCACATGGCTCCACACACACACACACAGAGAATTGACATGACATACAAGGTTCATGGTATTGAGTAGAAACTGGGTGCATGAGAGTCAAAGCAATGACTACCAGAAGAGCCGATTAAGTAAATGCGACAAATCGTACTGAGGTGGGGTTTGGAATCCTCACCCCTCTCTCTGTCTCTCTCTCTCTCAAATCGCAACATCTATGACTATGGACTCACACTGACTTTGTCATTGATCGATTGCTACTGCACCCTAACCACGAGGACCATGAATGTTGTTTTCATGTTACACCGATCACACAAATATCTTATGATTTAAATATCTCATAATTAAATTGTTGGAGAGATGTCATGGGCAACAAGACTAATTGAGTCGGTAAAAGGGTGAAGTAAATAATAGGTGATGTAAAAAATTAGCCTTGATTAATTACTGACACAAGAGGGTTTTAGCATCAAGAAATTGCCGATGCAAAAGAACTGAAGCAAAAAATAAGTTGGTGTCATTTTTTGGGTCAACACCGTTACCGATGAAAAAATGGGTATTTGCTTCAACAATTTATTGATGCAAATACCCACTCTTTTTTTTCTTTTTTTTTTTCTTTTTTGCGTCGGCATTGTGCTGACGCAAATAATCTTTTTGCTTCAGCATTTTGTAGATACAAATATTTTTTTTTTTTTTTGAAAAAAATATTAACTGCATTTTCTTTTACCCTATTGATACCTAAATATCCAATAAACCCTAAAAATTAACAAAAACAAAATTCATGTGCACAAAAAAATCAAATATTATATTGATATTCATAAAAAGTTTACATTCATCATAAATACATAACACTCAAAACAATTTCAAAGTTAAAAATATTCCAAATTACATAAAAAATAAAAAAAAAAAGGGATCAACTCATGATCAAATAAAAAAAAAATATTGTCCAAATGCTCCGTCTACTTTCTCCATATGCATCATCTAGTCTCCCGTCATTACCTGCAAAAAAAAATAGTGATTAGTAGTAGTAAGGATGTGTGTGACATAGGAATATATTGTGGGGGTGTTCAAGTTCATAATACATACATCTATGAATACATCTATCTAATATTAAAATTAAGAAATTAAATTATTAACTTAATTTAAAAATATAACAGTCAAAATTTGATCCAATTTTTCTCCACTTCGATCCAATGATATAAATTTCATCTTAATTTTTTTTTTTTTTTTGGCTCAAAAATATCATCTTCTCTGCACTGTTCTAACGTCAGATATCTCAATCAACGCATTTCTCAATATTAGACAACTCCATTAATTCACATTTGTTTTTCTCTTCTACATCTCTCTTATTTTTTCTATGTTCACTTTAATTTTAAATTATGTAATTAAAGAAAAAAATTAATTAATATTCAAAATTTAAATATCACACAATCAATGCTCAATTTTTTATATTACAAAATGTCTTCAAGCACATAATTATTACAATTACTTGTTTATATTATAATGTCAATCAGGATTGATTAAATAAGATGGTACACAATGTTGATTATCATAGAGTTTGCATTCCAATTCATTTACAATGATTTTGAAATTTCATACTTCTATCTTCATAGAGTTTTACAATGATTTTGAAATTTCGTCAAAAATTTTCTTAAGAATAACTCAAAGGAATAGCTCAGTGAAAATAGAAATGAACTATAAATACAGACGTTCTGAGTTCAAAACTTTGTAATTTGTTTAAGGTAAGGTTATGAGGATTTATCCTCACAAATTCTTTAGTCTCAGAGTAGATTATCTTTGAATGAATTAAGAAAGAGATTAATCGAAATGCTTGTAAACTGCACGTCACCCCTTACCCCAATTTTTATTTTTTTTTAAGTTAAAAAAAGGTTTCAATGCTTCAGTGGACTAAGAGCATCACCAACAATAAATTGTATTTTAGCTATCCAAAAAGTAACTTTTTCTATTTTAACTACTCACTTTTTCAATACACATTCCAACAGATTCTCTATATTTTTAACTATTCCTTTTAAATATTATTTCTCATTCCTTTTATATTTTTTTTTTAGAAATAATGAAAGGGAGAAAGGGAGAGAATAGAAGAAAATAGAGGACGAAAGAGAAAATAATATAAAATATGTTTACATTATGTTACAGTGATACTCTATATTTAGAGTATTACTGTAGCAAAAATCTATTTTAGAGTATCTGAAGAGCATCTGTTGAAGTATGATTTTTTGCTTTGGTTAGCTAAATTTTAGCTATTTTTGTACTTTACAGCACAAAGTTTACTTCATAAAAGTACTATAATCACTAACATCCAAATTCACTTACTTTTTACATAAAAATTCAAATTAGCTGCCACCTAAATAGACCTAATACTACAACTATGTCTTTTTCCGGAAGGTAATATTACAATTACCTCGTTAAGTAGAGAATATAAGAATCGATTTTCAATTTTATTGAGTTAAGAACCTAGAAATCAATTTCCAATTTCTGGCCAGGTCTTGTATTTTTTCTGCAACTAAATGGAAGTGTTGTTCACAAAAAATTGAAAGCTAAATTATCTACTTGTGCAAGTAAAAAGGCAAGAAATTTTTTTGAAATGACAATACATAATGCTTAGTTTAGTTTGAGGCATTAACCACTTTACCTTAAGATTATGGTTTGAAAATCTAGTTCAGTCACACCTAGTTGGAAATATTTAGATCTGCACCTAGTATACTAACTGAATGGGTTATAAGTAAAACCCAACATTTGGTCATACATTCAGAATTTGTAGGAAAAAAAATCAAGAATCAAGTGTGAGAATGAAAAAAATTACCATTAATTTGCAAACAAAATATATATCTAATATGATACGAACACTGGAATATGACAAAGTTCAAAAATATAAGACACATGTATGTCAAAGATACAACTAATCAAAATAATATAATATATTTTTAGACAATAATAAAATTATAATATATTAAAAATAAAGCATATTTTATAATAATATTAATAATAAGATCTAGCAAATATTATTATTTTTGATTAAAATTAAAATAGATCAAAATAAACATCCATAATTTTCACCAAACATCATTACACGCATTAACATTCATAATACATAAGTTACATAAAAAAAAAAAAAAACACACACACACACACACACACAAAAACCAAGCTACAATCATTTAAAAAAAAACATTGGTCGTGTTAGACTGAACTCATTATTCAGGACACTTCTAGCTATGTCGGACACATGTCTGGTTGTGTCCAACACTACCACGACACCCTCATAAGTATACATGCTTTCTAGCAAGCAACTGACCCACTATTTCAATTTGCTGTTATTATGTGATGTGTCTCACCAGTTAATGAGATATCACAAGCTTCCATTACCCAAAAGCATGGCGATCTGAATTATTTTTTTATTGTATTACTTGTGAGTCGTATGGAACATCTGGCCAAGGAAATAAAGAAAGATAATACATTCATAAACCTAACTAATGTAGACAATACATATACTTTTAAACACAAATCAATGTTGGCCCCTTTTGATTATATGCTCAGAACAAAAAAAATATAAAGATTTCAAAATTGTATGTAGTCCATAACTGTCTGTAGAAACTCATGTGGGCTCACTTGGAGACACAAAAAATGTTAAGTATATGTATTCTATGAACAAAAGTCATTACTAAAGTTTGATTACACCAGGAACAAATCTGTCCCTTGAAGTTCCTTGAGTGCCAATTCTTTCGAGTGCTCTCCAAATCGAAGGATGAGTGTAGATTTGCAGTGTAGATAATTTTTAAGGATAAGGAAAAAGTTCCTCAATGGAGTAACTTACATTAAAGATTGAATTGTAACATTCACAAATTCAGTCTTTCTAATATTATTGAGTCTCACCTAAAAAAATTGTCGAAGCCATGAGATTATAATTAGCACCAGAGAATGGTGAAATTGGACACTTGATTATCCAAGTTTATATTCAAAATTGTCCAGAATATGCCAATGAGCAACAAGAATGAAATGTCATAGTAATAGTAATAGCAACAAATATCAGAACCATTAAGTGTCATAAACCATTGCCTATTTCTATCAAATTGCTGAACTTGCGTCCGAATAAACTTGTACAATAATATCAAAGAAATCAAACGAGGAGATTAATCAAAATAAGAATATAAACTATTAGCAAAGATATAAATGGATAAAAAAATCTGATACATGTAAAAATCAATTAAAGCTAAATATCAGTGAATCTCGAGTTAAGAACATGTTGAATGTCATCTAATGAAGAGTCAATGATATCATATTTATTGGGAAGGCAATAAAACTTTCTCTGTTCAATGCATGAGATTTCTGGCCTCTTCCTTGGTAATACTTCTCACATACCAAACATGCATAAACATTCAAATTTGAAAGAGAAATAGAACAAAACTTCTCGAAATCAAAATCCAAAACCTGCAAACAAAACGCTATAAAAGTCAAATGCATCTGCAAATAAAAGCACATAAAGCCACTACCACCTCATGAATAATGAGATGTGCTCAAAAAGAAATTCAGTAAGCTCATGAAACAACTTTTGCCTCTTGGAGTCCTCAGCCATTGTATTCTCTTCTTCTTCTCTCTTTGTTTTCATTCTATTTACACATAGTCCAAAATTTTGGTGAGTTGAAAGTAATTGGACGATCGATAAGATTGTGGACAGATACCCACAAATTGAAACAGCAAAGAGCCAAAATTTTGAAATATAACAAAGCAAAGAAATGAGAGAATGGAAGACAGAGAAGATGATCGAGAATAGGACTTTTTGTATCAACAGAAAAAGATTTATTTGTTGTGGGAGACAATAAGTTGTAAACGTTTTAGGGTTAATTTAAGGAAATTAAATATAATCAGTATATTAATTTAAGGAAATTAAATATAATCAGATGATCGTGCACTGGCATTGCTTGTTGAACAATGCAGCTAATCAATTTGATGCCAAGGGAAGATCAAAAGACATAGTGGATATAATTGACTTTATACCAATAGTTAAGAGTAAAAATGGAATATAAATATTTTTCATGTTTCCTCACTTTTTAAGTAGTATAAATATAGATTATAAAAATAAAATACTTATTTATTTTTTTTCTTATTTTTATTATTATATTTATTATATAATTTTTAGTTTATAAAAAAATATGAACATAAATTTGATTAAGTGATAATAAAATTTTAGAAATAAAAATGAGCTCTAAATTTTTTATTAATAAATTATATGAGTCAATATAAACACGAACACAAAAATAAATTTATATAATAAAGTAACTTACAATTCAAATTTCAAAAGATAAACAAAATGACTTTTGCTTTTCGCGGTTCAGATCGTTTTAAATTTTACTTTAAAGTTAATCTAACGGCTAATATTAACACCCTAAATTTAATAGGAAAAATATGCTCTTAAGGGTGTGTTTGGAGTGACTTTTTAAAAATATTTCTAGAAATTATTTCTCATAAATACTTTAAAAAAAAAATAGTATTTAAAACTGCCGTCACCACTACCTCTACCACCACCACCACCGTCGCCGCCACCACCACCCCTGCTGCTGCCGCCACCATCATCACCACCGTCGCCGCCACCGTCGCCACCCCCACCGCCACTGTAGCCATCGTTGCCGCCACCACCATCACCACCGCTGCCACCACCACCACCGTCGCCGTCGCCACCATTGCCACCCATCACAACCATCACTTCTCACCCCTACTATAATTGATGCTTAAATTCATTTATCTCTCCTCTATGTTTGTGATTTGATTTTGGATATAAATACAAATATATTTATTGTTTATCATTTTTTATTATTATGTGCCTTCAGGCATAGACAATAACTAATAAATCAATAAAATACGATATAATTAATTAAATATAAGATTCGACCTAGCACAGTTGGTACGTTACGCCACCACAATTCACATGGGACCTTGTCATACGATGTATTGTTCCTAGATTTCGATGGTCTGACAGGCTTGACTTGGGTTTAATAGGGCGGCCGAAATTCAACCATTCAAAGCGCCAAAGTATGATCAGTTATTGCCGTTAAAATATCTAAAGACTGGGAGAGAGAATGATGCGGTACCCCAAAATAATTTCTATGCCATTAAATATTAAAATTTTATTTTCTGTATATATATTTTTTCTATTGCTTAGAACAAATATAATATTTATTGAATAATTAAACAAAATTCAAATGAACATTTTTAAAATGAATTTAAATTCAAAGGAGTCGAAATTCTAACTATTTTGACATTCAAAATTTTGACTAGTTGTCACTTGATGATCTCTTCTCTTTCAGATAAACACGTCATTCATGCTAGGTCCATCTCTCCCTACCTCACAAGTCTAAGAAATTTGAAGTGTCAATCATATTATGTCGTGTGATATTGATATAATCATATTTTTGTATTTATATTATATTTATATCGATTAAAAATCATGAATTTTTTTTTTTTTTGTAATATCTGTCAAATAGATTATTTATGCGTAAGAGTATTCCAATTCATTTGTTTAATTTATTTTATTGTATTCGATTTCGTATAATATTCGTAAAATTAAGTTTATCCACGATTTACAGATGGGGGACCCACTAATAAATTATGGGTCCTAAGCATATTAATGACAAATGACTTACAATTAATCACTCGCAACCTAACTTGTGGAAAAGGGAACTTGGCGGACAGAGGAGGCTGACTTGAAGGACAAAATAATTCTAGAAACCATGGTACTACTGTCTGTAATTGTAGGACTTGGCTTCGGTACCGAAAAGGTAAAAATCGGTACCGTAGTCGAACCCGTAATTGTAACAACATACGACAAGTGCTGTTACCATAATTTACCATTCAAACTATATTTTATTTCAGGGGAAGGTTATGGTACCGTCAGTGGTATGGTACCAAAAGTTACAAATTTTTAAAGTTTAAGTTATAATTTTTGAGGTTTAAGTTAAGACTTGTAAAAAATATGATCGATCATGAAAGATTGGAATCGGTATCAAAAATTATAATTTTCAAAGGTTAAGTTATAACTTATAACTTTTAAAAGTCAAGTTATAATTATTCAAAGAAAGTTTATGATTAATTATCGGTAAAATAAAAAAATTAATTATCACAATAGTGATAAATATATTCACAAAATTACTAAAAAAAAAACCTACAAAATTAATAACTTTTTTTATTATAAAAATATTCATAAAAATTATAAAAATAATAAATTTTGGAGATATAATAGTCAAGTCCTTCTCTATCTCGTTCAACAACCAAAAGGGTCCAGCCATTAATGGTCATATGCATTGCAGACATCTCATAACCATGTCACTGTCAATCTGATACAGACGGCATTGTGTTAAAAAAAAAACGAATTCAAATGCTGGTTTGAAATCACAACATGTTATACTTGTATGTCTTAAAAAGTCTATGCTTATATTTATCGACTAAAAAATATTAAAATTATACTGGCCAATAATTAAATTTTAAATTGAGTAGTTTGGGCTATAGATCCAACCTAGTAAATATGTAAAATCCCACAAAATTATAAAATTTTCACAAAAAAAAAAAAAAAAATTTAAGGATAAAAAAATGAGAAAATTTCAACCACACCCCTTCTAGTTTATTATATCTTCAAAGAGATCATTTCTATTTTTTGAATTTTCACTGATACCCTCTGTCTAATTAAAAGTCTTAATTAGAATACAATTTTTTCAACTTGCAAATGATATATTTTTAAAAAAAAATTCATCCACAGCTCCTCTAGATATGCATATCTTCGATATCCCCTCTGTTTTAAGATCCTAAATTAGGGTGTGTTTGATAATCTAACTTAAGTCTTAAAACTGAACACTTTCAGTGCTTAATGAATTAAGTTTGTTTGATAATTCAATATTACAACTCCTTAATAAAATAAGTGTCACTTAAATGCAAGGCAAAATTTTAAGTAACTCTTACCTACTTAATATTGAATGCTAAAAACGCTCAGCAATTAGATTTTTTAATAAAATTTTATTTAACAAATTTGTCCCAATAATTTCACAGCCCTAACGCATATCTCCCTCATCCCCTCTACCTCTTCTCCACAATCTCACACTTCTTCGTTGCCTCTGCCATCTCCTTCCAAACTGCAGGTATGTTCTTCTTATTTTCTTTCTATCTTCTTCCTCCATTCTTCCTCTTTTCTTCTTGATGCAACAACACAAGCAAATTAACACATGCAACAACACACACAATCATAATTAAATACAGATAAAATTAAATACACAAAATTAAACACACACACACACACACAAAATGAAAATTGCCATCTCCGTACCTGAGGAGCCGTTGTGGTCCTCCCCGGCGTTTGTTTCCACCACTGTGGTCCTCACCGCTGTGGTCCTTCTGCTGCAGTGCTTGGGCCGAAATCATCGGAAATGCAGTGCATGTCACTGTCATATTTTATAAATATTTTTAAATTAAAGAGTGAAAAGGTAAAACTGAAAATTAATTTATTTTCAGACGTCAGTTCTGTGTAGTTATCAAACAGTTTAGTTTAATTCAGTACTTAAATTTCAGTAGATACCAAATAGTCCACAAATTCAGCATTTAACTTTCAGACTTCAGCTTTCAGTTTTAACAAACACAACCTTATTGTGCAAATGCATTCATTGCCTACATAATATTATTGATAGTTTATTTGCAAAAACACTAAAAATTAAAATTAGCAAAAATCTTAGTTAAGATCAACTATATTATAATAAATATTAAAAAAATTAGATATACTATCGATTAAAAAATATGTCAGTAAAACTTGATCAGAATAAGCTAATTTGTACTTTTTTGCATCTTAAAATGAGAGAAAAAAAATTATCTATTTTTTTAACAAAATTAAAAAAAAATCTCATTTATATTAGGCATTTTAAGCTTCAAATTATCCCAGGTCACCCCTAGCTTACCCCGATTTGGTTTATTTACGCCTTAACTTAGCTCCTCAATAACAAAGTTTTGATTATTGTGAGAAGAATAATTTTTACGCAAAAGAGTATCATGAGAAGTATCACTTTCATGTGATCATCAGTACTCGACATGCACATTTGGAAGTTGATAACATTATGATGAATCTAATCATACTTTTTAGATGTTTTTTAACCTACGACTGGGAATTAGGAAAGAGTTAATAGGGGAAGATGGGGGTGTTTTGCCCCTGTTCAGATTGAACCATAATCAAGGACATTGGTGATTTATTAGATGATGAACCTGGTTGACACCATCATGAAATGTCACTCGTGATCTAACAAGATTGACCCAATTTTTATATCGACGTACCTGAACATTTTCGTGAAAAAACGATCTCGAAAAAGAGTTGAAGACAGTACAAAATCAAGTCAAATCCTATTACGTTACTTCGAATGGAATTTTAACTCACCTCACTTTTGTTTTACTCAAGTGAAGTTAAAGAATTTCTCTAAATTACCATTGAGTGGGGTGATCTAGTGTGGTATTAGCCAAATTTTTTATCTTGAAGTTGAAAGTTCGAGTTTTAGAGTCTATATTGGACTCAGTTGTTGACCGCTATACCAACCTAACTAGGTTCGTTCCCGAGAAAAGTAACGAGCGTGGTCAGACGCATTATGATCCTACCAGTGAGTGGGTATCGGAATGATCTCTAGGCGCTCTCCTTAGCCCCATCATTTTTTCAATTATCAAAAAAAAAAGGAATTTCTCTAAATTGCACGGTAACTATTGTTGTTTTTCCTTAGTTAGATTACACTGAATTTAAAGAGAAGTCGTGAAGAAAAACCAAGCTCCAGGGCTGTCTCGATAAATTTTGGGAGCAAAATTTGTAAATAAAACCTTTTAAAGACTTATTATAAATACTACACAATGGTCATATGTAAAATTATTAATTGAATTTTTACATTAATTGGATTTTTTATGTGACTGATGTAACTAATAGTTGGCAGATGAAAGAGAAGAGCAATAAGGTTTAGGTCAAATAATAACACGAAGAAGCTGTAAATTCAGGCACTCTGAATTTGAATTTTGATAATTTTTTAGGGTCAAGTCATAAGGGATTTATCTCTCATGAATATCCTAGTCTCAATATGGATGGTTTGCCTTTGACCAGATTAGAGAGGGAATTAATCAAAATACGTGTAAGTTAACTTTGGACACCTCAGACCATTTAAATAAAAAAAAATATTGGGAAGTGAACCAAAAAAAAAAATGGAAAGAGAAGAGAGACGGACTCCTTTTCCAAATTTTGTGTTTAGGCCTCTTCTTTATGTATGTTATTGGGCTAGATTTGTGAAGACAATAAGGACAGGACCATTACATACCTATTTGGAACCCAGAGCAACTTTTATGTTGGGCCAGCCCTGAGTCCAGCGGTTAGTTATGGACATGATTGACTCATTGTTTTTAATAATTACTCAATCGGTCAAAATCACGTCTGTCAATCGTATTGGGTGAGATAAATTCGTATCTTATTTTAACAGTTCATATCAGAAAATACTCTATTCATACCAAATTTATTTATTAATTCGTGTCTAACGTATCATGTATTTTCTTTGATTAATTTCACTCATACCCAATTTATTTTATTAATTATGTCGTGTCGACTCCATTCGTTTATGAAACGTTCACCCTAATCAAAATTGCTCAATCACCTAGCTAAGTGTGGAGGTAGTTGATGACACCCAACCATGACAGCATGTCTTCAATGGGATTTTGATTTAAAGATAATACGTAAAGAAGAGGCCCACCCAACATGACTTCTAAATTTTGTCAAATTAGCTTCTATCTCTAAGTCTAAAATATTATTTCAATTAAGCCTTTCTGTCCAAACCCGCAACAACTCTAGATATGAAGCATCAAGTAAGCATCATGCGTCCCAATCAGAGGATTACTTTGTACTAAGCAGGCTCTGATATTATAATTTATATCTTGAAATTGTGTGTGTGTTTATTTGTTGTAAAATTGATCATTTCCGTTATACATGTTAACTCATTTTTTGCAGATTAGACTTGTATGTATATTTCTTTGATCGGAACTAGCCTCAAGAACGTGGATCATGGTGTTCGAAAGATTCTTTTCCATTGAGTCAGCGTCAAACTCTTCCTTTAAGTATGATTGGCTCTGTAATGGTACAACTTGGTGAACCGAACGTACTATTTCTTAACCTTCAATACAAACTTTAAAAAATATAAATAACCACCAAAACGACCATAATCAACCAGATAATTTTAGAAACAACTTAATGGAGGTTCAAATTGGGTTGGGTGTTTTTATATGTGGGAGAGGCTTTCAAGGTCGAGGAGCTAAAGAGGGTTGAGGGTAGTCGTAAATTTGGGGGAGGAGTGTTTGGGGAGGTCCGCAAGGGTGGTTTCGAGGGGGGGTTTCAAAATTTCATGAGTAATGTTAGTGGATTAAAAAATTGACTTAATTTGTTGATCTAATGTTATGGTCGTAATGTGATTTAATAATAGTGTTGTTGAGACGGTAACTAGGGGTGTCAAAATATGACATGACACGAACACGAGTACGAAATTAGAGGGTTTGGGTCTTCCTTAAACCACCAGTTTAGTAAACGAATAGATTCAATATGACACGATTAATAAATAAATCAGGTATGAGTAAAGTCAATTAGAAGAAATATACATGACACGACTCATTTATATATCAGTTATACATAGTTCATACAAGACACGAATATAATATGACACGAATTAATAAACGAATCGGATATGAGTGAAGTGTTTTTTGGCATGAATCCACTAAGACTCGACACGAACCCATCTCACCTGACACAATTAACAAGCTTAATTGTAACTCTTAAATTTCTTCATTGGAATTCTATCACTTGACACATCATTATATCAGTAAATTAAATCAATTTTTAAGTTCAAATAACATTACTCAAATTTCATTTCGATGCATTATTTTGGTTACCTAGAAAAATAAAATTTTCAAAAATAAAATAAAAACGAATAAAAAATTTATGAATTTATTTTTAAAACGTTTCAAAATATTGGTCGAAATATACAAAAATATTTTAAAACAATAGCGCAAATATGTCAAAATATTTCTAAACACTTGGAAGTATTAAAATTTCAATTATATCACTATTTCGTTTTAATCTCCTTAAAAACATGAATATTTCGATTATTTCGATCAAAAATTTTGATTCTTGGGTAAAGATTGAGAAGGGAGGGTTAATGGTTAATGGTTAATGGATCGCTGTCTTAATCTTTCTAGAGGAAAATATGTCATCTTGGTATTTTTCTCCTCATTTTGTTACCCCAAAAAATTAGAAATCCTTATTTAAATCACAAGCAAAACAAATTGAACGACGTCGTATTAACAACCGGCATATTCATTCACTCCGCCTAATTCGAAATCATAATAGCGTCACACACCAGCAACATATGACCGTTGCCCCCAACGTTCCGAAAAAACTCCACACATTTTAAAAACTTGTCCCTTCCTTACCGTTACTCCAACCTACCTCAGAACACAGAGAGCCCTTCTTCTTCCCAATATTGTCACCTCCCATTACCGAATCTTCAAGCCACATTCAAACCCTTCTTCTAGGCATGAAAATTGCGCTGAAATTTGAGACCTGAAAATTTAAATTTCTTCTCAGATGATCTATTTTTCAGCTTCCTCTCTGTTTTTTCTAGTTATGTTTTGATTTAAATTGCAAGAGCAATTGGATTTACTCTGGGTTGTTTGTATCTCTTTCTCATCGTTCTTGACCTTTTGGTTTCTCGCGCTTGAAATTCAGAAGCTATTAGCTTTTCTCTCTGGTGGGTTCTTCTGATTTTTCATTGTATCTTGATTTGAACTTCTACAGGGTTCACCATTACTGTTACTGGTACTTTTCTCGAGTTATTTTTTTGTGGTTGTGTTGAGTCGAACCCCTGAAAGACAATGGGAACGTTAGCACCCGGAATTCTATTGAAGCTTCTCAATGGGATGAATTCAGGGGTGAAGCCGACAAGTGAGCATCGGAGCTCACTTTTACAAGTGACGGACATTGTCCCCGCAGATCTTGATGAAAAGAGTCTATGGCCAAAGCACGGATTCTACATAAAGGTGTCTGATTCTTCTCACTCGATCTATGTTAGTCTTCCTTTTGAACAAGATGATCTTGTTTTCAGCAACAAAATGCAGCTGGGACAGTTCATATACGTCGAGAGATTGGAGCCTGGATCGCCTGTTCCAGTCGTTAAGGGAGCGAAACCACTCCCTGGGAGACACCCATTAGTCGGAACGCCAGAACCGCTAATGGGGTTGAGAGAAAAGGGAGATAAAAGTGAGCAGAAAGTCAATTCAAAACACTCTGCTCCTAGAAGAGGTTCTTGGGGAACAGGGCAAAATGGAACAGATTCGCCAATGGCCTTGAAGCCAGTTCCTTTGGATTTTGATCAGTGTACACCGATAAAACAGAGGCCTACTTCGGTTAGAATTGGGGGTAATCTTCCAATGTCACCAATGATAAGAGGGAGAATGGTGAAGGATGGAAGTTCGAGTGGAGTTAGGTCTTCGGTTGGTGGCGCTCTGTTGTCTAAAATGGTGGACTTGAAAGGGGAAAGCCCTGCATTGTTGAGGAAAAGTTGTGTTACCCCCTCTATTACAAAATTTCCAAGGAGCAAGAGTGTCTGTGACAGAGAGGCTAGGATCCCCAGAAGTCCCTTCAACTCAGCTGTAGGTACATTCTTCCTCTTTCTAGTTGGTATATGTAAAGAAGGCAATCTCTGATGACCCATTCTGTTTTTCCATTTTCTGCCCTGCCTGTTAATTTTCTTAAGAGTTTTTCTTAAAGATATTGAAGATCCCGCAATTGACATCACAAATTAAAAAGTACGTACGCACGAGACTCCCACCATTGCGGAATTTGGAGAGGGTTAAATATACGTAGCCTTACCCCCTACAAAGCAGAGAGGCTGTTTCCGTGGGGATGAAATCCCTTGTACATGCTTTAATTTGAGGCATGAAATCAGCCATTACATATGGGTGATCCTGAAAATCAGCCATTGAAGGCATGATTTTTCTGCAAATTTGGGCAATTTTGTTGTCTTAGAACATAGCAATGTAATCAGAGTATCAATAGAAGTGATACCCTTTTGGGTATTGTGTCTGTGGATGTAGACCTTAGGGCCGAACCACGAAAAATCCTTCTTGTTTCTACTTTTGTTCCATTTCAGACCATCAATGCTTTTCCATCCAAAATTTAATAGTTCCTTACTCTGCAGGAGAAGAAAAGTGCGACTCCGCCCCCGAGTTTAAGGAATGCCAGATTAGCAGCTGCTCTCAATGCTGGTGGAGATGCACAGAACCATACAAACTCAAAGATCACTTCACAACCACAATCTCAATCTGGTGAATTAGCCTCCAACAACACCAGTCTGCTCATGAATTTACCCCGAAAGCTTAGCATACTGGGGAAGGTGAAGTTCTTGGTTTTTGTGAATTTTCTTTTTGCTTCTGAACACTTTGATTACTTTTGAGGATGTTTTCTGACTTCATTGCTACTAATGCCTTTTAGGAAGCTGTGCAACAGAGAGAAACAGCACAGAGGATTGCCCTTCAGGCACTAAGAGATGCCTCAGCTACTGAAAATCTTGTTCGATCACTGAAGTACAAAACCTGTCCATACACTTTCTTCTTTATCAGATTGTTACAGACATTTATTCCATTTTTCAATTGTGTAGAATCGAAGCTAAGGGGATAATTTGATTACTTGCAGGATGTTCTCAAACTTGAGCAAATCAGCTAAAGCAGATGCTCCAGCAACCTGTTTTGATCAATTTCTGGAATTCCATAGTCAAATTGTGCAAGCGGTATCCGAAATGGTGTCCATTCAAGCAGCAACTGCAGCTAGTGAAATGGCTCAGACACCAATAGAAACCATGAAAAAAGGGCCTGAAGAAGATACCCCCATCTTACATGAAATTGCCCATAATTCTATGGACCAAAACCGAAACTCAGACTCCAATGCCGCATCCAAGAGAAGAACTGCACTGTACAAATCAATTGCAGCCATTCCTGAAAGAAATGATGAGGGGTCAATTTTGGGGAAGCATTTGAGATCATCAAATCATATTCAGAAGGCATCTTCAGAGAGGAAAGGAGGCTCAACCCCCCTCGGAAAACTGCTTGCAGAGTCTACATTTGATAATGATGAAAACAAGAAACCAGCTTCTTCCTGCAGCCTAAGCAATACAATCATATTGGGCAAGCAGATCGAAACTGAAGCTGGAAACTGGTTCATGGACTTTCTGGAGAAAGCTTTGGAAACAGGTCTGAAGAAATCGAAAGGGATAGTAGAATCAGATGCTCGAAAAGTTCCTCAATCACTCATATTGAAGGTTATCAATTGGGTGGAGGTGGAACAGTGTGATTCCAGTAAGCGACCGGTACATCTCAGAGCAGCACAGGTAGCCAGAAAGTTAAGAATTAAGATGAAGAATCCTTGAATTGAGATAGCATAGTACTGAAGTTTGATTGTATCAAATTTTATTGATTAGTTGTGAAATATTGGTGGCACGTTTATATCTTTTTTTGTGTGGAATCATGATTCTTGTTTCAGACATCTTGTGCTTGTATAAGTTTTTATATGAACAATCTTATTACACCCAAACAGAATTCATGTCAGTTGAAGTTGACCTTATGCTTTGAATCACAGCCTTCATTGTTTTTGTCGAATGAATTGTAAGCTTAACTAGCTCGGCTTCCTAAACTCTACAAAGTATCTATGACTAGTGCGGTGGAAGAGGACCGCTAAGGAATGATTCCACATAATCCGCTACCAACCTCTTTGATTTTCACCTGCATTAGTTTATACTAATTTGAAAAGTAACCCCTATATAAAGGGGACCCATTCTACATTTAACTATAGCCAACTAAGAGCATTGACAGCCTTCCACAAGCCCTATGGCTCCTTAGTATGGACCCAAATATAAAGAGAAGCAAATTGAAGACGAGAACATCCACAACTGTAGTATAAAACCAAGCATTACCTTGCACTGTATAATGTTGTAGGAAGTATTAGTTGGTGTATGGAAGATCTAATTATCAGCATTGAGTATGCTTCCCAAACCTTCATATCCAACGGTTGGTGGTTAAGAGCAAAATTCTTTGAGGTAACGTAGAAGTCTTCCAGCATTTAAAAAGGCCAATTGCATACCACCTCAAGATTTGGGAGTTGGTCCGGTTGTGATACTCATAGCATTTGAGCCCGTGATGTTGCCTCGATATAGTAAGGAACTTTAACACAATGTCATAGAGAAATTCATGTCAAATTCCAAGCTACACAAATGCTCAAAACCCTTCACATAGTTGGGCAATCAAGAATAAATAATCAAAATACCTACTTTCCGGGGAAGAAGAAAAAAAACTACTCAAAAAACCTCATTACAGATCACCACTTTTATTCAGGAAGGTTGCTAATAGCAATTACATAGCAGAGGGCTACTTGAACACCACAACCCCAAGCTGCGAGCCAGTGCATGAACAGTGGCATAGCCGGGTTTAAAGTCACAAAACCAAACAAAATAAGTTATCGAAGGGATCCTAACCAAACTAGTATTCTTGATTTCATGTTCTTTGCTTTTGAGTAACAAATGTGGTTTCAGAGAAATATATTACAACCTATAAGACTAGAAACTGATTTGCAACTTGCTTTGTTCTGAAGAGTGCTTCCTGAGTCATACCAACTCGGCCACCAAATGGTTTGAATGGAATGTCCTCTAGGACAGATCGTATCTTGCAATGTGATCAACAATTTTCAATTTAAGTGAGTCCTTACTGATGATTAATAGCCAAATGGCGTGTAAGCTCGTGTCTTAATGGGTATTTTTATAATTTTTGTGGGTTATTTTATAACAAAAAAAAAATTATAACTTTTATGGGTGATTTATAATTTTTGCGGGTATTTTTACAATTTTTGTAGATGTTTATACTATTTTTTTGGTGATTGTCTTTACTATTTTTTTAGTATTTGTGATGGATCCTAACACCCGTAAAAATTATAAAAATATATATAAAAATAATAAATAATGGTACAATATTTTTTTTTTGGGTACCATAGACTACTCTTAAAATAAGAGGAGTTCATCTTATTCTAACATGCTATAAATCTATTCTCAAAAAAAAAACATGCTATAAATCTATTGACTCTCTCGGTGGTCGCTTCAGCACCTGAATACAATCTCCGCCTATTTAAGCGACTAAGAACTAACCTGTTTGGACACAAGTCAGAACTTAACCCTCACGAGTCTTCAATCATCCACATACAATTCAAAACCTAGGGCTTCTCCGTTCTCTCTCCCCCTTCCCATCTGTGTCTCTGTGTGTGTGTGTTCAAATTCGTAGCTTCCATGGATCTCCTACAGTCCTACGAAGACGCCGACATCGATGACGATGAGCAATTGCAAGAATCATTGGATCGAAACCCTAATTCCACAGTTTCCGATCAGTCCTCACCCGATTCCTCGCCGGTTCGGCTTTCTCTCCCCACCAAATCCGCCGCCCCCAAAGTTGACGACACAATGCTCGCTCTCACCGTCACCGGCGACCACAACCGAGCCCATTCCAAGCCCATTAACCCAACCCAACATGTCGTCAACTTCAACCCAACCTACGACCAGCTCTGGGCCCCCATCTACGGTCCAGCTCATCCCTACGCCAAGGACGGTATTGCCCAAGGCATGCGAAACCACAAGCTAGGGTTCGTCGAGAACGCCTCCACTGAATCCTTCGTTTTCGATGAACAGTACAACACATTCTACAAGTATGGTTACGCCGCCGACCCATCGGAGAATCAGTACGTCGGAGATTTGGAAGCCTATCAGCAGAACGACGGTATCTCGGTGTATAACATACCCCAACACGAACAGAAGAAGAGGAAGCTTGAGAAGAAGAAGGAAAAATTGGAGAGTGAAGAAAATGGGGAAGATGATGATCATGTGGACCCCACGGAGGTTGATAACCCAGCTTCGGACGCGTGGTTGTTGAAAAATTGGAAGAGTCCTTGGGCTGGGAAGAAAGAAGGGTTGCAAACAGAATTGACAGAGGAGCAGAAGAAGTATGCCGAGGAATATGCGAAGAAGAAGGGTGAAGAGAGAGGTGGGGATAGAGAAAAAGGCGAAATTGTGCAAGATAAGAGTACGTTTCACGGCAAGGAGGAGAGAGATTACCAGGGTAGGTCATGGATTGCACCGCCAAAGGATGCGAAGGCGACGAATGATCATTGTTACATACCAAAAAGATTGGTTCACACGTGGTCCGGGCACACTAAGGGTGTGTCTGCTATTAGGTTTTTTCCGAAGTCTGGTCATTTGATCTTGTCTGCTGGGATGGATACGAAGGTGAAGATTTGGGATGTGTTCAATTCGGGGAAGTGTGTGAGGACTTACATGGGTCATTCCAAGGCAGTAAGAGATATTTGGTTTTGTAACGATGGGACTAAGTTTTTGACTGCAGGGTATGATAAGAATATTAAGTACTGGGATACGGAGACTGGGCAGGTGATATCGACATTCTCAACAGGGAAGATACCATATGTTGTTAGGCTTAATCCGGATGAAGATAAACAGAATGTACTTTTGGCTGGCATGAGTGATAAGAAGATTGTCCAGTGGGATATGAATTCGGGGCAGATTACTCAAGAGTATGATCAGCATTTGGGAGCAGTGAATACTATCACATTTGTGGACAACAATAGGAGATTTGTTACTTCAAGTGATGATAAATCTTTGCGGGTTTGGGAATATGGAATTCCAGTGGTTATAAAGTATATAAGTGAACCTCACATGCATTCTATGCCCTCAATTTCTCTTCACCCAAATACGAATTGGCTTGCAGCACAGAGTTTGGACAACCAGATTCTTATCTATAGTACTAGGGAGAGATTTCAGCTTAATAAGAAGAAGAGGTTTGCAGGTCACATAGCAGCTGGGTATGCTTGTCAGGTTAACTTCTCACCGGATGGAAGGTTTGTCATGTCGGGAGATGGGGAGGGCAAAATGTGGTTTTGGGACTGGAAGAGTTGCAAAGTGTTTAGAACACTCAAGTGTCATGAGGGAGTGTGCATTGGTTGTGAGTGGCATCCATTGGAACAAAGTAAAGTTGCTACATGTGGATGGGATGGCTTAATCAAGTACTGGTAAGAATCTGACCCTTTACTCGACATAGAACAGTGTGTATGCATGTAGATGTCGATGACTTTTCTGTATTGCGTTGTCATGTAATATTGTATTAGAGTAAAATACTGATTGCCATAGGCTGCATGCGTATCGAATTGGTGTATTTTTTTTTATTATTTGGTGAAATACTGATTGGTGGTATGAGTAAATGTAATAAGGATTTCTTTTTGGGTAAAGACATGCAAGCTGAAATAATTGAACTCGATCACTAGCTTGAGTTTGGATTTGGTGGTGTTGATCTTAAAAATGTGAACTGTTTATTGCTTTACTATGAGGTTACAAAGGGGCTTTGTGGCCTTTTTTCTCTCTATTACTGGAGTTCTGCAACATATCCCAGGGATATTATGAGGCTTGACTGTTGCAATAGGAGTAAAGGGGATTTTAGAAAGAGTTAAGAGGAATACTTGGCAGGCAGGTGCCCTTTGCATAATGTTGTGCATTTGGAATAAACTTAAGAATAGTCAAAAGCCTTGAACCAAACGTACTAAAAGCGGTTGATTAGGTGCATTAAGATTATGGTACCGTCTTTCTTTGGCCATTGTGGTACTTATGTATCTGTCTCTTTCTGTACCTTAATATTTCTGACTGGTGGTTGTAATTTAACAATATATGGTTGATTCATCCTATAGTTGTATTGTTGTGGGAGTCAAAAAGTGATCATATTTGGTGACTAGTTTTATGTCATGTTGACAGGAGACTGGTGCAAAGAGATGCTTATGTTGGGATGCTGGTTTTAATTTACATTGTGAAATGTGTGTAGGCAGTACTCAAGATCAAGTTAACAGTATCCTGTTTCATGTATTTAGGAGTTAGTGGAGGCATTGATGATGTGGGATGGCTTTAAGAAAACTAGTGTCATGCCACCTGAAATTTGATTCATGCTCGATATATGGTCGTTGAAAGCCTGTAGGGTTCGGATTGTAGAGAGATGGTTTTAGGGATTAGTGAAGGAAGAAGATTACTGGCTTGATGTTTTAACTTTTAAGTGATTGAAGTGCAGAATTTTATGAGGAATATGCAAAAACTTCTTTGGATAGCAAGTAATCCAAGGTTTTTGGTGTTAGTGTAATGGCCAATGGGGTAGTGGATTACTATTGGTTTGGGATTGATAAGGTGAAGTTCTGCTCAAAATGTTTGGTTGTTCTAGGACTTTGAACTGAAACCCTGGAACAGAATGCTTTGTTTTATGTGAGTTTTGTGCTCTTAGGATCACCCTCAAGGTAAGGTTGCTCAATGTATTGAACTAAGATATGAAAGCATCGCAACCAAGTCTCAAAACTAAACTCATTTTCATCATGTTGAATTGATAGATTATCTTGATTTTCTAGGTTGCTGTATTTTCCTTGTTCTACTGGGAGTATGCATCCTTAGATTAGGAAACTATTGATTCATTGACTTTTACGACTTTTCCAAAATGTTTAAGACTTTGAAGGAAACTCAAATTACACAATTCAACCTTTTTGTTGAATATGAGGATTTTGAATAGGTACGCTGGTGCACAATGGTTTTTTCCCCGTTCTGCATCTAGAACAAATATATTGCAAGATATCTCTAATTATGATTATCTGTTTGGTTTATTTTACGAATAGGTAGTGTCTTATTCCTCTGCTCAATTTTAGAAAAATATTATTGAGAAAATTGTACATTATATGTCATCATTTTTATGAATCAAAAGGTAGCCTATGATCTATTGTTCTTAGCATGAAAATGTTATTGGTCCAATTCCTTGGCAGACTGGAAAGTTGAGGAAGGGAGAGAAGATAGGAGTATTGAAATGATGTTTGGTGATCATGCCTAAAGAAGAGTAACATATAATAGGAAAGAAATGCTCAGCAGTCAAACATAGGCTCTTAACATGCACACTCCAGTGAAGATGCATTTCAGGCTTAATAAGTTCATCTGTTCACCACTTCAAAGCAGAGCCAATGCTGATGACTTAGCTTGAAACACCGGGAAACTAGGAGGACAATATTTTGGGTAACCAACTATGAAATAAATGCACTAAACTAAAGCTCATATACAGCTGCTAAATCAAATGTACCAACTATAAAATAAACGCACTAAACTAATAAAATGTATACTACTATAAATCTTGTCGAAGATACTTATTATAAAAAAGCATCAAGGATGCGTAATTATAAAATATACTTCTCAGTGGTCCATCTACAGCCTGGGCATATGCAATTCTGTGAATGTCTGTATGATTTTGTGCATCAATTTCCTCCAGTAGTTGGATGGAACATGTGATCTCCCTGGAATTGATGTTTTTCTTCTTTTTCTTTCTATTCAATAATTAGGTATGGATATGTGCTATTGACTTGATCCTTATACTAAATGTGGAACATGAATTCCCCCTCCCCCCCCCCCCCCCCCCTTTCTCTCCCTCTATCTCTCACACACACACACACACTCTTCCATACTCGTATAGGTAACCATGTATAATTTTAGCATGAAGTTGAAAGCCAACAATAGTGCACATCTTCTGAAGGCTAATTTGTTTAATCTCTGGCCTGCAGGGACTAGCCTTCTTAGCTCATTGCACTCTGCACATTTGGAACGAGGACTACATCTGGCAAATTACATACTGTTGGTTGTTTCAAGAATGGCGGAAATTAAGGTTCCTTTCTTTTTAGAAACATCGGTCATAGACCAAGCAAGGTTGACTTGTCCAACTTTATGACCTCGTTTGGCCAATTATCAGTGTAGCCAATTGGAGAAAGAACGCAAAATGTGACCTTATCCATGCAACTTAATCGCAATACTGGGGGTAAAACTCAAGTCTCTATTGCTGTATTCTCCCCTTTCCATGTTTGTAAATTAAGAGCTTTTCTGGCCAAATATGTATATGGCTCTTTGGAGCTTTTGTTGGGCTTTAATTTTTCTTCTTTTTAACTCTTTTTGTGACACTTGACAAGCTTGCTTATTATCAGAGCTGTTCGTGCCGGAATATAATTGAAGTTGGGGGAATCCCTGGCAGAGTTAAATTGGATTGTGCCAGGGTGGTACAAGTGAATGTGCTATTGCTAGATGTTTAGCCTATTCCAGATTTTTTCAATCGTGACTTAGCACTGAAAGATAATTCCATTACTTAGCCTGAGATTATATTATTAACATGACAAATGATGATTGTAAGTCGATTTTTTCTAGCTTTTACTCTCAAAATTCCCATTAATTGGTGTTGATTAGTTTTTAGTTTATAATTAACATTTCGTATTTGCAGCTTCTGATAACAATTTGATTAGCATTATGCTTTAAACTGATTCTCAAGGCTTTGTGGTAGAGAGGTTATAAAAATGACGTTAGAACAGTGGTGGGTTCAAGACAGCACAGCTAATCCATTCTCACTCCATGTCCCTTACGCCGACACACATTTAATCATAGACTAGAGGGTCCTGCAGGGTGAATTTTGCGCAATAATTGAGATACCTGGTTGAATTGGGAAGAAATTTTTGAAACAAGGAACCTGGTTAGAAGGGACTACACATGTATCCGACGTATCATCTTCAACGCCTAAGTCGGTCCGTGTTCAAGCTAAGAGGATAGTAGGTACTGTTAATTGAGTCGTGATTGTGTACTTGAGAGTCAATCTTTTGGATTATTTATACAGAAAAAATAATATAGAATTTCATGAGTCACATCAAATCGATAAGTCACTGTAAGAGTAACTCGAGCTGCACATTTGCTAGGTCCAAGGGAGGTCAGCAATTGGGCTTTTGACCTCACCCATGCATTTTTTAGAACTTATGCACAAAAGAGGGTCGGTTTGAAAGTATTTCTCAAACCCATGCACTTTTAAAAACGTTAGATGGACTGACGTTTTTAAGCCAAAAGACATCAGTCCATCTGACGTTTTTAAAAAAAAATTTATCTTTAAAAATGTCAGATGGACTGACGTCTTTTGCTTAAAAACGTCAGTCCATCTGACCTTTTTTAAGCAACGACTTCCTCCCCTTTTGCCCTCTGCTTTCCCCTTCTTCTCCCTTATTCCTTCTTTCCCCCAAATTCGATTTGCCCTAAAATCAGCAGGCGAAATACCAGCCACCGGCACCATCCACACTGACCACCACCGAAATTGTCCCCATCTACACCATCCCCTGACCACCAGTGACCACACCAGCCACCAACCTACACCAGCGACAACAAGGGACCTCGAGTCACCACCACCACCGACGACGAGCGACGAAGGGCCACCACCAGGCACCGCCAGCGACCACGAGACACCGCCAGCGACCACCAGGCACCACCAGCGACCTCTAGCCACCTCTGGCCACCATCAGCGACCACAAGCCACCACCAGTCATCATTACCCACCACCAGTCACCACCAGTCCATCACTGTCAAATCAGTTCCAAATTTTGCAGTTTGATGTCCTTTCACTGCAATTTTAAATTGTCAAACCAAGCATATATATACACTACAATTCACAATTGTGTAAATGCACAACCACCAAACAAAATGTATAGGAACACATCACATGCAAATTCTTCTTCACGCAATTAATGAAATAATTTAATTGAAATAAAATTGATGAATTAAATTAAAACATTTAAAATTTATGGGACTAAATAAAAACTCGAGATAAAATTTAGGGGGTAGTCAGTTATTATAATTACCCAAACTATAAATTAATATTAATTATTTATACATTTTATAATATTATTGTAAGTAGAAAATTTTTAAATGTAAGTCGAAAAATGAAAATTAATCTTGTAAGTCGAAAACGAAAATACTATTGTAGTCGAACAATGAAAATTAATGAAATGATTTAATTGAAATAAAATTGATGGATTAAATTAAAACAATTAAAATTTATGGGACTAAATAAAAATTCGAGAGAAAATTTAGGGGGCAGTCAGTTATTATAATTACCCAAACTATAAATTAATATTAATTATTTATACATTTTATAATATTATTGTAAGTCAAAAATTTTTAAAAGTAAGTCGAAAAATGAAAATTAATCTTGTAAGTCGAAAACGAAAATACTATTGTAGTCGAACAATGAAAATTAAGGAAATGATTTAATTGAAATAAAATTGATGGATTAAATTAAAACAATTAAAATTTATGGGACTAAATAAAAATTCGAGAGAAAATTTAGGGGGCAGTCAGTTATTATAATTACCCAAACTATAAATTAATATTAATTATTTATACATTTTATAATATTATTGTAAGTCGAAAATTTTTAAAAGTAAGTCAAAAAATAAAAATTAATCTTGTAAGTCGAAAACGAAAATACTATTGTAGTCGAACAATGAAAATTAATGAAATGATTTAATTGAAATAAAATTGATGGATTAAATTAAACCAATAAAAATTTATGAGATTAAATAAAAACTCGAGATAAAATTTAGGGGGCAGTTATTATAATTACCTAAACTAATATTAATTTATATTAATTATTTATAAATTTTATAATATTTTTGTAAGTCGAAAATTTTTAAAAGTAAGTCGAAAAATGAAAATTAATCTTGTAAGTTGAAAACGAAAATATTATTGTAGTCGAACAATGAAAATTAATGAAATGATTTAATTGAAATAAAATTGATGGGTTAAATTAAAACAATAAAAATTTATGAAACTAAATAAAAACTAGATAGAAAATTTAGGGGGCAGTTATTATAATTACTCAAACTAATATTAATTTATAAATATATTCAGGCATTAACTAATATAATTTAGGTGGTGCAGTGTATGTCTTGCTTGAACTATCATAAGGCCTCTTTCAAAAAAAAAACTATCATAAGGCAAGGCATTGAAATTGGTGGTTGGCAGTAGGCATTTAGAGAAACGTCAGTCCATCTGACGTGTCTTAGGGGCCTTGTTCAAAAAACGTCAGATGGATTGACGTTTTTAACACAAGGCTTGTTAAAAATGTCAGTCCATCTGACGTTTTTAAAGATAAATTTTTTTTAAAAACGTCAGATGGACTGACGTCTTTTGGCTTAAAAACGTCAATCCATCTGACCTTTTTAAAAGTGCATGAGTTTGAGAATTACTTTCAAATCAATCCCCTTTTGTGCATAAGTTTTAAAAAATGCATGGGTGAGGTCAAAAGCTCGTCTGCAATTACCCGAGGTCAACATTCAATAAACACCATAATGATTGTCAAAGGTTATTGTCTACCTCGGGTTTAGTTAGGACACCGTAATAATTATTATGTTTATAAGGCCATACATTTAATGAGCACCAGACATTTAATAGCTTTTATCACCTATTTAATGAGTCGCCCCAATCAATTCATATCGATAGAGGTCACACCTTTAACCGATTTTTTTAGAATCTGATGAGAAATGTGATGGCACAACTAATCATTCTGTCTTATCCATTATGTCTATGAATTAGGGGTGTCAATCGTGTCGTATCATTTTTGTATCGTGTCATTTTTGGTCGTGTTTTTTTCGTATTGTATCACTTTCGATACGTGTCGGGTTCGTGTCAATATTCGTGTTAATAAAAAATTATTTAATTTGACAACAACTAATATAATACTATTTAAAAAATTATAAAATAATTATTTTCTATCTACAATACTCGTTAAATAATTATTTTCTATCTACAATACTCGTTAAATAATTATTTTCTATCTACAGTACCTATTAATCGTGTTATTCGTATTGAACCTTAATTTGACTATTTATTACTTGTGTAAACTAATCGTGTTATTTTCGAGTTCGTGTTCGAGTAAAAAATTGACACCCCTACTATAAATCCTCATATCTGATTGTTATTATTGCTCGGGTTTGGAGCCAAACGTCATCCCAGGAGTTCTGTGAGCACCAAGAGAATTTGGAGTAGATCGGTGTAGTCTCCTTGAGAGATCGAATATTCTCGACGGAACCTTTTTTTTGTCCATGTGTTACTTAGCAATAGGAATGTCGATTCATGTCTCATCATTGATCATCACTATCTCTGTACATGTTGAAAAGGTGAGATAAAAAGAAGGCAAGGATATAGGAAGAAATAGATAAACACATAATTTGAATTCTTAAATTATGTCTAAATAATATTTTTTATATTTTTATAAGCATGTTATGTGAAGTGGACACTAAACCCTCATCCCTTTGTTAAAAGTAATTGATAGATATGTATTAGTCACCCTCACTCCCCCCGCCCCCTCTCCCAAAAAACATCTTACTTTAAAATTGAATTTATTGTTTAAATTTTTTCAAAAAATATAGAATCTTGTTCTATTAATTAATAAGAATATTCTGCTTGTGTATATCATGATATCTATTTTTAAATTTGAAAAAAAAAATTAACTATGTATATTTTCATATTATATTTTTCTAGTAATGGTCAATCAAATATTTTCCTCAAATTTGGAATTTCTACAATATATATCAGACTAGTTTTTTAACATATAGTATACTAGGATAACTTGTGTTTAACGGCACAGTACAACATAAGTGAGAAATGATAAATTTGGGAAAGGGGGGAAAATTCAATATGAATGGGAGGGATGTTGGCGGCCATTGAAACCGTCAAATGAGTTTATTAAAATCTGTCTTCTTTTATATTATAAATATTGTCCACAAATCTAGGAAATATATATTTGGTCTTAAGACGACAAATCGATAATTATCCATATCCTCGTGAATATCCATTACACGTGAAATATTTTCCTTTAAATTTCTATGTCCTAACATTAAAAAAATTAATTATTACTTAATATCCTTTACACAGTTCAAAAAGAAATAAAAATCTTTCATAAATATCTCTATCTATTGCATTGAAATCCCAAAAGTAATCCAAACGCATGCACACGTGCTAAGCAAAAAAAAATTAACAAACTACCCGTATAAAGTAGTAATCACATAATAAGTCGTATTATGACACTTATCAAATAAAATCAGAACAAAAGATGAATATAAACAAGGTTAAATGACACTTTGTAACCTAAACTATTTTTAAATTTTTAGTTTACACCCGAAAAAATTAATTAAGATTTTCACATTACACTTTTAATCAGATAAAAAGATAACAAATAATAGTCCAAAAATAAATCATTATTCTATTTCTATACATAATTATTGCATAATACTTGATTTTAAATATTTTTAATGAAAATTTTGTATTCAAATTTCTTAAAATAGATTTGTTTGGATAATATAAAAAACTCAAACGTTCAAGATGTAAATTAAAAATATAAAAAAAATTCGACGCACAAAGTGTCATTTATCCTCTAAACAAATAATGATAATTACCATGTACACACGTTTTGTGTTCTTCAATATCTCTAATATAGATTTACGTGTAAAAGTATATCATACCAGTTGGACAAACACTAGAACTCTGTGTGGAGAGAGCTTCTGAGAGAGAAAAAAAAAAAGAGTTTACGTACAAACTCACACATTAGAGCAAGAATTAACTTTCTCTTCACGTTACTTACCCAAAAAAAACTTTCTCTTCACGTTAACAGAAAACCAAGTTGTTATTCTCTTCCAAACTTGAAGATGGAGAAGAAGATGATTAGGGCAGACATGGTTGATCTGAAGAAACTTGATGAGCAACTGGAGAGGTATGTGTATCGTGTGTGCACCAAGCAAACGGAGACAGGTCGCGATGAATCTAGGGTTAGGATTTCACCTGAGGAAGAATGGGACATAGATGCCAGTAAACTGGTTGTGAAGGACGTTATAGGTCGAGGTACCTTCTGTGTTGTTCGTAGAGGAGTTTACGATGGCAAAGAGGTTGCAGGTAACATGCATGCACATCTACTTCTCTCTCTCTCACATATATAATGTATCATTCTTTTTCATTATTTTTGCTTCGTCTTACGGAATTTTTTTTTTTTTTTTTTGGGTAAGTAAATTGAAAATTATTTTTACGATATGCTTTCAAGTATTTTTGTTTTCTTTTTTTTTTAATTTAATGTTAGATTTTGCTGGCATGCAATGGGAATTATTTTTTTTCTTATTTCTGGTAATTAATCGTCAGTTAAAATGCTTGAATTGGGGATGGAGGACTCTGGAACAGAAGCTCAAGTTGATTCATTGAGGAAAGCTTTCATGCATGAAGTGTCTGTTTGGAACAAGCTAGATCATCCTAATGTCACCAAGGTAAAACCCTCCTCCTAATAGTTAGGATCGATCTTGAAATATTATGATCAATTTTAAACACTCCAAGAAGTTATAATTTAATCTTAAAAAACTATAAATTAACTCCAAAAATTAATAATTAGCGGCTCCCAAAAAAAAGACTTTCCATTGTAACCCCTTCATTACTTTTTTTTTTTTCTCTCTCTGATCTAGTTAAAGGTAAGTCACCGAGGGCGGAAGGACATAGGGACCAAGGGAGGCACATGCCCACCCTGAAAAAAAAATTAAAATTTTTACCGTTGTATATTTATGATTTTTTATTGGGTAGTTGGAATTAGGCCCACGCTCATGACCAAAAACCAAAAATATTGAACCCACTCTAATAAGTTTGAACCAACTAAATCTTGTGCAAAAAAATAATTGGACATATTTTTCACTCAAAGAAATGTGAAAATATGTTAAAAAGTTGCGACTAGTGATTGAACCTATTTTTTTTTTTTTTTTTTTGATAACTCTTAATTTTATATTATTCATAATTATTTGAAATTACTATAATTTTTTAAAATTGATGCAAACTTAGCCTAAAATTGATTACTATTAACTTAATTACTTATATAGAGAAAGACATTTTCGATAACATTTTTAATAATGTTATCAGTTGTCAGGGTCCATTGTACATAGTTGTAATTAGCCTCATTTTGTGTAAAGGGTTGTAATTAACCTCTTTTTATTGAGTATTGTTTGCATAGACTACGTATATTGGTGTGACTCTTTTGTATTTAATGAATCTTTAAATATGCAACATGATGTAAAAAAAAAAAAACATGTACCACAATACTTTTATTGATTGAAGAAAAAAATTATATTTTGCTGGTTAAGAGTGCCCACCTAAAAATACATTTCTGGCTCCGCCCTTGCAAGTCACTCATACCGAGACTAAAATATTCATGATGAATAAATTCCTCACAACGTAATTTCAAAGGATTACCAAAATTTAAATTCAACACATCTAAATTTATAATTTATCTCCATGATCATTTGAACTATCCTTCGAATTATAACCCTTGATTACTGCCAACATTCCCTTTGTGACATTCCACGAATTTAATATGGGCTTGAGCCATCCCTCCATATATTAAAACAAAAACCCGAGGTCAGTACAACTTCTAAGTTCTTTCCATGAGTGAATAATGATGACTGGGCCCCCATTAGGAAAACCTCAATGTCCCAAAAAAATCAACTCCAAATGGGTCCAAGATTGTTAATGAACCTTATACTTGTTCAATTTGAGGACTTCGCTGTTTTCTCGCTCTTTTTTTCTAAACCTTTGCCGGGATGCATGGCCTAATATATTTCAATCCCTTTTCGCAGTTTTTCGGAGCAACATCACGACTGAACCTCAAGGGTGATAGGGGAGAAATTAGGATGCCAAGCAATGTTTGTTGCATTGTGGTTGAATATCTTCTTGGAGGCACTCTAAAATCTTACCTGATAAAGAACCGAATAAGGAAGCTCTCTTTCAAAGTAGTCATTCAACTAGCACTAGATTTGGCAAGAGGGTAAGAAACTCTATCCATGTCCAAGCCTATCTAACAATGAATCTAGCAAATTACTTTCATCTCTGAATTGCTCTTACCTGTGATTCCATGGAGTCGCGTTTCCGGAGCTTGACAAGTTGGCATCAAGTGACACTCTTCTTTCTTGTCACTTGTAGATTGAGTTACCTTCATTCCCAGAAGATTGTTCACAGAGATATAAAGACAGAGAACATTCTTCTTGACAAGAAGCTTACAGTAAAGATATCTGACTTTGGAGTTGCCCGAGTCGAGGCTTTGAATCCTGATGAGATGACAGGCCAAACTGGGACTTTGGGTTACATGGCTCCAGAGGTATTGTAATCAAGTTCAGTAAATCTTCTCTAACTCTGCTAGTTCCATGTATACTTCTGATTTCAATGTGCCATCTCTATCGCTTCCCGACTCTACATGTATAATTGTGGTTGCAGGTTCTTAATGGTGATCTATACAACCGGAAGTGTGATGTCTACAGTTTTGGGATCTGTTTGTGGGAAATATATTGCTGTGACATGCCCTATCCTGACCACCGGTCTTTGGAAGAATTTTCAGCAGTTATCTCTAAGGTATATGATTTTCTCCAATTACTCTTATTTTTCTCTTCAGTTTGTGGCAGCATTTTTGGAGCTAAGATAGTCAATATCATCTATAAAAATCAGTAATTGAATGGAACTAACAAGACTTACACATGAAACTGCAGAATCTGAGGCCGGAGATACCCAGATGTTGTCCAAGCTCTCTGGCTAAAGTGATGAAGCAATGCTGGGACGCAGACCCCAAGAAGAGGCCGGAGATGGAAGATGTAGTACGCATGCTAGAAGCCATTGAGACATCCAATGGTGGAGGTATGATCCCTAGTGATCAGCCTCAGGGTTGTCTCTGCTTCTTCAGACATCAAGGGCCTTAATTTTGCACATCGTCGTTCAGAGCAAAAGACATGGGAATCTCTAGCACAGAAGTTCAAATTGTACAGCATACTTGGATATGAATAGCACAAGGAATTCAAGTTGTATATATTAACTGTAGGGTCTAGCTCTAAGTGTGATGAGGAAGAGGATGGAAATATGCTGGGGAAAAGTCTTCAACAATCTTTTACCTTGGCTTGTAAATTAAAATCTTCATCACTTCCATCATGTTTATACTACAATATCATAATGAATGGATACCAAATATGCTATGATTTCATGCTACTGGTAGTTTGGTCACTGCATGAATATCAAATAATCAAGGCCGGCTCAACAGTAGAGCCAAAAAAACATGGGTTTTAAGCCCCACATATAAAAAAAGGCCTGAAATTTTAGAGTTCAATAATAAAATATAGATCAAAGATTAAAATTCATTATAATTTAGCTTAACGAAAAAACTCTTGAAAGATTACGTCAAAAAAATAAAATTTAAAATTTACGTCCAAAAGTGCAATCCATCTCACACATACACATTTATTAAAAAACAAAAAAAGATTAACACTTCGATAAAAAAGTATAATAAGTATCTCTCTTCTAAAAAAACACCATTTATTAAACCCAATTTTGTTTTCATTTAAACACAAAAATATTAACTAATTAAATTGTCCATTCTCATAAAAGATCCACAATACAAACTAATTAATATAAAAAAAATTTAATAATATTTAATATATATTAGATGCCTAAATTACTAAAAAAGAAAAATTATGTAACACCACATTATAATATTGAACATCTTTACTATAAGAATACCTTATAAAAATCAATGAAAAAATACATAAAATATAAAATAATACATATTATTTTTAATCGTTGCGCATCATCTACTAATCAATTTGTCTCACTTAATCAGTTTCATGGACGAAGATTTAACAGTGAGGGACGAGCAAAGACTACAATTGTTGCGAGATACACAGATATTTCAATGGCACAGCAGGGCCAGCCCTAGGGCCCCGACCATTAAAATAATCGCCTAGAGCCTAACAAAAGGCCAAATATATTACACAAGTCCATCTAAAGTCTTATAGAAAACCCTAAAATGTAACTATTTTTACAAGTCTATATAAATCTTTATAGAAAATCCTAAAATATAACAAAATCTTCTAAAAAAATCTAAAATTAACGACTTCTAGTTTTAAAAGTAGCAATCTCTTTCAAATTCTTTTCATTAATTTTTTCTCCACTCTCACCGCCTCTCTCCAACTCTTTCTCTCCCTCCCAGTCTCATTGTCTTACTCTGGTTTATTGCCCGTATCTTTAGCTATCTTGTTGTTTCTTTAAGACTTTATTCAATTTATTTATTTGTAAGATCTTAACTTCACAATTACACTCAATTTATTGTTTGATCATACCCGATCCCTAAATCACTAAAACTTTGAAAATAAATCATACCGTAAATTTCTATAAAATATTTTCTCGCTTTAGGCCCCAATTTATGTTGAGCCGCCCTTAAAAATAATTCAAGTCTTTACAATCAAAGATGACTAAGATCAGAGGAGAGCATACCAAAACAATCTTTAACAGCCACAGGTTTTGGGGGAGACAGACTGCAATTCTCGACCACGGATCAGTGAAACTGGATCATCATATGCCTTATAAATTCAATTGAAAACTCATTCTTCTGCCCTGCAATTTCAGCCCATGAATCATTTCAATGACTAAAAGGACTCAGTAATCTTTATTTAGAAACAGAGTACATTTCAAAGGAGTAGACATCGTCAAGTCAAAAAATCATAAAGCCAAAATCCCTTTCCATTAAGCACATAACACTGTGTCATTCTATTCCAATCTATTTCCTCTTTAATGTACAAAAACAATAAAGATAGAAGTCGAGGTCTTGATTGCTAAATGGTGAACGTTAGCTAGTGCTGATATCTCCATTTTCCTTCCATACAACCAAGAAAGATTTTAAAGTCCTAAAACTCAGCCAAAAGGGCTAGTATTGATCGGATGACCTCTATAATGTAGTTTACGTCCCGAAGAATCTCTATTCATTTTTTTATTTTTCTATTCTTGTTCAGTCCCAGCTTGCACTGGTGGCTTTTGGACCAACCTCCATCCCGTACAAAGGTAGTTCCAAAATTTGTTCCACTGCTGATTCACCATTGGAACATCAAACCAGTGAGATGAGGTATTTTGTTGTCAACGATAACCATATGAGCTGTACAGAGATAGGAACACCCAGGTACCCGACTTCAAAATTTCAGAGTAATTGTTGTAGTACGAGGATATTGATAATTTGGTGCTATATGCTTCCAGCAGGAGCCTTGAGAACAAAGGCTAAGGATTCAAACCACGTATATTGTCACTTGCATTCTTGAATTCCTCCCTGAGTAAACTCCAGATTGTCCGTCTTAGACGAGAGGGTTCTTCAGGTCCAAACCAATGCTTGCCAAACTGAGATTTAAAATATAACAACCAAGGAAAATATCACTTTTACGTATGAAATGGAAACCTTTATGAATAAATGTAATATAGAGGCCACAGTGCGTATCATTAGTCCCACCAATGCAAGATCACATGAATAACACTTACACTCAACCAACATCACACATGTTAAAAAATGCTAAGGAGCAGGAAGACTCTACCATTGCTAAATCATTCTTTTTCATCCTTTCAGGAGCCTCCCGTAAGAAGCGTTCCATGTAGAAGAGAACAAACACACCACAGTCATACTCATTTCTCTGTTGTGGAACCTGTAGGGGAAAATGAAGACAATGCAACTGGAGAGTTTAACATCACAGCCAGCAACCCATAAATCCAAGTTAGAGAAAGAAACTTTTCCCCGCAAAATCTGAAATCTACCATAACTCATTTTTCCTGGATTTTTGGAAAACCTCAACCTATTCCCCACCAAAATGTTGCAGGAAGCTACTCTTGCAAGCCTTAACAGATTACTTCTACGTCGTGTAAAAATAAGGCATTGCACACAAGTCTATAGCACTAACTCAGTTAAATATGAGTTAAAATGTTTAGAAAGAGATTTGATTGTTCGCAAGTGCTTTCAAGATATCGGATACATAGGTTTGCAAATAACAATGACACAGCGTCTCCAATATTGGATTCTCTTTAACGACATTTATCCTGTACCGTACGAGCTAAGTGTTGCATTTGCATACACATAATAAGCATAAAACTCGTACTAATGGTTTGGAGGTATACTTTGAAGAAAAGAAAGCATAGGCAAAACCTATATATCAAATGAGGCACAAGAGAAAGAGATTTACCTCAATTGTCTTCTCATTGATTCTATGTGGAAGATCTTTCCAGATCTTGTCGGCAATAGGAAGACCTGAAAGAGCTTCTTCTTTATTCAGATAGTTCCATTCTTCTCTCAAAAAGCTACAAGCACAACTTAAATATTCAATATGTCAAAGGACAACCTAGTTGAGATACCATTATAGCAAAAAATCAGTGTTCTTAATAAATAAAAAAAGGAACAGCAGATTAATTGGTCATGGGATATGACTATTACAACTAAATACCCAGAATGCTACATAACAAAAAAAGATAAATAATTCCAGCTAAAATCCCTAGATAATGAGTGGTATAGCAAAGCCCCTAAATTCATTCAATTGTACATGATGGCTTCTTGGTGAAGTTAATCATGGTAATTCGACTCTAGTTAAATGTCAAAGGTGTAAAATGCAATAACCATATGGCCTGTCTCAAACCAAAAGCAGTAGTCACAAAGGTACAAAATGCCATAAGAATACAAGGTACAAGTTCAAGCAAGATGCATCCTCAATTCTAAAGAAGCAAATACAAGACAGTAAAGGATGTGATCACTAAAAAAACATGACTTCATATCAACAATGTCATATCCCATTTTTCTGAAGTTGGAAAGAAAACATAGTCCTATCCCCTCAATAGAAAGCTTCAGCCACCATTTTCGTCTGTCTGCAGAAAAATTGTCACTTTTCTGATTAGTGATTATTCTCTATTTTCTTATATCCTTGCTTTCTGGCTTCACAAAAACCCCAAAAAAATAAAAGAAAAGAAAAGAAAACGACTCCAAATAGCTGAAATTTGGTACCAATACCATTGATTAAAAACTTGAATCTCAGAAGTACTGCAATCATTTATCCTGAATTATAGGTCATATAGTGACCAAAAAAAATTATAGGTCATATGGTTGGCAACCCTTCTTTCATCTCACCTTTTAATGTTCTCGAAAATTGATTTTCTAGAGTGAAGTCCTAGTGAATCCAAATGAAGTACAATTGGCCCTGCTTCCTCTTCCTTGTATGGGATGCATATTATCACCAAGCTCCAATGAAGACTGCATAGAAGGAGGAAGAAAAATTGATGTTAATCGTAATAGCTCTGATACCAAATTGATGTAAATCGTAGTAAGGAAGAATTAGGAATGAGAAGGGAAGAAGAAGGATATGAGAAAAGAATATGGGGATGAGAACAGAGAGAGAATTTGAGGAAGAATGATTCAATATCAATAATCAATAATAATCAAAAGTCTAATCTTCCAAAACGAATACCATATCCCCTATAAAAGAAATAAATAGTCAAAATGACAACTAAACCCTTAAAAGTTAAAAGAAAATACTTAAAAGATAAATACTAAAAGTATCTAAATAACTATCATAATTAATCTATAATATCTATCCAATTCCTACACGATCCCCATCAAAAAGAGAATAAAAATTTTGCAGTAACTTGAGCAGCATGTGAAGATATTAAATACAAGGCAAAACATAAAGTAACAAGCTTCCACAAGTCACATGATAAACATAAAGAAAATATGATAAAAGGCAACTCACTCAAGGAAGTATTGACAATAGGCACAGAAAAAGAGCATTTGGCCCTAGCCTGTCCTAAATAAAATTCTGGACCACAAAGTACTACTCCCATACAACAGGGAAGAGTAAGAATGACCATAACCGAATCCACTGTTTTGCCATTTGAAAACTTTAATTAATAACTACGGAGCATTCCATCACTTCCATTTGTCTTATATTTAAATGACAAGCTTAGTTTGGTGCCAAGGACAAGACCCTTGGTCTCAAGTAAGACAATAAAAGATAGTGGCAACATGTAGCATTATTTACAACACTTTGTGGCACAAATTCTTCTTCCTTTTGATACATAATTATAATAAACAAACTGAGGCTGCCCACTATAGTTGTCCCAAGTTACCCGACAACAAGCTAAAAGCCTAAAACAACAATGCTTTCCAAACCCGCTACCCAAACTTGTGGACTGAAAGTGAGGTTTTTATCTTGAAGATTAGGAACCTGGGTATTAGAAGAAATAAAACTGCTCAACCACTTATCAAGAACAGCCGCCCAGAGGAGCTTGAATAGAAGACTGTCCTTCTTGGGTACATTCTACACTTCCAGATTATCTTTATATGTAACCAAGTTCGACGCCATCAAGAAATCTAATTTTCCCCTTTGGAGGGTGCAGAAAACAAAAAATTGCTGAAGCCACTAGAAAATTATATTTTCCCATTTGGTAGGGGAAAAACAGGAAATTTTCTGAAACTTAAAAATTTCAAGTCATACCGTTCTTTCTTCAAGGAAAGTATAATAAAAGTTCATTCAATGCAGGAAGTAATTCCTTAAAGGTTATGATGTAAATCTTTTCCTTCATATGGATCCTCTAAATATGGGCAGAAATAAACATTCGTACATGTCGCTCTATACATGCAGACAATCATAAAACCTTTAAAATTAACTTAAAAATGCTTACTTATCATGTATTGGAAGGAGTAAATAAGCTTTCTCAAATATATTGACACCTTTCCACCACCTTCTGAACTTTTCAAATGTATTTTCGTTGTCACTCGGCTGCAAGTCATTTAAGAAAAATACGAAAAGCTATCAATAACAGCAGAGCAGATGTAAGATGCAAAACAATGCCTAGCATTCAGACAATGAAAGTTATTTTCAGCAAGGTTCCACTGAATGTTGATGGATATTATTATGCGAAGGTTAGGTAAAATTTATCTGTCTTTCCATAAGCGTATGAAAAGGGGAAAAATGTCTCTTTACACCTCATATCTTTCACAGAAAAGTTTACACTGGAGAAATTTAAGAAATGAAGCCAAAAAAATCTACCACAAGGTTTGAATAAATTAAAGCTTCAGGTATTGCTTATGTCTCAGCTTCAGGTATTGCTTATGTCTATGTACTAATGGTTCTTATGCCTTGGGGACTCATGGAGGGAAAACTTTTGGACCAAATAGCACTAAGGTTCCTTATCTAAAAAAGGCACCTGTTCCCTTATTTTCACGGTTGATAAGTAACTTTCAAAAACCCCTTATCAAACAAAAAAAGAAGTAACTTCCAAAACAATGAGTGCTACCAATTTTAAAATACCAGTACCTAGGTTTACCGGCTTCAGGATACACACTCAACAAGTGGGTTTAAAGCACCAGAAGCTACAACCTAAAGAAGTGCCAAAGCTGGAACCAGAATTTTGTTTATGGGAGATTAGGAAAAACACAAGGAAAAGATACCATAGGGAAGAAGAGATACCTTCTTCATTACAGCCTCTTTCAGCTTCTTGTAGAAATAAGTATTAAAACAATGATAATCACATCCTGTCCTATTTGTGGGAGATGTTGGCTGCTGCAGATATCTAGCCACAGGAAATTCACAACTTGTTAAAAATGACAACCTCATCGGTATATTAAAGCAAAAGTTTCCTCCAGCTTGCACCAAGAATACAATACAACCTGGCATGTATATATAATAAATGGATCGGGCACCTCTACCAGAGCTTGAAGGTTAATAAGCTGTACGAAAATATGCACAGAGAAAGAAGGAAGGAGACAGCAAAAAAATGCACAGAAGAGGGAGGGTGCACCAAGCCTCTTCAAAATATTATTATAAACTTACCGGATGTAAAAGTTCATAATGGTCGATGAGAGATAAGCTTCAGGAGCAAGGCAGTCCATGTCTGAGTAAACAATTTCAACTGATTCTGGGTCATCCCTGTGTGGACAGATAAGAGGGAGAAGACCTTAAAACGTGTGTATTATACCTTGGCAAATTTGTTGTTGAACAAAGTTGCAATATGCATCACATTTAAGGTAAGGACTATGGTGTACCTTGATGGATAGTAGATCTTAGTCTCTTTCATGCTGAAAAAAAAAGCAGCAGGAATCAAACAATTGCTAATCCCAACATATCATTTTGTTCAAATATTAAGCCCAAAAAAAAACAGAACAAAAATTTTCGAGGTACCATTCATCTATTCTGTCTGCTTGCTCTGTTGTTCCAACAAGCTGAGGTTCCTCCTCATCCACTAGAACAACAGAATGTCCCTACAAGAACAGCAAGTTGTAGTAGAGGCATCAATGCTGAAATGTAAACGAAGAAAGAAAACAAAAGCTTGGCCTATTGGGGGAAAAAAAAAAAGGCAACCAGTGTACTTTCAGACAACCCAGATAACTTGTTGACAAATATATCATGTATACCAACTAGAATTTTCCAACTGAATACACTAAACACCAACAATTCTTGCAATTGAAGCGTCCCGTCATTGTCCTATTCAACAGCTACTGTGCTCATAAAAACATTCTATTTCAGTTTCTCAATCAACCGCACATGAAGAAGTAACCAAAAGCCTTGAAAGATACAAAAATAGCCAGTGTTGTCAAGCAAAACGTATGACACAAACCAAAAGATACAAACGGTTGCAACAAATCCTAATACAGGAAAATTAGGGAACCATTTTTTTTTTTTGGGGTGTGTGTGTGTGTGGGGGGGGGGGTGCGCTTGAACCCTTGACCTCAAGAAGGCAAAGCCTTCACAACGCAAGGAGTACCATTGAACCAAAGGCCCTTTTGTTAGGAAATCATAAAAAGAATGTTTCCTGTAATAAAACATCACAAGCAACCATCCATTTTTAATAGCCAAAGCATCAAGGTTCATGTAAACCAGATTTCAAGAGATGTTCGGACTTTAGATATAAATGATTAAGTAAACCTTCGTACTTACAGAGAGAGTCTAAACTTTGCAGTCATTTTGGTTTGTGCCAACTAAACCAAAATGCATGCATAAACACTCCCCCGTCCAATATGCATATTTTGTTTCAAAGTTATTGTCTTCTGTGGTTTTCTGATTTGTGGTCAATTGAAAACAAAAAAGAAATGACAAACACATCTGATCATTTTCATTCTGTAATTTCAGTTTCAGAGATTGGGTTGCTTTCGTTTCTATTCTTTTCTGTTCTTTATATCGTGTGTGTATGCCTCTCCAGGGGATTTTCTTTTGAAATTTTAGCAGACATGAACAGGTTAACAACTCTTGAGCATATAAAATCTTGAGGATTTATTTTTCAGGTTATTGGAAAGCGGTCATTCATTTGTGTAATGATTAAAAGCAGAAAACTAAGTAATTCCATTGGCAGTATCAAAATTTGAATGCTTAAAGAGAATTCTACAATTCAAAGAAATGATAGTAGCATGAAAGGATGGCACATTGCGATATATTTCCAAACATGCAACAGAAGATATTATGAAATAAGGATAGAATAAATATCGCAACTGAAAATAACTTACATTCCTCAGCCTCAACTCATTTGAAGGCCGGACTTGAGAAGCATTTCTCCTACCAAATGAAGAAAATCAAATTAGACATACAATATGCATTCATCCAGGCCTGTGAATAAAGAATCCTGGAGATCCAAATAGTAATGCATTGCTAATAAAATTTTCTCTGAACTGAAACAAGATGGCTTATATAGGCGTTTTTACTAGGAAAAATAGTTATAGAACAAAAAATAAGGGCATATCGAAATGTAAAAGAGCTGGTGAAGACAAAATCAGTCACCCAAGATGTAAGTTCACCTTTCCTTTCCCTTCCTGAACATCTTTCTCACAATCAATTTGCAAACGTAATATCGCAGTAAAGAAATTATCATTGCTTATATAAAGTATTAAAGAACAAGCCTTGCCTTCTCTCGTACTAAATCAAAAATTTTCCAATCAAGGAATTGTTTTATGTTCAAAATTGTATATTCATGAAAAATTTTACATTTACTCATTATTCATTAATCAACAGCTACTACTTATATTAAAAATAACTAGCATACATATCCAGTATGACACAACCATGCAAATAAAATCACACAAACTGAATACAAATACAGAGGTCTAACTCTCCATACAGCTATACCATACAGTCAAGTTGAACGATGCTGCTCTGCATATAACATTTCACAAACAATAAAACATGTACAAAAGATGAAAACTCATACAATAGGACTCCCAGGCTTACAACTCTACCCCCACTGTCAAGATGAAGGATTCTACTACACATAAATCATTTCACAAATTATAAAACATGCAAAACATAAAAACCCATACAATATGATACTCACTACTCAGGCTGTCAGGCACATAAGGTGATAACATATGTACCACAAGTCCGTAACTTGTAGTAACATCAAAACCAACGTAAATTCTTATACATAAATTTTTTTTATTGCTAAATATGTTAAATACGAAATTCTGAGAAAACAGGAAGAAAAAAAAAAGAACTGTAGGAGAAATAATGCTTACTTCTTTGATAAACAACCAGACAAATTCTCCTCAAAGACACGAATTGAACAAGTAGAGGAACCCATGCCCTTTTGATCACCATTTGAGAGATGATGTTTATCAGCACCAATGGAAAGACTCCTAGGGCATTGAGAAGGTTTTTTTATTAAAGAAAACCTATTCTTGGGTCTTCCCCTTGATGAATATTGCCAGTTATGTCCCACTTTCCGGCGCTCACAGGGTTTAATATACGCAAACTCTTTTTCAAAGGCATCGACTGTCCTAGAATCCATCTGCTAGATGCATTAAAGAGAAGTAAAGCACGTATACTGCTTGGTTAAAGGCTTAAAGCTATCAAATTCGAGAAAAAATTACTCAACTCAGTAAAAGCATCATACGTTTTCATCTTTCTTTATGCGAAGATGTGAGGCAAATGCAGACCGTGAAGATGGTAGAGATGATAGATCCCCTTGTTTGGAGCCATCATGTGCACCTGCGAAACAAACAGTAAATAAAAAAGTGCAAAAAACGTCATCAAACAACTAACTTGTTTCATATCAAGTTGCAAAAACATGGTAACTGAACTGCAAATACTCAACCCATGCTGTCAATTCTGTTTAGTTTCAGATATTTTGCAAGGAATAATTATATGTTCCAATTTTGTACGGAACTAAATTCCCTCCCATTTCAATCCAAAGTAATTCCTGTATCTCTTTATATCATTCAAAAATTGTACGCACTTCCATGAACTGTTTTAAAGGGAACATGTAACTTTTTCTTTATATTATCCTAAGGAACCAATAGTGTATTTTCAAAATACACATCACACATGGTTAACAATAGAACGTGTGTGTGTATGTGTGTGTGTGTATACATATATATATGCCCAGTATTGTAGGCAATTCATCGTTGGCCAGAGAAGAATATTCCAAAGAAGAGAGATAATAAGCAAAGTGATTCCCATTAAAAAGAGAAAGAGATACTTCAGGGCCAACTAAAACTGCCTCCTTAAAATGAACTGGTTTTGACTGAAGTGTAACATTCCATTACAGGGAACGAGTATATCACAAACACTTGCCTTATGCCTTCCCTACACTTACTTTCTCTCCAATCTCTCTCCATTAACAAACTAAGAAATATCACAAAATGTTATGTAAAAATATATCAATAGATGTCAAGATTCAAATCTCATAATTTATATGAAAGACGATATACTATAATGTCTCTTTTCAGTGCCTGTGATCCTAATGATGGAGATCAATTGGAAAGCCAACCTAAAGTGAAAGTGGCTCAGTACTTAGGACATATAAAAGAAATACCACAATTAAATTAGCATATCATCTTCATAACTTGGACCTATCAAGTAATACTGCTTATTCGAGGAACAAATAATTTGTATCTGAAGTGCTTAACCAGCATTTTTGTTAAAAATTTAAAGTAAACTTTTGGTAATTATTTTATTTTTGAGGGATGTAGTGAGGATTAATGTATTTGAGAATTTCAATATCTAGAACCTTGTAGAACATACTTGCACTTGGTATCCTTCTTGAGCCTTCTACCAACATCTAGAACCTTCACTTTTCTACCAATGTTCACCACTAAGTTGGAATTCTTGAACCTTCCAAACCTCAGGTACCTTGAGCTTGTAGACCCTTCTCTAGTCACCTATAAATAGACCCCCTACCAACCTAAATCACAAAGTCAACAAAAACACAAATCACCAACAACAATTACTAGTTTATTCCTACTTTCTCTCTTGTAAGTCTTTTTCTTTTCGTAAGCTTTCTCTTTTATAAGTTTTTCATTGTAAGTTGGTAACTTAAATTTCTCCATAACAATAAAGATTTTTTTCTTCCCTCATTTTTTTGAACTATATTCTAATTTCTTCATTCTTCTTCAACTTTGGTTGTGAGTCTTGAACTAGTGGAAATTTATTTTTCACTATTCTAAGAAAGCAATTTCCGGAATTTGGAATTTGTCTTTATTCACAATTTCTAGCTTCAAGGCAGACCTAGCCCCGTGTCAGCTATTCATGCATCTTGAAATCCTAAAAAAATGGAGTATGCTCCTGTTACTAGTAATCAAAAGAGCCACAAAAAAAAAATGATATCAAACTAAGAAATGCATTCAATGTGCTAGCAAAGCAATAAGAATCTCACAAACCAAACTTGGGATCCGTGATTGTCTGCCCTTTTCACACCCATCATCATCCTGTCAAATAAAATTCATGACTGTGTTAAAGCATTTATACAATATGAACAGATGGACAATTTCTGCTAGCGAGTACTAATATGATTAATTGCATCAATCGCAAATCACAAGGTTACTCAAAAAAACATTAGCTAAGAAACCACTCAGAGGCTGTACAGTTGTATTAGTCTTTCCTTGTAAATCAGGCGTCAACTTATCTCTCCAGTTGTCTATTTGCATCACATTTTTCCAATCATCACCCAATTTACACCAAAGATAGTATCAATACACCTCTCCCAATCAGCCCCAATCTACAGAACTAGTGGGAGTGCACATGAATAACGGAAATAATTATGAAAAGGGATAAAGAGGAGACCATATTGTCGCAGTAAAAATACAATGCAGGTATACAAGACTTCACAAACAACCGTGCAAGTGAAGACTTTGTTTCATGACATGACTCAGCCAGTCAGCCTGGTCCCTTATGGCAACAAGTTTCGCCACTGCAATTTCTCTATCAGAACAGTTTCGCATAACAACTACAATGTGAATGTACCTTGGCCCTAAATACAGATACATATGTACTCTAGAATGGATTAAACTTTATACTTCAAGCTCATAATCCTCCCCTGTATAAACCGTAAACATCATGTACCCCACCCCAAAAATATTCCAAGTACTACATGCAACTTGAAAAACTAACGCAATAATACAAGTTTGTTTGTGTATCTATAGTAATATTAAGAAACAGAGAGAAGGAGAAAGGACCCCCAAAAATATTCCAAGTACTACATGCAACTTGAAAAACTAACGCAATAATACAAGTTTGTATGTGTATCTATAGTAATATTAAGAAACAGAGAGAGAAGGAGAAAGATTCATGCATGTGGAATTGGAACAAAAAAATGATATCAATAACAATCGAACCTTCTCAGCTCGTTGGTGTTGCCGTCGCTCTATCTCCTCCTCTAGGCGCTTGATGCAGGTCCTAAGCTTCTCGCCTTTATCCCGCAATCTGTCACCGACACTTTTAAGATTCAGTATGTTCCTTTCAAGCACGTCATTCAGTTCTCTGTCGCTCATGTTATTAAACCCGTTCTGTTGTTGTTCGCCATCCATCACCGCCGATTTCAATTTCTCCGCTGCCGCACCGGTGGTTGTAACCACCACTACCGTCGGAGGCTCCTCATCCTCATCTATATGATCAGGCAAGAGCTTTCCCCAATCTAGGTCTAGCTTTTTCCTCTTTCTCTCTCCTCCTTCCATGCATGAGAAGGTACGTTACTTACAGTCAATGGCACTGATTTTATTCTCTGCAAGTCTCTGTCTCTATGTGGTGGCAGCGAGGACGGAGGGTGAAAGTGGAGCTGAGAAAATGAGGAAAAAGAACAGGGAAAGGCTATTGCCAGAGCAGTGGAGCTGTGTCAAGTCGAGTCTGAATCCTCAAAACGATGATGTTTCACACCAAAATAATGTCGTGGTGTGATTTTGAGGAATAATACCCTACTCTTAAAAATAACAGCAGAGAATCCGGATCCGTGTTAAGTCCAATTGAACCCGTGATAATTATTAGAGGTGTCAAAATATGACATGACTAGTTAACACGATATAATATTAGAGAATTTTGATCTTCTTTAAATCACTCGTTTTATAAATAAGTGGACCCCAATTAAGTATTGATAAAATTAATCAAAAAAAAATACACGATATAACTCGTTAATATATATAGTTCATATACGACATAAATTCAATACGACTCATTAAACATAAATTAATAAATTAATTGGGTATGGATGGAATATGCTTTTATACAAACCTGGTAAGATCCGACACGAACTTATATCACTAGATACGATTTTATTTTTTTTAAACAGTCATTCGATTGGATTCACAGATTTAATTATTACGCTGATGGTGTAGTGGAAGTAGTCAAATTAGTTGTGGCGGTAGTAATTGGCTGTCTGTAGCCGGTGAGTCACGGGCTTTTTGCATCTTTTAGCCACATTTTCGTACCAAAAAAACTGGGAAGTTGCCAAATCTTGGTGGTTATTCCCTTCTAATCAAAAAAATGAAAAAAAATACCCGCCCATTTTTCCCTCCAACAAAAAATCCAAAAAATTATATGAAACTCTTCTTTTACCATAAAAAATTTAGTAGGGAGAGTACAAAACTTTGTATTAATCACAACGGATGGCCTAGCTGAATCTGAATCATGATTGATAATGAATCCTGTCATGTTAAAATTGTAGTATTTGAATTGGATTGTATCAAAATTTATTTAATTCGTAATTAATGGGTGGACACCATAAAAACCAAGTGATGAAAATTGAATTTTGGTTATAAAACCCCCATAATGTGTTTACATAGAGCCGAACTTCGCTTTAAAAAGTTCGACCCAACCTCGAAATATTTAAACTTGTGATTTTTGTCACATGAAATAAGATTCTATTTTACGTCAAATTCTCATAAATTTCATTGATATGGTCATTTCAAGACAATTAATTTCATTTGGATTAATAGTGAATGATTTAGAATAAGATTATCATCTACCAAAAGGAATTTGAGTATAACGTGTGTGTGTGTGTGTGTCTCTTGCACGATTGAACATAATTTTTTAGATATATTACATCCACTTTCATTGAGATTGTTCAAATAATTGCGAGACTTCTCCATGTATTGATAATAATGTTATGTGATTTTCTACCAACATTACCCTTCTACAGAATCTACGCCCATAAAGAACTTATACTTGTTTACAAAGGCCAACATGTATTTGAATTGTTGTCAAACAAACCTTATCCATGTAATAAAGACCTTAGACTTGTTTACAAACTATCCCAATGCACAACCCCCCCCCCCCCCCCACACACACACACTCTTCCCCTGCTTCATGCATCTCCTTGCCTCATCAATGTCATCCTTGACTACCACAACAACAAAAAATCAACCATACAACCCATAATCACAAAAAAAACGAACAGTCACAACAATAATTTTGTTCGTTTCCTCCTATCCACATTTTACATTCACATTGTCATCCATACAATCAACCGCCATAACTTGAAATCCAAAAATCAAAGCCACAAAAAACATCTCAAACGTTGTAACTATAAAAAATTGTAAATCTAAGCACAATCAAAACACAATTTTGAAACCCCCTAATGTTAAAAATACTTAATTCATTGTATTCAAGTACTCGTTTTTTGTTTCTAAGCATAAATCAACATATACCCCTCTCATAATACATCATTGCAACAAATTAGCACATACTTCTCAAATATGAGGAAAAACATAGAGTTATCAATTAACAAAGATAAACAAACAACCAATTTAAGTGTGCAAAGCCCAATCGATTCGGTTTCCAACCGTAAGCGCAAATGGCTCACCATCCTCAAGGGACGCACAAATACTGCAAAAAAAAAAAAAATACAAACTACAAATCTTAAGTCCATTTGTAAGAGTAAAAAACGCAACTCAAATTAGTCTTGAAATTATTGAAATCTTTAGCTGCCTGAAATTTATCCTCCAAACCCTAGATTGCATGAAAATATTTCATGCGTGAGGCCATCACAATCAATTTTCACATAGCTTGTGGTCAATTATCCTCTCTCTTTCTCCACACACACACACAAAGAGATGAAAATGGAATTTAGAAAAATAGTAATAGTCTATAAGAGGGACAAAGATAAAAGAGTGAGGTTCGTCATCCTTGGAGTTGGTGAGTGAATAAGTGTTTGATGATAATATACGAGAAGACACATTATGATTGTGTGATATGAAACTTGTTAAAGATTAAACCGCACTAGAGAATCGTTTCATATTAAATTCAATATAATCTCATTTTTTAGTTTCTATTATACAAAAGAGAAGGACAACAATGACGAGTGAGTTCAATATTACTCTCCATCGCCATAAGACTACAAGTAAGAATCAAAAATTCGTTTTGAAATGGTCGAAACGATCGAAATATTTTTATTTTCAAGAGGATCGAGACAAAACAGTGATGAACTCGAATTTCTAATACTCCAAGGTGTTTTAGAATGTTTCGAGGTCTTTTGAGATGTTTCAAAATGTTTTTACCATTATTTTGAGGTGTTTTGAGATGTTTTGGTATATTTCGTGTTTTCGAATATTTTTGGAAATAAACTCTCAAAAATTTTATTAGTTTTCATATTGTTTCCGAGACATTTTCAAAACATCTCCGAAAACGTTTTTATTTTTTAGGTGACCGAAATATTACACCGAAATAAAAATTTGATCCTCTACTATAAGCGGTCTCATTATTATTTTTACAAAATCCAAGAGAGGTGAATGTAATTTACTCTTTATTGTTTCCCACCAATAGACCACCGGTATATTACCATTACTCACGCCGTCATGCGTCATCATAAAACGAACCCTAGACCGACAGACCAGCAAATCTCTTCCCCCAAAATCTGCAAAAAAATAAAAGAGCAAATCTCACTTTGCACCCTGAAAGATACATCTTTTCTCACTTTATACCTTAAAAGATTAATTATCTCACATTACACCCTCAATCTAACCTACTTATCGCAATGTGCACCCGTCGTCAAATTCTGTTTTTATTTCCGTCAACTCCCACGTGCATGTGAGAAGCACATGCTCCCCCTGGACAAAATGGTAAAACACCACCTCAGACCCCCACTGTTTGCTTTCCCTAGACGGCTAGACTTGTCTCAGTTTTGCCCTGTAATCAATTCATAGAAGACCTAGGAACAAAGAAAAAGAAGAAGAAAAATATAAGACAAAATTGAAACCCTTTTTGCTATTTTAACCTCATCAATTCATAACTTAAGAACCAAAAAAAAAAAAAATGGGTTCTAAGCCTATCCACCAAGAACAAGATCAATTTGATCGATTACCAGATGTTATTGTTCTTTCAATTTTCAACAAATTACAGGATGCAAATTCTTTTTGTCGATGCATTTTAGTCTGTTAGCATTTGGGTTCTATCGTCTCCGAAACCCAAACCATTTCCATCACAATTCCTCACAGAAATTCTATACTTATCAACAACAAAAATATCAAACAACCCCATGATTATCAGAATTCAAGATCAAACCCTCCTGGCTAGAGGGGTTTTTCCAATAGTACTTTCAACTGGGTCGCCATAAAACCACTCTAACTCCTTCTTCAAATCATCAAAGCCAAATCCTCATCACATTCACTCCGTGCAAAATGTAATTATTAGGATTTTTCCTATTCCCCAAATGAAGTTTTGAGCAGTTTCAAGGAGATTCGGTCTCTGCAAATTGAGCTACCTGGCCATGGTGGTGAGCTTGGATCAAACAGCATAAACAAAGGCTCCCTCTTCTAGTTTTTTAGGGCAAAGGGTGGGGCCTAAGGTGGTGTTTTACTATTTTGTCCAATGGGAAACACATGCTTCTCACATGCGGCTGAGAGTTGACGGGAATAGAAACGGAATTTGATGAGAGGTGCACCGTGTACATTGCAACAACTATATTAGATTGAGGGTGCAATATGAGACAATTAATCTTTTAAGATGCAAAGTGAGAAAATATGTATCTTTCAAGGTGTAAACTGGGATTTGCCCAAAATAAAATTATTCTTCGTTCTTGAGCTCGCTAGGGCAAGCACGTTACACAAATGAAAAAGAAAGACCAGAGATAATCGAACACAACTTCACAATCTCTCTCCTCCGTATCCGCAGAAGGTCTCTCTGCATCAATGGCGGACTCAACCACCTCCCCTGAAACCACCATAGATCCCACTTCCCAACAGCCCGAACCCGATAACCCAAACCAACCCGTTCCATCGTCATCACAGCCACCATCTTCTTCAAATCCACCCACATCTGTTACTCCAAACCCTAACCCGAACTCAACTACGCCACCACCGCCACCACCACCACCACCAACGCCATCTATCCAACCGTACTCCGCTATGCCTCCGACGGTACCGTCTTTCCGACCGGCAGCGCCACCAGTTCCGGTCCCTTCGATTCCGCAATTTTCGCCTCTTCCGAACCCTAATTTGCAGGCTCCTCATAATTATCAGAATCCCGGAGTTCCGCCACCTGGTGTGAGTACGATGCCACCAGGTATGATACCGCCGGCGGCAGTGAGCGGTGCTCCGCAGGTTGCAGTGTCGCCGGTGCTGCCATTTATGCCGCCATATGCTCAGCCAGGTCAGCCTCCAAATCCGGCAATGAGACCATACGCTCCGATGCCGAATGGATACCCAGTTCCTCAAGGCACAATTCCTCCTCCGGGTGGGTTATTGTCTCTCTCATAATATCTCTCCCTTTTTTTTGTCTTCCTCTCTCTAAAATCATGTACTATCTGTATCATTCTACAGATAACCTCAAAGTGTTCCTAATTTAGAACTGAAAAGTTGTTTTTGGTTCCCCTCTATATCTGAAGAGTGTATGTTGATAGTTAAAAAGAACTGAAGGCTATCGTTGTTATTTTTTTTCATGTAGATATCTGTAATTTTTATTCATTCTTTCATGAGCTGCAAAATATAAAGCCTTTTTGAATTTAAAACCTTTTTCAAGGTATGATTGTGGTTCTCATTGTTTTGAAGGTCCTATTTGGTTTCTCATTGTTTTGAAGGTATGATTGTAATTCTCATTGTCTGAGGGTACAAAGCTTACATTTTATTGTGTTTAGTGTTGGCTTTGATGCATGAAACTGTATGCGCATCTTGTTCGTGTTCATGTTGGCAAAATAGTAAGAAAATATGTTACTTTTGTTTGAATCTTGTGTGTATTGGCTACAATATTACAGTTTATTGATAGTGTGGGTTATGTTATTTTATGTTATGTTATATTAGAGTTAAGAGAGTGACCAAGAGGGGAAGGATTTGGTTGAGAGGAGTTTGGGGGGGATTCGTGTTGGTTGTATAAGGGGTATCGATGACGGGATCTTTTCTCCTACAGTTTCTTGATTGATAACGGTGAGAAAGGTTGGAAGGCTTCATATTGCTGTTCTTTAGAGACTGACTACCACTCTACAACTCCCCTTTTGGTATGCACCCGTTTGCTTTGTTTCCTTGATTATCAAGTTTAGAATTGTCTTGCTGGGAAAAAAAATTACTGTTTTATGCTCAAAGTGGCCTCTGAGATTTCAAATTGAACGTCAAGAAACAATTTGGACTAATGTGATCTTCCCATATGTCATACTCTATAATGTATGGTTCTGCCATTTTCATTTAGTAGGATATCATCTCGTAGTTATAAGGATAAATTCCTTTTAATGGTTTCCCAATTCTTGAATTGCCGGCAGCAGACTATGATACCAATTGACTGCTCCTTGCCGTTGTTATCAAGGTATCACAATCTTTTCAATTCCACCCTCTGCTTTCCGTTTCTTTGCATTTGTTATGCTGTGCATTAGGTTGTTAATGGCCGATATACTTAAGAGATTTTGGAATATCGAAATATAATGTTATGTCATCAGTTGCATTGGTGTGAAATAGACATTGCAATCCAATTTTCATGTTACTCTTTTCAAATCTTCACAACTGGTGCATCGGATAGTTTGAGAAGGCTACTATTTTACAACTGGATGCGAAAGGTAAGCACACCTGAAACTTCCATGATTTATGAATACGATGTTATTTCTTCATGTCCCTTCAGGTTATCTGTTCAGCTGGTGAGTGTTGTCATGCCTGTGCTGCCATCTCTAGTTGCTTGTAATTTTGGGTAACAGTATTTGATTGTTTTCATGAAATTCTTTATATACACCTGGATCAACAGGACAAAGATTGTTGTAACTGTATCTAGTTATTAAACATGCCCTGATTTTTTTGCAAAGATTTTTTTTGGCTTGCAGGAATTCCTCGCTATCCTTATCCATATGCAGCAATGGTTCGACCAGCATTTCCTCCACGTCCTCCAGGACCAGCTGGCATCCTTCCACCACTGTCACGCCCTCCAATTCCTGGGTTTCGTGGTCCAATCCTCCCTCCTATTGTTAGACCCGCGGTCATTCCAATTGTTACGCCAACAGAGAAGCCACAAACCACTGTATATGTCGGCAAGATTGCGTCAACTGTGGAAAATGATTTCATGACGTCTCTTCTGCAAGTAGGACATTCACTTGATGCGTGGTTTTATTCAACATCTATTTAGTTTATTATTCGGGGTTTGCCCTATGCCTTGGAGCTCTCAGTTAAGTAAGTTCTGACTTGTGTTTAATTTTCCGCAGCTTTGTGGTCCTGTCAAGAGTTGGAAACGTGCCCAAGATCCTTCAAATGGAACTTTAAAGGGCTTTGGGTTTTGTGAATTTGATTCTGCTGAAGGGATTCTTCGTGCACTCAGACTACTCAGTAAATTAAACATTGATGGTCAAGAGTTGATGGTATGATCAGACTCCCCCCTATCACAATATTCTTTCCTAATTGTTTTATATTTCTAGCGTATCTCTTGGCTAATTGTTTATGACATGACAGTTAATATCTTGAATTGCCAGATAGGGCTCATAAGTCTGTTATTTTGAATTGCCCAATCGATATTATGTACTTTCTGTCTTTGTATTTTGAATTTGCTTTCACTAAGAAAGCAGATTTCAACTTTGTTCTTCTCTTGTCCCCAGTTATGCGATTTGTACTCAGACACTTGCTTTCCAACGTATTATTGAATGCATGCAAGCGATTAGCATGCACTCTTCCCCAGGCAAAAACTGAAAAAAAAAACAAAGGAAAATGTACTGTCATCTGTGTTTGAGTGGTCGTCTTGGGTGTGCCTGCAGATAGTTAGGTGAATTACAGCTTACCTGCTTTAAACATGACTGAATCTGTGGATTAATGTTTTCTTCTTTTGCAAACTCTCATTGGTGCACATGCTCTCTCTGTTGTTTTACATTGATTTTTATGTTTGATTTTTTTAATATTTGGAAGAGAACTAGTTTTCATTTACTCAGTTCGATTTGTTTGTGTTTTCTAAGTTGACCATGATGATTGGAGCAAAAAGAATTAAAAATTCATAAACTCCTGCTAAATTTAGCTTTTCTTTGCTATCTTGCATGTTTTTTATTTGAGGTTGAGTCATGATTTTGTACATTGCAATGATCCACATTAAATGCACAATCTTATGCTATTACTGTTAGATTGGTTATGTTAGCTTCTTGAGGCATGTAGACTATTAATATTTGCTAGTGTAAGTAGTTGTGCACTTGTGTTACAGGGCATCATACTTTTTCTTAATTTATTTTGAACTTAGGTATTTGACACCTAACAATATCGAACATTCGAACATATAGATGCAATGCAGATTATACATTGTAATTTATGTGGCTGGCATTTAATTGCTCTGCTTGTTTTGCTTTGTTTTATTTCAACTCATGCCATAAGAATAGTTTCTCACCTTATATGAGTCCTATTTTTCTTTTCATCATTGATTTGCAACATGGTTGTATTTGCAGTCTTGTGGAACTATGACACTCATTCACGCCGACCTTTGTTTTTGTTGCTGATGTTGGAACTATCTCAGTCAACTTCCTTACTAACTATTGATTAATTATTTATTTATTTTCGTAAGAAGCAACATGCTAGCTGTTTATGATTTATCACATATTTCGCCTTTTGTAGTTTTTGTGTGTAAACTTACTCGTACATGTCACCTAGCAGTCTGGTCATTTGACTAATGGACATATGTTTACCATACACCCCTACAAGCATTCTGGCCATCTGGCTGAGAAGTATATGTTGATCAGCCAAAATTGCATAATGATTTAGTAATTCAATGCTGTATCCCCTCTCATTGGTGGAGCAACACCGTGTTTTTTTTCTGAAGGAGGGAAGGAAAGCATCACCATGTTTGACGATCCATTTTTCTGTTGGTATTTATTACTCCTTTAGTGGCTTGGTCAGCCAAAATTATAATTCTTCAGTTTTTTGCAGTGAAATAAGGACAGCTATCTGTTTTATGTTTAATTTTTTTTTTTGTATGGTAGTTTTATCCAATCCTCTGCCCCCGCACATTTTCTTTTCAGGGTGTTCTATGGGGTTTTCTACCTCACCTGCACTTGTATGCTTTGATTTTTTTATGCAACCTCTCAAATTTATTATGAATTCAAAGATCTCTTGGAAATCAATCTTGTAAGTTTCCTTTTTTGCTCGTTAATTTATGCTATAGCATGATACTAGTTACTACTAATCCTTGGAAAAGGTGGTTAAAAAACTGTCTTTTGTGAAGAATGTATTCGAGGGGGCAGTTTAAATATAATGGCTACTTAATGTCCGTCATGGATGGAGTTTATTTTAATTGATTGAACGCCTCTTTGAAATGTTTCTTGTCACAAACCCTTGTATGTCTACTTCTTGGACTGCATATAACCATCATTCTGGAAACACGGGCATTCTATTCAAGACAAATAGCATATGGGTAGAGCTCAAATAAGCTTTGATGAAAGAAAAATTCATTGCATTCGTCTAAAAGCTATGTTGCGGGTTCCAGTTGGGAAATAAAGCCTTTCGAAAATAGTAGCAATGGACCTACCTCTTATGTCTCATAGACTCTGATTTAGATGGGAGTCTTGTTGCACTGTCTACAATTGAGAAGTATGTCAGCATCTTAGGGATTACTGTAGGGTGATCTGGTTTATTTTCGATGCTAGAACTTGAAAATGCCGTTCCTTTAGAGTATTATATTATGAAAGAAAAAAGATGCCTTAGTACATGAATCAAGTATGAATTGAGGGATGTCTGGTTATAGCATAGTTTTGTGATACTTGCCCACTTTGAAAAAAAACAGAAGAACAGAATATTGTAACTTCAGTAATCAATTTCTACTGTAAACTTTCTGCATCTATTTGTTGGCTGTTTTAAGTTTTTGTGGTTGATATTGTACCTGTGTTATGGGGGTAAATTGGTTACATCTACAGTTAAATGTGGATCAAGCAACAAGAGAATATCTGGAGCGTTATGTTGAGAAGAAAATAGAGAATGCGAAGAATCTTAAACCAACTGAAGCCGAAGGGGATGAAAAGGAGGAAAAAGCTGCAGCAGATGATGAGAAGAAGGAATCTCCGAAACCCCCCGCAAAGGACTCGGAGGAAAATGAGAATACCATTGAGAACAAAGAAAAGCATGACAGTGCCAACTTTGGCCTTGTTACTGATGAAGATAGGGAAGCTGACCGAGAGGCTACGGAGAAACTTACTGGCATGATAGAAGAGAGGATAAAGACCAAACCTCTACCACCACCTCCCCCGCAAACAGCTGCTGAAGGGTCTGGTAACTCCAACTCAGAACTTCCTGCTAGGTCAAGGGGTGGGGATTCAGATGTTGACATAACGAAAAAGGGTAAGTCTCTCATGCGATATTGAGAGTTCCACTTCTACTTTTGTTGTTATTTAATTGGAAGTTCTTAGAGAAATTAACATTGGTCAACTGTCAACTCCTGTATGAAAATAAGGTGCGAGTCTGCCAGTAACATTTTTACTTTATCCCTGTTTTCTTTTCCCTCCGTGTTGCAGATGCAGCAGAAGATAGAAATGATGAAGAGATGACTAGTGAGAGCAAACCTCCAACTGAACATGATAGACCCGAAACAAGTTCACCTGACAGGAGCAGAAGGAATGATAGGAGGGGCAGAGACCGCGAGCGAGATCTGAAACGGGAAAAAGAAAGAGAACTTGAAAGATTTGAGAGAGAAAGAGAGCAAGACCGAGCTAAGAGAGAGAGGGACAGAGAATATAAGATCCGGGAAGATGAGCGCAGGTATAGGACACGTGTTAAGGATTGGGAAGATAGAGAAAGAGAGAGAGAACGCAAACGGAAGATGGAAAAAGAGGAGGAGAAACAGAGGCAAGAGGAGCGGAAACGGGAAATAATGGATCAAGAGTACGAGAGTGATGATGGTTATTCCAAAAAGAGAAAATATAAGAGCAGTGTGGAGGAGAGGAAAAGGAGGTTAAGGGAGAAGGAAGATGACTTGGCTGACCGATTGAGAGAAGAGGAAGAGATTGCTGAGGCAAAGAGGAAGGCTGAAGAGGAACATCAGCTGCAAAAACAAGAGAAAGATGAATTAAAGCTTTTGTCTGGTGATGCAACTTTTGGAAATAACAAGGTTGTGTTCCCTGATGAGACCAATATTGAAGTAAAAGATAAAGCTGTTGATCACACTTCTGATGGTGACTTTGACCACGGAAACCATATGGGTAAAAGTTTTCTAGGATTATTTCTTTTCTTTGTGTAGTGCACTGCCTTCTCTAAATGTGTGTGGCTTTTTAATGACAGGTGATGCAATTCTAACAAATGGAACTGGTGATGAAGCTATTGCTATGTCGGATACGCGGCAGAGTGGCAACGCTCCAGGTAGAAAGTTGGGGTTCGGTCTTGTAGGGTCAGGAAAACGAACTGCTGTCCCTTCTGTTTTCTATGAAGAGGAGGACGAGGATGGACACAAGGAGAAAAAAATGCGGCCACTAGTTCCTATTGATTACTCAACTGAGGAACTGCAGGCTGTCCAACCTACTGTTTCTGGGGCACCATCTCCAAATTTGGCTGCAGCAGCAGAATTTGCAAAGCGCATCTCAAAGGTCCCCAAGGAAGAACGGCCTGATTCAGAAAAGGAAAGAAGTAGACGTTCTCATGGTAGATCTAGCCAGAGAGATCGAGACAGGAATGATGGGGAGTCTGGCCGCACCAGAGAAGAAAGCAAAAAGGATATTGTTGACAGGGCAAGGGATAGAGATCATGGACTGGATAAAGTGAAGACACCAGATAATCAGAAGCTTTTGAATGCGAAACAGTTGATTGATATGATTCCGAAGACCAAGGATGAGTTATTCTCATATGAAATAGACTGGACCATTTATGACAAGGTTAGTAAAATTGCTCACGCCTCTAATTTTAATATCCTCAGTCTTTAGAATAAACAAAATCAAGGAGAGTATGAGGGAGAATTTAATGCTTCTAAAAGTTTGAACCGACTTGAGAGAGTAGTTTAATATGAAAGAATCTATGAAATTATTCTTGGAATGGCTAGGATATTTTCAGCAATAAGTATATAAACATACTTCCTATTCACATAGGGCTAGCAAAAGCTATAAACATACTTCCTATTCACATAGGGCTAGCAAAAGCAAAGCATTCTCAAAATGATTTTAAGCATACTTGGTAGATTGGCCAGTGAACGTATTTTTGCGAAATATATCTCTTTTAAAAAATTTATGCTATGTTTTTTGATCGGTTTTGCAGAATGAACTACATAAGAGAATGAGACCATGGATATCTAAGAAGATTACAGAGTTTTTGGGTGAGGAAGAGGCCACATTGGTCGACTACATTGTGTCCAGCACTCAGGAGCATGTTAAGGCATCCGAGATGCTGGAGAGACTCCAGGCCATCCTGGATGATGAAGCCGAAATGTTCGTACTCAAGATGTGGAGGATGCTCATCTTTGAGATTAAGAAAGAAGAGACTGGTCTTGCTTCGAAGTCCAAGACCTGATGGAATTCAGCTTGAAATGTCACTTATCTGCACAATTTATTGCTTATAGGAAATACTTTTGCGATAATATTTGCTTTGTCAATCTCTTGTTATTCTAGGAGGAAGCAAAAGTGCCATCAAGGGCTAATTTTCGTCATTTTGTGATGCTTAGATCTACTCTGTTGTCAACTAGAGTTAAAAAAGCCATTTTTCTGCCAATCCTTATCTTTGATGAGCAATTTTGTAGTAATCTATCCCTGGCTGGTCCATGACAAAACAAATCTCAACATGAACTGGTTCTCTTCAGCGTGATGTTTGGTACCAAATCATATCACAAACCTTCACCTTGTAGTTCTACGATCATGGCTGTTACAATCATTTGTACCTTCCGAAGATGGAGTACACAGCATGACCATAACGCAAGGGGCGTGGCGTCCCTAGGTTTTGTCACATTTGTTTCAATGCAGTGACTTCTATGATAAAATTTTGGCTCCGTTACTAAGTGGGTGTGATGGGCATTTTCCATTGTTACCATTAGAGTTCGATGTTGTTCAAAGGTTCTTGAGTGAGCCCTGTTAGACCCAAACGGCTAGGAGACTTCCAAATTAAGAACAAGCGTAAAGCATCAGCACATGCAGTATACCCAGAAATATTTCCAGAGATCTGATCCAACAGAAATCCCGTTATTGAGTGCAGTTGATATGCGGCTATGGCTAGGCGATCATATCATGCCATAAAAAAACTTTGATATGCATAGAGAAATTGCCTAGATTTAGAGAGAATATATGTCCATGGATAGACAGAATTCTTATTTTGGCCTTTTGTTAACTCTAGTCCATTTCTCAACCTTCTTCTCTTTGACCACACTAAGCATCATTTTAGTAAAGCTTCCCTTCCACAAAGAAAGAAAGCCCCGCCTTCCTTCCAGGATTGCTGCTCATAAAGGGGTACCCTGAAGGATCGATTCCTGCTTATAAATTTGCTGAAGAAAGCTGCTCACCCCAAATGTCTACTTTATACCTGCCGAAAGAGGAAACTTCTACGTTATACTGAGTGAATGCAAACAGAAGCAGGAAGAAAAGTTCGTTATATTCTCGATGAGGGAAGTTAAAAACAAAAAGGTTGCAGTGGTGAAACAGCAACATTTTGCTGCATTTACCGCTGAGATTCAAGATTTTCTTGATTTCTAATCATCAATTTGATCCAGAGTAACCAAATTTTTACCCTGTTTGCTCCACTTGTAGCTCTTTCGAGTAATCAATCAATCTGCTTATTGCTTCCAAATAAGTCGGTCACTTCCTGCTAAAAGTGGAGCTCTTTTGGGGATAGTCACACAGAGTCTTATGAAAGAGAGCCACTTTTGGTGGTCTTATTGGTGCATACCATGGTGGGGTCTTCATCTGGGGTGAAGTCATAACAACGTAGCCATAGGGGAACCTATAAGGGTATAAAGAAAGTGAAAAAGAAAGTAATCATTTATGCTTCATAAACTGTAGCCAGCAATTTACATTCTCCAGGTTGTTCAATAGGATTACAATTTAGATTCAGTTTCAGTGAACCAATGCTTCAGTTGCAATCAAATTAAAAAATCAGAAAAGTTTACAAGTTCTACAATATAAGAACACCAGTTGTTACTTCAACGGACGGGCAATCTCAGTCTGAGGAATCTGACAATGCAGTAGGCTCAAAGAAGTTGATATCCATTAAATTAGTGATGAATCATATGACCCAAAACCAAGATACAACTGAACCGATTGCCAGGCCATAAACTAGGAACAATACCATCACGATCCCTGCAGTCTCCGCGTGCAGCAACAAGACAGATTTGGGCGCCAACATCATCAAAACACTGGTCAGATAGCCATTGGTAAGGCCCAAAAGACAAGTCAAAACTGTCACCGGAACTTCTGTCCTGAGGAATTGGGGACCATGCAAGCAACCATAGAAGAGGGGCAAGAACAACAACCTTGCAAAAGATGCCCCAATTGCGACCTTTGCATTCTCAAGGAGATAGATTGGAGTAAGAGACTTGCCAACCAGATCAAACACATTGTATCCTGTAATGAGAAGGATCGGGTACCAATCCTTGAGAATCTGGGAATGCACGTCCTCTGTTACATATCCGGGAAATATACACAAAGTAACAACATAGATGATGAGCATCCCAAACCCATACCATTTCACGGTTCCAACAATGTTCCACAAGGTTGCTCTCCATTGTGCCCCAGTGAGGGCACCTTTCTCCTCTCTCTCCTCATGTAGGGCCTGTGATTTCAGATCCTGATAGTACTTTATAACTGGAAGTCTATGAGCCACATTGTAGAAAACAACGCATATGACCATCACAACAATGCTGACAATGAAGTAAAGATTAGCACTTTTTCTCAGCCCATTGGTGTCTTGAGAATATACACCTTTGGTGAAGATTCTTAAAAATGAAACAAGTACTCCTGCACACCACAAATATAAGAGATCAGGAAATGGATGTATTGTGATCATTTCTCCATACAGCAGTACAATTTGGTGCTTAATTTTGTTTAATGAACTTGCAAAGTAGGCAATGTGCTAGCATATGCAGAACCCTTCATAATATCTAAGACAACATGTTAAACACTTATCAACCACACCTGAGCAAAAATGATATAGGTACATACAGTTTCAGTTACTTCGATGCTAAAAAGAAAAAAATGTTCTTCCTTCTTATTGTGAGCCAACCATATGGGCTTGCTTAATTGTCGTAGCCCGCACGAAGATAAGGGTGCAGGGGTGGAGCTAAAATTTCATGTTAGAGGGGCCAAAAGATTAATAGAATACTTATCAATTAATTTATGGAATTTTAACTTTAAGCATGAGAATTTTATTTCATTTAGGATTAAATTGTTATATGAAAAATAAATGAATATCTATGATATGTCAAAGTATAATACGATGTTTGTTTAAATCCCTAATTCATTTATAATTTGTTATGTGCTATTTTTTTTAGCAATTTACTTTCATGTTTACAATCAAAAAGTCCATAACAAAATCATCGTTCATTTTGTTGTGAAGCCTCTAATTGAGATGAATAATCATCTTGTTAAGAAATGAATTCTTTTTCAATGTAGAAAACACTCTATTGGGTAAGGAATAATTTGGGTTTAGTCATTTTACTGGATTATGGATCTTTAACTCGCTGAAAAGGAGTTAGGAGCAGCTTAAGCAATTTTTTTTAAAGTACTACATAAAAGAGAGATTATATTTAGCCAATTTATATACGTGGATGAGAGCATTTCACATATCTTCCACAGTCCAAAAGTGAAACTTTTGTTTTATTGGATTAGAAAGAGCAGTTGACCATTGAGGAAAAAAAAAAATAAGGACCACTACACTTCAAAAATCAGGGCGGTCAATGCATTAAATTGAACCAGATCATGATCATTTAACACTGTAAAAAAGGTAATTATCCAAAGTCCAGTGGGGGCAAGTGCCCTCCCTCCCGTATAGGTAGCTCTGCCCCTCTTCGGAAGCTTACAGTGGAATGATGTTACATCCACTGCAACATTGGTAGAAAAACAATGCATTCCAAATAGCCTTACTTTCATTGTTTTTGCTTCATATTAACCTTCCAAATTTAGTTATTTGACAGAGAAAATTCACGAACCAACAACAGAACACATTACGTGTCTGCTCATGCCAATATTTCTGGTGTAACCAAATTTACAATCACATAAGACTTACTAATATAACAATGTTCACAAAGAATGTGTCCACAATAGAACCAAGAATCCATAATTGACCATGCTACACAGAATACTAGGTCTTATAAAAGAAGGGGTATTGTAAAAAATAACAAGATTTGTCCACGAAATCCCTTGATCAAAACGGTGAAACTCATGTATAATGCGATGAAGTGGCTAAGGGATTTATGTGGAACTGAACACCCATATTACCAGGGTAACATAAAACAGTACCCAATTTTAGCTAATTTATCTGAAACAAATAACCCCAAATAATTGGTAGATAAGGTTTGGTTTGGTATAGTTTGTATCCAAAACAAATAACTTTATCATCCCATACTATATACAGACCTCTAAGTCAATTGACTACCAACAGGAAAACAAATCTTGGATGACCCACATCAACTCAATAAATGCAGCAAACAACGCAAAAGTCAAGTTCTTTAGACAATACAGCTATGGAATATAAACTTTATGAACCAATACCATACATAATTTTATAAATCAACTGCATTCCACAACAGATCCATACACCAAAGACCCCAAATGCAAAATGTAATGCAAAATAACACAACTCACAGAACTAAGGCATGCCCAGATACTGACATTCAAAACCAGTTTCCAATCCAGAAAAACAACAAAATCTGTTAAATTCAAGCCACACCCTAAAACCCAACAAACTGCTAAAGATCAGATGATCACAGCACAGCACAATAAGTCAGCTTGGCAAGTAAAGCCACAGACTCCAAGTGCTTTATGAGTATTTGAATCACCCAAAACACAATAACCACTAAACATTCAACAAATGAAGACACTACCAGATCTTAAAATCCCAAATCCCAAGAAACAACAGCAAAACATTACCTGAAGCAGCAGTTCCAGCAACCACAGCCTGCATATACCTATCAGGCAACTCCCCAGCAGCTCCAATAACCCCACCTTGAACCAACGCATCTGCAATTCCCGAAAGCGCCACCGCCCCAACAGACACAACGAACCCACCATAAACCCCTTGCCTTCCCTTAACATACACCACATCCATTATAGGCACAATAAGAAGTGCCACCACAAACAAACCCAAACCCACATTAATCCTAACGAAAGAATTCGATTTATGAGCAAAGGCCACAATGCAAAGAAGGCAAATCAGGCCTATAACCATGTAGACAATTGCGAAAACTCGGTCAACGGAGACTTCTGGGTAGAGGTAAGAGAAGTAATCGACGGCTGTGATGAATGCGTTCCATGGGAGGAGATAGCCAGTGCCGAGAGTGAAGTAGACAATATAGGCTAAGTGGAAGCTGTCTTTGGGAATTTTGGGGTTGTTTGAGGGTGTTTCGGTCAGAAGATGGGTTGATTCAGCATCTCCGGCATCGTTGTTTTCTGTGGAACCCATCGGAATTTATTTGTTTCGACTTCTGACTTTGGCGTCTCCGATGAGGCGTGACTAGGTTGTTGGACCTTTTAAACAAGTCGCACGTCGTTGTAATGAATATTTTCTCTTTGTATAATGTGGTCCAATTTTTAATTGGAGGTAAATTTTGGGTGCGACAAAGCAAATGATTGGGGCATTTAATATCTTAACGGCAGGGTAATACGACGTCGTTACTTGGTGCCAGAGATGTCACTCTTCCACCGGATTTTTCGTACTTTCCATCGATTTTAAAATCTTTCACTTTATAACTTTAAATATTAAATTTTTTACGTTGTATATTTAATGTATCACAAATATTATAATACGGTATTTTTATTATTATTTTTTTGCTAAAAGTTAAACCATTGATACTAACAAAAAAATTAAACGAAAACTAACAGAAGTATCACGTTATAATATTTTTAATACATTAAGGTTTAATATAAGAATTTTGATCTTTATAAATACAAAATGAAAATTTTAAAATCTTTTCAGTTATAAAGTGTAATTCGCTCTTCTTCCACCTATTACTTTTTTTTTGTTTATTTGTCATTTTCGATACATTAAATTAATTAAGAGGTTTAATTAATTAATTCGATTATAGACTAAATCCGCTAAACTAAACATATAGACGATAATTTTTTGTTGATTTGTATCACATTGATGATGATACTAATGGTGTGTTTGATATGGTGGATAGAAAAATAGAAATATGAAAAATAAGAGTGATATATTTTTGTCATTTAATGAATGAATCATTCATTCTCTCATTTGTGTTTGGTAGGAGAGATGAAAATTATAAATAATTGATTTTGTTTTGCGTTTGGTAAGATGAAAAAGTAGAAGGATGAAAAAAATATAAATACATATTTTACCATTATATCTATATATGAAATATGCATATATTTCATATATTACCAATATATATATATATATATATATATTTTTTTTTTTTAACACACATAATTACCTTTTTATCTATTTTTCTCCTAATTTTGAAGAGATTGATTTTTGGTGAGTTGAAAGGAAAGATAATTCATCTACTTCCCAATTTTTCTTATTCTCATTCCTTACGAAAAATAATGTTTTATCTATTTCTCCAACTTTTCATTCTTCTATTTTTTCATTATACCAAATAAAACATAATGGTGTGTTTGATAGAGTGGATCAAAAAATGGAAAGATGAAAAGTAGGAGTAAAACCCTTTCTATTATTCAAGGAAGAAATCATTCCTTCCCTCATTTGTGTTTGATATGAGAGATGGAAAGTACACAAAAATATTTGTTTATGTTTGATAGGATGAAAAAGTGGAAAGATAGAAAAAATATAGATACACTAGTTATTGTCTGTGCCTGAAGGCACAGAGTAATAAAAAATGGTAAACACTAAACATATTTGTATCATATCCAAAATTAAATCACAAACATAGATGAGAGATAAATGAATTTAAGTATCGGTTGTAGTGGGGGTGAGAGCTGATGGTGGTAGGAGACGGTGGTGGGTGACAATGATCGTGGTGGTGGTGGTGGTGGTGGCGGCAACGGCAGTGGTGGTGGTGGTGGCGGTAACGACGGTGGTGGTGGTGGCGGCGACGGTGGTGATGGTGGCGACTGCGATGGTGGCGGTGGTGGCGGCGACGACGACGATGGTGGCGGTGGTAGAGGTAGTGGTGAGACGGTTTCAAACACTATTTTTTTTTTAAATGTACTTATGAAAAATTATAAGTTCTAAAAGTACTTTTAAAAAGTTATCCCAAACACACCCTTATGAGTCTCTTTTTCCTATTACATTTGGAGTGTTAATATTAACCGTTGGATTAACTTTTAAGTAAAATTTAAAGTGATCTGAACCGTGAAAAGTAAAAGTCATTTTGTTTATCTTTTGAAATTTGAATTGTAAGTTACTTTATTATATAGACTAGTTATTGCCTGTGCCTGAAGGCACAGAGTAATAAAAAATGATAAACAATAAACATATTTATATTCATATTCAAAATCAAAATCAAAATCAAATCATAAACATAGAAAATAGATAAAAGAATTTAAGTATCGGTTTGTAGTGGGGGTGAGAGGTGGTGGGCGGCAGTGGTGGTGGTAGGAGACGGTGATGGTTGTGGTGGGTGGCAATGACCGTGGTGGCGGCGAGGGTGGTGGCGGTGGTGGTGGTGGTGGTGGCGGCGGCGGCGGCGGCGGCGGCGGTAGTGATAGTGGTGGTGGTTGTAGAGGTAGTGGTAGTGGTGGTGGTGGAGCGATTTCAAACACTATTTTTTTTTTAAAGTATTTATGAGAAATAATTTATAGAAGTACTTTTAAAAAATTACTCAAAACACACCCTTAGGGGCCTATTTTTCCTATTAAATTTAGGGTGTTAATATTAGCCGTTAGATTAACTTTAAAGTAAAATTTAAAGTGATCTCAACCGCGAATAGCAAAAGTCATTTTGTTTATTTTTTGAGATTTGAATTGTAAGCTACTTTATTATATATAAGATATTTTACCATTATAACTATATACGAAATTAATGTATACATAATATATAACTGATAAATATAATATATGTATATATATTAAATGATATATAGACAAATAACATACAATACAATTCAACACACATAATTAACTTTCTATCCAATTTTGACAAATAACATACAATACAATTCAACACGCATAATTAATTTTCAATCCAATTTTTCTCCTAATTTTGAAGGGATTGATTTTGGTGAATTGAAAAAAAAATTAATCCATCTAATTTTTTAGCATTCTTATTTTCCTTCCTCACCAAACATGATATTTTATCTACTATTCCATTTTTCCATCCAAACATAAGAATGATCAACGAAGTTATGCTGTCGAGGGTCCCTTGGGCAGCCTTCAAGGCCCAATTCTGGCCTTAAATTCACATTCCAAGCCTATTTCAAAAGTAGGACTCCAAAATCCGTATTAGTCCTCTGAAAGTGTAAGCCCAGCACATAACAGATCAGAGAAAGCCCATATAATCAATAGTGGCCCATGCTATTTATTTAGTCCAAATTTAATCCCGGAAAGTCTAAGAAGAACCATTTTAAGCAATCTATATGACCCATATGCGGAATAGCCATGACAATTTGTGAGTTTTAAGCTCAACCCATCTCCATTCAACTGCTATTTGGTATTCCACAAGTATCAGCCTTCTTAGTTCCTCCAATGATGCACGCCCCCCGTGTTAATCGAGTCGAGGCTTTTGAGATTTGGAACGAAGATAATAACAAGCAACAGATTGAGCCTAACAACCATCTCGTTGGGTATAAAAAGAGAAACAATGTTTTATTGAACTTATTGGGAACGGAAAAACTAGCATAATTGAACTAATGTAATCAAAATCCCGTCTTTTAAAATTAATTAAAGCATGTGTTAGATATTCGATTTGAAAAGAGGTTTGTCCCCCACTTTGTTTTTGTACAATAAGCTTGAATTCCAGCTTAGAGTTCAAGCAAAACCAAAAAACCCATACAATGAGATTCAAACCCACACTTAATCATATCTTATCCACTAATATGAGGGTATTATTTTTACTTTTTTGGTTACGAAAAACTTTTTTATATTATTTAAAAAAGAATTAAGCTCGAGCTTACCAAGTCAAGCAATATCCTCTAGGATTCACTACCTTCATGTGGCTTCTTCACCAAACAGTTTTAAGGGGATAAATCCAATTGATAAGACAAATCATGGTGGAAAGTGAGTTTCAATGTCATGAAATTTCTTAATCCAACCTCACGTCCCTTTCCTAAAATGCCTTTGAGTTCACATTTGAAAATAAAAATAAAAATATGATTAATGGTTTGTAGCATTATTTGTTTTCATTCTTCTTCTTGTGGATCATGTCAACAAGGCTAATATCAATAGATCAGGGTAGTGGTGCTCTGATAGAGACAAATTGTAAATTCAAACGTTCTGAATTTGAAACTTGACAGTTTCCTTGGGATCAGACCGTAAGGAATTTATCCCGCATGAATTATTTAGCTTCGGCGTGGTTAATCTGTCTTTGATCGGACTAAAAAAAAGATTAATCGAGGTGTTCATAAGCTAGTTCGGATATTCTAAACGTTGTAAAAAAAAAGAAAAAAGATAACATCAAACATTTTATAAGGACCCACAAAAATTGCAAAAGTGGCTTTCTTTAAGTATTTTTTTACTTTAAGGTATTTTCTTAAGTAGTGTTTGTTTTATAATTCTTTTTTGCCTTTTCCTTTACTTGGTTTATTTTCAAACCCAATTGTATATATTGTAATACAAATATGCATATGCACAAATTTGTCTACTTATACTTATACACCAAGATGCATATTAATTACTTCTAGAAAACAATAGTTAAGATATGCTTATATGTATATATATTTTTTTCCTCGGGTTTACTTCCTTACTCTATGCTGAATCATATGTTTTGAAGTTCAAACACAACTATAAATTTGTTATTTATAGATTAAGACGCATATAGATCATTTTTACAAAATAAAAAATTATTCTTTTACTTAAAAAAATCACTTTTAAAAAGTGTTATTAAACAGTACGAAAGATTACATGATCTCTTCTTCTTTTAGGAACCTTGGCAAATTTCTTCTTTTGGATCTCATTTTTTGCTAAAATCCAAACAAATAAGCATAAACATGAGAAATGTTGTTCCATTTATTGCCATGTGCTTGTCCATGACTCCATTACCTCTATCAGCATAAAATATAGAACAAATCAACATCCCCAATCTTATTTTATTATGAATTTATCCGGCAGTTGGCGTTTTCTGAGTCAACAATGAGAAAATATTCAAGGTTAAATAAAGGGATAATCTCATTTTGTATCTCGAAAGATGTTTCGGTTCTTAATTTATATCCTCAAATATTAAATATTATAATTTACACTCTCAATGTTATGAATTAGTATCAATGTGGACCTCGTTTAGACTGCTTTCAATTTTTCGTTATAAATTGAAGCATATGAGGTACAAGTACTTTATGCATAAGCTTATGTATAAATTCACTTACTACCGGTGCTTCATATGAGTTGAACATGATATAATTAGTTTATATCTGATTAATGAAACCCTATTTTCGATACACAAAACAATGTCAAATTGAATACAGACGAAGATTTACAACGTTGGATATACCTCATCCTCATATCCGAAGTACTTGCACCTCAGATACTTAAATTTATAACGAAAAATTGAATGATAGTCTGGGTCAGATCCATATTACTACCAATTCATAACATTGAGGGTATAAATTAAAATTTGTAATGTTTGAGGGTGTAAATTGAGATTAGCCCATAAATAAATCATCAATCAATTAATATTTGTTCTGGAATCTCTCTCTCTCTCTCTCACACACACACAAACCCAAAGACATGTAAATTAATCTTGGGAATAAAAATACTTTTTTTCACAACTGTTTCTCCTCACAAGGTTCTCCTTTAATACAAATGGAATATCTAAGCAACACCCACAGTTTCAATGACCTCCTTTTCTTCAGTCTTATGGCAAAAATATATGAACAACTCCAGTTTGAAAAGCAAGCCTGAATAATATAATCCTCCAATCATTTTTTGTCATATCATATCAGAATCAACAGAGTATCAAGATAATCCCACCAATTGTATTCTCATCAAATTTTCTCACCTAAGCCACCATTGATTGCCACCTCCTTTTTGAATTCCCACTGCTCTGATCAAATAAAGTATCAAACAATGCCTTCCTTTATAATGTTTGTTCTTCTAGCCTTCTTCACCATCATGAAATCTGTCTTTCCACAGAGTCCAGCCACTGATTGCATCTTAGATATCCAATTCTCTTCATCTGATAACAACTCAAATTGTATAGCAGGAAATTGGGATGGTTTTCTAGAAAACAACTGTTGTGGATCAGGTTTTGGTGGTTATTTACATGCATTGGGGCGACGGTCCAATCAAACTGGACTCATATTCTTGAATTCCAATGAGCAAAAGGACTGCTTATCTTCAGCAAAAAGCATCGACAAAAATGTTTTTAGCTGTGGCATTGAGAAGCTAAATAGTGGATCCGGAGGCTGCTCTGACTATTCTGTTATGGATGTTGTTAATAAGCTAGGAAATAGATTGAGAAGTTTAGGTGAAGATTGCAAACTTTTGGATATGAACACAGGCAAATTTGATAAGGGTTGCAATGCTTGTCAGAGGAGGTGGACAGAGATGGGGGTATCATCAAACGATACCAACGACTCGATGAAGGTAGAAGCAGATGTTTGTAGGTTTGCAGTGTTGGTGTCACTGACAAGCCAAAGGATTAATGATGAAAAATGGGTTCAAGCAATTTACAAATGCCTTGGAAATGAAAGCCTTCCTTCAGGTGTAGCAGTATCTGGATTACACACTTCTGTGTTTTATTTTCCTTCAGTTTGTCTATCCACACATTCAGCAAATCCTGTTATTAATCGTGCGATCTTCTGCAGATGATCAAGGAGGCAAAGTTGGACATAAAACTAAACTTAGCACAGGTGATTCTGACTAGCAATAATCATCATTTTTCATGCCATAGAAGTGTTCTAATGCCTCTATCTATTGTAGTTCCATTGCAGTTATAGTCCTTTGCTTTGATCTCTTGTTTAAATTTTGGATATGTTGTGTGATGATTGCAGGTCTATGGATTTCAATTGGATGTATAGCAGGGATCACAGTAATTATAGTCATTGCATCATTGATCTTCTTTAGGAAAAAAATTAAAACGAAGCTAACACGAGGAAAATATGGTATGTCTTACTGACGATTTATTGTGAAACCAATAACCGATTACAGTTGTGAATTTGTAGTCCTTGTTTTACCTGGCAGCATCAAACGATTCGCCATCTGAAGACTCCAGCTGTCATTCGATGTCAATTAAGGAAGTTTATTCTGCCACAAATAATCTCAGTGCACTGAACTTCATTGGCCAAGGCATAGCTGGTGAGTACTTCTTTATTGCCTAGAGATAACTGGCACTTCCTTTGTCTGATTGTTCAAGATTCACAGTTAATAATAAATTGAAAAAAAGGTTCAAAAAAGAAGGTTTCAAAGAGAAACAGCATAAAACCTGCAAAGATTATATTGAAGAAAGAAAGAACAGACTTAGAGAGAACCTATTGAGAAGATATAATGTGTCGGTATAAGATCTCATGCCTCCCAGAACAGAAAAACAATGATTTGAGTGCCTTAAACATGAGAGGTGAGCATAAGAAAATGGAGAATGACCTTTATTTCTAGTTTCAATGTAGAATATGATCAAGCTCCATAGTGCAGACATAATACAACTTAGAAGTCCATTCTGTGCAAAACCCAAAGTCAGGAATCTAGATAAATTTGGAATTGTGTGTTGAGCATCAAGGTTTAAACCTCGTTCATCTCCCAAACAAAATTGTTCACAGATATAAAACAAAGGTCAAAGCTCAAATCAGGATATAGATTTACTGTCATAATTATGCCTAACAGACATTAAGTGAAGAATGGGCTGCCCTTTTTTTACACTTTTGAGTCAGGAATCTCAATAAATTTGGGGCTGTAGATTAAGCGTCAAGGTTTAAAGTTCATTCATCGTCCAAAATAATGGTTCGCATATATAAAATGAAGGTCAAAGTTCAAATCAAGAGCTAAATTTACTGTCATAATTATGCAAATTTGATATCCCAAGGAATTGTGGCCTTCCTGAAAGTTGGAATTTGATGTGATGCTATAATTCTGCACAGGGAAGGTGTATAAAGGCATACTATCAAACGGACAGCACGTTGCAGTTAAGCACATAATCAACGACGGCCAGATGGAAACTTTTGTTAGAGAAGTTAGAAGCCTAGCACATGTCAGACATCCAAATCTTGTAGTATTGCTAGGCTATTATGAGGGAAAAGAAGAATGTTTTCTTGTTTACGAGCTATGTGAAAATGGGAATCTCTCAGAGTGGCTATTTGGTAACATTATCATCTCCAATTTAAAGCTCTGCTTTTGTTTCTCTTTTTCTTTCCATTATTTTATAGGGAATTAATGAAGACTGTTGATTAACATAGGTAAAGATAAAAAAACTATGTCTTGGATTCAAAGACTTGAGATTACAATTGGTTGTGCTAGGGGTCTGTGGTTCCTCCACACATATCCTGAAGGCTGCATCGTTCATCGGGATATTAAGGTAGGTTTATCATCCTTACATGATATACTTATAGCAATGTATAATGAAATTCCTACTTTATTGTTTTTTACTATATTAATTTTCTGCAGCCAACAAACATTCTTATAAGTGATAAGTTTCAAGGGAAACTGTCAGACTTTGGGTTATCTAAAGTAATGAACATAGACCAGTCATTTGTGAGCTCAGAAGTGAGAGGAACATTCGGTTATGTGGATCCTGAGTACCAGAAGAATCGACATGTTAATTCTTCAGGCGATGTTTACAGTTTCGGAATAGTGCTTCTCCAAATTCTGTCAGGGCAGAGGGTTATTAATCTTGATATGAAACGTCCAATGCCTCTGAATAAAATGGTGAGAGACAAATTTCTGTCAGCGTTAAGTTTCCATATTTTCAAAAGATATATTGTTCTAAAACGACCACTATTACAAATTTCTCTCATCCAATTCTCTGCTTGTCAGGCAAGAAACATCACCAAAGGCGGGAATGTGATGGATTTTGCTGATCCTAAACTTAATGGGGAGTACTCAGTTGAAGCTTTTGAACTGATACTCAAGCTAGCTTTGTCATGCACAGGGCTTAAGCAGCAACGGCCATCCATGGAACAAGTTGTTGCAAGACTAGAGAAGGCTCTTGACATTTCGACAAGAATGAAGTCTATCACGCCTCATTTCAAACCTAATGTGTCCCAATTTGTGTGAGCCATTCGTATATACTGAGACATACGAAGGGTGATTTTGGTAGCAGCATAACACAATCTTACTATTTTCGGCCTGAGAGGAGAATCAGAAAATGAAGAGAAGAGGAAATTAGCTCTTGGCAATACCAAGTGAACAGTATTAACCAAAAAAGCCAGCTTCCCACACAAGTGTGTCTGTGTGTATTGATGTGAATAAAACAATGAAATGGAAACACTAGTCTTGTTTGTACTAATACAGTCTCAACCTCATTCTGTTGGGTAAAAGAATCTGCTGAAGAAAGCAGAACCAATCAGTGTGGTATTGCACTAGTTTACACCAAGCAAGACATGTTAAAAATGCTTGTTTTAGTCTTTTTAGAGAGCCAAGTGAATCTCGAGCAGCTTTGTTCTGCTCTTCATTCGTCCGAGCCACACACCATGACAAGAAGGAAATTGCTCAGCAGCTGCCACACGAGACCTTGATTGTTTTCCTCCCAGTCTTCTTGCCTGCCAGGGGAAAGGAGGCGGGTAGTACGTGCAACTAGATGGACCCTTATGGTGTCAACAAACCTGAACTCACCAAAACACGGGACAACACTGAAGAAAAAGATGAATTAACAGTCCTCCTTTTCATGGGCGGTTCTGCTGACAACACTACCTGCTGGATTTGACTAACCCATCGAAACAATGTTGCTTAAAGACCAGTTGTTAACCCAGTAGTAGTAGAGATATGTTCGCATCATGACATGTTGTTCCGGATCAATGAATACAAAATCGACTACCGGAACTTAACTTTAGAGCCAAATTGGGCACTAGATCAGTGCAAATTGGTTTCTTGCTCGTACTGGGACAGGTGGGATTTCCAGTTCTGAACCAGTTCAAGATCTTAGCCATGTCATATGGATGCCATGTTGTGATTGTCACTGGGTATCTCTCTAGAGACTGGGCACCGGAAATCATCCAAGTTTAAGCACCTAGTCACTTCATTGCTGCAAACTACTACTTTTCAAAATACAGCCTTGGATTCTACAGGTTGATCTTATTTCTTGAAGGGGCAATCATAATTAATAAGTCTGCACCCTAACAGACTCTCTATCACCCAACCTTTTAACTCTAGATTATGGTCCTAAGTATTGGTGGATACCGATACAACTCTAATAAGTTCTATTTGACTCGACAACTTCTTTTTGCGATAACGTTCTGCATTCTTTATGAACCACGAGTCTCATGCGACTCGATCGAGCCATTTAAGGCATCTTTGAGTTAACTCGAGTTGTTTTACACATAGTTAGCCGATGTTGTTTCGTAACATACTAATATTTAATTTTTTCTTATATCCAATACATTGTGTGTATTGTACAATACAATTTTATTATTTGGGGTGCAATTTGGGTGGGCCAACTCGAATTCAACCCAAATACAACCCTAAAAAAATAGCGTTAGGGTTGAAAAGTTTCAATCCGAATTGAATTCGGACAAGACTCGGGTTCATAGGTTTAACTTGAACCCAACCCGAATTGATAAAATCGAACCCAGCCCGAATTTAAAGGGGAGAGAAATATGATTTATAAGAACTATAGATGGTGAAATAAATTTACACAACGGGATAAGTAAAAAAGACAAAAGAAATACAAGGAGTTATCATCCCATACGGATAAACAACTCAAATGATCTCTCTCATCTTCTATATAAAGAAGAATAATCATTACATCCTTAATAAGTTGTTTTGATGGTTTTCAACTTAGTGGGCCATGTAAGTCTACGTAATAGTCCAACATTATGTAAAGACTCACACTTAATTTAGGATTTATTGTTTGTTGAGTCCGAATTGTCAACTCGAATTAGGCCCGAATCGGGTACCCCGATTTCAACCTGAGCTTGTCCGAAATCTATTCAAACAATACTTGGATTGAATATCTCGGGTTGAAGTAGAGTTAGGGTTGAAGATTTTATATCTAAAATTAGACTAGGATTGATCTCTCAACCCGTTCAAATTGCATCCTTACTTATTATACCATAAACGATGTGTCGTCTTAAAAATCAATACCAAATACGACGACTTAAAAATGTTCTCTAGATTAGACTGCTTAACATGTAGGGTCCGTTTGTTTAGCGGGTGAATGATAAAAAATACAAGAAAGAGAAATTTTTACGCGTTTGGTTGGCATGAAATAGAAAATGATGGAAAAAATATTTTTATTTCATGCTTGAATTTTTTCACAACTAACCAACTTTTTTTCTTGTAAAAAATATAAGGAAATGAAAGAAAGTTGTGATCTATAACTAACTTATCATTTTACCTTTATTTTTATTAAAATATTTTATTGGTTATTAATTTAAAAAAATATTGGTATGGATTTGATTAACCATATAATTTGGTCTAAATACCTTCGTGCTGAAATTTGTCCTAAAATTAGATTACGAGCCACTTTTTTTTAAAATTTTTTAACTTTCAATTATAATACATATTTTTTTTTTCTTTAGACTGATTTAATATAATTAAGGATAATTTCGACAATTAGAAAAAAAAAATCTTGTAACTTTACTTTCTTTCAAACAATAGAATGAAATTTTTTAAAACTTTATTACAATTTTTTTATCCTAACCAAATACATGAATGAAAATATATTTTTTATCATTTTTTTTTCTTTCACTTCACTTCACTTCACTTTCTATCATTTTCACTTTCCATTATTCTTTTTTTCCTAACCAAACGGACATGTAAGGTCTCACCAAGGATCAAAATATCGTTTCGAAACGGTTAAAACATTTGAAACGTTTCCGTTTCCAAGGAGACCGAAACGAATCAGTGATGAAATCGAAATTCTAATACTTCGAGGTGTTCCATAATGTTTCGAAATATTTTGTTATATTTCAATGCATTTGGATAATTATTTCAGAATATTTTAAGGTATTTCAAGATTTTTTGATATATTTCGACCAATGTTTTGAAAAAATAATTCTTAAATTTTTATTATTTTTCATTCTGTTTTCGAAACGTTTCCGAAACATGTCGAAACACTTTTATTTTCTAGGTGACCGAAATAATATACCGAAATAAAATTTTGATCCTTGACTCTCACTGCTATGTCAATCAAGAGTTGTTTTCATCCTCGTCGAGGAAGTTTCTAACAAGCCAAATGAGAGTTGTGACTAGGAGTGTCAAACGTGTCGGGTTAAACAGTTATGTGCCGGGTTAAATGAATGACGGGTGAAAAATATGTAAACCCATACACGACATGTTTAATAAACGGGTAAAAAATCTCAACACAAATACGGCCCCTTTTAATAAACGGGTAACACGACACGACTCGTTTAACCTGTTTAATTTTAAAAAAAATTATATCAACAAATTTTAATTATCCACTTTTTTTACTGTCAGCTGTGTACTTACTTTTAAAAAGAGAAATTTTTAGTCAAATCTCACATAAAAATCAGGATTGAAGGCTTAAAAAAAGAAAGGCAAGATGTCATTGCCTTTTATAGACAACTCAGCCCTCCTTATCTCCCCTCATTTGCCGATGTGGGACAAAAATAAAAGACATTGATTTACTTTTGTCTTTGAACTACTCTTCATCTCCTCTCATTTTTCTTTGAACTACTACTTTACTTTTTTTTTTGTATTGATTTCTTTACTTTTTTTTTCTGGCTAATTTTTTAAAATAATTATTAATTTATTATTATATTAATTTTATTTAAACGGGTACACGTGTGATAAACGGTTTGACATGTCTCACCCGAACACGACTCGTTTATTAAACGTGTCTAGCGGGTCAACCCATTTACCACCCACACCCATTAAGATCTCACCCAAACCCACTTAATTTGTGTCGATTAATCGTGTCGTGTCGAATTTTAACAGGCTTAGTTGTGACTGATCATGAAATTGGTGGTGTCCAACTATTATTTTTGCCTTTACACCAACTTCTATTGACTTCAAATCAGTATGGAAAAAAAGGTTGGCATGTGATGATGTATATGGGCCATGGCCCAACTCGGTAGGTAGTTAGTTCATCGAACCTTTCAGGTATGTGGAACCATCAACATTTAAATGTCTGTCCTGCTTCACAGCCTCAAATTTAAGGCAGGACCCCATCATAAAGGTCGTAATACAGGCTATTAATTGAGATTTAAGTGGGTATTGAAAAGCACCGTTATGACGTCGCAAAATAGTATCATATGACATACCAAAATGTTAGATGGTACAAAAAATTGAACATTACAAAAAATTCTCACTATACTGTAGTTTTATCACAATATGATGACTCGAATGACTCATCTGAAATGTCTCCGAGACAATCACAAGTCGCGTGAGACTTGTAATTTACACATTCTGCACAGTTATCTCAAGAAGGGAGATGTCGAGTCATATCAATAACAGTCCGTAGGTATGGCTATCAACGGACCACCAGACTTGTCATAGTCGTCCCACATGAATTTACTCGTAATTGTCTTTATGATCACAACATGATTGGGATTCTGACACTCTAAAGCCAGCTTGCAACAACTAAGCTAAGATTGAGAACCTTCAAGTCCCTATATATGTAGCATGTTATCTTCATTCATCAATTGAAAGATGGCATTTCTGCAACACAAATTACTCTTATCAAGTCTCTTAATCTTCAGGATTATAGTCGAGGTTTCCTCGCGTGGTGCAGTTTACACGCCGCCAAGTGTTGAGCGATTAACCGGTCGTTTCAGTCATGTCTCAGTTAATCAAGGGTTCTCTGTATCTTATGGAGCCTCACATGTCCGTTGGATCAATAATGGGTCCTATGCTGATCTCAGTTTAGACAAAGCCTCTGGTAACATCCTCTTAGCAAGACTGGCTTGAACCAATTTGATTATAAATTTGCTGACTCTCTCTCTCTCTCTCCAGGCTGTGGATTGGTCTCAAAGAAGAAATACCACTATGGATTTTTCAGTGCTGCAATAAAGGTTCCTGCTGGTTTTACATCAGGAGTTGTAGTACCCTTTTATGTAAGCTCATTCCTCCTTAACATATATGGAAGAAGCATATGCTCATGTCTTACAAATTGCAATGATGCATGCCATACATAGAATGAAGACGAGGGTACTCCATCAAACCATTTAGTTACCACTACAATACATAAGAATTACTATAAAATAAAGATGAGGTTACGATTGAATCTAGTAAAGTTAAGAAACAATAGAGTTGTTTGGGACCAATACTACTATGTAAGAATCAATCCCAACTTTTTTTTAGTCTAACTTTATACCATTGAGTTGTGATTAACTTTTTTTGAGTGATAACTTGGCTTCAAATAAGTTGTAAATAATCGTTATTTAATTTTAAATTTCAGTACAATGGCAAACTCGATACCGTAGTAGTTCCCTTATAATGACAGACATTCAAGGATGATAAAATGTTTGATGAAGCACTAATGTAATTGCTAAGACACAGTTTTGAGATAGCATGACAATTGACAAGTATGCATTGGTGAAGTGATAGACTACATATATGTATATATGTGTAAATGTCTGGCTGAAAAAACCAAGAGCTAGTATCAAACAAGTAGGTGTGGATGCATTAACAGGTATACAATTGGCAAATTCTATTGTCTAATGCAGATGTTTTTTCCCCTATTTTCAGTTGTCTAATAAAGAACTTTTCCCCCACAACCATGACGAGATCGACTTTGAATTGCTTGGTCATGAGAAGGAAAGAGACTGGGTCCTGCAAACAAATATGTACGGGAATGGAAGTGTCAGCACAGGAAGAGAAGAGAAATTCTACCTCTGGTTCGACCCAACAGCGCAGTTTCATGAATACAGCATCCTCTGGAACAATCATCATATAGTGTAAGTCTTTAGTCTCATAAAAGTGTAAAGGGTAAGACTACATTACCAAAGAGTTGCTTCTTGGTGCCGTATCCAAAAAAACTACAAACAAGGATAATATTACAACTTAATCAAGTAAGGTTATTACAAAATGGGATGGTTTGGGATCAATCCATACATTTTAGGATTGATCCTTGCATTTTGTAAATGATTCCGACTTTTTATGAGTTGTAACTTGACTCCAATGAGTCACAACTTACCTTTTTGAGTCAAAACTTGACCTCAAATGAGTCATAACTAGGTCTGCCAATTGTGTTGGCTGAAGCGAGTTCATGTCGGGTCTTAGCATATTCGTGTCAAGTAGCACTCCACACAAACCCGATTCGTTTATTAATTCATGTATAACGAGTCGTGTCATATCAAATTCGTGTCGTGTATGAACCGTGGATAACCGGTATATAAACGAGTTGTCTCATATATTTCTTTTGATTAGTTCCACCCATACCCATAGGAGAGATTATCAAACCCTCTTATTTTGTGTCGTGTTAACTGAGTCGTGGTATATTTTGACACCCCTAGTTATAACTAACACTTCTTTCATAGTAAACTTCATTATGGTACCAAACTCTGTACAGTAGTCTTACCCAAGTGTAGATTATTGGAAAAAAAAAACCAAAGACTTTTCTCTCCTTTTCTCCCCTCATGAGTCATGATTCTGAAATTTCTGGTAAATGATGCAGATTTCTAGTAGACAATGTACCTGTAAGAGAGATTATCCACAATGAAGCAATCTCTGCTGCTTATCCATTGAAGCCAATGTCAGTCCATGCAACAATATGGGATGGATCACAGTGGGCAACTCATGGAGGAAAATACCCAGTTAATTATAGGTATGCACCATTTGTGGCCTCATTTGGAGAGACGGAACTTGAAGGCTGTATATTGCAGCAGAATTCTTCAACTCCGTCGTGTTCCAGGAGTGGCCTCTCAAGCTTAGACCCTGTTGAGGGAGAAGAATTTGCTAAACTATCACAGCAACAGATAACAGGGTTGGAGTGGGCAAGAGGGAAACTCATGTTTTACTCATACTGCAAAGATACATCAAGATATAAAGTCCTACCACCAGAATGCAATGCTAAGTAATCAATAAAATTGTTTATAAAAGATACAGGTATAAAATAATGGGAATGCTTAAGGTATTTTCCTGGAAGAAAATTAGACCAAATTCATTGTAAGGATTAAGCATTGTATAAAGAAAAATGTGTTGGTACCTCGACCAATCTCAATCCACCATCAGAACTCAGGAATCATGAAAAATTGTTGAGGTGTGACATCCTTCCCACCCACTCTTGAAGACAGAACACATAATCACATATAGCAATTAAACTGACAAAATCTGGTAACAGTCTGGGGCCCCTTTATTGTGGTTTAAGCGAAACTATGGTTTTTTTGTCCCAACTTATTCTATTTTTTCAAGGTTAATTTAATATATATGCATATATATGAATATTTGATATATACTAACATTCCTATACATCACGTTTATTACCAAAAGGTAACTCAACTTATGGTCCATACTTATTCCATAGTCTTCAAAGACACTTAGCAATGTTGAAAATGATGAAAGAAGTTAAGAAGAATGTATCCACGTCTTTAACTCCAGTACAATGACAAGTTCAGGCTAATTCACTATGCATGATCAAAAATTTATGCAAAGTTTGTACTTTGAACATTCTACCAAAACCCTCCTATCTTAATTGGCTTCACAGTGAGTAATGCATCCAAAAGCATGATGTCCAGAGTACATCTATCATAATCATTGGACAGCTTAGACTGTATCCTCAGATGACTTTTAAAATGGATTCAAACTGGCTGAAATTCTAGCGGCATACACAACCTTGCAGTGCTTCATGTCCTCTTGATCCTTGAAAATGTTCCAGTTTCTGAAAAATAGGTGCTTTGAGTTCCACTTCCAAGCTGATGTGCATGTGCCAGTGGATTTGAGAGCTCAATCCCCTGCAAAGAGTCAATGGCATGTGAATAACTAACATGGGAAAAAAGGGAACAGGAAAAAGGAGAGAAGCAAACTAAATGGAAGGAAATGACCAAAAAATTATACTCTACATTCATCTTTTCATTCCTTTTATGATTAGTCCATCTTCAGATATAATTGTTTTAAAACTAGCTAAAATGAGTCTGCATCACCAATTTTATATTTGAATGCCACATAAAACTGATAGAAGAAGTTGATGGGATGGTGAAAAGTGAGTCACACCTGCACTGGGGTGAAGGCCAAACTTGAAGTCAATCCCGAGGTAGCACCACTACTTCCATAATGCTTCACCTTGAACCTGAGAACATTTCACAACCCATGAGATCATATGACGCTGACTGACTTCTTATAACAGCATAAGAAACAAGAAGATCACCAAACTCTGGTCACATCAATGAATTTACAGTAATCTGAAGGCTGCAAAATTTTTCAGTTTGATTGGGAGGCCAAAAAAGGACCAAAAAGAGTAAAAAAAAACATACTTCTTCGTAACTTTAGCAGCAAGCTTGCTCTGTTCAGCTGTGACATGCAACTTCCCACTTCCAGCCTGACCTAGCATTCCATATCCTTCCCCCAGTCCATCACCTATTTATGAGGAAGAGCACATATAGTAAGAAACAGAAAATGTGAAGAAAAAAAAAACCCAAAGTACAAAGATGATGACAGTTACATACTTCTCCAATAATCTACACAAATACATCATGAGAGACAGAAACAAGGTAGATGGCGATTTTTATGATGGAAATTTAAAATCAAGTTATGTAAAAAACTGAAGAAATATCAATAGGATAGACAACTTTTTGTGGATTAGGGCACTTGCTAATGTACTAACTATAGTTCAAGCTTTGGGGCATCACACGAATTACTTATCTAGCAAATATGCAGTAGCAGACAAAAAAGTAGATCAAACTCAAATAATAACAATTATAATCGACCAAATTCTAGATAATGCGAAGTTCGCTACATTACCTAAAGAACTCTCTTCAGGTACTCCAAACTGCATCCTATTTGCCAGCTTCCGCATGTTCGTAATAGCATATCTGAATTGAAGTATGGAAAAATATCACATTTTGATGTACTTAAGCACTTAACATCATATATACATCTTTATATAGATAGATGTATGGGTGGGTGCATAGAATCCCCAATATAAGGAAATAGGAAAACTGCACTACCATTCTTTCATCTTCCTTAACCGACAACCATCTCTCTTTTTTTTAGGCTGGGAATCAGGAACTGGAAGAGCTTTCGGTTGCTTTGCAGGAGGTGGCTCTTGCCACTTTTCAATCATCTTATGGATTTGATCCCGGTAATCTCTTCCTTTCTTCCCCATTGGATCTCCTCTGATACAGTCTACACGTACTGCAAGTGCAGATTTTGAAGCCAAAAGACGGCCAACACGCATCCCCAAAGAAGGGGGTGTGCTCTGAAAAATCTCTGTTTGCACAAGATAACTAACCTACATGAAATTGGGATGTTGCACTGGAAAACCCTGCCAAGTTCTTTCTCTTGGCACCAAAATGCTGAACATTATCAGCTGGAATATTAGCTAGTGCTGGAAGACCACCAGCAATCCCCATAAGTTTTGCAGCAACTGCACTTCCAACAAGAACAGAAAGATTTGGAGCAATATCTCCCATTCTACTCTCCAGAAAAACAAGAACTTTTTTCTTTGCCAAATCCAGAGCAAGAGCTCGATCACATGCATCAATTGTCTTTTGTAAAACTTCCTCCGGAAGTGGCATGCAACTTGTAGTTGATGTTGTTACTGAGACAACCATAATGATAGCTGACGGTAAAAACCCTTCCAAATCAACAAGGGTCAGATCCACCTCATTCCCAATCTTTTTAACTACTCGAGCATAATCGATGGGGTGTTGAACTAGGGATTCAAGCTCTGGAAACTTTAAACGGTACTTGTCACGGATAAAATTGTGGATGATACCAATTTCATTCTCAATATCAACAGATAACGCATTACAGCCTACTATCAGCTGGTATTCTCGATCGTCGTCTGAAGCAATCCCTTGATTTGAGATTTCAGACCCATTCTCAAGTGCATCTTCAACTTTCTGCAACACAAAGACCAAATCATCAATCCCATAAATGTCAATATGAACTTTAACTCAACAAAACATGGAAAATTATCAAATTCAAAGCCTAAGGCTAAACAGCCATCCATGCCTCTCACAAACCATATACACACAAAGGAGGAAGAAGAGGAGTGTGTAGCTTCCCCGTGGTGAGCTAACCTTTTCATGTGCTCAAAAGGCTGGTGTGTGAAAACTAAGCTTTTTTTTTTACGCAATGTTTTATAAAATATTATTATTTGTCATTTTTATTCAATTTATTTACATAAAATATTTTGATTAGTGATCAGTGCTTGAGTTTTTCCTAAATTAATTCTATCACAGATTCATAACTTCATTCAACTGGTACTATTTTCATAAGAACCAGACAAACTGGTTATTGTTAAATTGGAAAAGTTCTAGGTAACTAGTCTGTCATCTGCTGTGCCCAACCCCCCACAAAAAAAAAAAACACACCATTACCTGACTTCATCCCTCCGAACAATTGAAAGGGCAAAGAAAGATAATTTTTCATGTCAAATAGAAAAGCAAGACAAAGAATATAAGAAGTAAAATTTAGCTTCAAAAGAAGGGAAGGGTCACCAGATATACACAAACCAGATACAGACATCTATTGGGTGTTATGAGGGCTTTCAAATCGAAACAGGGGTACAACAAGCATATAACTATAGAACGTGAATGACATGAACCAACCTGCATGATATCAACATAGTGCAGTGTTTTCTGCAGCTTGGAAACACTATCAAGATCATCATAGTTAAGTGCTTCTATATCTGCTAGGTCCCCATCAATATCTTCTTCTATGTTCTACCCATCCAAGTTATCTTCATCCTGAAAGGAAACAAAAGTAGCAATGAGAAAAAAAACCGCATGATACAACAATCATATTTTCAAAAGGTAAAAACTAATACATAAAAGTGATACAACAAAGACAAAAAAAAAACAATATGCTCACAAGAATATCGGCTTCATTCTCTGATAACTCATCAAGATCTGCTAAGAAAGAATCAGCAAGAGTGGCCTGCAAAAAACATGATACAATCCTTTAATTTGAAAGACTGGTACGCAGAATTAGTCATGTTGAGAAACATAACAGCAACTACAGAAGCCTAAAATCAAATCCGAATTCTACAACAAGAAAAAAACCATGGATGAGTGATCAATGATCATGCTTTACGTAACAAATTTATTTTTTCACAATCAGAGCATGTTAAATTGGTCAAGACACAAAAGCATAATAAACGCAGCGAGCACAGAACATTAGATGTAGCTTACCATCAAAATCAGTCTCTATTTAACCTCCCAACCTAGTTATGTTTATTTTGGCATCAGAGCAGCAGAGACAAAGCAAGAAAGATATCACAAATTTCAACATTATTCTTCTATTCCGTTATGCAAGCTAGTATAACCATTCTCATTATCATACTATTCCATAATGCAAGCTAATATAACCATTGTAAATTAGTATAACTAATCTCTCTCTCTCTCTCTCTCTCTCTCTCTCTCTCTCTCTCTCTCTCTCACACACACACACACACACAAGGGAAATCTCTGCAACCAAAGAAAATTTTAAAAATATTACTTATCAAAAAGAAGAAAATCGTTACAAACATGACCATTGCAAATATTTTCAAGCGTATAACTAGGGCTGTCAAAATCCAACACGACACGATTAACCGACATGAATCGACACGAATTAAACGGGTTTGGGTGAGATCTTAACCGACATGAATCGACACGAATTAAACGGGTTTGGGTGAGATCTTAACGGGTTTGGGTGATAAACGGGTTGACACGCCAAACACGTTTAATAAACGGGTTGTGTTCGGGTGAGACCTGTCAAATCGTTTATCACACGTTTACCCGTTTAAATAAAATTAATATAATAATAAATTAATAATTATTTTGAAAAAATTAGCAAGAAAAAAGAAGTAAAGAAATCAATACAAAAAAAAAGAAGTAAAGTAGTAGTTCAAATTTCAAAGACAAATGAGGGGAGATGGGGAGCACTTCAAAGACAAAGGCAAACCAATGCCTTTTATTTTTGTCCCACATTGGAAAATGAGAAGAGAGGGGGAGGGTTGAGTTGCCTATAAAAAGACAATGGTCTCTTCCCTTTTTTTTTAAGCCTTCAAGTCTAATTTTTTATGAGATTTGGTTAAAAATTCCTCTTTTTTGAGGTAAGTACAATTGGAAGTAAAAAAAAAGTGGAGTATTAAAATTTATTGATATAATTATTTTAAAATTAAATGGGTTAAACAAGTCGTGTCATGTTACCCGTTTATTAAATGGGTCGTGTTCGTGTTGAGATTTTTTACCCGTTTATTAAACATGTCGTGTAGGGGTTTACATATTTTTCACCCGTCACCCGTTTAACCCGACACGTAACCGTTTAACCCGACACGTTTGACACCCCTACGTATAACTAATTTGCTCCCTCTCTCTCTCTCTCTCTCTCTCTCTCTCTCTCACACACACACACGCACACCTCTCTGCAACCAAGGCCGGCCCATACAGAAGGCCACTAAAGCACAGGCTTTAGGCCCCAACTAAACAAGAGGCCCCAAATTTATAAATTTATATAACATAGTCTATACCAAAAATTTAAACCTATAAAAATTAAGTCCAACAAAAGAACTCGATTTAAATTTCAACCAACAAAAAAACTTAGTTAAATGATTTGGGTCCAAAAGTCTAGCCCAATGACACACAAAATTAAATTTGACAAAAAAATAATAAGGTTGAAAGGTACAAAAAATAGTGTACATTAGACATCACTAGTCACTCTCTCTCTCTCACACACACACATGTTCTCCTTTTAGCTATATTTTTGTACTAATGTAAAATTAAAACACAAATTAAACTATTTTATTTTCATCATCTCTCCCTTTTAATTATACTTTCTATTTTTTTTATCTATTACGAGTACAGTACTTTTTTAAATAACTAAAGACATAAAACATTAATCTACTCGACGGTGAGGAACTCGCAGAGACAATGATCGTTTCAAGATGCATAAACACTTTGATCTTTTGAATGGGAGGAGGCACAGTATGGCCAACCTTAAGACCGTAAGGACCCCAATTAATTTTTAGTCCTTAGTTTAGCTTCATATTATGAGTTCATTTTGAATGGACCAAGTTTAAGGCTCAATGTATTTCACAATTCTAGGTAAAGTCTTATAGAAAACCCTAACATATAACAATATTTTTATAAGTTTATGTAAAACTTTAAAGAAAGCCCTAAAATGTAAGAAAACCTTCTAAAAAAAACCTAAAAGTAATGACTTCTACCGTTATAAATAACATTGTTTCTCAAATTCCTTTCACACTTTTTTCCTCTACTCTCACCGCCTTTCTCCAAATCTTTATCTCCCTCTCATTCTAATTGTATTTCTCTCTCTTTGTCCTTATCTCTAACTATTTTGTTCTCTATCCAATTAATTTATTCATGTGTAAGATCCCGACTTCATAATTGCACCCAATTGATTGTCCGGTCCCATCCGATTTCAAAACCACTAAAACATTGAAACTAAACCGCACCGAAATTCTCTGTAAAAATAATCATGAATTTTTTTATTATCTTTCTAAAACATTGATTAGGGTCTCATGTGAAATTTTTGTTTTAGGCCCCAATTTATATAGGGCCGCCCTTGTCTGCAACCACAGAAAATTGTTACACTATGACACTCAAAAAGTCGCAATTCAGAGTACTCACCATTCTGTTTCTTGAAATTGCACCAATAACTCAGAAAATCAGACAAATCAATGCCAATATGATCTCTCTCTCTCTCTCTCTCTCGCTCTCGCTCTCGCTCTCTGTCATGTACACAAAATATAATAGGAGAGTGGGTTTCTGTTTACGAGAATGTAAAGGAAAAGGACAGTTGAACCAACTCCGAGAACTCCGGATAGGGGCTTAATTACAAGAACAAGAAAAAAAAGCCCATTTTTAATTTTGAGGCCTTTAAATCCGTAAGCCCAATCCTTCTTCTGAAGCCCATTTCTATTTTGATGGCCTTGAAATCACTACTAAACCCAGTCCATGACCGTCACTTTTATTTTGAACCTTGTCTTTTGCCTTCACGTAGGGCCCATTTTTGGAGAGAATATTCAATGTAACGGTTAAACCACGTTATTATTATCACGTGATAAAATCGATCAATTATGAATAACTATTTAAGATTACTAGATCCCGTTAAATTATATAACCATTAATAACTTCCACATTCAAAATTATTATGTGAGATTAGTGGGATTTATTAGTCCTACATGATTATTCATAATTGGTTGATTACACCACGGATTGTAACCATTACATTGAATATTGGCTAATTTGGAAGTCGGTACAATATTTTAGATTTATTTGAGCAAAAATACAACACAAAATCTTATTTAGACTAAAGTGCATATTTTAAAAAAATGACAATATTGACATTCAATAAATAACTGATGGGTTGAAACCCTTTATATTTCTTCCATATATTTTGGCTACAATCAAGCAATGGGAGGTAAAATAGGGGCATATTTTTTCTAACAGTTTCTCTCTCTCTCTCTCTCCCTATTTTCTCTTACTCTATTTATATTAATATTACAACAACACAATTACAATAATCAGTTACATCAATCAGTTACAATTGTCCTATAATATATCAAACAGTTACTTATGCATTCTAATAAACCAAACAGTTACACAAAACAATTACACAAAATTATGACATCAATCTAATTTGTCATTCAGTTGTTTACATAAACTAAATAGTTGCACCATTTAGTATGTCGGCATCGTTACACCATCATGCTTTAACAATTGCATGAGACTGTGATTATTACACCCATTTAAAAAAAACTGTTACACCCATTACAAAAATAGTTACACCCATTACAAAAATAGTTACACCCATTAAAAAACAGTTACACTTACACCCATTAAAAAAATAGTTATATACATTAAAAAACAATTACACCCATTAAAAAATAGTTACACACATTAAAAAACAGTTACATTAATTAAAAAAATAGTTACACCCATTAAAAAACAGTTACACCCATTAAAAAAAAACAAAGAAGTTTTTTTTCCCGTACATCCCAACAACGAACAATACATAATATCTAACAAAACATCTTGGCCAATTCTCACTTTGTTTTTTTGGAAAATTCAGTGTTTATTCACATATAATTTGTGACATTCTAATCAAATCTCATTACCATAGAATCTTGTTGCCGAATAATAAGGGTTTTGATCATTAATGCCCCTATTTTACCTACCATTACAATTGTTAATCTTTACATATTTGTTTTTTCAAATAACTGTAAATGATGACTGCATAATTTAAAGGAGGGTGTAGGTAAAAAAGTTTTTAATTCATTTGAATTTTGTACCTAAACACAAATTTTTTTATAAAAATTGTACTTAATAGAGTAAACAACTTATCCATATATTTTTGCTCAAATAAGTTTAAAAAATTGTACCCACACCTAAAAAAACCCTTGCATATTTACTTTTGTTGTAGGCCTTAAAGCCTGAAAGCCCATTGGTTATGGCCCAAAAGCCCTGAGGTCCATTTGCTCTGGCATTAAAGCCCGTGCACCATTAGCTCATGGGCCAGTCAGAACACGTGAGATGACCTTCTGTTAAGTAGTTCTGTGGGCCACCTTTAACCCATATTGGCTCGTCATGCTGGCCCATTTAAGGTCACAGAGGTGACCAGTTGAATAGGCCAGCCTTAGTTGACAGGGATTTGTCAATAATACCAGCGAGGGGGTTCAGTAGAGTATGATTGAACTTTTAACCATAAAATTGGAGGTTTGAGTCTTAAAGTTCATATTGGAGTTCAGTGATTGACTGTTACGCTAACCTAATTAGATTTATACAAGAACTTCATGATTCCATCAATGAGGGTTTATCGAAGGTGATCTCTCGACATTCTCCTTTATCCCACATTTTAAAGAAAAAAAAAGGGATTTGTCAATAATCTAAAAATTAATTTTCATTGCTTTAATTAAAAAAATAAACAAAATAACGATCATGTCTTGTTTGAAGACCAACTGAAATTTGCACGATAAACTCTTATAATAAATTTATAATATCTATTTAATTCCAACACAATTCTAATCTCTATCTCAAACAACCACCTTACCTCTACAAAACCCTAAATCAAATATATAATCAAAATAACAAATAAATTATTAAAAATTAAAAGAAATTATCAGAAAAATAAATACTAAATAATCTCCTAAAAACTCTCATAATAAATCTATAATATCTATTTAAATGTATATGATATTCATCAAAATCCACTTGGATTTCGATCCCCATAACCTCAAATACCATCCTCATCACCTCTTCATCATCTTCTTCCATGTTGTCCACATCAAAGTTATCTTCATCCTGAAAGGAAAAAAAACCTAGCAATGAATAAAAAAAAAAAACAATTATACAACAATCATCTATATAATAAAGTACAATACAATTCAAATCTCAAAAGATAAATAAAATGACTTTTGCTATTCGCGGTTGAGATCTATTTCAATTTTACTTTAAAATTAATTCGACGGTTAATATTAACACTCCAAATTGAATAGGGAAAATAGGTCCCTAAGGGTGTGTTTGGAGTGACTTTTTAAAAGTGCTTTTAATACTTATAATTTCTCATAAATACTTAAAAAAATAATAATATTTGGAACCACCACAATTACCCCCATCGCCCCACCACCATTACCACTACCACCACCACCACCCCCCACAACCAAACTACCCCCCCACCATCATCACCACTACCACCACCACTCCCCCCCCCCCCCCCACCATCGTCACCCCACCACCCCCACCCCCACCTACCGCCTCACCACCACCATCACCATTACCACCACCCCCCGTCCATTACCACCACCATTGTTATCGTTACCATACCACCCCATTCCATCACCATCGTCGCTACCCCACAACCACCACCACGACCACCGTCACCTCCACCCTACAACTACCCTACTACCACCGTTGCCGCCACCCCACCATCACCTCTGCCACCACTACTACCACTGTCCCCTACTATCACCACCGTCTCCATTACTACTGGCGCCACCCCACCACCCCTACCGCCCGACCACCACCGTCACCTCTACCCCACCACCACCCCTCACAACCATCACCATTACCATCACCACCGCCATTACCACCTACTACCACTACCATCGTTCACTCCCACTATAATCAATGCTTAAATTTTTTTCTTTCTCTTTTATATTTGTAATTTGATTTTAGATGTGAATATAAATATATTTACTATTGACCATTTTTTTTTTATTACATTGTGTCTTCAGGCACATGCAATAACTGATATTTTCAAAAGGGAAAAACAAACACATAAAATCGATACAACAACAACAAAAAAAAAAAAAAAAACAATATGCTCACAAAAATATCGGCTTCATTGTCTGCTAACTCATCAAAATCTGCGAAGAAAGTATCAGCAAGAAGGGCCTGCAATAAACATGAGACAATCTTTTAACTAATATAACCATTGCAAAACTAGTCTACTCTCTCTCTCTCTCACACACACACACAAAATTAAAAAATTACAAGTAACTTAACATCAAAATTAGTCTCTAATTAAAATTCCAACCTAGTCTCATGCCTGTCTGTGTCTGTATTTTTTTGGCATCACTACCGTCGAGACAAAGCAAAAAAGATTAAAAATAAATAAAAAAAATTAGGGTATAAGTGTATAACTCATGTACTGTCTCTCTCTCTCATACACACACTGATACCAGGGAAATCTCTGCAGCCAAAGAAAATTGTTAGTCACAATTCAGAGTACTCACCATTCTGTTTGTTTGAAGTTGTCAATATGCTGTTTCTCTCTCTCTCTTGCACACAAAATATAGTAGGAGAGAGAGTTTCTATATCCGAGAATGTAAAGGAAAAGGTCTCTCATGCACACAAAATATAGTAGGAGAGGGAGTTTCTATATCCGACACTGTAAAGGAAAAGGACAGTTGAACCAGCTATGAGAACACGCACAAGGGCTTAATTACAAGGGAAAAAAAGCCCATCTTTGTTTTTAAGGGCCTTTAAATCTGTAAACCCAGTCCTTGCTATTAAGCCCATCTTTTGATGACCTTTTACACCACTAATCCCAGTCCAGCCCATTTCTCAACTTCGTCATGCTCTTGTTGGTTTCCTATTTAGCCCACAAAATCGTTTCGCTTGCAATAGTTTTGTGTTTGGTTTTAACGGGTTAATGTCAAAAAATACTCTGCTTCTATTCGACTTATTAATTCATGTCATATCAAGTTTGTGTCGTGTATGAATCATATAATCAATATATATAAATGAATCGTATCGTATATTTTTTTAATTAGCTTCACTCATACCTTATTCGTTTACTAATTATGTCGTGTTGGTTCACTCGTTTATAAAATAAGTGACTTAAGGAAGACATAAACCACTAATTTAGTATCGTGTTAATATGTTGAGTCATTTTTTACCCATGCCCCGACGTTATCAGCTTCACTTAGGGCCTCCATTAGCCTGCAAGCCTAGAAGCCCATTTGCTAATGGGTCAGATCAATAACAACGTGTCAAATTCAAACGGTCGACAGTCTGAACAGCCAGGTAGCCCATTAGCTCCTGGGGGCCTAAGACAGTTGTTTGTTAGATAAGTAGGTCTGCGGGCCATGGGTCAATTTTTACCCATCTTGGCCCAATAGCTAGTCCATTTAAGGTCACGAAGGTGACCTATTGAGTAGACATTTTGCCTTAGTTCATCGATTCCTCTAAATTCAAAAAATTAATTTGAATTGGTTTAATTGAAAAAAGAAAACAAATTAACGAGCATGTCCCATTTGATGAACAATACCCGTAGGTTGTCTTCTCCTCAGACAGACTGGTCCAGTTTTGCTTTAACTAATCAACAAAACCAACAGCTCGAACTCAAAGTCGACATAACCACATTAATAATCGTGTCTCGTTCAAAGATCAATTGGAATTTAATGTTGATCAAATCGTAAGTTGCATTTTTTTCGAATAGGGTGATATGCTTTGGCTCAATTGATCAGAGAATCAAGAACTCAGTCCAAGAATCATCACATCGACACAGACTTATTAACGATTATGTCCCGTGTAAAGAAAAATTAGAATAGTGAGTGTTTGATTTTTTGAAAAAAAAAATTCTTTTAGGAAAACAAAATACTACAAGGCATCTGATTCTTCAATTCACATCGAAAAAGGACTACTTCTTAAGATTAGATGCCAAATATTTTCATATTCTTTTTGACTCTCCAACAACTAGAATCTAGGAACCTTGGAGCTTCTCTCTCTTCCTAGTCCACAAATTTTTCCAACAAAGAATAGAACAAAAGGGAGAGAGAGAGGACCACTTTGTTCTCACCTTTAGCCTTCTCTCCCCTTTTTCTCTTTCCTATCACACAAATATATTTCATTGGTTGGGAATTTGATTTCATTCTATGAATGTTTGTTCAATTAACTTGTATTAGGGAGTTTTGCTTACACCTTTGGTTGTACTCAAGTCCAACTCCAATTTATTAACCATTGTCATCTTAGAAGATTTCACAAAGCCTTTATCAGTTAGTTTTCGACTTGTCATGAATATATTAGCTGATCAATTAGTGGTTGTTCTCGCTTTTCTACCATCTTATTTAACAAGTGGAGTTTGTCAAGATTAGGTTGAGTTTCAAACTTAAATTTTGTTCAAACTCAACTCGCCATAAATTTGCAAGCATTCCAACTAAATTGTCTAGATTAGTTTGAGATCCGAGCTTAATTTTTTGTTGAATCTCAGTTCGACATAAATTTGTAAGCATTCGAATTGAAACTTGACCAAGAATCAAGTTCAATCTTAACATAATTCTTTGAAAATTAAACCCTTATATTTTATAATCATCGAACTTAGATTCTTACTCAAACTCGACTCCACAAAAATTTACAAACATTCAAACCCATTATGATATGAAATTATTTAGGGATAAGTTGAGGTTGTTTGTCTTTTGATATGGGTTATTTGGTCATATTTATACACACAAAAATCTATAAAAGTCGAGTCACACAATGCTAAGTTGGACGGGTCAAACCATATATTGCTTAGATTATGCTCAAATTATAAAAAAATAAAAAAATTGAACATTAATCAGATTAACTTAATTCTACAATCTAAACGAATCTCAATTATTAACAAAAAAAAAGACAAACTGAATACGAATTGTTCGTTTGGCGTTTGGAAGCCCTTTCGAACATTGAAAGGCAAAATTAATGATTTATCAACAGCTAATCATATATAATAATTAACATTATCTGCCAACTTGTACCTCTTTCTTTTTCTTCTCTTTTTTGCTGGTTCTCAAGTTGTATCTGGGTCCCACAAATTACTCACCTTTCCTTTTTTTTTATTTTTGTTATTTTTGTCGAGATCTTCGAATTAACTTACGCTCATCTTAACTAATTTTTTCATTGATTCCGTCAAAGTTACGTCAGATGTACAGAATTCACGAGGAACAAAAATTTTTCAAGTTTTAAATTCAGAATCTCTAAATTTATAATTCATTTTTGTCATCACTCAACTTCGCTGAGTCCTAAAAAAATTTATCAAATTTTAAATTTAAAATATTTAAATTTATAACTCATCTTGATCTACAGTGGGCAGTCTTTGGCTAAATTAGTCACCCTTTGAATGATTGAAAAACCCCTTCTCAAAAAAAAACAAAAAATCAAAGAATAAAAAGTCAAAAAAAAGGGCCAACTCAAATCTGCCCAGTAAGACCAAAGCACCAAAACCTAGCAGGTATAGACATTCAAAAGTGATTTGAGAGAAGCCCAATCAAATGAAAAAGACATTGAAATAAAATTTTCATTTTAATTTAAAAAATTATGAAGATAAATTTTAATTTAATTTATTTACAATACAATAATTGATAATCAAATTAATAAGTTTCATTATTATAAGTGGACCCAACCCATAATTGAGATTCGAGAGCCCTATCAGTTTTATATTGTACTTGCGTCCCACGAGTCACCGACCATGTTATAAACAATAATTCTCATATTCCTTTATCAGATATTTTTGGGTGTAAATATTACGTTATTAAAATTTTATTTTTTTAGTAATATAAAAAAATAATAAATTCAATACACGAATCGTTAACACGACATAAAATTAGAAGATTTGAGTCTTTTTTAAGCTATACTTTTAATAAATTAATAAATATAATATAACACAACACGATTAATAAACAAATCGAATATGAATAAAATAAATCAAAAAATATATATTACAGCACTCGTTTACACACTAATTATATAATTACAGTTCATATACAACTGTGATAAGTTATCAAAAAAGGGAGTCAAACCCTATATGGGTGGACTCCTGCAATCAAACGCGTCTTTCCTCAGCAGATTCTCTTCGTGTGTGTGTGTGTGTACGCTGACAATTATTGTGTGTTTTACCCCATTGATGCTAACCTTTTCTCTATTCTATCACCCTGTATTTATCTATAAATTAGTATATCAAGAGAGAGATTTTTGTGGACATTCTTCATTACTCCTAAAACACACTCTTTAGCTTGTGGGTCTATCATTGATGGCGGAGGAGACTGGTGTGGCGTTAGTGGGTAGTGATTTGCAGGTGAAGAAAGCAAGAGAGGAGGAAGAGAACAACGGGGTTTCTGTTTCCTCTGTTTCTGTGGAGATGGAGGATTGTAACAACAATATATCCTCTGTTATACCTGGGTGGTTCTCTGAGATTAGCCCAATGTGGCCTGGTGGGTGTCTCCTCCTTGTGAACATATCAGCTTATATCTATATGTACAAAATTGTTGTGGGTTTTGTTTGTTTTTGATGATTTTCCGATTGCAATTCAATATACCCAGATTAGTTTTCACTACAATCTGCCATTTTTATTATTAATTTTTTTGTGAACAGAGGATGATTTATGTGCATTATTTTGTTTCTAATTCAACTTGGAATGATGGGTTTGTTTATGTATGTAGAGATTTTACTAGGTGTCTTGATTCTTCTGTCATGTTATGCTGTGTTTAGGGATTTGAAGACTCTTTTTTAAGTAGTTATTTTAAGTGTTTGAACCCCAGTTCTACAAATTATAGCTCTGTTGCTGCTGATTGAATGTGGGGGACAAGATGAATCAGAAGTTCAAAACTTTTACCATATAATTTTGTTCAATTTTTTACTATTTAGCTCTCCTCTATGGTCAATGTCCTGCAGTAGTTGTGTTGGGAAATTTCAAACCCATACTCATCACACATCTGGAATGCAAGTCACAACTCACAAGTTCTGATTTGTCCACGTACTGTAGTAGTGTACTTTGGTTTTACACTCTTCAGGCTTATTGCTATTTTTTACAGCCTAGTCTAGGACTCCCCCCCCCCCCCCCCCAAAAAAAAAAGTCCTAAACTAAGTATTTCTTATGTGTTGCTTGTGAATAACTTGTGGTAGTGAATGAGTTAATCATTAATTAGTTTCTTGTGATATTTGATTCAATTTCCTTTTTTTTTACTTTGATCTGGTGCTTTACAAACCAAGTTTTTCTTCTTTGTGATATGATTGTATATGAAAGCCATTTATTTGTTGCTGACTTCTTGGAATTCTGCAGGAGAAGCACATTCATTAAAGGTTGAAAAGATCTTATTCCAGGGGAATTCTGACTACCAAAAGGTCCTGGTCTTTCAGGTATGTAATATTCCGGGAATTACGAAGTCTGATTTTTGTTCACCCATGTTAATTTGTAATGTTGCTTAATATGCTTTGGTGGTTGTTTTTTGATGCAGTCTTCGACATATGGGAAAGTTCTTGTTTTGGATGGGGTAATTCAACTTACAGAGAGGGATGAATGCTCTTATCAGGAAATGATTACTCATCTCCCACTCTGCTCCATTCCGAACCCGAAGAAGGTCTTTACACCCACTGAATAGATATAGGAGTGTAGAACTGTGTGCAATTCTTAGTGACAAATACATCATGCTAGTTTATTGTGATAATAGCACCGTGCTTAATTCAAAAACTAAGCATGTGGGTAGTTGAATGGTGAACTAGGAGGAGATTTTGGGGGGTAATTGATAAAAGAATGGACTAGTTAACATTTGGTGCATCTATAGAGTGAAACAATAATGTAGTTCAGTAATTACTAGTTGATAACATGTGATTCTCTTGGTTTCGCCATGGTGAACCTGACAGAATTATCTATTTCATGGTCTTATTTTGCTTTACTAATCTCTTTCATTTATATGTTTAAATGTGCACGAGTATAGAAAAATAGTGGGAGAATATTGCACAGAAATAGAGGGGTGGCATGACAACTCTGTAGCCTCTCAGCTGGTGCTGGATTAATATACATGCGTTTGTATAAGGTGAAAAAAGAAAAGAAAAAACATAAAGCAGGAGAAACATGTTGGCCCAAACTGGACTTGTTTAGGCCTAAGTTTACTTAAAATTATAAAGTAAATTGTTCTGGCTATTCTAATTTCATAGGAGTCAATATGGCACGTATCCTCACACACACATATACATTTATGAAGTGCTCCTAAATTTACCTCTTAAACCGCATTTTCTGCCTTCAGGTTTTGGTTATTGGGGGAGGAGACGGTGGTGTTCTACGTGAGGTGTCCCGCCATTCTTCTGTTGAGCAGATAGACATCTGTGAGATTGATAAAATGGTAGTTGATGTGAGTAATAATGACTCCTCTAGCTTTCTTTATGCTTTAGGTGTTTAAGCAAATGCTAGTTTTTTTCATTCCAGTTTAACACTGGATATCATTTCCATGTAAAAACTCCTGGTTGTAGCTTGTAGCATGTCATCTTGGTAGCTTAACTTCTTCACACTGATTCATGTGATTTGTCTTTGGAGCTTTTGACCATTGAGTTTGAACAGTTTGGGAGTCATGGCCACACAACTAATGAATTTGTTTCTCCTCTGGCTCTATCAGGTGTCTAAACAGTTTTTCCCTGACGTAGCTGTTGGATATGAGGATCCCCGTGTAACGCTCCACATTGGTGATGGTATTGTCAGCATTTCTCTTCTTATTCTTCATCGTCCTCATTTTCCCTCTTCATTTTTGTTCTCTTAAATTCGCTCAACTTGCAGGAGTTGCATTTTTGAAGGCTGTGCCCGAAGGAACTTATGATGCAGTTATAGTGGATTCTTCTGATCCAATAGGTTCTAATATGTTTGCAACCATTTGCTTCTTTACTATATGTCCATTGGAAACTTTCATCTATTCATTTCTCAGGCACTGTGTTTTGTGACACTCAGGTCCAGCTCAAGAGCTTTTCGAGAAGCCTTTCTTTGAGTCGGTAGCAAAGGCGCTTCGTCCTGGTGGGGTTATGTGTACCCAGGCTGAAAGCATATGGCTTCACATGCACATCATTGAAGATATTGTCGCGAACTGTCGCCAGATATTCAAAGGCTCTGTCAACTATGCATGGACTACAGTCCCTACATATCCCAGGCATGCACTTTTGATCTCTCTCTCTCTCTCTCTTGCTCGCTATTTCTCTGTTTTCGTTGTGTTGTTTTACGGTGTGTAAGTTTTTTGTATTCATTTTCATTTCAGTGGGGTAATTGGTTTCATGCTTTGTTCAACTGGGGGTCCCCTTGTGGATTTCAAGCATCCGATGAATCCAATAGACGCCGATGATACACATTGTAAGTCAAAAGGACCTTTGAAATTCTACAATTCGGAGGTACAATTCTTCTCCTTCTACTCTGTGTTTCCACTTGCTTTCAACTATTCGTATGAGTTTCTTCTTTTTACCTTTGGATTTTATTGTCCGCTTCTCTTTCTACCCAGATCCATGCTGCTGCTTTCTGTTTGCCATCGTTTGCGAAGAAGGTGATTGATTCCAAAGGTAAATGAGAGGTTTTTGGAGCATTTAAGGAGAAGAATTCAGCTGTAATAGATTTCCCATCTTTCGTCCTTGTTGAAATGGTCCATTTAGGAGTGGATCATAGAATAAGTTGCTGTTTTTCTGATGCTCATTTTTTAAGAATTCTGTTGCATGATAAGAAGTGTATGATTATTGATTAGTTCAGAGACAAGGGACTCTTACGATTGATACTCACACGAGTTGACAGTATTCAGTGCAAGGTAGAGAGTTACTTTGTTGCACACAGCAGTTTTATACATGACACATCTGTCTTGTCGAATACCTTTTCGACGAACAGGGATGGCTCAGGCCTCGTTTTCTTAGGAGTCTCTTAAATTTTCCGAAAACTTAACAAACAAATGACCCAATAGTAATGTGGTATGTGAAAATTACACCCGAACCATGAAAGTAATAATCAAACTTACTTGGCATAAGACTAGCTATTGGGGGTAACCATTATACCATGTCAATGCTGACATATAGTCTAACAGTCCACTAATAGGTAAATAAATCAGCAAATAAAACTCACTAAAATTTATAATTACCCAACCATGTCATACATAACTACATCCACGATAAAAAAAATGGATCCTATTTTACTCTTTTTTTCCTTTTCTTATTAGATAGTTACACCATTAGTACTGCAGATATGGTGTAACGGTTACACCTAATATTTACTCCTCAAACAGCTGCAGCTTCTGTTGATCATATTTTTTGATGCAGAACAAACTAATTCGTAACAACAAATAATTTTGAACAATCATGCTGACAAACACAACGAACTTGGGCATGGAAAATAAGTTTAAAGAAATTTCAGTCATCCATACTTATCGGGAAAAAAAAACACCATTCAGTCATACACATTCCCGTTTGACAAGTCAATATAATCAAATTACCAACATATTAGTAACCATTAAAATGTACCCCATACTTTGCCTTCAGCAAACATAGGACTGATGCGCCAAATACAATCGTTTACAGATCGTTGATTTGGCCATCAGCAAGTACGGCATGTTGCTGATGGGGAAAAGATGCGACCAAATCCAACAGTATACCAATGATTCCTACGAGTCTAATTGAGCATTATGGCATGTTACCATGGGGTACCTCAATACAAGCCAAAACAACCCATTTGAAAGGAAATGGGTCACATAAATCAGCAGTAGAACAGTAAGCCTGCAGGTGACGGGAAAGCATTGCAATAACAGTTCAGAACTTGGTTGTATTATCCTACAATCTACAACAACTTGGGCCACGGCATATGACACGCGTAAGTGAAGTTCATTGCAGGTGGTCACTGAAGCTCTAGTCTCAAATTTGGGCAATACATTCCCCTGGTTTTAAAGCAGAGGTCCAGTTTAATAGCCGGCAACCTCAATCAAAGGCAGCAAAACACAAGTGGTACGATTCTATACTGCAGCTTGAAACACAATAACACAAAGGATAACAAAAAGCTTCAATCTCCTTCCACCAGCAGGCAGAAAAGTAATGACCTTACGATACAACATCGGAAGCTTTGTTGCGGAAGATAGCATTTAAAAGTGCGGCAGACAATCAGGTTTCTGACCAGTTGCAGAATCATTTTTTCACGCATTAAGAAGCACAAGAAGCAACGAGTAGATGATGTGGTAGAGGAATGCAGAAAAGGTGGTAAACCGAGAAGACTAAGATGCAGTAAGCGGCGAAACGATGCCATTTCAGCTGATCACACCACAAAAACAGAACATATATAACAATTTTAGAAACAAATTCTTCAAACAGAGTAATAATACAACAATTAAGACAAAAACATATCAATAGCAGTAGTAGCAATTTAAAGTATGAAGTGACCTCCAAGTTTCAGTTAGCTGAATAGAGCAAGCCGGCGCAAAAAAGGAGACCAAAGCACCCTTTTCCCGTGGCTATACAGTTCAGTCAACCAAAGCCGGGTTCATTACACACCCATAACTTAATTAAAATAAACCTAAATTTGTTTGTTCACCATGACTAGAAGAACCAAGGCATTGCAGAGATCTCGGCCTTTGCTGTTGTTCCCCATTTTTCAACCATTTCCGCATCCAGCCTTCAGGCTCTGCAACCACAGTTAGTCATATAAGATTGAATGCACCTAACGATGTGTCCATGTGCGCATGAGAGTGTGTGTGTGTGACAAGAAAGAGAGAGAGAGAGATCACCTGTCTCGACATCACACTAGATGACATCAATATCAATCCAAGGCCGTTAACAGGGGAAGCCATTTGATATAGGTAGCCAATTTAAAAGTAAGCCCATAGAAGAAGGATCCCATGGCAAAATACTTGAGCTAACAATCGTGAGATTAGACGCTCAAATCTAAGGGCACTAGGCCAAATAACACGTACCAAACTAAGTAATAACCTGTACTGTAGAATAAAAATCCACTGACCCCTCAAGCCTCATTATCTACACAATCTAGCCCTTTTCTCAAGTAAGTGCATGCACATGTTCTGTTTCATTTGTTTGATGCATTCCTGTGGTTCTTGCAGGTGGGATTAGGCAGACAAGTGCCTCTAACCCATTGACCATCAGAAAACGAAATAAAGTTGTCCCTTTGTTAGTCCTGCGATTATCAATTTATAACCACCTTGAAGTTTTACTTTTGCCATTGCCAAAATCCAGTGGGGGTCCAAAGCAGTACCTGTAAATGCATGTATTATGTATATGTTCTTTTTCTCTTTCTTTTTTTTTTCCCGGTGCAGAGGAGGGGTGATTTGGCAGGTTGTTGGATGTGTAGTGGGAAAAGAGAAGGCAGACATATGCCTCTGGCCCATTGACCATAAGATAACAAAATAAAGTTTGCCCATAGTCAATCCTGGAAGTTATTGATTTATGAGTAATTTAGAGTTTATTTTAGCCATTGCCAAAAAGAAAGTTCAGATTCCCATTATTGATAGCCATTATGCAGTATCACATCACAAGGTGGGGCTTAGGCATGACATACAATACACTAGAACAGTGAATAATTAAAGGAACTACAAGAAATTTATGTGCATGGAACCATTACATATCTATTAGCATTAGGAGAATGATGATAAGCATACCCATTGGCATAAGGTGAATCACGACGAGCACGGCGATATGGAGGAGACCTGCTGTAGCTACGACCACGGCGTGGGGATCTTCTCCCACGAGGGCTATATCGAGGGCTGTAACTCCTGGAACAAAATGCAAGTTTTCTGAGCTTGAAATTAGAAAGCGAAGCGGTAAATCTTCAATGTTTATTTCCTAGTAAACTCGACGTAAATGTTCTCGTAACCATAGTTATCAAAATCGTACGATTCGCAATTCGATTCATACGATTCGGTTCGATATAGTTACAAAACGATTCGTATCTTATATGAGAATCGTTTTAGAGTTGAATCGCACCTGAATTGTACGATTCAATTCGTATCTCACGAATTGCACGATTCAATCACTTTTTTTTAAAACCCAAAATTTTGGCAAAATGACGTCGTTTTATCCGTTAAACAGTAAAACGACGTCGTTTTGTTTGCAGAGAAATCCCCGCCCTAATAAAAACTCAACCTCTTCGCTCATTCAAACTCACCATGCGTTGTCTAAAGCCAAAGGTCACGGCTAACGCTCTCGCGTCATTGGTTGATTTTTGCTCTCAATTCTTTCATGGGTAATTTGTTAGATTCTAATTTTTTGTTTCAAAATGTTGACTTGTATGTTTTCTCCCAATAAATTTTCTTATTTGTTCTTTTTTCATTCATGTTTATAACCTAATCTATATTAGGTGTCACTATTTTGGTTCTTGAATAACCATGGTTCTTTAATGAATTTTTTTTTTCAAATTGTTGAATTTGAAATTGGTTAAGCAAAAGACTAGCATCTTTCTATTTAGACAACCTGATTATGTCAATTAATTATTTTTAGAATGCAATAATATTCAATATTCAATATTTTGTCTATTTTAAATATATAATATTATTTTTTTTTATTCAAATTTTTTGTCAAATCTTACGATTCACGATTCGATACGATTCACGATTCTCAAATTTAGGATTCCGATTTACGATACGAATCGTGATTTGACAACTATGCTCGTAACTACTCATGTAAAGCTCCTATTCATGTCGTTCTGTTTTTTTTCTTTTTCTTGTGAAATTAATTGTAAATTTTAAGACCAATGTTACAAAAGCTACAAAAATAATCATGGTCCAAAACAAACCATTGATCAGTAAGTCAGCCAGCTCCAAATACAATGCATTAAGGCAGTGTAGCGAACCTTATCTATTCCAATACATTAGGGAAGTACAACACCTTACAGGTACTGCCTAGATATCAGACAGTCCAATACATCTTAAATAACTTCACCAGAGAGTAAGTTCAAAAGACATTTGGGAAAAATAAAAGAAAAAACTCTAAAATGTGTCGACTCAAAGCAACATATTACAGAATGCGTCATCTGATGATGACCCTTCAATTGAGTCATGCATATCCCTTAAAGAATAAAATTTCAACAAACCATGTATACGAAAACTATGCTTCTTGGCAATGGAAAAAATGGAAAAGGAAAGCAAGCATACCATGGCATCATATGTCTTACCCTTCTGTTTGAAACTAAACAATAGCAGTTTTCAAAAAATAATACCTAACAAGATTGACATATATCTTAAACATGGATGTCAACTCACAAAATTATGAACCATATGCCAAGTGGCTCCAGCCAAATCAAAATTAGCAATTTAAAGCTCTCAGATTGTGTTAAAAAAGAAAAAGGCAAATTAGATGACGCTGTAAGGTTTCAGTATTTGTATGTAGAGAATCATTCACATGCAATGGGAGGAATGGGAAATGTATAGAAGTCAAACCCATCAAACGCACCTATGCCCATAACTTGGACTGCGACGATGTCGAGGACTGGGGCTTCGACGGCGTCCACTACCTAAGCCGCGTGGACCTATGCGCAAACGACACTCTCGAGCAAAATGACCAGGTTCACCACATTCATAACACTTCGAGTCCTCACCTCCACCACGTCCACGCCCACCACCACGGCTTCCACCACCTCCCTTAGAATTGTGCGAGAGCTCCACACGCCATCCATTCTTCCCTGTTATATCAAATTGTATGAAGATGAAAATCTCAAATGTTTGCAAAGTTATACGGAAATAAGAAAGATTAGTTGCCCATCATTAATCATGAAACATAATATTGGTGTCAACCAGAGCTTTAGATGCAACCTGAAAAATAAAATGAACAAAATGCTAACAACATAAAAAATTATAGTGACTCTAGCCGGGGATGAGAATCTTTGCACAAGACATCAATAGACAGTGATGATAATTAACAGAGAGAATCAGCCATGTAATATTCTTAAAAGAACGAAGAGGGTAATCTGAAAAAGTCCAGGTACCCACGGAAGACTGCAATGTTTACTCTCACAATGCCTCCTGATGCAGATAATAGCTTATATCGTTGCCTATAGACACATTGCAGATGGTTATAAAGACACCAAAATTGAGATGAGGGGCAGCAACACAAGGACCCATGGCGCAATTGATCGCAAAAGGTAGAACATTTTGGAGAAAGAGCTACATCACATCAAACACATTCCCTGACCATACATAATAATGTGGCTCGAAAAAGTATTTGAACTAACATTGCTAACAGTGGACACAAGACAACCACAACTGTCTTAACTGCAGGCCTCAACCATCATGTAACCAACACATGCCAAAAAGTAATGGAACATTGGATGTCTGCTCAGAACTTATAAAAAATTAATCAAAATGGGTAAGTTTAAAAATAATTTTACACATCTATGCAAGGTATTTCAATGCCTTACAATATACATACAATTCTGTGTCGAAGTATTCATGCCTTACCACTTTCAAAGATTGATCCAATAGAAGCTTTAATCATACAAATTTGATATATAGATGAAGTTCTCAAGTAAAACACCAAGAAGAGGCAATATGCTAAGAAAGATAATCAAATTAAACAGACAAGTCTTTCACTAGACGTAGCACTTACCATCCAATGCCTGAATTGCATCCAGAGCATCCCTGCGATCGTCAAACTCAACAAAAGCATAACCGGGTGGTCTTCGGGCAACCCACACACTGGATCAATCATTGGCAAATTAGAGATGACCAATACTCATAAATCCCTCCTTCCCCAACCATACCCAAAACGCACAAATCCCTCCTTCCCCAACCATACCCAAAACGCACAACACACACGCACACGCACACATTTGATAGCCCACCTAAGTTAAAAAAACGGCAACAAAATTTACCCACCATGAACCAAAAACACAAGAAATTCAACCCCGATTGATCAACACAACACCGAATTTACACCCAATGGACAAACAAGACAAGAAATTTACCTTCGCAGAACTCCGTAGATCCGAAATTCATCTTCGAGTTCTCTCTCCGTCACTCGCGGATCCAAATTCCCAACAAACACTCGCGACATTGACAGCTTTAACTAAGAGAAATCTCTAGGGATTGTGATCTGATCGACTCACAGACTCCAACGTATACCCTAACAACGAGTTGAGAATACAAAACGCTTCGTGGCTTGTGCTTTATGTCGCACGGGGTCACAAAGTAAGGGTAAATTGTTGAAGCACCTCAATTCTATCCCAATGGTTTAAATTATTTCTAATTGAACCACATGTTAAAAGTTCGATTCTTAGCTCTCATTTTCTTTTTTAAAGTTTAAAAAATTGTTGCTATAAAAAAAAAAAGGGTGAATTGTTGAAGTTTATTATTTATCGCATTATGGTCCTTAAAATCTTAAATTTGTCATTTATATTCCCAAAGTTTGGTATTACACACTGTTTAAATGAGTGAAGAAAAATATTACTTATCGCATTATCAAGATATTGAGAGACATTTATATCATTATGCTTTCAAAACATATGACATAAAATAAAAAATAAAAATTCCGGCCGCAACCGCACCTCCCCGTGTGACCCCCCATCAACACCGACGAGATTCGATATCATGATTTGGAGGAGAGAAAATAGCCTTTCCAGCCTTTCCATACACATAACATAAATACAAGAAATGTTACATGAATTAAATTTATAGATTTAATTCATTGTATAATTAGATCAGTTGTGAGTTCTGATGTTGAATACAGTTCACTTTTAATTTAAACAGTTATAATTGATTATGTCCCAAAATTAATTTCACATAGCATGTTCTCCATAAAAAACTTACATGTGATTTTCACATCTCAGCAATGGTGAGTAGCTTACAATGGCTGCGGGTACATCTTCTTGAGTCTTCTTTAATGGAATTATATTAATGCTTTTCAAATCATGGATAACGACAAAAAAATGGCAAAAACAATTCATGATGGGATGTGGAAGAGGGGACTTGATCCACTAATTATTTTCATAATTATGGCTAATTTCCTCTTATATTTATAGTCTTTTTTTTAGGTGCATTATTTTTATAGTCTTTAAGGGGTATACCAGTAATGTTTACATAAAATTTTAAATAAATTTTATTTTTATTTCTTAAAATATCATTTAGTACTATCATATTTTTGTTGGGACAATGATTGTCCTACTTTTGTTAATGTATTCCTATAGAACCTTAAATACATTATATTTCTTCTTTGCCCTATACAATTAAATCACCAAAAATTTCATTTAAGTTTTGACTACTATTTGTTCTACACTTAGCATGTCAACGAATAACATTATTTGAGCCGGTTTGAATCCAAAATTGATTTCTATATCCAATGAAACTCGTGTTCATAATCTTTATCCCAACCCATTAAAAAATAAAAAAGTGATTCCGTCTTTACAATTGAATTATAAATAAATTTATTAAAATAAATATAAACTTTAACTCAATTTCACGAAATGTTTATGTAATTTCATATTATAGGTATATATTTATATACATAATTTTTATGGAATTGTATTTAATCATATATTAATATATCTAAATTTGAATTCAGTTGAATGATAACAACCTCAAAAGTTTCACAAATATAAACCAAAATAATGAGTTTCTCTTGACATCGAAAAGTATTTTGTAGTACAAGATCAAAAGTTACGATTTAATTTGATCAAATTATAATTCAACGGGTAAATCGCAACTCAACAAATCGAATAGACCAATTCAAGTTTTTGTAAAGATTGGTATCAAATTCTGTAAATCTCATCGAATGGTAATAATTTCACTTTGTTGTAACTTTATTTTAGTGGGTCATAATTTGTCTCAAATTTTTGTAATCCGATAGATTTTTTCATGACTTTACTAAAATTACCATAAATAACACTTCAAATAAAAATTATTACTAATTGTATCTAAAACTATATTCCGAAAATCTTACTTGTCAAAATGGATTTCATTTGTGACCTCTCCCTTCTCCCTTCTCTCTTCTATTAATTATGAGTAATTATATTTAAACATTAATTACTAACTTTTAGTCATTTGTTGTTATCGGATTGAAAATGATTCTCTATATTAATTAGGACCACCACTAATCAAAAGAATGCATTAAATTAGGTTAGTAACATAGATTGAGAGAGGTTGTTCGATGTGCATGCATCATGGCAATTGCAAAGTTTTTCATGAAGTTATTGTTGAATTTGACTCTAAGGTGTTGATTGAAGATGTCAAACGAGGCCCAAAATCTCTGTTAAGAGAGGTTGAGCCAATAGGTTGAGCCTATTCTAGTAAAATTCATTCGATCAGATTTCAATTTGTAAATCGACAAGCTAATTAGTTAACTTATCTGGTTGCAACTCGGGCTAGAAAGAGCAACTTATCTCCTCACTAGGTGATTAACCCTTAGGAGTAGCTAAGAAAACTCTCGTAGGAAGCAAGAGAAGGTATTTGTTGAAATAATTGTTTTGTCCTTATTTTTTGGCTGTTTTGTTGTTTTTGTGTAATTTGACGTATCTTTGTTTCTTGATTGACAAAAAAAAAAAAAAACATAGATTGAGAAAAAAAAATAGAATAAATATTTAGTGTAACAGTTACACTGCGTCAACATTGTCACGTCGCCGAATGATAAACAAAAAAATGGGCAAATGAACCATATTTTTTGAATATATGACGGTTACTATTCTAAATAGTGGAGAAAACATTCAATGCAACGGTGATTTACTAACTAATAATAAAATTGAAAATTGGTAAAATGAACTCTACTTAGGTAGTTATTAGTTATATGGACAAATAATTATTGACTTATATGAGATCCGTTTTTCTATTTATTTACACAATATTAGTTGGTAATACTACGTGACAATGTTGATGTGGTATTATCGTTATAATGAATATTTTTTCCTAAATAGTAGGGTGTATTTTACCTATTTGTTTGTTTATCATTAAACAATTACACTACGTGACGTGACAATGTTCACGTAATGTTATCGTTATACATATTATTTATTATAAATAATATTGTTGATTAATGAAGTGGGGCTAAAATATGACTGCCAAAAAACAATTATTAGGACGGTGAGAGTGGCATTTGTCGTGAAAACATGATTTGTAATCTCTGTATTAGATTTAGCAACTCATATAATAACAGCATACGATTCTCTATTCCAACTACTGGCATCCACTGGCCCCCTCTTGCATTTGCTACGCCATTTTTATCTCTCCTTTTCTTGTCTCTATCACCTTTTCCCATCCTCCCATTCACTCTCCTCACTCTGTTACCCCAAAAACCCATGAATTAAAACCACTCTTCACTTCCTCCCCTGTATGCAAAAACCCACCTGAATTTGGGGGTTTCTTGTAATGCTGAGCTTGAATCCACACTTCTAGTCTTTGTCCTTTTGATTTTCCCGAGAAAATGACAGTCATGGGTAGGAATGTGCTGGTGTTGGCTCTCACTCTTCTGGTTTTGTTTGGTGGTGTCTCTTCAGCTTCATATACTTCTTCACCTGCAAGTGAGTGTATACATGGATTCACACGTGTATATATAGTTCTCGTAGTTTCCATCATTTGATCTGTTTCTACTTTTCGGCATTCGCATCATTCTATGTGTTTGTATCTACTATTTTTGTGCAGAGATTGTTAGTGGGTTTCTCTCAAATAGTCTCTCTGTTCTGATGAAATGGCTGTGGTCACTCAAAGCTACCACAAAAACAGGTATGGATCTCCAATACCCAGATACAATCGACATTGAAGGGTTGTGATTGTGTGTGTGTGTGTGTGTTTGGGACTCTCGATGTTTTATGAAATGGGCCCAATCGTTTTGGAGATTGTGTTGTAATAAGGTGGGGTTTATGGAATTTTCGGTGTACAGCAATTTCTGGCCGTCCGATGATGAAGTTTGAGAGCGGGTACACTGTTGAGACTGTGTTTGACGGAAGTAAGCTTGGGATTGAGCCCCACTCTGTTGAATTAATGCCCAGTGGGGAGCTTCTGGTGTTGGACTCTGCTAACAATAATCTTTACAGGATCTCTACCCCTCTGTCTCAATGTAAGTGCCTTTGAATTTTTACTTAATCGGTTGTGGTTTGCAGAACTTTTTGTTTTTGCTTTCGTTAAGTAGTTGCCTCAGTTTTGTTTTTTGTATTCTATCCCTTGAATGTGGTGGGCAGTTGCAACTTGTCAGAAATTTAATGGGTTTGATTTGTCAATTGGGTTGTTGTCATGGGGGTATTACGTATTTTGGCCTCTTATTGCTGTAACCTCTTGTCTTATTTAGGTAAAACTTAAGATTATATTGACTGGATGTTTGGGTAACTGTTTATGATGAGCAAATACAGTATATTCATCCACTATAAAAAGTATATTGAGCTTTTGGGTTGGTTTTCTTTGCCATTCTCCATTCAATCTTTTTTACTAGTTTCTGAAAATCTTCATTTTTTTACGAAGCCAAGTGCTTCAAGGTTTAGTTTTTTCATGAAGTTCAGGGCTTCAGCTCCATATTTGTTGTTGTAATGGCGTAACTCTATGTATTTATAATGTACTTATTTCTATGTGATAGAGTTTGTAATGGCGTAACATTTCTTCATCATATGTTTTACTTCTGTACATAATTATTATAAAAATGGTCATCTAAGAGGTTGGGTAATTCCCTTTACCTCCAAGTGAATTTTATGTTGAAGCTTGAGCTGTCTTTTGCCCAAGCCCTGATGAACTCCTATCAATCCTTTCTCCATCGTCAATTTGGATTATGAAATCAGCTCAAAATTCTTTTCATGCAGTTCTTCCTCTTTCTCTTTGTGGGACTTTGTTCTTAAATTTTGCTTGTGTGGGAAAATTGCAGATAGTAGACCGAGGCTGGTTGCTGGATCTGCCGAAGGATACTCTGGACATGTCGATGGGAAGCCCAGGGAGGCCAGGATGAACCATCCAAAAGGGCTCACCGTGGATGACAAAGGAAACATTTACATTGCAGACACCCTGAATATGGCAATCAGGAAGATAAGCGATGCAGGTAACCCTGATTGGTATTTTGTTGAGGCATTTCTATTTATGGCAGTAGATATTCAAGGAAAATTATATTTTCACATATAATATACAGGCATATTTTATTATTCTGGTCATCGCGTGAGGTTAAGTTTCTTAATGAGTCAGGTACAACCTTGGATATTGATGTCACATATGTGTGATAATAGTAGCACACCTGTGTGAGCACCTTACTATTTTTTACCTAATCTTGTATGTAGGATTTCTCCAGTCTAATTGGAATTTATTTTTGAAAAACCTCTATGAATAGATTGAAAAGTATTTGTTGATTATCAAAAAAGAAGAAAGATCTGGAAGTGTTGAAGTCGTTTATTTCCTTCTTGCAGGGGTAACAACAATTGCAGGAGGTAAATGGGGTCGTGGAGGGGGGCATGTAGACGGGCCAAGTGAAGATGCAAAATTTTCAAATGATTTTGATGTGGTTTATATTGGAAGCAGTTGCTCCCTTCTTGTCATAGACAGGGGAAACCAAGCAATCCGGGAGATCCAACTCCATTTTGATGACTGTGCTTATCAATATGGAAGTGGTTTCCCTCTGGGTAAGCTAATCTGTCCAATTTACAGATTTGTTGGGTGATATTTTGGAATTTATAGATTTATGAAACATGTGAACCTCACTGCAGGAATTGCAGTGCTTGTAGCAGCTGGCTTCTTTGGCTATATGCTGGCATTGCTGCAACGCAGGGTTGGTACCATGGTGTCTTCTGATAATGTGAGTTTAATGTTTTCTACTGTCTTAAGATTCTGAGTGTGATGATATTGAGGAACTTATTGTCCTCCATTAAAAAGGTTTCCGTTGTCATGTACATTTCTCGCGTCTGGAAATAGCAAAGCCAATTTAAAGAAGTTCCAGAATTTTCCTATTCCTGTGTTCACATTTGAAAAAAAAAATCTTTTCCGAAGAACTTATATTTTTGCTTTTGGCGAGTTTATATGTTTGGGGTAAGTCTGTTTATGCTTTTACCCAAATGCCAACGAAATTAGATGTTATCAAAGCCACATAATTCATTTATTTTTTCACTGTATGCTATTGAAGGATCAGAACACAATGAAAACAAGCATGTCCCTGGGTCCATATCAAAAGCCTCCAATGGTCAGGCCGCCACTGATTCCAACTGAAGATGAACAGGAAAAGCAAGAAGAAAGCTTCTTTGGATCTGTTGGAAGGCTGCTCATCAATGCTGGAGCATCTGTTGCGGAAATCTCCGGAGGAATATTTCCAGGGTTTAGAGGGAAGCCACTGAAGTATCAATATCACAATCAACAGCAATACCAGCCACAGCAGCGTTATTCAAATACTTGGCCAGTGCAAGAGAGCTTTGTAATACCAGATGAAGACGAGCCTCCTGCTATTGAAACCAGGACCCCTACTCCGCGTAAAACGTATGCATTCATGTCCAAGGATACTGAAAAAATGCAACAGCTCCGGCAGAGCCGATCTTTCTATAGTGGATTGGATGGAGACTCTCAGCAACCGCAGCTGCAACAAACACAGAAGCATCAGCATCAGCAACAAACACAGAAGCATCAGCATCAGCATCGTTATTATTCATCCACACCAAAAACTTACTACGAGCAAAGCTCTGAGAAAACCAATGAGATTGTGTTTGGAGCAATTCAGGAGCAAGATGAGCAGCGTGAAGCTGTAAAAATAAAGCCTCTGGACCATGGGAATCCCGTTTATGATCGTCCTAATATTCACTCTCGAATCAGCTCCGCGGGGTATGCTAATGGCCATTGATCATATACATATAAAAGATTTTGGTTTTCTAGATTTGTTCCATCTCAGATAGATGGCATTCAAAACTTGGATATAGCAGGTATTAAAATATAATGTTGGAGAGTGGAATGATTTACTGGAGCAGCTCTGGTGATGTTCAATGTGTTGCTTATTAGCCAAAACATTAGTTGTCTTCAGGAAAGAAATAGCAGTCATGTGTAAAGTTTTTGGGCTGTTGTTCTCTCTGGTGTTCTGTTAAGTTCCACATAAATTTTGGTTTCCTTTCTGTGTCTGCTGTGGCACAACATGGAAAAGATATGGTACTGATGGCCATTGTCAATGGAGAATGGCCCTAGCCTGAGTTCCTTTCTGTCTTTGTGGATGCGCCCGTCACTTTGTTCGTACCTTCTTGACTTAGGCTTTCAATTAACAGGACTTACTTTATAGCCTTGTCGCCCTGTCGCTAGCAGAAGCTAAGTGCTTGAAAAGCACGCCTTTCTGTGCAACAGTCCACCAGTGGCGAAAGAAAGGGTTACCGTACATACGAAGGGAAAAAGAGATATTGATTCAGTCGGAGGTAAATTTTTCGATGAACAGAAGTAGATGCACAATAAGATTTACCACCCCCAATATCCCCTCCCCTCCCTGTGCTCACCCCAACACCTCTGTTCTGTTAATCCCACCCTGCCGAACTCCCACGCTCTCCCCTTTGCAACCCACTGCCCAGTCGAATCCCTTATGCCACCTCGACGAACCAAAGAAGGGTGTTTGATCCGATCATTTTCAGATTATAGAGATTTGAATGGCTTGGAATCATTTTCAAATCTAACATATATATGGTAGAGATGGGGGTGGTATTTGAGGTCATTGTTCTCTTCAACTCGGGAACACGAAGTTGGAATCGCTTTGTGTTGACAAGACAAATGGCATATCATAGGCATTGCAAATGCCCGAACGATTTATATAAAAGAATATGCATTCTGTGCTCGTATACAAAATTAGTTTCCTGCCTCAGACCACCAGTAGATTTCTTTCTGGACCAAAGCCACAAGATCAACAATCCAAGAAACATTTATAGTTATACACACGGCAATGTAAACAATCCAGATGAAAAACGAGAGTAATAACATACTAAACATCCATAACATGCTTTTTGAGGAGATAACGATGTTCAAACATTTACAACCAGTTGCAGAAGTAGAAAAAGAGAAGCTTAGTTGAAGGCATTTTACATTAGTCTCATCTCCTCTTAACCAAGCCTGAGCCGCTCTCCCGAGACTCCACCAGTGAAGCTCTTGGAGCCTGCTCTACAAAATCCAAAATGTTGCTCTGTATCATATCATCAATCTTTCCTTGTCCCTTGGATAAACCATCACACATCTCTTTGTTCTCATCTGCTCTCTTGAAGTTTTTGTCCCTAGGGTCCAATAAATCCAGGCCTCCATCTGAAGTTATCAAATCCTTTAATTGTTCAGCTACTACCTGCGATCTTGTTAACTCACAGCTATCAAAGTGATCAGAGTCTAATAAAGATACATATTTATCTTGCAAAGTCCGAGATTCTACTACGTTATGCCTAAACATGAGGGATAGAGTAGATATGCCCAACATAATGAGCCTCCTTAAAAATGCAAAGAGTGTTGGGCTAGCAACTGCGCTTCTGATGTCGAAGTAAAACATCGGTACTCGACTCCCCAGACTGATTAGGAAATGCTTCCATGTCTCGCAGTAACGAAGAGGGCTGGCGCCTCCCTGTCTACAAAGTTCCGTTAGACAAATCATGAGTAATCTGGTTCTAAGTTCTAACAAAGAATATCACGTACATCAAGATATACTTACATTTAGGGGTATGTAAGGATGGATCACATATCCAACAATCAAGCCGACTAAACAAGAACCAACCAGACACAGACCCAGAGCCCAAGCAGAGGCCATCCCCAGACCTGAAAAAAAAAATATGAAGAATGTAATATTGTACTTTTAATTGATATTAAGACTAACACAAAGATACTTCAGCTAACACCAATCTCAGAAGAGTGAAATCTATTATCATAAAGAACTACATATCCATGTACATATATGATTCAGGAAGTATTCATCTTTATACGTGAAAACATTAGCACTGTTTTATATCGAAATGAACTTACTAGCAACCATTCAACTTTCAACGTACCCTGCTCCTGTAGCATGGGTTTATGGGTTGAAGTAACATAAGGCCAAAAGAAAAATACACCCAGAAAACTTCGTTCATAATCATGTTCAATAAGATAAAACTAACAAATATAGTTACCAAGCTCTCTAATTCATAAGTTCTAAAAGATTACCCGATTGAGAACCACTTGCACAATCCTCTGGCTTCAAATCAATCCGACGGACCAATTTATTACCATGATCAGAGATCATCAGAGCACATTTTTCAGGTATAAAAGCCAACTCAATATCATCAGAGAATGAAGCGTTTTGTGCCGGTCCATCTGCACGGCCAGGCTTTGATGAATAACCACCAGCAATCGTGGTCACACCTAAAAAGGCGTTACCAAGAGGTCAATATTTAATTATTTATTCACATATAACCATAAGTAGCATCCTACAATTGACCTATTTCGAAATCATTTCAGATTGAACTATATGATGGATGTCCAATTCTTTCTGAGCCTGATTCTGATATCCAAGTGGTTTTCAAAGAAATTTGGTTTGTATGAGAGTAGACTCTCTGCTTCGGGGAAAAAATGTGCTATTACTTCCCTCCACCAGCCTAGTTTCTCAAGTAAACAATACGGCAAACAAATGCTTGAAAAAACAATTGTCTTCCCTCAAAGTGGACATCAGAAGCTACCCCTTCTGTTTGGGTAACTTTCCAGCACATATTAATGCTTTTAGGAAAATTGAAAGCGATGATAAATTGACTTTGAGTGTTGCACATAATTAAATCAAGGGTTTTTTTCTTCACACACACGCATACGCACGCACTCACACTGTCACGCACACACACAGACAGAGAGAATAGTATGAATTGATAAAGCATATTTGGTTGCGCAAACAGCAGTCCGTAGAGATATATACCTGACTTGCTAATCTTTCTTATGGCATGATTATTTCTCATATCAGCAACATACACATTCCCTTTGGAATCAACCGCAAAACTCTTCGGCTTGTTAAACGTTGCAGAACCCAAATCACCATCCAAATACCCTTCAAACCCAGTGCCCGCATACCCTTTGATCACAATATCTGAGCACAAAAATCACATAAAACAATTCAGGAACGGATCCAGAATTCAAACAGATCTTCACACTTAAATTAAGTAAATATAAATTAGAAACAAACTCTATTAAAATTGCGAGCATCACCCAATGAACTCTATACCAATTAAGGGATTTTTCAAATGTTTAAGTCCGATCACCCAGATTCATCGTTGCATAACATGAAACCCGAAGACTATGATGTATTTAACTAAAAGAAATAGTTGATTTGAGTACCTTGGGAAGTGTTAAACGAGCCGGTGTAAAGGGAACTGTTGGATGAGTCGAGGATGATGAGATCGGACGACCCAGGTAGAGGAAGGATGGAGTGAGGATTTACGTTTTGTTTGTTGCCGTCGAGGACTGTGGTCACTGTGTAACCTTCTTCGAAGACGATGTCAGCCGAGACTGTAAGCACAACAAAAAAAAAAGGTGGAAATTTTAATAAATAAAACCATTGGTGAACAAATAAAGCTGTAAAGTATGATGTACCGTGAGTGAAAGTTAGGTTAACGATGAGGATGAGGATGGGGAGGGCGTAGAGTGAAGCCATGGTGATCGCTTAATGTGAAAGCTTTAGCCCACTGATGAAGCCAACTTTTCCGTGTGTGTGTGTGTGTTAAGTCAGAAGAAGTAACCTTTTTTATGTTAGGTGAGGATGGGGTTGGGGGTGGTTTTATTCCCTCAAGTTCCAATTGGGCACCGTAATGCAAGCTAGTATAAATGTATAATGATATGGCTTATTACAACTTACATCCTGAAACATTATTTGAATTTGAATTTATATTCTTAAAGTTTAAAAATATTAATTTATACTCTGAAATATATAAATACATATGAATGTGCACTTAACATTAATTGTCATTTATTTTGCCGTTAAAATTTTTTGGGTTAATTATAAATTACACTCCTCAAAGTTTAAATATTTAACATTTATGATTCAAAAAATATTTAATTCGTTTATACTCATTGAATAGTTATCAATTATATCGTGTCATAACATTTTCGTATCGTGTTCAAAAAATATTTTTAACACAAAAAATATTTTCGTATCGAATCAATTGCGTTGTATCATATATTTTACGTTTATGACAATTCATAAAATATATTATTTAATACTTGTTAAATAACTATTTATTGTGTACAGTTGTGTTATTCATATATAACTTTAATTTGATCGGACAATTAAAAGATTTGTGTCTAACTGTAGACGAAAAATAGTTATTTAACGAGTATTGTAGGAAAAAAATAGGTATTTTATAATTTTTTTTTCAAGTTTTAAAAAAAAATTTTATTGATTTGAACACGACACGAATATGTTATGATACGATACAATTGAGAACTATTTAACGAACTTTAATTAATGGAATTCTTTTTTGATCATAAATATGAAATATTTAAACTTTGAGAGATATAATTTATAATTAGTCCAAGCTTTTTTAACAGTAAAATGGATGAAGTTAATCTCAGGTGTACATTGATACGAATTTATGTATTTAAGGGTGTAAATTAATATTTATAAACTTTAAAGATGCAAATTAAAATTTGAGTGATCTTTCGGGGTACAAGTTGAGATTAACCCTCAAAGATATATTCCGAACAAAGGTGGTTAGTCTTTACGAATTGTGAAAAATATCGAATTTGAGATTTTTTATTTTCAAAAAATAGATTTGACCATTAGATCATTCCTAAGGTTTAAAAAAAAGAAAAAAAATAAATTAGAGGGAGAAAACAATGTTTATTATACCACATACTCTTGGAGAGACTGAATATCCAGTTTGTCTTTGATGGTATTGTGATAATGGGTTCGACAATCCCAAATCAGTAACTATAGTTTAAATCAAATATTTCACTGTGGGTGAGAATATCAAAGTAACCATTAACTATCATTTTTAAGTAGGAAAAAAATTTATTGTTAGAGGTGAGAACGATGAGCTTTGATGGGCCAGGCCCAAAAAGCCCAAAATCATACTGAAGCCCAGTTGCAATTAAAGGCTCAAACTTATGAAGACTCAGGCCCAATAAGACTCAAGCTCAATTAAGTGCACCATGGAGCTGCCTCGGCTTAGCTACAAGATCCAGAGAGCACCCTTACCTTCTCTACCACCTTGGAAGCAGTCAACTTGGACCGGGTCTTGTGGGGAGCTCCTCAACGGCCACACCCGTTGAGGAGAATCTGCAAGTTCCACCAGGATAGCCAGATAGTTGCCACTTAATAGCTCCACTTTGTTGGAGAATGGCTATTAAATGTACGCCCCACCAGCACTTGGGGGGCATCACCTTCTACAGAGCATAAAACTCCTCTTCCTCTCCAATCTGTAACACTCCGTTCACCGGAATCAATAAAATATCGGCAACTCTCTGCCATTCCAAAGTGGACGTAGGTCAAATTGACTGAACCACTATAAATCACGTCTCCCTCTACTTTAATTATTGCTTAATTTCTAAATTACTTGACTAGTGGTGTGCAAAGTCAATTTTGTGCATCATCAGTTTGGCGCCGTCTGTGGGAAACGACAAATTTCTCATTTTTAAACACTGTGAACCAATGGCGATCACGACCCGATCGATGAACCAACATGAAGACAATCCTACACGAGAGGAGGAGGTTGCTCCTCCATTTACCAACCCTGTCCCGAACACTCCAGCACCAAATTCTCAGCAAATGTTGGAGACCATGCAGCAGCTGGTGGCACAAAACCAGTAGATACTGCAACTCATGCTCGCTGGACAAGGAGGAGCACAACTTGGTGGAGCACAGCTCGGAGGACCTCAAGGAGCCCCACATCCTGAGGGTCAAGGAGCTCCACACCTAGGAACTCCACACCCTGCTGCTCCGCACCATGCTGCTCCACACCTAGGCGCCCCCTTTGGAGTCCCCCTGGGCGCCCCACACAGAGGAGCCCATCACGAGGGATTTTCACCTCCTCCTCCTGCTTCTCACGGTGGAAACCCCCATCTCCAAGAGGATGAAGGCGAGAATCAAAGCATGGAACATGGGAGTCACTTCCATGTTCATTCCAGAGGAGCTCCCAATCATTGGGATGAGAAAATCAAAGAAGTACAAAATCAGCTAGGTGACGTCTTCAATGCCATGAAGGCGCAAGGACCTGAGACTGTGGACTATCTTGTGAGGCGAACTGACACGCCTTTCAAGCCGGACGTGGCGAACTACCCCCTCCCTCAAAAGTTTAAAATGCCGTCGGTGGAGACCTTTGACGGGAAGAAAGATCCACTGGACCATCTAGAGACTTACAAGACCCTAATGCAGCTGCACAGTGTCCCCGACGAAATCATGTGCAGAGCATTCCCAACCACTTTGAAGGGATCTGCTCGACAGTGGTTTGCCAAGCTCGCTCCGGCCTCTATATCCTCCTTCGCTGAGTTGAGCAGGTCGTTCGTGTCACACTTCATCGGAGGGCGCCGCCACCAGAAGCCCGTTACTCACCTGCTCAGCATAAAGCAGGACAAGGACGAAAGCCTGAGAAGCTACCTCACTCGTTTCAACGAGGAGGTCCTTCAGGTAGAAGAACCCGATGACAAGGTGTCCATGACTTCATTCTTGGGAGGCCTCCGCTCTTCAAGCTTCCTATTCTCGGTGATGAAGCGACCACCAAGGAGCATGTCGGAGCTACTAGCCAAAGCCCAAAAGTACATGAATGCAGAAGACATCACGAGGGCCAGACGAGGGGAGACATCCAGAACAGGGGAGAAGAGAAAGGAAAGAGACAGAGACGACAAGAAGTGTGAAACCCCGGAAAATTTAAACTTTGATGAATAAGGGTAAAATGGTAAATTGCCACTCCGGCTGTAAAACTGAATTTTTCTAGAACTCGGATGACGAAACGGACTTCACCGTTGGATTCGTCTCGCGAAATCTAATGGACATGTAAAATTTCGTCGAATTCCGAGATAGTCGGATTTTTCGCGTTTTACGAGACGGTCGGGTCTCGGGTGACCCCAAAAACGAAATTTTGGGCAAAATGTGAGAAATGTGAAAATAATAAAATTAAAGTTCATAGAAAATATTTTGAACTTAAACTGGAGCGAAATTTAATCGTTTCGGGATTTAAACGGAACCCGAATAAGTGGAGACGTGTGGCGCGATTAGGGCCGCACATTCCGGGACTATAAATAGGGGTTTATTTTTGATATTTTGCAAGAAAATATCACATTTGTTCCCTTGGTTCAGCCGTTCAAAGAGAGAGAGAGGGAGAAGAGAGAGAAAAGGGTTTCTTAACCCTTTCTCCGGCGATTTCTCCGGCCTCCGTCGAGCTAGAAGGGAGAAGTGATCTACGCGACGAGGGCTATGCGTGGGTACCAAAAACAATGGTTTTCACCGAAGGTGAAAAGATGGAAGTGTACGAAAATCAAGCTTCGAGTTGGTTTTCGGGTCTTGGGAGCTTCCTACGTCGTTCCTCACGCTACAAGAGGTAGGGGTTTCCTACTTTGGTTTATCCCGAACGAATGTGTATTGGAAATGGGTAGGGTGTTAGAGGTCAATGACCCTTGCCTATTTTGATTTAATTGGTAAAAGAATGGATAGGTTGTTAAGAAAGTACACTTACCTATTGATGCAATTGGGGTAAACTAATTTTATCCTAAATTGTTTAATAGAAATTGCCTATAGGAATTTCTTGAGAGAAATTGAACAACTTATGTGATAACATGTTGTTTGCCTAGAAGGTGTTTGTTTAAATGCCTTGGTTGTGGAATTGGTTGTTATTCCAACGAAATTGTGATAACATGTTTAGATGAGTAGAGCTATGTGAAATTATGCACTAAGATGACAATATATGCTCCTTGATGTATTGACATGGTTAAGGAATTTGGTAGTTATATGTTATTGATATAATTGCCATGAATGTGAACATGTGAAACTATGAATTAATTGTCCATATGGCATTCATATCATATGGCACATGGCATGGATATGCAATGGTGCATTACATTGCATTGACATGGAATCATTTATTTCATGGGTGAGTGCATGGTTGACGTCGATACCCGGCATGGTAATTGACGCAAGGAGTAGTCCAAGTTGCATACATTGCATATGGGACATGGTGTGGCATCACATTCATGGGATGTTAGCATGGGTGTGGGTGTGTTTGTGCATGGGTATTGTACCACAATCTATGTGGTATTAAATGCAGGTGGACATGAAAAGAGTTGCTCATTGGCGGTCATAGCATATTGGGCATAAGGTTGTGTCACATTCATGGGAGTCATTCATGAGTGTGGGTGCATGGTTGATATCAACACCACACTTGGTGATTGACGGTATGGCTTGGGAAAAGTTGGGTCGAAGACCTAGCTAAGCCGCTTGATTGCATGATAAATTGGGTCGGGATGAGCAAGAAAAGGCATGACGACCTCTCGGGTGCAAGGCCCGGTGATTTGGGGGGTGCACTCCATTGGTATAAGAGTCCATAAAGTGTACGGGTGTGGAAGACCCTTGGTATGAGTCCATGAATTGTCCGATCCCAAGAAAGACCCTAGTTTTGAAAATGTCATTTGATGTAAACATAAATGATGGAATGAAACACTTTGACATTAGCATTGTGTTGAGGAGTCAGGGAGGGCTCGGGTTGAGTACATGAGTCTCATCTCATTTCATGGGGCTTAGGTAGCCTGGTTTAACATACATGACATTGACATGTAAAGGGAGTCAGAGTGGACTCGGGTTGAGTGCACATGGGTGGGTCTCACCTCATTCATGGCATGACATTATAGCATTACATCATTTAATTGTATATTATTTGATGGAATGGTTACGGATTTATGGATGTTGCATGTGAACATTTTATATGTATATAGGTTGAGGAGTAGCCTCTGTAGGAAATACTCTACTGGGCGTTGGCTCACCCTATACGGGAACACATTTCAGGTGCGGACTATACGCCGGTGGGAGACCCTCATACGGGACCCCAAGAATGAAGAAAAGCCGACTTGTGGCTTTTATGGTTTAACTTGTAAAGTTTTCGTATAAATTCCATTTTAATGTGTAAATATATGGAATTGTATTAAATGGACTTCCATGGACTTTTTATAATGTAGAAAACAAGAATATATATGTTTGGGTGACCTTGGAAAGGTTTGAAATGAGTTGGAAATGAAAAATTATTGAAATGGACAAAATCTGTCTTTGACTACCGGTAGTCAACAGGTAGTCGTGGACCAGAAGGGTACAACTACCGGTAGTCAACAAGTAGTCGTTGGTCCAGAGGGTTCCAGCTACCGGTAGTTAACAGGTAGTCGTGGTCCAGAAGGTTCCAGCTACCGGTAGTCGATAAACAGCTACCGGTAGTCAGTCCAAAAATTCTAAAATTTTAAAATTGTTTTGCCAAGCTTTGGGCTTTGAATTTCCTTCCTTTAAATGATCAAATTGGACCCTAATGGGGTATGAATCATGGTGTGTTGGACTGGGGTTGGATCAAATGAATGTTGAACCGAATTTTCATTGTGGGTTATAACCACGGTTTAGGGATGTTATTGATGTGGTATCGGGTTAAGCGATATCCACGGATGTTTCCGCGGGTTGACGGGTTGTCAACGGTTAATAAAGGACCTCCGGATAATTGGGGTGTCACAAGAAGGAGACTAGCAATAAGCACAACAGGACAGAGAGGGTACCTGTCAGGGACCGACTTGGTCCTGCTCCTCAAAGGGACCGACTTGGTCCTGTTCCTCAGAGGGACCGACAAGCCTTTACTCCCCTCAACGCCGCTGTCGGGCACATCTTATGCCAGATCCAGGAGGACCCCGCAGTAAAGCGGCCTGGGAGGATGAAGTCTCCCCCAAACCGCAGGAACCTAAGCAAGTACTGTCGCTTCCATCGCGACCATGGTCATGACACCGACGATTCTTATGACCTTAAAAGGCAAATTGAGGACCTCATTCAACGTGGACACCTTCGCCAGTATGTAGCCGGAAGAGGACAAGCACCGCCTCCACCTCACAATCAGGAAGATCCACAGCCCATTGGGGAGATCCACACCATCTCGGGAGGACTAGCAGGAGGTGGAGAGTCACTTTCTGCAATGAAGGCCCATGCCAGAAAGGCGAGGCACTTCGACGAGTTGCGTCCATCCAAGGCGCTGAAGCAGGGCGACAGTGAGGTCATATCCTTCTCGGTTAGGGACTTGGAAGGAATCCAGCACCCCCATGATGACCCCCTGGTGCTTACCATGACCGTGGCCAATTTCCAAGTGCGCAGGATCTTGGTGGATAGTGGCAGCTCTGCAGACATTCTTTTCGCAGAGGCTTATGACAAGCTCAGCCTGGGCAGGGAGAGACTGCAACCTATCAGATCACCACTCATTGGTTTCTCAGGGGAGAAGGTATATCCCCTTGGGTCCGTCACTCTTCCTGTCACAGCCGGAGCAGCACCCCGAAGCTCCACCGTCATGGTCAATTTCTTGATAATAGACTGTCCGTCAGCCTACAACATTATTCTGGGGCGACATGCTCTTAACACATCAAGAGTTGTGCCCTCCACTTATCATCTCATCCTCCGTTTTCCAACCCCAAATGGAGTCGGAGAGATCAGAGGAGACCAGTTAGCGGCAAGGGAGTGCTATGTCTCCTCTATGAAGACCAGGAAGCCACAGGAAGCGTTGCAAGTTGAAATCCTAGATCCGAGGGATGATTCCACCATAGAAAGAGGAGAACCGGTGGAGGAGCTCACCCCCATGGTTTTGGATGAAGATCACCCAGACAGAAGAGTATACGTTGGCTCTTCCCTTTCTGTAGATCTGGTTGGCCCGCTAATAGATTTTTTGAGACGTAACATGGACATCTTTGCATGGTCGCATGCAGACCTGGAGGGCATCGACCCAGAAGTGGCCACACACCGCCTCAATGTTGACCTACGCCACAAGCTTGTTCGCCAAAAGCTGAGGGGCACCTCCACTGAAAGGGCCCAAGCTATGGACAAAGAGGTAGGAAAACTAATAGACAACGGGGCCGTCAGAGAAGTAGCATATCCTGAATAGCTCTCCAACGTAGTGATGGTCACTAAGACTAATGGGAAGTGGCGCCTCTGCGTCGACTTCACAGAACTTAACAAGGCGTGCCCAAAAGACAGCTACCCGTTACCACGGATCGATCTCCTCATCGACGCAACCGCTGGGCATGAATTGCTCACTTTCCTGGATGCATACTCTGGGTATAATCAGATTAGCATGTACCCCTCGGACCAGGAGAAGACATCATTCATTACTCCAAATGGGACCTACTGCTATAGGGTTATGCCCTTCGGGCTAAAAAACGCGGGAGCAACCTACCAACGGTTGGTGAACAAGATGTTCGAGTTTCAAATTGGGCGAACGATGGAAGTATATGTGGATGATATGTTGGTGAAAATTCTCCTAGCAGTAGACCACATCAATCACCTCCAGGAAACCTTCAGTGTCCTGAAGTCCTATCACATGAAGCTCAATCCTGAGAAGTGTGCTTTTGGCGTGGGGTCAGGAAAGTTTCTGGGCTTTATGGTCAATCAGAGGGGGATTGAAGCGAATCCAGACAAGATCAAGGCCATCCTTCACATGAAGACGCCTTCCTCAACCAAGGAGCTCCAGCGCCGCAATGGGAGAATCGCAGCACTTAATAGGTTCGTCTCCAAGTCTGCAGACAAATGTCTCCCTTTCTTCAAAATTCTCCGAAAGGCTTTTGAGTGGGGACCCGAGGCAGAAGAGGCCTTCCAAAGACTCAAAGCTTATTTGGCTACACCTCCCCTCCTGTCACATGCCACTCCAGGAGAAGCTCTCCATCTATACCTTTCTGCTTCCTCTTCAGCAGTAAGTTCCGTGCTCATCAGAAACGATAACGGAACACATAAACCCATCTATTATGTGAACATGGCATATCGAGGGGCAGAAGTGAGGTATTCAGAGCTAGAAAAGCTAGCACTCGCCCTGGTCACGACTGCAAGACGACTACGACATTACTTTCAGAGCCACATCATAGTTGTCATCACAGACCAACCTCTGAAAAGTGTCATGGGGAAGCAGGACGTATCCGACAGACTTCTTAAGTGGGCAGTAGAGCTCGGCGAGTTCGATATTCAGTACCAACCAAGAGCTGTCATCAAAGCACAAGCCCTTGCAGATTTCGTTGCCGAGCTTACACCATCAGAGGAAGGAAGCAACGAGGATACCCAGGCAACATTTCCAGGCGCCCAGGTCCTTCCAGGCACCCAGATTGACTCTCTAGGCGCCCAAGCAACTCCTCCAGGCTCCCAGGCTGGTCCTTCTGGCATCCAGGCAGCTCTTCCAGGTGCCCAGTCTCCCATATTAATCTCAAAACCCTGCTCTATTTTACTTTGGAAACTCTATGTAGATGGCTCCTCTACTAGTGAAAGAGGAGGAGCGGGCCTAATACTGATCAGCCCAGATGGCACAACTCTCAAGTATGCAGTAAAGCTTCACTTTATTGCCTCCAACAATGAGGCAGAATACGAAGCCCTCCTCTCTGGATTAAAATTGGCAGTTGAAATGGAAGCCCAGCATCTTGCCGCTTACAGTGACTCCCAGCTGGTAGTTAATCAGGTAAATGGCGAGTTTGAAGCGAAGGGAGCCAGAATGCAGGAATACCTTAGTATGGTAAAAAGCTTAATCACGAAGTTCCAATATTTCCAAATCTGTCACATCCCAAGAGAGGACAACATGGCTGCAGATGCACTCGCCAGACTCGCCTCATCCTTGGAGGCTCCACCAGGAGAACCGGGACCAGCATTCATTGGTCACCAATTCGAGCCAAGTGAGTTGGACATGGCGGCCACAAACGTCAACTGCGCATCAGCTGAGTCAAATTGGATGACCCCACTAAGGGCATATCTCCAAGAGGGTGTGCTGCCAGATGATCCCCTAGAGGCCAGGAAACTGAGGATAAGAGCCTCCAAGTTCACCATCATGCGAGACACTTTGTATAAGAAAGGCTATTCCTTACCATTGCTGCGGTGCCTTTCTCCCGAAGAAGCTCACTATGCCCTGCGAGAGATCCACGAGGGGATCTGTGGGAACCATTCTGGAGGGCGCTCCCTTGCCCACAAGGCACTCAGACAAGGCTACTTCTGGCCTTCCATGGCAAGGGACGCCAAGGAGTTCTCGAAAAAGTGTGACAAGTGTCAACGTTTTGCAACTGTGTCTAGGCAACCACCAGATGAGCTAACAACCATTTCAAGTCCATGACCTTTCTCCAAGTGGGGCATCGACATCCTAGGCCCTTTGCCCCTCAGCAAAGGACAGTGCAAGTTCGTGGTGGTGGCAGTCGACTATTTCACCAAGTGGGCAGAAGCGGAACCCTTAGCCAAAATCATAGACGCAAAGATCAAAGATTTTATTTGGAAGAACCTGGTTTTTCGTTTCGGGATTCCTTATGCCGTGGTTAGTGATAACGCCAAGCAGTTCGACAATAAGCTGATGAACTCTTTCTGCGCCGACCTTCAGATAAAACAACCTCACTCCAGCCCAGCACACCCGCAGACAAATGGACAAGCAGAGGTCATGGTGAGAACAGTGCTACGCAACTTAAAGACAAGGCTTGAAAGAGCGAAGGGTCTTTGGGTGGACGAGCTACCAGGCGTATTGTGGGCCTATCGAACTACGCCAAGAACCCCTACTGGGGAGACCCCTTTCTCCCTCGCCTTTGGAACTGAGGCGGTCATCCCTGTGGAGATAGGGGTACACTTTCTAAGGGTGCAGCACCACAACCCCATCACCAACGATGAAGGACTCCGCATCAACCTCGACTTGGTGGAGGAAGCAAGAGAGATGGCTGTGGTCCGCAACGCGGAGTACAAACAACGCATGACAAAGTACTACAATTCGAGGGTGAAGCCTCGTTCCTTCCAACCAGGGGACTTGGTCCTCAAGAAAGTGATCCTCGCCACAAAGGATGCACGCGAAAGGAAGTTGGGGCCAAATTGGGAAGAACCATACCTTATAACAGAGGTAGTGAGGCCGGGCACCTACAAGATCCAGAATTCGGAGGGGAAAGTCTTACTCCATCCATGGAATGCGGAGCACCTGAAGAGGTATTATCAATGACACCTTGAGAGTATCAAAGTAGTGGAAGTTGGGACTTGATTTTATCTTTTCTATTTTCGAGTCATTACTCAATATTCAATGTACCTTTTTCGGGAATTATTACTCAATATTGCTTTATATGAGCAATAAGTCAATAAAATTTTCTGTCACTTTACTCCAAAAAAATCTTGTGCATTTTCATTCAATTTCAAAGGAGTATCAGTACAAAAGTAAGACTATAAACTGTCTTTCTAAAAAAAAAAAAGTCCCAGCACTCTAATTACTCTCACGGTCGTCATCCTCCTCCTCCTCCTCGTCCTCAGCATCGTGCTCAGCATCATCAGAGCCTTCATCTCCATCAGCAGGCGCCTCAGTGGGCACGAAGCCTGAAAGGTCAATACTCGGGTAAGAAACAGAAATCCTTCCCCGGAGTTCCTCATAACCGTCAATAAAAGCATCAGCAAGGCTATTCTCCAGAACCACCTCAGCCTGAGAAGCCTTCTCCTGAGCTGCCTTCACTTCTGCATTTGCACTCACGTAGGCAGCCTCGCTGAGCATGGCCCTTGCTCGCATCTCTGCAAACCTCTCAAGATCCACCTCATCTTTCTTCTGAGCTGTCTTCACCTCTGCCTCGACTCTCAAGCAAGCAGCCTCACTGAGCATGATCCTCTTGCGGGTCCCTACAAGCTCAGCTTCTCTGAGCGCGTCCCTCTCACGGGTCGCCAACAGCTCAGCCTCAAGCTTGGTCGCCCTCCCACGGGCCTCTACAAGCTCTGTCTCTCTGAGCGCGTCCCTCTCACGGGTCGCCAACAGCTCAGCATTAAGCTCAGCCGCCCTCTCATGGGACGCCACTAGCTCAACCTGGGAAGTCCTGCCGGCAGCTTCAAGCTCAACAATCTTCTCCTGAGCAGCTAGAAGCTGCTTTGTTATAGTCTCATGACTAAGCTTCAGATGGTTATAGAAATGAACCCTTGTGAGCAAACATACAGACGCGGTCGAAGCCTGGAAAAGAAATAAGATAGATGAATAACAAAATACATAAATGATGATCGAATAAAGGGAACTGCAGACCCTTACCTGAGCCAGTCCTTCCAAGAATGTGTTGATAACTCCCTGAGTGCCTAGCATACTAATCTCATTAGCTTCGGGTGGAAATACGAATCTCCCAAGTTTTTCCCTGATAACTTGCGGATTGCCCAGCATGGGACCATTCTGAATCGGCGTCCTCGTAAAAGCCATCGCAGGAGGAGTGGATGAACAAGAGGTAGAAGATGAAGCCAAAAAGGAAGACTCTGGAATAGGAGATGCAACGGGAGGAGTCCCTCCCTGAGTAGGCACCACCGTAGGAGAACCCCCAAGAGAGCACACCACAGGCGGAGTCGTTGAAGAAGTTACCTGAGGGGTATCACCCTTCCTCGCCACCTTAGAAGGAGGGGGACTCCTACTAGGATAGCGAGACACTACCGTTGTTCTATTCGCTGCAAAAGTAAGGAAGGATTATTTAGATGAATAACACCAAGTAAAAGAGAAGGATGTATAAGAGATTCAGCATACCTTTTCTTTTCAAAGCAGAGGCACCAAAGTTCGGAGAGGGAGCAACGACCTTAGCATCCTTGGGCAAAAGAGCACCCACATCTTTGTGAGGACAAGCCTTCACGGCCTCCAGCTTCCATTCTTGGTCCTTGGATAGGACAGGCATATCTGCAAAATAATCGTGAGCATATATACATATAAAAAAAAAAAAAAGTACATGCACGGCATACCGGGTCTTATAGCTGCACCCCACCGTGATGGTACCAAGGCCCTGTCGGCCTCAGCAGCCCACTCTCCACCAACAAAAAAGAAACGGGATTTCCAGCTGTGGCAATTAGAGCACAAACCCGTAAGCATCGTACCACTTCTCGTGGTAAAATAGTACCACCCTCTATTTGGAGCAGGGGTCTCGCTCAAGTTATAAGCTGCATAGAACTCCGCAGGAGAAGCTTCTTCACAGTGCACCTTCCTCCACAATGCAAGAAAGCCCAACAAGACTCTCTAACCATTAGGAGCTAACCGCCCCGGGGTCAAGGAAAAATAATGTAAAATGCCGCAAATAGGATATGACATAGGGAATCTAAGCCCAGCCTCAAGCATCTACTCATAAACAACAATATCACCAGAGGAGTCGTCGCAAGCAAGCTCACCCGTCTCAGCCCGGTGACACAACACAGTCGGAGGAATATGATAAACAGAAACAAGTCTCAAAATATCCTCGCTCGATTTGAACAGACTAAGAAGTGTATTTACCTTGGACCCGCCACCATCAGGTTCCACTCTGCCTTTGCGTTTCTCCTTTCGTGGCCATAAGGAGTGGCCTGAGTCACCACCTGAGAGGTCTTGATTAACCCTAAATTGTGTGTAAATTAAAATGATAAGTACTCACTTTTGTAAAAATAAAACAAATAAATATTATGAATTATGTTTTGGGTGTGAATTAAAGTTTTTAATAAATTATGTTAAAGATTGTAGGGTCAAATACAGAAATACTAGAAAGTACAAGACAATTTTGCAAAGCTGGAAATGACGAAGGACTCAATAAAGAAACTTGGACCAATGGGAGCATGACACTTGGACCAATAAGAAAAAGACATGTGTACCAATGGAAGCAAGACAAGTGGCAGCCCAAGACGGTGACACCTAGCATCACTGCAAAGCACAACCTTCTGGAAGGTTGTGAGGTGGAAGCTCCAGACGACGACACCTAGCCCTACTGCAAGACATAACCTTCCTAAAGGGTGTGATGACCTTCCTAAACCCCCCCTCCCCTTGGCCGTGCACCTCCCCCCTCTATAAATAGGGGCTGAATTCTTACATTTCCTATAGAAGACAAACTCCAAAAACAAAAGCCTTCACACCTTGCCTCCATTATCTAGCCTTTCCACACCAAGTCTTCCTTTGTTCTTTTTTTCTACATACAGTTACCTCCAACATACAAAATCAGCCCCTTATTCATACAAAACCAGCCGGCCTCCAAGCTCCAAAGGAAGAACACCTTAGAGAAAGATAGAGAGAAAAGAGAAAGGAATAGCCGGTGTGTGACACCCTTTCCGTATTTCTACATTTCTGTTGTAATCTTTCTATTCGGACAGTTGAACTGCCGCCACTTTTGTGTCTTGAATGATAATAAAAGTGGTTGTGTTTCAAGTGTTCTTTGTGAAAGAAGTTCTATTTTAATTTCTGTTGTAATGAATACTACCCGCACTTCTTACTTTTCTATAGTAATGGAGTGTGAGTAGTCGTTTATACCCTTCAACTAGGGTAAACATATGTATAATATTGCTTAAGTTCTGGAAATGCTAATGTTTTATTTATATGTTTATATATATATATATAACTAGACTGACAGTCTAACAACCACGGTGTTCCTATTGGTATGGCTCTGCTTCCACTGGAATACTGAGGATGTTTAACTGGCGGTTATGTAACCAGCTTTCCTAAGAAGTTGCTGGGTTATGTTATATATATATATAAATTATATACTTAGACTGACAGTCTAACAACCACGGTGTTCCTATTGGTATGGCTCTGCTTCCACTGGAATACTGAGGATGTTTAACTGGCGGTTATGTAACCAGCTTTCCTAAGAAGTTGCTGGGTTATGCTATACTACCACCAGTTCGCTTAAGACGCGGCTGTGTTATGGTTTATTATATAAACAAGTAACAATCATAACATCAAGGGAATAACTCAAGTATTCTTCATGAATGGCTTGTCCTTCTGGATTGCTTGGGTTAATCAATTGAAGGGGATATAACCAGCTTTCCTAAGAAGTTGCTGAGTTATTATTTATACCACCAGCTAGCCTAAGAAGCTGCTGTGTTATGATTTATATACATCAAACCTGCCGATTGACTTACCAGTAACATGGGAGTTAATTGTTGTGAGATAACATTTCCATTAACTTAAGCAATACAAAGCATATGGATCCCTAAACTGAAGGGTATATTTTATATTCCTGTCATCACTCTGCTTTATTTACGCACTTTATTTTCATCTTTATTAAGCTAAGCTCACATCACAAGCTATCAAACGATATTCTGCTTCAAACAACACTTTTAATATTTTTATTTTATTTTAAGTTTTAAATTACTAAACAACTCTCTGTGAGATCGATACTTGGACTTAAAACCGAGAAAACTACAATTTGACCACTTATACTTGGGTGTAAAATAATAATATAATTTAGACACACTAAAAAGTGCGAATCAGGTCTCCAGACACACTTGGTGGAATCGAACCGTGATCACCAAAAGCTGCTCCCAAAACTTCCTTGTCGCCTGCAGTTTTCGGCCCAGCAACTGGAGAGGTGCCTAGCCCTTCAATGTGGTGCAAAACAGCACTTTTGGCGCACAGATCATCGCCTGGAGTAGCGCTCAAATCTGCTCTTGCACCGTTTTCAGCGCCCAGGCAGCCCCTAGGGGCGCCCATGCTGCTGCCCAGCTCTCCAGGCCGCTCCCTGGCACCTCCAACTGAAGAAAGACTGCTATCCTGCGCGAAAACGGTGCCTCTGGCGCGCAGATCAGCGCCCAAAATGGCGCACAAATCTGCCCCTGCACCGTCTTCGGCGCCCAGGCAACCCATAGGGGCGCCCAAGCTACTGCCCAACTCGCATGTTGCATGCCCCCTGCGCTGAACAACCCCCACGCCAGCCTGCTGCACGTAGGGGTGTCAAACGTGTCGGGTTAAACGGATACGTGTCGGGTTAAACGGGTGACGAGTGAAAAACATGTAAACCCGTACACGACACGTTTAATAAACGGGTAAAAAATCGAAACACGAAGACGAACCGTTTAATAAACGGGTAACACGACACGACTCGTTTAACACGTCTAATTTTAAATGAGTCGAGTTGGGTCGGGTCGGGTCGGGCTAACACGGTAAACCACTCGTTTAACCCATTTACCTGTTTACCACCCGTTTGACCCATTTAACACGATAAACCATCCGTTTAACCATTTATCTGTTTATTTAAAAATGTTATATATCTTTATAAAACTAACAAAATAACACAAATAAATGTGATATCTAGAGATATCTCATATGAGTCATACCATACCACACCATATTATAAAGTACAAACTACAATCCAAAATATCCAAATTCTACCAACAACCATATTACAAATCATAAATACAATCCGACATAACAATCATATTACAAACCACAATCTCAAACAACTACAAATGTCATGATTCACAAAATCCCGTGAAAGATATCAAATCTCCACCTCCACGACAACGAGCAGATTCAACAACCAAATTCCCATGCCCTACACAAATTAAAATGAAATATTATATAACATCAATAATTAAATAGACTCATAACTAGATAAATATCAAAAACTTGACATTACCTCTCTTTAGTCATGATCAAGATGGGTAACATCAATGTGCTCACTGGAAACCAAGGAGAAATTAAGACTAACTGTAGATTTGTTAATTCTTAAGTTATGAACTCAAGCTTTGGTTTATAACCATTATATAAAATTATTTGACAACCACATATTAAAACAGTTAAAAAAACGGAATTATCACTAGGAAAGTAAAGATCAATCCTAATTTTTCAGTCAACCCAATTTAAATATAACTATTCTCAATGCCAAACTAGGCATCAAACTAAGGTCTTGAGATGATGTCTTCACCGTCAGACATCAGACCTGCTGAGTGATTCTTGAGATGATGTCAAACTAGAGGATTCTTGAGATGATGTCTTCACAGACGATAGCCGAGAAATGTGGAACAGTACCCCTGAAACTAGACAGGTCCAAAACTACCCCAAAAACACACTGTCGAAACTGAAAAAGGCAAAAAAACTCACTACTTGAACTGAACTGAACTAAACAGGGGCAAAAAACTCACTGTCGGCACTAAAAAATGGCCAAAAAACACACTCAGATCTGATCTAACAGCAACAAAGCACTACCAGAGGCCAAAAATGCGGCAGTTAAAATAAAACCAGCAGCCAAACAATGGTCAGAAACACAAACAGGAGGACGACACTCAGTTTCTTGCCAAAACACCTCCCAGATCCACTTTGGTTGCAATGAATCTAAATGGGTACTCCATTCTAGCCCTAGTCGAGTCTTACCAAAGAGATTCGACCCAAAAACTGCTGCAAAATTGCGCAAACCAGTCAGATCTGAAGCTGAAACTCTTTGGAGCCGAAAAACATTCAAACATTGGAAAGACCCACTAGATGACTTCAAAAAAATACAAGAAAATAATCATAATTCTTAGGAAAAAATTTCGAACCTAAGAGTTCAGCCGTGGTCAGCGATCAAGCTTGGAGGCTGTTCGGTGGCCAGCGATCGACCTTAACGCGTTCGGTTCAGTTCAGCGTAGATGGAGAGGAGCAACAACTAAGCTTGGAGATAGAGAGAGAGAGAGAAAGAAAGAGAGAAAGAGTGGAGAGGCTGGAGGCTGGAGGCTGGAGGCTGGAGGCTGGAGGTGCAACCCAATGTTCAGCCGTGCGTTCAGCGATGGAAATAGATTAGGGTTTAGAAAAAATAACTTTATATATTTTTTGTGTAGTTGTCATTAAAAAAAATTTTGACCAATTTTTTAAAATAATTATTAATTTATTATTATATTAATTTTATTTAAACGAGTTAAACGGGTTATAAACGGGTTGACATGTCTCACCCGAACACGACCCGTTTATTAAACGGGTTAAACGGGTTAACCCGTTTATCACCCGAACCCGTTAAGGTCTCACCCAAACCCGCTTAATCCGTGTCGATTCGTGTCGGTTAATCGTGTCGTGTTGGATTTTGACAGGCCTAGCTGCACGCCTTGCACGCTGCCACCCAGCTCGCCCATGCTGTCCAGGACAGCGCTTTCAGCGCCCAAGATGGCGCCCACCATATTCCCCACTGCACCCATGGCATCTTCAGACGGAGCAGCCTGCAGGAGCTGCTCGCCCACTGCGTGGGCAGCAGCGCCTGGGGTCTGGTCGCCTCCTTCTTGCACGCCTATAGTAGCGGCGGCCAGCGGGGCACCTGCTCCTTCAATGCTCGCAGCTCCACGAGCTCCGTAACTGCCTTTCTCCACCATTCCAATAGAGCTTTGCCCACCATCTTCCTCATTCGGCATGGTCCCCTTGGATGCTACACCTAAAAGATCTCTCATTACCTCAAAGCTTCTATGGAAAAGGGGAAAAGATTCAAGAATGGGCTCTTATTTTCAAGGCGGAAGAAATGAGTAGGGAAAGAAAGGAAATTTCTATTTATACCTAGGGTTTACAAAAGAGGAAAAAGCCCCAAATCAAGAACCAAGGGTTCTCTTAGAAACCCAGGTAAAAAATAGAAAGAGCTGAGATGTTCAGTGAAGCTAAAATAATACCTTGAGGGGAAAGAATCATCTAGCAGAGGAAGTCTCCACCACCAAGAACTCAAGATTCAAATAAATGCCCCCTTTACCAAGTTTCCTGGGACACGGGGCATTGGGGGGCAAATGATGGGCCAGGCCCAAAAGGCCCAAAATCACACTGAAGCCCAGTTGCAATTAAAGGCTCAAACTTATGAAGACTCAGGCCCAATAAGACTCAAGCTCAATTAAGTGCACCATGGAGCTTCTTCGGTTTAGCTACAAGATCCAGAGAGCACCCTTACCTTCTCTACCACCTTGGAAGCAGTCAACTTGGACCGGTTCTTGTGGGGAGCTCCTCAACGGCCACACCCGTTGAGGAGAATCTGCAAGTTCCACCAGGATAGCCAGATAGTTGCCACTTAATAGCTCCACTTTGTTGGAGAATGACTATTAAATGTAAGCCCCACCAGCACTTGGGGGGCATCACCTTCTACAGAGCATAAAACTCATCTTCCTCTCCAATCTGTAACACTCTGTTCACCGGAATCAATAAAATACCGGCAACTCTCTGCCATTCCAAAGTGGACGTAGGTCAAATTGACTGAACCACTATAAATCCCGTCTCCCTCTACTTTAATTATTGCTTAATTTCTAAATTACTTGACTAGTATTGTGCAAAGTCAATTTTGTGCATCATCAAGCTTCATACTCACTAGTGTTTAAAGACGAGATGATAATCATTAGGTCAATCGTTTACCTTATTTTTAATTGAATTTGATGGGCCAAGCCCAAGGCCCCAACTCATGTTACAAGCCCAAGACCCCAACTTCAAGAGGTCCAGCTAGCCAAGCCCAGAGTGGTCCAACCCGGTCAAGCTCATCAAGCTCAATGAGCTACATTAGCAGGGAGCACACAAGGTCATCCAAGAAACCCCTGGCGCCCAAACTGGGCGCCCAGACCATCCCAGGCGCCCAACCCTCCTCCTCAAGTGCCCAACCCTCCTCATCGCCACCCTGGAGTAAGGGTCATCCTAAGAACCTCATCCAAGCCGCCTTGGAAAGAGTCAACCCCTCACCTCGTACTTTGACCGAGTCTCATAGAGAGCACCGCAACTGTCTCGCCCGTTGAGAAAAAGTCGCCAGCTCCACCACAATAGCTATTTAGTTACTATTAAGTCGCCCCCAGTCTGTTAGGAGACGACTATAAATTGTAAGCCCCACCAACACTTGGGGGGCAGAGGAGATCAGATCACACTCTACTGAGCACAAAAACTCCTCTCCATCTCTAAGCCTGTAACTCTTTGTTCTCTCCACTCACCGGAGTTAATAAAATACCGGCAACCCTTTGCCATTCAAAAGTGGACGTAGGTCACATTGACCGAACCAATATAATTCCCTTCTTCACTCTCTATTTTAATTACTACATTTATTTCCAATTAATTGACAGGTGGTGTATAAAGTCAATTTGTGCATCATCAAAATTCACCATAAATTATCAAATACCCTTGATAATCACCATTATTTTTTCTGTTTTTGAATGTCAAACTGATTTTTTTTCCAATCTTATTTTCATCTCATATCAAACAAGAAAGAGTAGTTACATTTTTGCTATACTCTCCTTTCTATTAATTTTCATCTCTTCACTTCTAGCCAAATCAAACAAAAACATCAATAATTTTATGCAAATAAATCTTTATATGGGTAGTTGGCATGGAAGGGGTAATCAATACCATGTTATTGATGAGTGATAAGAGATAAATTATAGATATAAAACTGAAAATGATAATAAAAGAAAGAAAAATGATATGTTTTTGAAATCTTCACTACTTTTTTTTTAATAATCACTTATAAGATTGACGTGGTGATTATGACTGATAATCGATCCGAGTTATTTGAGCTTGGCTCAGTTCGGGGTCGATTCATTTTTTAAACGAATTGAATTTGAACAATTTTTTGAAACGATCCTAAAGGTATGACTTAAGCTAGTAAATTTTGACTCGTTTATATGTAAAATAGTTAAGTCATTTGAATTCGGCTCGAGTTCGACTCGTTTCCTAAATGAATTACTCCATCCGTTCCTAAATATCTGTCGTTTAAGATTTTTACACAGAGATTAAGGAAGCTATTAAATAGCTATAATATGAGTAAAAAATAATTGCACAAGACTAAAATACCCTTATTCAATACGTATTGGGAAGAAAAATAATATGAAAGACACTTAACCTACACCTAATCTAATGCATTGAAGAGTTAATGATAAATTTGGAAGAAAAAATATTAATTGTGCTTTGGTTTCATTAAACGACAAATATTATGGAACAAAAAAAATTGTGTAAAACGACAGATATTTAGGAACGAAGGGAGTAAGTTTGAACAATTGTTAAGCTTGATTAAAATAACAAGCTCAATAGACTTGAGTCAATTATTAGCCATAGCGATGACTTAAGAGTTATAATATTTATTAGGATCTACTATTTATCCCAAATTAATTTACAACCCCTCACTGTATTTAAAAATGTGTCCAATCACGTTCCGAGGTGAGCTGTTTTGGGTCACCCGCAGGTGAAACACAATCAGTCCTCTTAAAATGCGTTTTAGTGCGTGTGTTCTGGTGTCATCTGTTCTACAAACAACACCCAGAGCAGCTCCATCGTAAGTGGAAGAAGAAAGAAATCACCATTACACAACACTCATCTATCTCATCCCTCTCTCTCTCTCTCTCTCTCTCTCTCTTCCCCGATCCGAATCTCCATACAACAGCCAATAATTCCTCGCCATATCCTTGAATTCACCTGTCCAGATCTCGATTCTCAGCTTCGCTCTTTCAAATTCATGAAATTGGGGATTACAGTGATTTGATCGGTTGATAGTCAAGTTAGCACACCTGGATCTAGTCGAGCTATCGCACAGTTTCAAAACGGACCCAATCATGAATCCCTTCTCATCCGGAACGCGACTAAGGTGAGTCAACTAGCATTCTCTCATATATTTTCTCTCTTCTAACGATTTTGTTTTGGATCAAGCATGTTAATTTTGCAATATGACGCAATTGAATGGACCTAAGTTGGAATTTTGGAGTTTTGACATTGTTGCTGTATAATATTTCTTCATTTTCAAGAAGATTGCAACGCTTAAAAGTGTGTTAATTACTTATGCTTAGAATGCATTGTTTGTCTTTAGTTTAATGTGAAAGAATTATTATAGTGGGCGCTATGGACGAAAAGGACATTTGGTGGTGTGATAAGCCTCAATTAAACGATGTAGTCTTTTGGTTTTAATTAAACTAATACGTTGAAATACTTTACTACAATGTGTAGGGAGTGGATGATCAATGAGAGCCAAAAAGAGAAATGACAAATGCAAACTAATGTGTATATTTATGATGCAAACAGGGCTATTGAGTCTGTGTGAAGGACTCCATGGAGAAAGGATAGAGAAGGGAAAATTGACTATCTCAATCTGCAACCATCCCTACAAAAATTAATAAACAAAAAATTTACCAAATGCCCTCATTAATAACTCTTTAACATTCCCTGAGTCCCCTCATATCAATCATGCTCAGCTTCTTATAAAGATCCAAAAATTATCCATCACTCACTCTCCTACTCAACAAATCTCCTATATGAGTACTTGGCTTAAGAGAAAATGTACATTTTACTTCCGCAACATTGCTTCTTGAAAGAAAGTGGCAATCAAATTCTACACTTACTTCTCCAACGAAACACTAGAATATTGGTATAGCAGTGTGATTGTCACAATACATTGTCGCAGGCTTATTAATGGATATTCTCATCTCTTGAAACGACAATATCACGCAAAACATCTCACATGTGTGAGCCATTACATCGTACTCGACCTGTGCAATGGACCTAGCACTCACAGTTTTTTATTTTAGTTTATTATTTCATGAAACTAGCGGACCTTTTACAAAAGGGCTGAACTCCATCATAGACTTTTGGTCTTGACGATTACCTGCACAATTTGCATCTGAAAAATTGACCATTTCCAAATTTCAAAAGGTTATCAGACCAATTCCTTGCACTCTTTGAATCCCCTATGATGCAACACAGAGTTTCCCAACATTGCTTCTTTGGGCCCTGCATAACTAACTAACTACTCCCATGACAACAGTAATGTCGGGACGTGTGACAACCAAATGGATTAGGTACGAGTCTTCGATATCTCCTTGGATCATAAAAAATTGCTCCTTCATTTCTATTGAACTAGGTATTTGTTTCCATCGGACTGTCAACTGGTTTGGTCCCATCATTCCAGTCTCTTCAAGCTAATCAAGGACATATTTCCTCTATGACAGTGATATCCCTTACTTAAACCTCTCGACTCTCACTCACAAGAAATAGCATAGCTTCCCAAAGGTTGTCACGTGGAGTTTCATAAAAATATACCCTCGAGATCATCACCATTCATTAGTCATTACTATATCAAATACGTAGACAACAAGAATAATATTACCCTCACTATACCTCATAAACACAAAATGATCAAGCATGGTTCTTTTCAATCCATAGGAACATGTTATCTGATTGAATTCATTAGATCAAGCCTTAGGAGACTCTTTGACCCCATGAATTTCTTTCTTCAACTTGTACACCCAATATGACTCTCTTGACCGACATTCTAGGAGGTTTTTCCATCTACACTTCCTGCCAAAGATCACCACAAAGTAAAACATTTTTACTGTCTAGTGAATATATGGGCCAGTTCTTAACAGTTACAGATAACAAGGGCCAAGGGCCGAGTAAAGTTGAGATGAGACACAAGCTAGAAAATTTCAAAGTAATTATTCCAAAAGTTTGGGTGTAACTCATAGCCATCAACTGAACTTTTGACTACTCAACCGCATCATCAAGGTGATACTTAATGACATATACTTATTCGCCACCCACTATATGTTTCCCTAGAGGTAAGTCTGTTAATTCCCATTTACCATTTTCAGCATTTTGAAGTAGTGTATACATTCTTCATCCATAGCCCTCTTTCAGTAATGAGAAGATACTAATGCATGCATGTGATAGTGAAGAGGAGAGAAAGAATAAATATCAGCAAGAAACTGAAATTATGACTACAAATGAGTAAAAGAAGCAACCTTATCAAGATTAGGATCTTTCTTAAGGGAAATAGGAAAATCCAAATAAGATGGAACAAAGACTTTAGGTAGGGTGGACGAAGAAGAACCGCTCAGGCAAGTCTCATTTCTGCTCAACTTTCTGGTTGTCTGTGATATACCTGAAGTGGTTTACTCATTGCTGGAGAACTAATGGAAATACTAATGGGAGCAAATGGAAAAAGGATGGAAGAAGACTGGAGTACATCAAGTCAACGTAAGGACTAGCAGCATACAAGAATGATGTACCTTATATAAGAAGGCAATATTGGCACCAACAGCATAGTGGTGAGATGCATTTATATCTTGTCCACTGACCAAATACACACGACCAAATACTTGTGGAGGTAAAGCAAATGAAGACTTAGTAGGATTTAGCACGAAGAACAAAGGAAGGCACAATTAATATGATAACAAGCTGGAAGATTTTCTTCCGCCGAAATTGATTTGGAACATTCATATAAGTCACAAGTGTTCTAGCTACCTTAACAAGATGTCTATTTTTATGGACTGCAACTCCCTTCTGCATTGTGAAAACTTCTTGTCTCTTTGATGACCAAATTTAAGACCATCTCAGATTGGATGCATGTTCTTAGTAATGATCTATTGCAAATTTTTCTTCCAAAACTCATGAGGGACATAGTTTTGGATTTCTTAGTATTAGTGGAATTAGATGTCGTAAATTTTGATGTTAGATATTTGCTTTAACACTAGCAATCTTGTTTGGACATAAGTTGCTCTCATCTCTTTTAGTACCTTGAAGAATTATACCGAATGATATTGTATTGCCATTAAGACTAAAGGTCTATGACCGCTCAGACTTTGCAAGGGCCTCATAAACATTTTCATCCTGGTTTATCCAACTATGCTTTGTTTTCTTTTCACCGGATGTGTCCCTGCTTCCCGTCTGTCTGTGACAAGTTCTATGTTTATTCTGCTTCAAGGCATAATTGCTATATTTTCTTCCAGTAGTGATGGAAATGGGTGGTATATCATTAACTTGTGGATGTTAAGATCATTACATTGTTTATGCTTACTGCTGCAATGCAGGGACATGATTCGGGCCATACGTGCCTGCAAAACAGCAGCAGAGGAGCGTGCCGTTGTAAGAAAAGAGTGTGCTGCCATTCGTGCATCAGTTGGTGACAATGATCAAGATTATAGGCATCGGAATCTGGCAAAGCTCATGTTTATTCACATGCTCGGTTACCCTACACATTTTGGTCAAATGGAATGCCTGAAATTAATTGCAGCTCCTGGATTTCCGGAGAAGAGAATGGGATATCTTGGTCTTATGCTGCTCCTTGATGAAAGGCAGGAAGTTCTAATGTTGGTCACAAACTCATTGAAGCAGTATCCATTTTAAGTGTATTATTCATTAAATCACATTATATTGGATCACTTATTTTCGTATAGTAAAGCCACCCCACCCCCCAAACCAAAAAAAAAAAAAAGAGGGAACATACCAGTTTACTCCACGTGCATTCAAATTTCACAATTTTATCATCACTAATTCATCCTTGCTGGGACAAAAAAGTAAGTCTATATCTCTGTTTGGATACCTTAACTTATGCACAGAGATCTTAATCACACCAATCAATATATCGTGGGACTCGCTCTCTGTGCTTTGGGCAATATATGTTCTGCAGAAATGGCTCGTGATCTCGCTCCAGAAGTTGAACGATTGCTGCAATTTCGTGACCCAAATATTCGGAAAAAAGTAAGTCTTTGCAATAGCTTCCTTTTATGGATACTTGCCAAGGATTTTACTGCCTAGAAATGCATGAGTGGGATTAATTTGTTTGAAGTATATCCCCGAGATTTGTGACACCTTTTTTATTGAAAGTAATTTTTATTTGTGTAAAGTCTAAGAATCCCATGTTTGCGAATTTCGGATTGAAGAATATAATATTTGGAATGTATTCAGAAGGCTGAACTATCTGTGTGAGCAAAAGAGCTTAGAACAGAGATCTTGGTGTTATTTAAATTACTTTCTGCAGGGTACCGGGTACAAAGAGAGCGCCAGGGACGGGACAGTTGAACTAGACATTCAATGTACTTACTATTATAATCTTTGGGATCTAAATCCCTGTACTTTTCGTCTCATGCCAGCAACTTAGTAAATGGTGAGAGAGTTTGTGACCAACCAATTCTTTTGCGGATTTTTGCATGCTATGACCTTGCATCAGTCTACTTTTATCTTGTGGGGAGGTTAGGAGGTTTATAATCTTCTTGATTAACTGAATGTGAATTTATATGGATGTAATTGTTGTACTTCACTTTTCTGAAGTGGAGATTGATGGATTTATGTGTGACCTATAGTCTTGCTCTCAATTTAAGACCAAGTAAAATAGATAAAAATTTGTCCATTGATAATTTTCTTCTTCTTCTTCTTCTTTTTTTTTTTTTTTTCATATATCAATATGGTTTTCTGGTTTTTTTGGGGGCATAAAGGCAGTTAAAAGGCGGTTTGGTGGCTCGGAATTTCTTGAAAAAATTATCAAGACTTGTGCCTTCTTTGACAATTGATGTTTATTTATCTCCACCTTTTATTTATCTGACTATTTACCCAAGTTTCTGTAATGCAGGCAGCATTATGCTCTATAAGGATTATAAAAAAAGTCCCAGACCTGGCAGAAAATTTTATAAACCCTGCTGCTTCCTTGCTAAAAGAAAAGCACCATGGAGTTCTTTTGACAGGAGTTCAGCTTTGTACAGATTTATGCAAAGTCAGTTCAGAGGCACTCGAGTATTTCAGAAAGGTAAAGTGACCATGTCTTTCTCAATATGTCACCTACAGGATTGGGTGAAAAATTATTTGGCATATTGAGCTTCATAGAAGTTACTGTTATTGATGTGGAAAAACTTTTGTGAGCTAACTATATGAGTTTCTGATTGTATAGTCACTCTTTGTTTTGATGATCCAAGCTTGAAGACCAGTCAATATGAAATTGTTTACAACTCTGTTATGAAATGTGATTCAGTACATGTGTACAAGCCCACGACTGTACATAAAAATAGATTTACAAAAACAGCTGCGGCTGATATACTTTAACAATACCACAACACCTTCTTACTGGGGTTTGGAGGAAGGGAGGGGTTGCCATCCTACCATGAGCACATTGACAGAGCGACTTCATAATCTAAACTTACTTTTTTTTTCGTTTCTGTAGCATTGGCCTTCACCTCTCTGGTCCACCCTTCAAAATCTACCTATTTTCCCTATGGTCCTTTGTTTCTCATATTATGCAATAATGTACGTCATATATGATATACTCAGCTTGGTGACGGTTACTGTTCAGACAGTTTTCTTAGATTTGGCATATAAGAGGATAACAAAATGCAAGGGCACGCAATAGCCTTCTCTTCTCTATTTGATAAAGAGTTGATCAATGTTTGGAGTTCTTATCATAGGTTTTCCCAGATCATTGAATTGGGGGTATCAACTGAGGATTCTCAGTAGTCCAGTGTAGATTTCTGACTAATTGGAGTGCTTTTTGTCTTGGACTTTTGGTGAGAGAAAATATTTGGTCTTCTACAGCACTGGAATTGGTAATATGGTTTTACTTTCACTGTTGGATTTTTAGAAAAGTGATTTGGATGTTTCTGCACCTTAAAAATATATCCTTTTCTTTTTGGATCACTACTATTGGTCATATTTTAGTAGCGGAAGATATTCACAGTTGTACAGTGACAAAGCTTGTTGTAGAACTGCGCTCAGTATATATTCTTGTTGCTTTTGTGTGCATCATTCTCGATGGATAGAAGTATACACTGTTCAATTTCTCATAGCACAATCCTTCTTTTTCTTTTTCTCCTTTTTTTTTTCCCCATGGTTTCAGAAATGTACAGAAGGTTTGGTGAAAGTTCTAAAGGATGTTGTGAACAGTCCATATGCACCCGAGTATGACATTGCTGGGATTACAGACCCTTTTCTCCATATCCGATTGCTCAGGCTTTTGCGTGTGTTGGGCCAAGGAGATGCTGACGCTAGTGATTCTATGAATGACATACTTGCTCAGGTCAGCTTTTGTTCTATGCTAAATGCTGCTACATGTCCTGTTCTTTTTAGTTTTTTTTTTTAACAAAGTGTTATTTTTAGTCAGAAATTCAAATTTTCGACTGCTTACCATGTCATTTGCAAATTTATTCACCTCAATATATCTGTATTCTTCTGATTGAAACCGTGATTGCGTTAATCAGTTATCTCTGAATTTGTTTTCTATGATAACTTTGATGAGTATTTTCCTCGAGGCATCCATGCTGTCTCAAAATCTTTGCTGTATCAGATTGCTAACTACTGCAGCAATAATTGCATTTCAAATTTATTTAGTACTTTTAAAATCTTTGCAATGTCTTTTCTTTTATCTTTGTTATTTACCTAAAATCTTTCTTTTAACATTCACTTCTCCAACTGTGGCCTATCATCTCCATTGTCTCTTTCCCTCTCGCCTTTTCCCAGTTAACCTTAACCACTCTTTCCCATTTCTCTCTCTTACTTATTTTATCAACTGCTAAAGAAAAAAGAGTCATATTGCGAGTCTACTTAGGCATGAAAGGTAGGGACATTTCAGCAGAATTTGAAATTTGGTGTCCCAACTGCCCTTGAAAGTTGGAGCATCACTTCCGTTTCTATGTCACTGTAGATCATGTCCTTAAACAAGTGGAGTCTCCTAGTTGGTGTGGATGGTTTTGGCAAAAGGTGGTGGGTCTGTTGGTGAGGAATGTGTGTGTGTGTGTGCACAGGAAACCAGCAGAAGTTAAGAAAACCATTGGTGGATTGCTGCAATGACTAAAGGAGGACACCTGGCCTACAAACATTGACTAATTGATCGAGAAATGTCTGCTACTTTAATACAGGAGTATCATTAATTCTTAATATTGACTGGGTTTAAGAGTGAAGGGTGGAGTACTCACCACAAGCATTTTTAGTGAATTATGTCAAAATTTAGGCCCTATACCTCGGGAGGAAGAATGCTTGTTTTGATGAGGTCGATCCTTAATCAGGCGTCTGGCCTCCCTTGGGGAGATTTTTCCTTTCTAATAATTGGAGAATGGAGACCAATTTTTTTGGCAGCTGAAAAGTTTTGGTTTGTTGGAAAGGGAGGGTAAAACTCAAATCCATAGACTTTATTAAACGAAGACTGTATTGTACACAAGAAGCGAAAAAGTTTCAGATTTTCTAAGAAATGGTAGAAGAGTGGAGAAAAAGAAGCATCTAGAAGTTTGAAAATATGTCCCTGTTCCTTGCTATTTAAGTTAGTGCATTGTATGTTTCTGTGGGACATGCACACTAATGAGGCGCTAGATGTGTCTTCATAATCCTTGATCCTTGCTTATACATATTGTCTATGCTTGGCATGATACATTAGTACTATTGTGCTGGTCCTGTCATACATTCTTAAGTCACTAAATCTTCTTAGCCCAGGATTCTTGTTCCTTCTATCTATATTGAATGTGGATGAGTATATTTACTGGGACTGACCTTTATTAGCTCTACTATGGATGGGCCGTAAGGATGGGAAGCTCTAGAATTTGAACACTCAAAGAAAATGATATGCGATTCATGTGGCAAATTTGCTTACAATCTTTCTTACGTGTTATGTTCCTCTTCTAGGTGGCAACAAAAACCGAATCGAACAAAAATGCAGGCAATGCCATCCTCTATGAAAGTGTTGCAACAATTATGAGCATTGAAGATAATGGTGGTTTACGGGTGCTTGCCATCAATATTCTGGGAAGATTCTTGTCAAACCGAGACAACAATATCAGGTCATTTTTCAATTAATTGGTTGTGTTGTTCATCTGGGGCTTGACTAAACGAGGCTAAATCAATCTGGTCTTATTTAAAGACCAAATTCTATTGTGTTTACTCAGACTATAAGAATATCCTCTCTCTTTGTTTACCTTTAATATTGTAATGCCATACCTCTTTGATGTTTTGCCTTTAATATTGTAGTGCAATACCTCTTTTTTGTGTTGATTGTTTTTCTGTTATTATTCGTCTATTTTGCTGCAACTTTCGTGTTGAGGTTCTTATTCCTTTTGCTGAGGTACAGCAACTTAATTACGTAGAGTTAAAACTTTTGACCCCACACTGCCAAGAGCAGAGGGAAACTTCTGTCCCCCCCCCCCCCCCACACACACACACAACCAAGTAATAATAACAAGGCCCAAAAATACAATATCGTTCATCCATAACCCTTTCCCCATACCTCTTTCAGCTTCAGGTCAAAGTGGGATTTCCTTACCTAATTAAGTAAAACAGCCTAGGTGCTCAGATTGGTAGTGGCCGATGACATGAATACATGGAACTCTTAGCATGAAACTGTTTATCACCACATTAGTGTCCATTAGAGGTGATACCATGAGCCAATTCTTGATGCATCTCCCTTCTTTTAGACTTTTTTTTTTTTTTTTGTGGTCAGACCTATCTTATGGAGTTGAAACTCTTGTATTCTGTCAGGTATGTTGCATTGAATATGCTGATGAAAGCTATTACAGTGGATGCTCAGGCAGTGCAGAGGCATCGAGCAACAATCTTGGAATGTGTGAAGGTTGGGCTAGTTAATTTATTGCTAGTTATATTATGCTGAAAAATGTGCAAAAGAGTTTTTGTTCTTTTGTCAGAAGAATTGTGCTCTTATTTGTCTATTCTTGGTAAGCCAAGAAAAATACAGTATCATTTGATAAACAATTCTTCTGCATTTGATTTTCTGTACTCTAGGTTTCTGTTCTTGCACATATTCTGATATGGCTCATTTGGGATGTTCCTGTGTACTTGCTTGAGCAGAAAATTAAATACTGTGCACATCCTATGATGAATTTTCTTTTGCCTTATCTTTATTGTTCTTGAGATAATTGATTTTCTATATTCTTTTGACCCCACTTTTTGACATATTTACTGGACTGTTTGACATCAAGTTCTTGAAGATATGATTTTCATGCTTTGCCAGTTCCCAGTATGCAGCTTTTGCTCAGAACCTGAGGATAACCTCGTTTTTTAAAGTGCTGTACAACTTAAGTTCAGGACTTTGCTTATTCATTTTTCAGGATTCAGATGCTTCGATTCGTAGAAGGGCCCTTGAACTTGTGTATCTCCTAGTGAATGAAAGCAATGTAAAGCCATTGACGAAGGAGCTAATTGACTATCTAGAAGTGAGTGACCAGGAGTTCAAGGGGGATCTTACTGCCAAAATTTGCTCTATCGTGGAAAAGTAAGTTAAAAGGTTGTCCATTATGAGATTTTAATATTTTCTTCCTTCATCCCAAAAAAGTGCAAAGTGGTTGTGCTTCATAGTAGTCATGGCTAGTGGTTTATATGTGTATATTCCTGAGTAATGCTGGAATGATGAACTTGTGGCCTCTAAATTGGGAAATGGGTCTGGATTAACTGATGCTATTCCAAGCTCTGAGAAATGGTTTGCCACCTTAACAAAAATCACGACTCCATTGGGCTTTCATTGCTATACTCTCTGTTAGATAGGTGGTCTTGCAAAATGGGCTGCCCCTAGCACAAAGGGGGGGGGGGGGGGGGGGGGTTCACTCTTTCACTTGATTCCCTGTGACCAACAAGAAAATCAGACCCAACAGCAATTTTGATTCAGTTTGGAAGTTTATCATTAGTGATTTCATGCTATTTTTCTCTCTACTCTGCAGATGATGATTGGTTAAGAACGATGCTATAAGAACAAATCAAATTATTTTTTGGCATCCAACATGATTTAAAATAAGTAGACTACTAATATTTTTCTGTCTGGTGCTCTAGGTTCTCCAAAGAGAAAATTTGGTACATTGATCAGATGCTCAAGGTTCTTTCTGAGGTAATGCAGTAAAATCATCAGTTGTCCAATTTATTGATTTTAGACTACATGTTTGAGGCTCGTCCTAATGCATAGCATGGGTAATGGATATTTTACTTCTTCTTTTCATGTCAAAAGGTTCATTAACCCGTTTTCGCCATCCTATCGTGTTGGGCCCATGCTTAGCATTAAATGTATGCACAATGTCTTTTATTTTGTCACAAGCTGAACCCGTGTTCGTTTTGACTACCTTCTTTCCTTTGGGTGCATTGACTTAGACTATTTCTCCTTTTGGTTCAGTCATTGGTTAACATTAGTTCATTTTTCATGACATACTTATCTCTAGGCTTTTCCATAGTTGTCATTTTACTGATTCCTGGCATGTTCTCATCTTCTTGGTGATTTCAAATGCTTCATATTGTTATTACAGTAATTTCTATCTTTTCATAGTTTTGGTGGCCAGCATTTATTTCTAGTTTTGTTGTGCCATATTGTATGGCTGCCCTTATGCCCAACTCTTTCCAGCTTTCTTATGTGTGCATATATGACTTGGTCACACAATACTCCAAAACACCTATCCATCCAAGCACTTGGTTGTGAGGACCATGTAACCAAAATCCTGTTCATGAACCAACTAATGTTAATTCTTTTCTGGCTATTTTTTCAATGTTCTTTCCTTCTATCTGGCTAACTTCATTCACAGGAAAGCTTGTTTGTTTTAATTTGAATTTGTACTGTATGGAACGCATCTATTGTTTTGAAGCCATTTGAGAGTTTTAGGATAGGCGTGCTCGATCCACTGGCTTATTACACTCTGGCTAAGTCACTTTGTTGGACCTGCTAAAGTGATGACTCTGGTTTAATCGAATATACAGAAGTATATTGTTAGAAATTGTCTGACATCAACAAAGATAACACCTCTCAAACAATTATGTGAGCAAATGTAGGACTCTCCACTCATTGTCAATTGATTTTGTGTTTGATGCTTTAACATAGTATCGGTATCAGAGCTGGCCTGGGAGAGGTTTTGGGCAATATTCTTCAAATATATATATTCTCAGAGCGTTGAAATTGATTGGAATTAATCAGCATACAACTTAATAGTTGATACAATAATGCCATCCTAATGTCTACATTATTTTGTTTTTTTGATTTCATTTGGATCAGCTGTTGTTTATGTTCTGTTCAATATAAATTGAACTGCTGATCTTCTTAAGTGGATACAGATCTGTAGATACATTCTATTTGTTCATACATTTATGCAGCTAGTCATGAGTCAAATATGCGATTCTATCACTTTAATTCCTCCTTGTCAAGAAATTATGCGCATTGCATTTTTTTTGTATTCCTTCATTTTAGCCTATTGTGATGTTAGCAACCTTGCATTTCCCACCTTGACAAGTACTGATCTTTGTGGTATTCTTAGTAGGCTGGAAATTATGTAAAGGATGAAGTATGGCATGGCCTTATTGTAGTGATAAGCAATGCTTCTAACCTCCATGGTTATACAGTAAGGTCATTATACAAAGCAGTGCAAACATCAGGTGAACAGGTACTTAATACTTTTTGTGATGTTTAAGTGAATGTTTACTTTGGAAAACTGTGAATATATGAATTATTATGTATGCTTTTATATGTGCTTTGTCTTAAAGGATTGCTTACGTTGTTTTGATTAGGAAACTCTTGTTCGAGTGGCAGTGTGGTGCATTGGAGAGTATGGTGAAATGTTGGTCAATAATGTTGGGATGCTTGACATAGAGGAACCAATAACAGTGAGTTCTACTTCTTCTTTAGCTCCATTTTATTTTATGGTGATCTATTTTGCATTGTGGTAGATCAACTTGGAAATATGCATGCTATAGAAGTTCTCATTGTAAAAGTTTCCATCCATATACTTAGCAATGCTCTTATTGTGCATGATTGAAAACGTTAAGGTAAGAACTGTGATAAATAAAATTTTCAGTTGACTAAAAGATACTATAGTATTAAAAGTAGAAGGTTCTGGTAAATAATTCTTGTATTTCTACTTACATAACAATGGGTGAAATCTCTAAAGGTGACGATGGTTGAATAAGTTTAACTAATATGGTTAATTCGTAGGTGACAAGGATAGAAGCAGCCAACTAGTACAATGGGAAGTGTGTATAACAGGAATGGCATCAAACTCTTACTAATAGTCCTAGTCAAACAAGTACTCCTAAACTAATTTTAATAAACTACCAAACTAATTTTAATAAACTTCCAATCACACTTGCCTTTAGACCAAAATTGTTTAGTCTTTCTTTTAAGACTTCAAAGTCGATTATATTGGTCCAACCAACCAAATGGATGTTTAATCTTTCTTTTAAGACTCCAAAGTCGATTATATTGGTCCAACCAACCAAATGGATGCACCATCACTAATTTAACCATGTTTCTGATAGTTGACAAGCCTGCTGGATGCTTGAATTTTTTTTCTGTATATTATAATTATTTTGTGCATTAATGTATATTTCTGATTGAATTGGAAAGTAGTAACTTCATATTGATACAGGTTACAGAGTCTGATGCTGTGGATGTTATAGAGATGGGTAGTAAGCGACATACCTCAGATCTCACCACTCGGGCAATGTGTCTGGTTGCCTTGTTGAAGCTGTCTTGTCGTTTTCCATCTTGTTCAAAGTATGCTCACATCTTTTGTTTTCCTGACTACACAGAGATTGCTTCTGTTGCTTGCAGTTTTCTAGATTCACATTTTTTCCAGAAGCCCTATAAACTTGTGCAGGGTTTTATAGGTCTAACGAAACGTCAGATATGTATTTCAGTGAATCCATTTTAATGTAAATGTTTCTTAGGTTGTTTTTGAAATTATTCAAGATCTTTCTCTTGGATATGTGCTTTTGGTTTTCTAGTTTGTTCAGCTCATTCCTCTTTTTTCTACTGTATCTATTCAACATTGAACTCAGTTTTCTGCCACATAGGTGGAATTTGATAAGCTCTTGTTGGCCGGGCTAGCCTGTGTAGAGTAATAGGGTTTTCCCTCGCACAAGGCCAGGGTCGTTATGAATAGGACAAATATACACCAAACCTTTGAAGGATGAGGTCCCTGTTCGCCACTTATTAGATTAGCATTAGCTGCCTATCCCGGAATGCATTCTCTCATGGTTGTACCCTACCACCATTATATACTGCATCTTTCCATGTCAAGTTGAGTCTTTCCCTTCCCCCTAGCATTTCCACCAACAGTGATTATGTCACTTCCTTACTGGTGCGTCTTTCGGTCTTTGTCATACTTGTCCATACCGCCGTAATTTGGTTTCTCTCAGCTTATCTTCAGTGGGTTCTACTTTTACCGTCTCTTGGATATTTTAATTACCAATTCTATGTTGTTGTTTTTTTGATCCAAGAAAAAAAAAAACATAGAATTAGTAATTCTATGTTGTTTAGTCTTATCACTCACTATATTAACTTGCTCATTACAGCTTCAACTTTTGTTAATGTGTTGCTTCTTAGTTGTCCAACATTTTCTCCACTAAAACATAGCTGGCATTATAGACATCCTATAAATATTGAGCGGCACTTCTCTACTTGAGCCAACCTCTTTTGACTCCGTGTGTCATATCATCTCCAATCTCACCCTCAATTGAATTTAGATAGCAAAACTGTTCAATCTTTGGTATCTCGTAGTTTTCTACTTCCTTGGTATTTCTAATTCTTCGTTTACTAAAATTGAACTCCATATCTTCAATTTTAGTCCTACTTGCATTATTTGATTCAAGTACTTGTCCCTCGTTTCTAACTTGGTGTTAATTCCTCTTTTTGATTTCATCAATTGAAACAGTGTTGGCGCCTTCTAATCGGTAGTTGTTTCACAAAGATTTTAAGGAACTCTTTCTCTTGATATTTCATTTTGACCTATTTTCGCTCTATATCATCCTGATTCTTGTAATTACTTCCTCTTTTTAAGAATACATTGTTTATAGAATTCATCTCCTAGATTGTTCTGCCTCTGTTCCTTTTGAGTTTCACCACATCACCTCTCAATTTCTGGTTTTCGAATTTAACGGAGATGGATCTTGAAAAAAAAGTCTTTGTGATCTTTCGTCGTTAATCAATCCAGATCTCACTAGTCTTTGCCTTCAGACCTTCTAAATATCATCTCCCTTACCTCTAATTCAAATGAAGTTCCTTGTCAGTTAAAGGCTGTCTTATTGTCTATTCAGATAAGGTTGTTGGCTGGGTCCTTGATTTTGTCTTAATATCAAATAGTGATCCGGGGATTCCTTTGATTTTCTGAGTATATCTTTTCGTTCTCCATTGCTAGAAAAAAATGATAATTTTTCCCCTTTCCTTTGATACCATATCGGTTCCGGAGGATCTAGCTACAGGAGAACCAGCTTGTATCACGTTTATGTCCAATTTGTAGTTTTTTTCCTTACATTGCTATTGCTCTGTTCAATTTTTCCTTCTGTAAACTTTGTATATGACACTTTCAATACTTGCCATTTTTCATTCTTTCAGTCCAGTGTGTTCCCATACTTCACTACCCTATGTCTTCAATCATCAAGTAGTTCTTGACACTTTGTCTTTTGCATATCTATAATGAATGTCATAATCCATTTTTTCCTTTTTTTGGCATATTCTGTTTTTTAAGGATCTGTCTGCAGTAAAAAAATATGATCTGAAAATTCTGTAGGAGGATAAATGATATCACTGTGCAATATAAAGGAAGCCTGGTGCTTGAACTGCAGCAGAGATCCATTGAATTTAATTCCATCATTGAGAAGCATCAGAATATCAGGTATGGATATATATGAAATTATCAAGAGCTCTGCTCTTTTTCTTAACCCCCCCCCCCCCCTCCCCTTTTTTTCTCCTGCCCTTTAAAATTTGTCCTAGGTGGTCATTATCTTACAAAGCTGCTGGATGAGTCTGAGCAGGTCTGCGCTGGTTGAGAGAATGCCCGTTCTCGATGAGGTGGCTTACAGTGGAAGGAGGGCTGGTTCCTTGCCGGCAGCCGTTTCAACTTCACAAGTGGCTGCACTTAATCTTCCAAATGGAGTTGCCAAAACCACCGCTGCTCCTCTTGTTGATTTGCTCGATCTAAGTTCAGATGACATCCCAGCACCAAGCTCTTCTGGTGGTGATTTTCTGCAGGATCTTCTTGGTGTTGATTTATCACCAACCTCTCCTCTATCAGGTTAGTTTTGGGATGTGTTACAGTATATGGTCTCCGGTAAAATTCCTTTTCTCTGGTACAAGTGCCTATGAATAATGCATAGCTTTAACTATTTGTTCTCTGTTTCACCTGCTCTTCGGTTCAAGACTTTCTGCACCATTATGGGTAAGCCTTTGTGAAGATCATAACCTCATCTAAGATCCTGATTATTCTAGTTCTCTTTCTTTCGACGAATGACTTTTATAAGAGTGATTGCTGAACTATTCACAGCAAGATTAAGTTGTATTAATTTGCCTAGCGGTTTTGTATATCTTGTTCTTTTCACAAGAAGTAGCGTCTGGCAGATATATGAAGCGAGAGTGAATCAATCCATTCCAGACCAACCAATCCTAAAAAATTAAATCTATCCGTTTAGAAAACAATCAAGTTTTGTGTCCTAAGCTAATAGCTCTTGGAAGTCTTTCCTGTAAAAGTTTATGAGACGAGGGATAATAGGCTGGATGCAGGTTGAATGGAACCCGGGAGCAGCATGCAAGACCTATATCTTAGGCTTGCATTTGATTGTGCCTATTACACTTCTAACATGACCTTATACTTCCAGCTGAACTCTTCAAAGATTTGCAAGCAGTGGACCAAGTTTTTAATTTTACAACCACGATTTCTGCCAGTTCACTTTTGTCATTGGAATGTCCTTCTTCTCATAAACCTTTACTTGAGCTAAAGTTGCATCTTAAATAGGATCCAAATGCTCAGTTTTTAACTAAAATAGTGACTGGAAGAGGATCAATGCACAGTTATTATGAGCGCTTGCAACTACCACATTTCTTTGCTTTCTGTGTGGACAACTGCTACTTATTAGATATTCTTGCAGGGGTAACTAGAGAATGTGTTGGAGTTGAAAGTGACGTTGGTGTATTAGTATTCTTATTTATTTTTTCAAATCAGGACTGTGCATCTAGTTTCTCTCTTTGCATTTCAGGCACAAATCAGGCTCAAAAGAGTGGCACAGATGTCCTACTGGATCTTTTGTCAATCGGAACACCTCCAGCTCAAAGTACATCATCTACACCTGAAAAATTATCCTCCAGTAAAGACAGCAAAAATTCATTAGGTGTGTTAGAGAGATTGTCGTCACCTACTTCCTTACAAGCATCTTCTCCCTCTGGAGGTTCTCCTGTGATGGATTTGTTGGATGGGTTTGCTCACAACCCGGCAATCCCTGGTATGGTCTTCATTTTACTCGAAGTTTATTGGCTCTGCATGTTTTTTCCACGCAATATTGATAAACGTTTTTTTCAATGACAGAAGGCAATGGTTCTGCTTATCCATCAGTAGTTGCATTTGAGAGCAGCACCTTGAGAATAATGTTCGACTTTTCAAAGTCGCCTGGAAACCCTCAGACAACACTAATTGAGGCCAATTTTACTAATAAGTCACCTAATGTATACACAGATTTTATTTTCCAGGCAGCAGTCCCAAAGGTAATACCAGACAAGAGGCATCCAGTAATCTTTCTTTCTATTGTTGTACTTCTCTCTCTCTTGGTTTTTTTTTTTGGGGGGGCGTGTGTGTCTCATAATTTTTAGCTTAACTTTTCTTTGAAGGGTACTTTCATGCAATTGCTACCACAGAAAGTTTTGAATTAATTGGCCATCATATATCGGGGGTTACATTCTGTAGTACTGTGTTTTCTTGTTAAATTTTTTCATCACACAATCTCCTTGATTCTTTCAGTAAATTTATGCTATGATCTAACTCATCTTTATTGATTGATGATGACTCTATATTAGTTCAACAGAGGTAGACAATCAAATTACATGGAGTACTTCTTGCTTGCTTCCTTGTGCCTGCCACTGTGACATTATTTTGTGTTTTCAATCTCAGTTTCTTCAACTGCACTTGGATCCAGCTAGCAGTAATACACTTCCTGCAAGTGGTAATGGCTCAATGACACAAAAATTGCGAGTTACCAACAGTCAACATGGCAAGGTAAGCGAGTTGCATATTCTCTGATCTTTGTGCATTGGTTTTGACCAGCTTCCATGCTTCATGACTTGAACTAGATATTATAAGTTGGACTTTTTTTTTTAAAGGTGGGTGATATACATTGCGATTTTTCCATTTAGGAGTTTCATTGGGTATGAAATTCTTTGCAATAGTTCTGAGCTCTGATTATAAAAGTCAATAAGTAGGAGTTGTTCTATGTGGCCTGGAACAGTTTTGTTCGTAAATGTGATTCACCTGGATCATGTTGTCTTGCACTGAGTGTCAAAAATACCTTGAATATCATTTCCTTTGTGCCAGAAACCTGTTGGTTATAATTCTATTCAAATGAAGCGAACTGTTGGATGCTCAGCTATTTTTTTCTCACTTTCTTTTTATTTTATTTGATCTTCTGGCAAAATAGATAACGATTCTCTTCTTTTCAGAAATCCCTTGTCATGCGCTTACGGATAGGTTATAGGATGAATAACAAAGACATATTGGAGGAAGGACAAATCAACAATTTCCCTCATGGTTTGTAAGCGGAATGCTCATCAAAGATGATACACAGCTCTGATTTTTTCCTCCACCGAGAAGTATCCTCTAGCTGTCTGTAGTTTTTAGTGCAATTTTCAATTCTATTATTTTGGGGCTGTATGGCTGTTGACAATTTGGGACATTTGAGTTTAGAAATCTTGCTAAACATTTTTTTTCTTTTTTCTTCCCTTAAAAAATGTGCTTTCTATAGATTATGATAGAATACTTGTGTACACTTGTGAGAATTAAGGTTTTCCTCTGGAAGCGCGGATAGGAGGAGCTCGTGTGCCCGATTGTGCAGTTGAGGTGTTCTTATTGCTAAAAATTTTGATTTTTGAACTTGTAAGTCTATATTTGAGCAAGATTCATTTTGAATTTCAATCATGTTGTCCTGAATTTCATTTGAAGGTTGATAAAGAGCATTGTGCATTGGGGGGCTTCTTTATTTTTTCCTGTTTGGCAAAATACATATAATATATATGCTGCTGCTTGAATTTTTCCATGCTTGCTCCTTGGCATAGAATAAATATTGGGTGTAATGGTTACACTACGTCAGCAATGTCACATGGTGTAACCATTTGATAGAAAAATTACAAAATAGATAAAATAGAGTCCACTTCCTTATGTAGAGGTGGTTATGTATTATATGGTTGGGTGGTTATGAATTTTTGTGAGATTTACTTGTAGACTTGTTTATTTATTAGTAGACAGTTAAGTAACGTGACACTGTTGATATGGTGTAATCGTTGATTTTTTGATTGTTACAATTCGATCTGAATTAATGTATAATTGCCCCCACCTCTAGAAAAGAACCCTCCTCGCTTCTGTTAATCCAAAAGAAAAGAAGAATAAAAAAAGAAAGAAATAAGTAACACTTCCGAAGTGAGAAGTTTTCTCGTTTTGAAGGTATAATCTTGTTGTGTCCAACTTGTAGTGTTTGGGATAGAAACGCTCTATTTTGAACTGATTTTGTTCCTCGTCCTTTCTTTTAAGTGGGCTGGAAGAAAAATTGGAATAAAACCTCTTCTAATATATGTATACTAGTTATTATCTGTGTCTGAAGGTACAGAGTAATAAAAAATAGTAAACAATAAACATATTTGTATTCATATCCAAAATCAAATCACAAACATAGATGAGAGATAAATGAATTTAAGCATTGGTTGTAGTGGAGGTGAGAGGTGGTGGTGGTAGGAGACGGTGATGGTTGTGGTGGGTGGCAATAACCGTGGTGGCGGCAGCGGCGGCGACGGCAGCAGTGGTGGTGGTGGCAGCGATGGCGGTGGTGATGGTGGCGGTGGCAGTGGTGGCAATGGCGGTGATGGCAGTGGTGGTGGCAACAATGGTGACAGTGGTGGTGGTGGCGACGGTGGCGGCGACAGCGGTGGTGGTTGAGACGATGGTGGTGGTGGTGGCGACGGCGGCGACGGTGGTGGTGGCAGTGGTTGTGGCGGCGGCGACGGCGACAGCGACAGTGGTGGTGGCGGTGGTGGTAGCAGTCGTGGGTGACAATGGTGATGGTGATGGTGATGGTGGGTTTTGAGTGACGATGATGGTAGTGACGGTGGCGGCAGTGGTGGTGGTGGTGGCGACGGTGGCGGTGGTGGTGGTGGCGGTGGCGGGGATGGTGGTGGTGGTGGTGGTGGGGGTGGGGGTGGGGGTGGTGACAGTGGTAGTGGTGGCGGCAGAGGTAGTGGTGGTGGGGCGGTTTCAAACACTATTTTTTTTTTAAAAAATACTTATGAAAAATAATTTCTAGAAGTACTTTTAAAAAGTCACTTCAAACACACCCTTAGGGACCTATTTTTTTTATTAAATATATGGTGTTAAAATAAACCGTTAGATTGACTTTAAAATAAATTTAAAGCGATCTCAACCGCGAATAGCAAAAGTCATTTTGTTTATCTTTTGAGATTTGAATTGTAAGCTACTTTATTATATAGATATACTAGTTATTCCCTGTGCCTGAAGGCACAATGTAATAAAAAATGGTAAACAATAAACATATTTGTATTCATATCCAAAATCAAATCACAAACATAGAGAATAGATAAAAAAATTTAAGTATCGATTTATAGTGGGGGTGAGAGGTGGTGGGCGGCAGTGGTGGTGGTAGGAGACGGTGATGGTTGTGGTGGGTGGCAATGACAGTGGTGGCGATGGCGGCGACGGTGGTGGCGGCGGTGGTGGGGGCGGTGGTGGTGGTGGTGGTAGAGATAGTGGTGGGGCGGTTTCAAACACTATTATTTTTTTTAAAGTAGTTATAGGAATAATTTCTAGAAGTACTTTAAAAAAAATCACTCCAAACACACCCTTAGGGCCCTATTTTTCCTATTAAATTTAGGGTGTTAATATTAGCCGTTAGATTAATTTTATAGTAAAATTTAAAACCATCTCAACCGCGAATAGCAAAAGTCATTTTGTTTATCTTTTGAGATTTGAATTGTAAGCTACTTTATTATATAGACTAGTTATTATCTGTGCCTAATGTAATAAAAAATGGTAAACAAAACATATTTGTATTCATATCCAAAATCAAATCACAAACATAGAGAAGAGATAAAGGAATTTAAGTATCGGTTTGTAGTGGGGGTGAGAGGTGGTGGTGGTAGGAGACGGTAATGGTTGTGGTGGGTGGCAATGACCGTGGTGGTGGCGGCGAGGGCGGCGACGATGGTGGTGGCGGCGACAACGGTGATGGTGATGGTGGTGACGGCGGCGGTGGTGGTGGTGGCGGTGGGGACGGTGGTGGTGGTGGTGGTGATGGAGGCGGTGGCGACGACGACGGTGACGGTGGTGGTGGTGGCGACGACGACGGTGGTGGTGGTAAAGGTAGTGGTGGTGGTGGTGGTGGTGGGGGTCGGGGTAGGGGTGGTAGAGGTAATGGTAGGTAGGACGGTTTCAAATACTATTATTTTTTTTAAAGTCATTATGAGAAATAATTTCTAAAAGTACTTTTAAAAAATCAATCCAAACACATCTTTAGGAACCTATTTTTCCTATTAAATTTAGGGTGTTAATATTAACCGTTAGATTAACTTTAAAGTAAAACTTAAAACGATCTCAACCGCGAATAGCAAAAGTCATTTTGTTTATCTTTTGAGATTTGAATTGTAAGCTACTTTATTATATAGACTAGTTATTGCCTGTGCCTGAAGGCACAGAGTAATAAAAAATGATAAACAATAAACATATTTGTATTCATATCCAAAATCAAATCACAAAAATAGATGAAAGATAAATGAATTTAAGTATCGGTTGTGGTGGTGGTGGCGACAGCTACGACGGCCGTGGTGGTGGTGGTGGCCGCGACGGTGGCGGCGGTGGTGGCGGCGGCGGTAGAGGTAGGGGTGGTGGTGGTAGAGATAGTGGTGAGACGGTTTCAAACACTATTTTTTTTTTTAAAGTACTTATGAAAAATAATTTTTAGAAGTATTTTTAAAAAGTCACTTCAAACACACCCTTAGGGGCTTATTTTTCCTATTAAATTTAGGGTGTTAATATTAGCCGTTAGATTAACTTTAAAGTAAAATTTAAAGTGATCTTAACCGCGAAAAGCAAAAGTCATTTTGTTTATCTTTTGAGATTTGAATTGTAAGCTACTTTATTATATAGATATTATTCTATTTCTCTTTTTAATAGATCATTAATCGTGAATTTAAGTGAGATTTATTATATATAAATAAATTTTTACTTGTCGAATAATTTGTCAAGAAGAAAAATTAAAAAAAAAAAATTGGAGCAAATCTGAATCCAAAACAACCTATTGATTGCATTCAAAAAGCAATATCCATAATTTGAAGGAACAGTGGTTATGGTCTATTGCTTGCTCAACAATGTTACATGCATCACTTTTGTGCACCAATTTAATATAGACAGTTAGATTAATCGGTCTTACAGAGTTAATTAAATATCTAATAACTCTGATTGTGTCATATCTGATGGTGTAAAAGAGGTGGTACACAAAGGTGGTATCCACAATATTATTCTTGCTTGAGTTCTTGTGACCGGGTGAAAAGTCGGCTTCGCATCGGGATGGCTTAGGCCCAATGGCATGTCAAAGTTTCAGTTCTATTTTACGAAGTCTTGTTCTAATTATTTGAGATTAATTATATGTGTCATGGTGTAGTTAGTTGAAAATAAAAGATACACTATCCACAAATTATATTTTTGGTACTGTAGTTAAACTTTGTAGAGGAGTGATATTGAATGAGGCTCGTCTTATCGTCTTAGAGTTTTTTCTTTTTCTGGTCAGACACTATTACAGAGGAGGGAAACAATTATATTTGAACCAGAGGTGACTCAAGATAATTTGAGGCTTAAAGTGGAAATATTAAATGAGACATTTTTAATTTTTAATATTAATTTTTTATGTGAGAGAGACAAAAGAAGGATTTAATTTTTAATATTAATTTAATACTAACTTTTGCTTTTGTTTTTTTATTAGAGATAGTTTAATTTCAACTTTTTTTTTTGTTTTTTACTTTTTTTATCGGGGAGAGAGAGAGAGTGGGTGAAGTTAAATATGAGTTGAGTTTTGAATACTTTTTTTTTTTAATTTTTGATTTTTAAGTTTCTAATGTTATTGGTTTTATTTTCTTATAACTTAAAATTTAATAAATTTAAATTTTCTTGTGGATTAATAATATGCCTATAATTATGGGTCGTTCTAAAATCTTAGAGTCTAAAACTCATACTTTATTTTTTATATTATTGGATCGACCCTAATTTGAGCCCGCGATTTTAAAGTTCAACGATAAACATAGAGACGATGGTCATTAAGTCAATTACTAACCTTCAGGTCTAGGTTTAGGTCTGGGTCTGGGTTTGGGTTAAAGGGTAATTTCGAATTTCGAGGGTATTATAATAATATTACTATTATCTGGTGCCAACCAGTGAAAAAGATTAGAGTAGAAGAGGTGGCACAGAAAGTAAGTGGCAGTTTCAGTGAGTAGTTTATAATAATAATAAAATAATAAACTCCTCAAAGTCCGACACGCAAAACCTTGGATTCTTCCCTCGAGGCGTCACTTAATTATGGACTAGTCCATGTCCAACATCACCCTCTAGCGCACAAAACTTTGCAATTCTCATCACTTTTAAAAAAAAGGTAATTTATAATTTATACCACTTAAATATATACATAATTTTTATTTAATCCCTAAAATTTCAATTAATACAATTATATTCTTAAAGTTTTAATTTAGTTCTTCTATCCAGATCTATTAATTTATTCAAACAGAAAGTTGTCATAGAATTTTACCCTTTTTTTAAAATTATTATTATTATTATTACGACAGCTATATAACAAATTTGAACCGATGAATATCATTCTCTCAAAGTGGAGTTAACTATCTCGGATAGACCTAACCATATCGGATAGACCTATAGGTCTTGCAGAACTTGTCCACAAGGATATATTTATCAAGCAAAAATATATCTCTCAAATATATTAATTTTTCTCTCTTTGACTCACAATCTCTCTCAAATTCTCACTTTATATCTTCTTCTTTTTTGGGTTTGTTATCCTTTTTTTTCTTCAAAATCAGATTAAATAAAAAATTATAGCCTATACGTAATAGATTTTTTATCAGACAAATATACCTCCTTATCTAAGTCATGTGTTGGTCACATAAAACTATTTTATCATAATAAATTGATAAATTTTGATGTAAAAACTAAACTAAAATTCTAAAAAACTTGATTGTTGAAATTAAAACTTTAAACACCAAATAAGAATTAGTTACATACTTTAAAAGTGTAAATTATAATTTACCCACTTCAAAAAGAAACATGTCATTTCACATGGTTGATTAAAGTGCAAGTCTTTTGCCTCGTGGGTTTCGTGTTGTGATTTCCATTTACCTACTCCATTTGTACCAGTCGATTGTGGGGTTTTTTTTTTGGGTGGGTGGGTGGTAGTTCTAATTTTACTATGATTTTTGTAGTACCATAATAAAATGAACTGAGCTAAGTTTGATTCTCATTAAACTTTAAGTTTGCCTAATGTAGGTTTGATAAACTAATTAAGTTTAAATATTTTGTAATTAAATCCAACAATTAATTTTAGATTATAATAAATGACGAAAGTTAGATATGAGAAACTCACCTCATCTTTATTTTGTTGAAAAATCATAACTACTCTTGGAAGAGTGAGTGTGTGTGTGCACGCTTTGAAAAATCATAACTACTTTTGAAAGAGTGAGTGTGTTGGTGTTGGATGGAAAAGAAGGTGAAGGCAAACATATTGTGTAGTGTGTTGGTGGGCCGAACGGATGTATTATTGTCTTGACTTTCTCGTTTCTTTATTTTTTATGGATAGAATTGGTATCTCAAAAAAAAATATATATAAAAAATAATATAAAAGTAGAGGGTTTAATGGTAATTTCATATTTCAGCCACCTGTTAATCAATTTAATCTATTTAAAACTTGGAAGGGGCATATTACAATATTTTAAATCACATAGAATTGATTGCAATAAGGTGCGTAGTTAGAGGAGAGAAGTTATAATCAATCATAATATAACACAAGCGATATTTGAATTTTCTAAAACGTGTTTAAATTCAAAACAGAGCTTGAACAAGTGTTATATTATACATTTACAACCATAACATTTCAAATCTTTGCAATTTTTGACCTTCCAATAAATCTAAATTGACTGTCTAAATTTGTCATACAGTGGGGCAAAATGGGAAAAACGACATGGGTATCAATTGTTCTAAGATATTTCTGTTTTCTATTTTATTAATTTTGTTTTTTTTTGATAAGAAAGCTTTTGGGGCCATATGGGACCCATCATAAGCTTGCGGGGAACACTCCTTGTCCCCACAATCCACTGACCTAGGTCAACGTTTGAAATCGTAGCACCCCATCATCACAATTCACAAGAGTCCCTCATACCACTTTTCACAGATCCCACAATCACATTTTTATTCATCAAAAAAAAAAAAAAGGGACCCTATTTGAGAAAATCAGAAGAGAATCAAGTTCTAGAGAAACACAAATCTTCTTTGAAAGCAAAGTTGTCATTAGACACCCATCTGAATTTCATACAAAATTCAATAATGGGACCCTTATTGTTTGTGCTTATAATCACCTAAAATATCACAACAATGACTCAAATTTCCTTTTTTTTTTTGGTATTTTACTGCATCTGGTTCTTTTTGATCAAAGTGATAGGAATTTGATTAATTAGAAAAATCCGAGAGAAAGAGGGACACTAAGAAATCTGGTGCCGCCTTCTCTCATACATCCACACATCTGATGGAGAAAACATTTTTAGCTAAACTATGTGCTACTTTGCTATTAAAACGACTTTTAGTAGATACTTGATGAATCTAAAATTGCAAAAAATAATCATAATATCTACTAAAACAAGACTCAAATGCTCAAAATTATTACTTACATCTGAAATCAAGTTCATCACATTAACTGAATCACCTTTCAAAATAATATTATCGCATCTAGTTCCTAAAGATTATAAAGTGACTAGAAGCAGCTAATATTGGCATTTGCAAGGAGACATGAAAACCCACACATCATATCTTCCATAGGATGAAAGACAAAAATTTAGTAGAAAGAAAGAGCCATAAATCATATCACCCACAAGGCAGGCGTGGAGAAGAGATTCGAATTTATAACCTCCGAGTCACAAGTGGGGAGACTCACTACTAGGATAGGACTAGAGTTCAAATATCACACACAACCCAAAATTTAGCAGAAAGAAAAGCATTCTCAAAATGAATTTTGAATGAAAAGATAAAGTGCATGTTGCCATTTTCCATAAAGTGTGGTGAAAAAGAAGCATCATTCACAATAATTTGCATTTCAAGGAAAAAAATCAAAAGAAAAGAGAAAGCAAAAGGGGAAAGGAAGCATGAACAAGTGAATGGTCAAATTAATGAATAAAGTAAATTACATAAGGCAAGTGAAAATATATCTTCATGTAGCCTGAGTTCTATGTGTCCATGGCAGCCTTACATCAACTGATGAACTGACCACATGGGTATCTGCAGAAGTTGGGAATTTACCTTTCTTGGACCACTGCCATATCTTGGAAACAGAAAAGCTTTCATTTTTACTTCCAATGTTAATCTTCTTCTCCTCAGCAACCACATCAATCAAAGAATTCTCACTCTGTCCACCATTCCCTTTCACAGATCTCACATCAGCACAACCATTACCCCTAGCTCTACTGGGGCACATGGCTACTTGTAGGTCTGAATTAGGAACCACGTATTGAAATGACCCCATTGAGTAACACCTTCGTGCATCCAAGTTACTGTTACTAGTCTCTCCCACTTCTCTCTCTCCTCTTTCATCACTTGTGCTTCTAAATTTGCCAAGTCTCACAGAAAACACTCTCTTTTCATTAATAGTGCCATCCTCGGCAGGCTTTTGAGCAGAATGAATAGAAAGGCCTATATTGCCTGAAAACCCATCTTCTCTTGAATCATCAAAATCAAAAATTGGGTTTTCCATTGAAAACCCAGGTGTGAAAAGGGTCCCTCTACAAAGTGGGCAAGTTGAATTTGACAATAACCATGTGTCTATACAATCAACATGGAAAGCATGACTACACAAGGGAAGCAATCTCAATTTGTCTTGTTCTAAGAATTCACATAGACAAACAGCACAATCAAATGTATCTGTAAGACCCATTAAATCTTTGTAGAGGAACACGGGTAGAGCATCAATAAAAGCTTGATCTAGGCCTGAATCATGTAGATGGAAGAGCTGTTGCAACTGTCTTTGGAAAGCACCAGAACCAGACATTTCTGGGTATCTATTAGACTGAGAAGATCTTTGCTTCATGAGAAATCTAACAAGCAAGTGCAGGACACCAGAGATGAAAAATATAACAGCTAGTATCACAATAATGAAAAGAACAGCTGGGCTTATTTTACTACCTGACGATGAAGATGGTGTTAACTCTTTATGGTAAGATGGCAATGGAGGGGAAGAAGAAGAAGAGGAGATAGAAGGGGAGAGCAGAGGAGAATGGGTCAAAAGACCATCTTTTTGCTTGATTTGAGATCGAATCCAAGGCATTTTAGCAAATGGTCATGTTAAAACACCACCACTTCCCTCAACTTTAGGACATCAATTAGTGTCACAGATATGCAAGCTCAAGAAACCACTTTCTTGGAGATCAACCCAACTTATAAATTCAGTAAACAAGCAACATCCCCGTATTTTGCTTGCATTTAGAAGAAACCCAATTTAATTTATCAAATAAATGGGAAGAAAAATTGAAACTTGACTCAGACTTATCATGGAATCCAATGCTGTCCAAGGACATTTTGGTGCTAAAAAAATATTACCTTCACTTGCTTTGACATAAAACCCAAGTTGGTAGTGTGTGGAAGTGCAAGGAAAGAAAAACTTTTGGAGATTTCAATGTTGTAGCTTACCTACCTCACTCCTCGAATAACTGCTATTTCTGGACCCCTGTTTTCACTTGTTTGATGGTTTGGTACTGGTCAGTGTGGTTCCTGCAGAAACCCTAAAGGGCAATTTTTTCTTCGAAGGGTTTTAATTGTGGTTTTATATGTGAGGAAGGAGAGGGAGACAGGGAGACAGAGAGAAAGAGAGAGGGGCTTGCGGAGGCCAGGGGGTGGGTTAGTACCTATGAAGCACGGATACGGATACGGGATACGAGTACGATACGATACGAATACGGGGATACGACAAAGTCTAAAAAAATAGGATACGGGTACGGCCAAGATACGGCTATAATAAAATATATTTATTATTTTTATTATTTTCAACCAACTTAATACTTATATATTTTGGTAGTTCTTTAACATATAATAAGAAAAATTAATAATTTTTTTTAGTTTCAAGAAAATATATATCGTATTGCTGTGGTATATTCACAAAGTGAAGTGACAAATTAAAGGAATCAAAGCTAATATTTACCTAGTATTTAGAAGTAATTTTGCTAAAATTATAATGTAATAACTTTATTTTATACTCTTTTGACATGTAATTGTAGATAATACTTAAAAAACACTCATGTACCTTTGAAGTAATATGAATTTTTTGTTAATGTATTGTATGGTATGTGAATTCGAAAAGAGATGTTAAAAGTTCAACTAAAAAATTATATATGTTGCTCGATTACAAAAGTATCCGTGAAGTATCCTAATATTTAATTATTATCGGATACGTAAAAGGTGTATCCGACGAGTATCGTATCCGTAAAATATCCGATACGAATACGTCAACCTCAACGAAGTATCCGTACTTCATAGGTTAGTACCTTGTTAGGCTAGTAGCTTCCAAAAAGCAATGGCGGTCAAGGCACAATAGAACCAACGAAAAAAGAACACAAGGGTATTTTCGTCATTTTAAAAATAAGACGATTGGTAAATTAAACACGTTCCCTTGTTTTTTCTTGGGTAAATTACATTCATGCCCTGAACTTTGTCACTAAAACACATAGTCCCCTCAAGTATGACATATTACATTGACACCCTTTAAGGTTTGTATACATGTGACACATGGATCCCTATGGTTAAAAGTAGTTTGGAACACTGTTAAAAGTTGATCACGTCAGCATATTTTAGCAATCAAATTTCCAAAATACCCCTATTGAATTAATTAATATCAGTCTACTTAATTTTATGCCAATTATCTACCCAATTATTTAATCAATTCATAATCAATAATAATTTTTATTCAAAATAAATGAGTAATATCCATTTTATTACTAGACCCTTCACAAACTTTCTTCACCATCACTGGTGCCACCATTATTCTCTTTCCTCATCATCATCATCATTAGCATCACCAGAATCTACCTCTTCCAAATCCAAATCCATCCGAAACTTCATGAAAAACACAATCCAAAATTTCAAACACAATGCAAGTCTCCACCCAAAACCAATCTAAATCCAACAAACAATACAAAATACCCATAGATATACACAACCAATTACAAAATGTGTGAGAGAGGGAGAGAATACAACCCCACCCGCACATCAAAATATAGAGAACGACATAGAGAGAAAATACAACCCCACTTCAATTTCCATTTCTTCTTCTCCCTCTTCTTCGTTACTTGTTACTCATCAACACCATGGATTACATCACTAATTGAGGTTCACCGGTGATAATTTAATTATGAATTTTAGCGTCGTAATGGGTCTGGTCGTAGCCATTGTGGTGTGATGTCTATTATGGTGCGATGATGGGTTTGATGGTGGCCATGGTGGCACAATGATGGGTTTGATTGATTGCAGCCATGGTGTTATGGTAACAGGTGCTCAGGTGAGTGGGGACGGTTGGTGGCAGGAGAGAGAGAGAGAGAGAGAGAGAGAGAGAAGATATTTAATGGGGTATGGCTTGGATTCGGGTGGGTTAGGTCAAATTAAGATGATGTAAGTATTTGAATTTGGTTAGGTTAGATTTATTTGATTTAGATGAAGGGCAAAATAGTCATTTCATAACTTCTATTAGGTGGGTTAGTTGTCTGTCACTGATAGGGGTGTCAATGTAATATTTCATACCTGAGGAGATCCGTGTGTTTTAGTGACAAGGCTCAAAGAGTCTAAATGTAATTTACCTTTCTTTCTTTAGATCTACGGTGGATGTGGGCACACCTTAGATTACTCATTATTTCTGAATTTCTTGTTAAAAGTGCTCTACACACATGTTAGAGCCTACTTTGTTTATATAGGACTACTTGTATATAATTTAGAGAATCAATTAGTGCATCTTATTCCTTATAGTGATTGAATTAATAGTTGTCTACATTTAATCCAAGAATCATAATTATCCTAATGTATTAGATACTCAAATTAAGTATTATAATGTATTAAATACACGAGTCAAGTGTCCAAAATTATATGTCAATAGCATTACTTTTATTCGTTTTGAAGTTTGACACATATATTATCCTATGTTGTTCTACAAATGGCTTTCAAAAAAAGTACTTCTATCGGTTTTGGATTGTGAGCAGAATAAGTCTGTCCACCCACATTTCTTTACTCAGGAATTGAATTATACATGTTTGTACCAAAAACGTTGAGATAAGACTTTGTTGAGTTGCGTAATCGAAGTATTAACTGTAACACAGAGAGTCTAAGCTAATGCCCCATAATTAAATCTTGTTCATGGTGGAAAATTATCGTCACTGATATATTCTTTATGTGGATATAAACCTTTCCCTTACTAGCCTGGCAGAGAAACTTGTACACATTAACCACAAGTGACAAGCAAGTCCATCAATGAAAGTAGTCGGTGCGGCATGCTAGTTTGTTATTATTATGGTCTGGTCTGCTCTAATATCTGGCAATCTAACATGAAGACTGTTGAATTCTTGACAGCAAATACTATCCAGAAGTGATAGGGAAGGTAATTGTACATCCAAAGGGACCTCCTACTCCATGTATATGCTAATCTGCCATACCAGATGATGCATATGTGTACATTTTGGCGGAATTTTGAGATAAATTTTGGTTTTTCGGTGAATTGTTTTGGTCATCTAAGAAATGAAAATATTTTGGAAATAGATAAAAACAAAGAAAAAATTTTAAAATTTATTTTCAAAACAATGATCAAAACACATCAAAATACGAAAATTTCGATATTCAAACACTAATTTGTTTTGAATACTTTGGAGCAGAAAATTCAGTTCTCTTAAAGTCACAAAATTAAGGAGGGCCAAAGATATACCAAAAGTAAGAAAACCCAACTCTATGATCAAGCAGAAACTTCAATTAATATTGATTTTATTCTCTAGGTTTCTTGGTTATATAACCCAATGCATGCAGCTGTGTCACAAAAAAAAAAAAACAATATTATCCTCTTAGAAAGGGCAAAAATGATTGTCAATGCTGATTTTGTTCCTTTAAGGTATTTTTTTTTTCCTTCTAAGAGGTATGGCCAGATGGTTATCTACAAAGGGTGCAAATCAATAAGGTTGTGACTTAAGAGATTTTTTGCTTCTCATTTTAGGTGGGTTTTGACAAAGTGGTAAGGTTGTTCCATCTTGGGTATCAAGGGCTCGAATTGCGAAAATAATTCCTTCATATGCAGGGTAAGACTGTGTATATCTGACTCTTTTCAAACCCTACAATGCACCGCACCGCCTTTTATTCTATGTATGCTCTATTGATTCAGTGATTTGCTGCATTTATTGTTCCACAAAACCTAGCCCCAAAACTCCCTTTTGTCTATTTTTTTAAACTCTTCATATTTTTCATAGTAAAGTTAATTATTACCCAATAGTTATACTCAACAGATCAAATCCATCACCAATGAAGCACCAAAATTAAGTTTCTAACATACAAAATGGAACCAGTGAAATCCCTTGCCAGTTGCCACACTGCATTGGCCATGTGCAACTTGTAATGCACTATAATGATGTTTCACATGCAAAGCTTTTTCTTCTTCCTCCCACTTGTATATATATTCCTGTGAAATTTGCTTCCTGCAAACTGGGGATTACTTACAGACAACTTCAAATTTGTACAAAATTCTTAGGAATTGGAAAGAAACAATGACAACAATAAGCTCAATAGAAAGAAGGATATTAAGAAGCAAGGATCAAAGTACTGTAAAAAACTTACCCAAAAAAGTACTGTAAAAACCTAAAAATAAGCTAAACAGAAGAGAAGGAGATTAAGAATCAAAGTACTGTAAAAACCCAACAAGTAACTTGCAGCATGGCAACAAACAAAAAAAGGTTAACCCATACCACAATATGAGGAAAAAAAAAAAAGAAGCAGTGTACGAGGCTACATCCACTGCAGGATCCGGAGGGGACCATGCACACAGTAGACACCTCAGTTTCGAGTTAGGAAAATAGTTTTTTCATTTTTTCGCACGTAGGGTAAGGTTGTACTTACCCTGTGTGGGAAAAAAATTTTACTACCTCAAATATTATACTTGATAGGACCACAACAATGTAATACCTGTAGAAAGGCTTTCTCAGCAAATAGCAAATGATAAATTATGAATCAATGGCTTTTGAAAACCTTACAGAGAGAGAGAGAGAGAAATAGGACTTACATTTTGAAGAATACAATAACCATGAATTTTTCTTTCTTGAGTTGCACTATATCCATGGAATTTACCATAACAATCACATATAAAAAACAAAAAATATTCAAGAAGTACTCATGGTTTATAAATCTGGGAAAGAGCTTGCAACACATTGATTTGCAGCCTCAAATGCAAAATGTAATCTGCTGTCATAAGGAGAAGGCGGTCCGGCTTCAATCCTTGCCCTCCTGGTATGAGTTTCTGCAGCTTCTTCACCTTCATGTGAACCGAACCACGCGCCACCCGCTTATGTTTTCTACCCACCATTTTTACCCCATTCCTATCTACACCACCATTAGAACTCATACTGTAAGAATGGCACAAGTTTAAGCTCTCTAGAGAAAGATAAATGGAATACCAGAAGGTTGGAGCTGAAAGGGAGAGAGCTATTTATGTATGTAGTTGTAATATGTTGAGAGGAATGAGGGATATATATAAATAAGTGAGGGTGGGGGTGGGGGCGGTGGTTTGAGGTGGGGCATGCCTGTAAACCAACCAGATTTCGACCCATTTTAATTTGACTTAAAAAAATTTCAATAAATTTTATATTTATAATTCATTTCAAATTTGTGAAAAATCAAAATTCAAATAAATAATTTAGTTCGATCCGAATAACTTGTTTAAGATTAAACAAATTAAATCTCTATTTCAATATAAGTTCATTAAATAATTAGTTAATTATAGTTATTCAATTTTATCAAATAATTCTGGTCAAAAAAAATAAAAAAATTATTAAATATAACTCTGAGAGAAGTTCAAGTGATAATAGAAACGAGCTGCAAACTCAGACGTCTTGAGTTTGAATCTTGACAACCCGTTGAGACTAGACTATGAGGGATTTGTTACACATGAATATCCTGGTCCCAGCGTGGATGTCCTGTCTTTAACCGAATTAGGGAGGGAATTAATTGAGGTGCGTATAAATTGATCCAGACACTCTTAACCATTGAAAAAAAAATTATCAAATATTTGAATAATATAAATTGAGACATGACAAAATGGGTATTGATATATTCAAAATTTAATGCATCAAATATAAAGTATAGGATTTGAATTCGGATTGATTTTATTTTTTTTTGTTGTAAAACTTAGCTACTACAGTTGGGGTTGGAAGGGGGAAGGGGGAGGGGGGAGGGGGGAGGGGGTGGTCCGGGTGGACAAGGGCCATGTGAGCCGAGCCAAGTGGGAGAGATGGGCTTTTTAGGACAATGAGTTGTTGTTAATTTTTTGTCGTTTTGTTAGTAGGCCCAAACTGATGGTAGAGCTTTCAAACGGCCATCGCACGTGTCTGACAGCTGTCTCGCACGCTTACGCCAGCCACTACTTACTTTTAGTTTTAACAAATCATTAATACCTCTTGGGGACTGTGATCAACTGTTACGTGACAGCGTATCTGTCCTCGTAATCCCCGAATCCCGGCAGTTGCCCTCTCACACATGCTTAGATATGATCTTCTACTTCACACCCCACCCCCATCATTGATCTAAAACCACTGAAAATGCAAATCGAAGGGTCAATATTCAATCAGCATACAAAGTTAGGAGAGTCTTACGGTACCGAAATATATTTATTTGATATTGAATATTTATTTTTTGATAAATAAATATATTTATTTATTCTATCAATGTTTATAGATCATCTAATTCAAAATTAACAGTAGAAATTATTCTTTTGGTTTGGTAATAAATGTATCAAAATATGACACGATTCGTTAATACAATACGAACACGACACGAAATTAGATAATTTGAGTTTTTTTTTTAAGTCATTTGGTAAACGAGAGGACTCGACACGATATGATTAATAAACGAATCGGATGTAGGTGAAGCCAATTAAAAAAAATATATACGACACGACTCGTTTATATACAAATTACACACGAGTGATACACGACACAAATCTGATATGACATGACTCGCTAAACATAAATTAATAAACAAATCGGATATAAGTGATGTGTTTTTTGACACGAACTTATTAAAACCCGACACAAACCCACTTCACTCGATATGATTGATAGGCTTATAAGTACTGTAGCTTAACCCTTATAGTTATTAATTATAGTGAAATTTCATGCATTCATACAATCCCACCCACCTCAAAAAATAAAAAAAAACAAAAAAGGTAAAAGAGATATTATTAGAGTTAATAGTGGCTTGTGTAGTCCGTTTTCTGTATAAATTTATTCAATTTATATTTGATCTATATGTGATCATTCATCGTATATAGTTGAGTTCATATTTTATAAATTGTATTCAATTCATTTATTAGACGAGTCTAACAATTTAACTCGTTTATCTTTTAAAACCATTAATGACATCTGCATACCAGTATCTTTGTATTGATTTTGTGTAACATTGAGGGCATCGAAGAAAATTTGTAATGAAAAGGATCTCAATCCTAATCTCCCATAGGCGTGGGGGAGTATATATGTGTCGGGTGCCCTATGAAGCACGGATACGGATATGGGATACGGGTACGAGACGATACGGATACGGCGATATGACAAAGTCTAAAAAAGTAGGATACGGGTACGGCCAAGATATGACTATAATAAAATATTTTTATTATTTTTATTATTTTCAACCAACTTAATACTTATATATTTTGGTAGTTCTTTAACATATAATAAGAAAAATTAGTAATTCTTTTTAGTTTCAAGAAAATATATATCGTATCGTTGTGGTATATTTACAAAGTGAAGTGACAAATTAAAGGAATCAAAGCTAATATTTACCTAGTATTTAGAAGTAATTTTGCTAAAATTATAATGTAATAACTTTATTTTATACTCTTTTGACATGTAATTGTAGATAATACTTAAAAAACACTCATGTATCTTTGAAGTAATATGAATTTTTTGTTAATGTATTGTATGGTATGTGAATTCGAAAAGAGATGTTAAAAGTTCAACTAAAAAATTATATATGTTGCTCGATTACAAAAGTATCCGTGAAATATCCTAATATTTAATTATTATCGGATACGTAGAAGGTGTATCCGATACGTATCCGACGAGTATCCGACGAGTATCGTATCCGTAAAGTATCCGATACGGGTACGTCAACCTCAACGAAGTTTCTGTGCTTCATAGCGGGTGCCTTAATAAGCCCATATATTTTTAGATACCACTGAACGAGATTGGTCCGGTTGCTAAGAATTTAAATCTTCTTTGTTCAATGCTTGGGTTTGAGTTTTGATAGTTATAGTAATTTGGTAGGACTAAACCTACTTTTGAGTGCCTACAATACGTTGTGAGACTTTAATTTTGACTTCGACGTAGATACAGTGAAATCTCCTAGAAATAGTTGTGTGACAAATATGTATATTGATTTATCTGTATATCCATTTTATAAGTATACTCTTGAGACGGCCAAAGAAAAAAAAAAAGAAAGATATTAAAGATATGATTTTATTTGAGCAAAATTAGGTGTTGCACATGCTGGGCTGGGGCCTGGTCATCAGCCTAATTTCAGGAACTCAGTGTGTGATCGAAGAAACAGATTTTATCAACCTCTATTTCAGAACCAATGGTGGTTTAGGGTTGCTGACAACCTGATCACATCATGGAATGCAATCATATGATATATTGGAGCCCACGAAGGTATGGGAGGAAGGAAAGAGATATTAAACAGTGTCATTATTAAATATTATTATTATAACATGGGTATGTCCAACACATTTATTATGCATGCTTTATAACTCATGTCTTATTGATAACCCTACAGAAAAACTACAGTATCGATTTCAAAATTTATAAATTTTTGGGGTCGAGTTATAATATTTTGAGATAAAAGCTAGGACTAGAAAAGGCCTAATTGATAAAATATTTTGATCTATCATAAAAGTTATAATTTTTAAAGTTAAAATTATAATTTTTAAAAGTCAAATTACGTCTTTTAAAGATGAAATTATAATTGATTAGGAGGTTCAATCATAACATTCTGTTATCGATCATAGATTTTCTTTTTCTTTAAAATATGTAACTTAGACTTTAAAAAATAATAAACTTTTGACGTGGTACCGAATTATTTTTTTCCAAATATCATAGAATTACCCCATGGATGGGAAGTTTGTGAAAATTCTAGCTTTGTCTGTTCTAACTTCTATGTAGATTGTAGAGTATTTCTTTTTAAAGGGGTAAGGATAAAGAATAGCGTTCAGAGATCACCCCAATAGATCCTCACTGGTGGAATAATGAGGCTCTTGACCGTGCCCATTATTCTTCTCGGGAATGGACCTAGTTTAGCTAGCATAACGGTCAACCACCGAACTCTAATGTGAATTCCAAAATTCAAACCTTCAATCTCACGGTAAAAGTTCGGACAATACCCCAGTCAGTGGTGTTCCAGTGCGGCATGCTATATCCACCTATTTGGAGAAATCAGTGTTGATAATATATACTAATAGCCCTACTATATCTGTGAACTTCAATATTCATTTTTCTTGAATATCTTGGTTTAAACATTGGAGGGTTGACATCGGAAACACATTCGATAACCTTCCGACGATTGGTTGGCCCAGATTTTTTCCTTTAAACTAATGAAAAACTGAGTTTAGGATTTGATGCAGAGAAGCCATTCTCGCATCGTTGAAAAATTTGTTATCTATATTTTGATAGAAATAACAAGTACTCATCCACGTAATTAGCAAAACACCACAAATCCAGTATAAGAATCAGTGTGTTTCAAATGAAAAAGTAAAACTATATGCTATCTATCTCTTCTAAACTCGGACTATACACGAGAATCTTGTAGACTAAGTAAAACTTTGGTTGGATTCACGTTAACAGTCAACTCCAATGGGTTACAGATAGATATGGGTGAGCAGATATAGAGAACATACTAGCTAGTAGCTACATACATTCACAAGAGGTTAAGCTTCTATTAGCGGTCCCCTACTTGGAATGGTGCCTGATCAGACACTTCCAGAGGTTCACGAGGTCATTTAAAAACCCTATACCATCATGTGAAGGTTGATGATGATGATGAGTTCGACACACGTACCTATCAATCACATCTCTCTCTCTCTCTCTCTCTCTCTATATATATATATACACGACATGTACACGGGCATGTATACGTGTACATTACTGCAATTTTGTCACTTACAAGTTGGTTCAATCTCACATAAGATTTATATACGTGTATGATTATATGATTGATCACTTATAGCTAACCAACACAAGTTAATGCCCTATTGAATCTATCCCAAACATCTCAAACTATTTCAAAAACATTTTTTTTTAAGTTGGTTCATTGAACTAATAACTAAATTGAACTTGAACTTTTGTTCGAGCTTAAACTCAAGTTCAACCGTAAGTTCTCGTATGCCTTGTTTATGTATATATATACATATCGTGTTATATATATAGCTCAACTTATGTATTAAATGAGCGTTAAATTTGAACTCGAAGTTGAATCGATTTTTATTTGAAACCCTACATGTCGGCAACTAGGGTTTTGCCAAAGTGATCCACCACTGAAATTTCTTTCATAAGTTTTGAAAACTGACAGAAGTGCCGGTTTATGAGATTACACGTTATAATTAGCATTCTGAATTGACTTAAAGTCCGCATGGGAGAGGAGACTTCGTGTGGTTGATCAATCATGGTCCCAATATTGCACCTACATTGCCTTCAAGTGGAGGATGGTCAATTGGCTATGGCATACCATGTCGGCCTCAAGGTGGCTCAAGCTGGTGGTTATGGCCCATTTGGGTGGCTCTCTTCACTTGAACATATGCAGTGTTGCCTCTGTCGCAGTCACAGGGTCTTCCTTGGTGAATAAACCCAAAATCATGAGAGAGAGAGAGAGAGAGAGAGAGAGAGAGAGAGAGAGAGAGAGAGAGAGAGAGAGAGAGAGAGAGAGAGAGAGAGAGAGTTGCATGGCCAATTGGGTTTGTTTTTGGTGAGTTGAATGATGATACAAAGGGCCCTAATATCCATTAACCCACCATGGTCATTGCACCCTACAACCCATACTGTGCATGTGGGTGTGCCAACTCCGTGAGCTTGACTATTCACTTAGGTAGACAAACTCATTTATAGACAGAGACTTCACCAGAAGAATGTAGAACTGCCAACGCAGTGGGAGTAGGGTTCAGTTGATCTTACTATTCCACTTAAAATGGAAGAGATATTATGCTTGTGAGACCAAAGATAGCTAGCATCATTAAGATTCTTCTTTGGTTTTTTTTTATTGGTTCAACGGTTAGGAGTGTTCGGGCCTCCTCCCCAATCTGGTCAAAAGTAGGTCATTCATGCCGGGACTAAGTTATTCATGAGTAATAAATTTTTCATGACTTAGTCCTAAAAAATTGCCAAGATATATTCTTTAGTTCTTTGGTTTTAAGACAAAATGATACGTACATCTATCACTTCGTAAATTCTACGGTAACGAGAATCTTGTTCACTCAGCTGCCTTAAGTTCTTTAATGGAATCTCTACTATCGATTGTGTATCATTTGGGTGAATTTTTCTCTACATAAAGGTAAAAGACTAGGAGGGTGATAATGTTGGAGTTGATCCAGTCCCTGCTTAGAGATTTAACTGGTCTTTATTCTTATATCTTTATTGGACGAGACTTTTACCTTTGTAGTGTCCGGAAAGAATAAGATATATGCAAATTTGTATAATTGATTAGTATGCTTTTAAGAGAAACCACTATTTTGGGACCACCTCCATCTTCATGGGTGATCCCACCATGTGAGTTAGTCAAGTCCTTCAAATCGAAATAGACTCAAATTTTTGTTTCCTTGAAATAATACATTGGATATGTTCATCGACTTAATTTATTAACCTAAGTTATGATTGTTATTGACCGAGCGATAGGTCCCAATAATAGATGAGACTAACTAAAAATCACACAACATTATATAGTAAATCAGTAAATTAAATTAGATGATTAAGTTCGAATAACACTATTGATTTTGCCGGGAGATTTTATTCTTGTGTATGTAGGTAGCAAAGCTTATTTTTGAAAGCACAAATCAATATGTAGTTAAAGAAAAAAATACTTTATGGAAAATGTAAACTATGCTACAGGAAACAAAACTTTTTGTGGAGTAAGAATTCGTCACTAATGTTAAAGATAAATGCCCCTAAAGGTTTTAGTGGCAAAAATAAGGTTGATCGCGTTACTATAAGTGCGTGAAGCCAAAGCTTGCCCAACCTAGTAATAAAGGGGGCGCGTGAGGCGCTCACGTTGAAACTGACTTACAGTTTGCTTTGCTCTGGAGGGAGCTTCCTGAGTCAAGACCAATTCGGCCACCGAATCGTCTGTAGCTTTTTGGCCTGAGATTCGATCTTTCTCCTTTGACGGAGCCTAGCTTTCTGATTGGGCAAGCAGCTCCTACAGTGACAACCATGAAAAGTCGTTTTTGTGGCGACATGCAATTCATTGCTAAATCACGCCCCAATTCGTTGCTAAATTATGTCCATTACTGACAACAAGTATCGCTACTGATTATTGAATATGTTGCCATCAAAATACATATTTTGTAACCAAGGCATTGGCTAAATTGCATTAATAGGGTATGTAGTGGTGAAATATAATTATATGACTCAAGTATTTGTTATGACATTTCGGTGTCACTAATATTCTTAATGGGTACTTATATATTGTCTCAAATAATTTTGAATCTTGTATTGCAACATTACCATTATCTTTAGCGACAACTTTTTTTAGTTTTCACTAAGAAATCCTTTGCCGTGACACATTAAAGAACCGTTCTCCTAGATCAAATACATGGATTCATACCACCGAGGTGGTAGTTCAATTGGCTTTCAGTAGAAGGTGAAAGTCCCGCCCTTTTTCGGTGGTCATAGTTTCGAATCCGTGGGTAACCTGTGAACCAGATACTGCTAGAGAGGTTAAATGTTCAGCTTGCCTTCGCTGGTACTATGGTAACAGACTCGACCATCCCAGATCATTAGCTATTGCTCAAATCGAATATTCTACATCAAGTGAGAACCTCAACGTAATGTCATATGGGGTTTGTTACGCCTGGTCGCCCCTGACCATCCTTTCATTTAGCCAAAAAAAAACATGGATACATCTTCTGAACGAGAAAATATTCATTACAACAGTGATACCACGTAACAATACTGACGTGGTATCACAAACTAATAATATCAAAACAAATAAGTAAATAGGCCCCACTAAAATTAATAACCAACCCTCCATGTAAGCAAATAAACGGTTACCTTTTTTTTCATGTAGTCAATTAACTACTCAAGTGGGGTTCATATTTTTCACTTGATATTTTATTATTGATTGATAATAACACATCAACATTACTGATATGGTATCACCGTTATATTCAATATTTACTGTTTCTGAACACATACCGGTATTATTGATCAGGTGCCAGGGCTTCTTGGCTGTGGACCTAATGGTGGGAACTGAATTCACATGCTTGCACATGCCCTCTATCCCTCCCAAACTTGGTGTCCTTCCTAGCTCCAGGATTTGTTGGGTCCCATCAGTTTCATTGTTCTTCTTTACTTCACTGCCTGCCTGCCTGTAACAGAGCAAGCAAGTCTTGAGGTTATTGTGGATGATAAACTCTCCTTGTTACAGAATCAGCAAAGAGATTGCACACTGTGGAAGATGCATGTGTTCCCCCCTTTCATGAACTCTCTAAAGTATTTAATCATTAAGTCTTCACATGCGAATAGCGAGTAGGATTATGTACATCTGACATTCTACATATTCTATAACAACGAGAATCTTGTGTATTTGACTAATTTTTTTTTTTTTTGGGTTCATGACGTATCTCAATAACCCTCTTTGGCTGCATAAAGAAGACACCTTAGTGGGTTATGTGTGAACTCGCGTTATGACATGATTTAAATGTTTAGATGAGATTAGACGTAACATAGTGTAATAGAAATAGATATTACGTTTGAACCTTACTATCACTCATCGTAATTTACAAGATGTGTCCGTGCTTACTTCAAAACTTAGATTACATGTACGAGAGCGTGTTAAAATATGTAATCATTTATTCTATGATAAATCATCTAATGTTTTAGATATATCCATGCATGAGTTTTTTTTTTTAAGAATGCAATGCATAGCATGAATATTGTTGAAATTGCTGTGATTTAACCAATACAAATACACTAACATGTAAATATAGTAGTATTGTGAGGTTGGATCTGGATGAACCGTAGACCCGGACATCAGGAGTTTGATTATCGTTGGTGTCTCTTGGGCTTCACTAATGTCTGTAGTTTGCGGGTGATTATAAGTATTTGACTTAATTTGGGGAGCTAATCAGTTGTCGTTATTAGATTGATAATGAGTTCCATTGAATATTAAAAATCATAATTAATCTAATAAATTAGGTTTTTGATTATATCCCCAAATTAAATCTATGTAGCAGTGCTCGACTGCTATTATGGGTGCAATTATGAAAGTTGGCTCTCTAGGTGATGAAGGCCTCACAAATTTTCTGTGTCCAAGCCCAACAGGCCTTTTGTCCCCAGAGAATCCATGCTGGCTATCATCCCCGAAAGGCCCATATAATCAAACTCAATCCACGCGCACAGCCCATTGCTTGCTTCCCACGCCAAGTCAGTTGTATCGGGCTAACGGTCCTCAAAATTTTTGACCTCACGACAAAAGAAACCCGTTAGAATGCTCATGGTTTTAAAACCACCCAATAAAAATATGACATGTATTTAAAACGGAAACTATAAATTAAATATAGGGGAAATTACACTTGGATCCCCTTAAATGTGAACTCAATTTTACTTGATCCGTTAAACTATTGCATTTTTTTTAATATTACCGCCTCAACTACTTACACTTAGGGGTGTTAATCGAGATGAGCTACTCGGGTTTGACTCAAATAAAATTCGACTTGGACTGAGTTTAAATAATTTTTTAGGCTCGTTTAGAAAAATGAGCTTAAAAGGCTCAGCTTAAACTCATAAACTCAGCTTGTTTATATGTAAAATAGTCAAATTACTTGGGTTCGGGCTCAGCTTGAGTTTTAAATGGGTCGAACTTGAACAATTTTTTAGACTAATTTAAAAAAACAAGCTCGTCAGACTCGGGTTTAAACTCATAAAACTCGACTTGATTAATACCCTTACTTGCACTGATTTCACAATACCACAAGTAAAAATATTCATTATTTTTAGACAAAAAATGAATGTGTTTGGGCAAAGTGAAATAAAACTGCATAGTTCTAAGGACAAAATGAACAATATTTTTTATCAAATTTATAAAAGACAATGTGAGATAAATAATATAGTTGAAGGTATAATATGAGAAATATGATAATTGAGAGGTAATATAAGAAAAAATCATAGCTGAGGGGATAGAGTGTAATTTGTCCTTAAATATAAAACCCTAAACCTCCTCTCGGTAAGAACTCAACTGACGAATGCTATGTTCTCAAGCCTGGTGGCGATACTCAATTCTGGTCCGCCGTCCTCCGACGTATAGAACCTCCGTCCGCCACTTCTGTTCACCGCCACAGCCAACGACCATGGGCAAGGCTTCCAATTCAGAGCCCAAGTCCAGCCCAGCCTCCTCCAAGGACGAAGCCTATCTCCAAACCGTCATCCCCAAACGCATCGCCCTCTTCGAATCCATCAAATCCCATCAACTCTCCCATCTGCAATCCCTGTCACATGATGCGATCAAGTATAAACCCTAACTCTAACCTCTACACACACATACACATACATATAGATCAATTTATCTTTTATTGAGTTTTTTGTGGGTTTTAGGATTACTTTACCGGATGGGACGGTGAAGGAAGGAAAAAAATGGATATCAACTCCGTTTGATATAGCGAAGGAGATATCGAAGAGTTTGGCGACGAATGCTTTGATTTCTTCGGTGAATGGAGTACTCTGGGACATGTGGAGGCCTTTGGAAAGCGACTGTGAGCTCAAATTGTTCACGTTTGATAGTGATGAGGGCCGCGATACCTTTTGGCACTCAAGTGCCCACATTCTTGGGCAGGTACAGTCTTTAATGCTACCGTTGAGCACAATATAGTAATGGAAAGAATGAATTTGGATGAACATACGTATTTGACTTTTTTGTGTTGTGAATTGTGTAGTCAGTTGAGGTGACTTACGGATGCAAATTGTGCATTGGGCCGTGCACTACAAGAGGGGAGGTACCTTTGATTGTGCAACTGATTTCATTGATCAATAAATAAATTGTATCTGCTGCTATTGGAAATTTATGATTTAATTGGGCGTTTGAGTGAATTGGTGATGAATAGTTTTGACATAGATGGTATTGGCCCGCTTGGTCTTTATATAATCTGGTATCACTTTCCCTTTGATGTTGGTTTTAATTTTTAGATTATGGTTATTGGCTATTGAACGGTTTACATGGTTGGAATGTGTTATTTGTTGTAAAACTCAAATTATTTGAGGTTGTCCTGAAGACATGACTGGGTAAATGCTTATGCAGGGTTTTTATTATGATGCATTTTATGGTGAACTGGGCTTAAATGAGGATCACTTTGAACAGATGGAGTCGGCAGCAAAGAAAGCTGCTGCGGTATTCTCGATTTCAATGTTATGGTCATGCTTTACAGCTTTAACATTGGATATGTTGCAAATGCTATTTAGGTGTGCTGTTGAATGAAAACCTGCACTTGGTCATGTTTTAATAAGCGCTTCTATCAAATTATTGTTTTTTTGGATTTGTCCTAGTTGACAAACGTCAAGAACTTTCTTGGGAAAGTTTGCCAGGGTTAGATGTTTGGAAGGCCCAAGATTTTGAATCTGTCAGGGGCATTGGTGGATCAATTTTGTTATACGTCCATTGGTGGCACCATTTGGGATGGGCCAATTTTGTGCTAGCTTTTTATGGAGTCCTAGATCTTTCCATATGCACTAAAAATACAATGTAGGACTCCATGTCCATGATCATGTGTGACTTCTCTTTCAGGAAAAACAGCCTTTTGAGCGCATTGAAGTTTCAAGGGAACAGGCTCTTGAGATGTTTGCTGAAAATAAATTCAAGGTTAATATTACATCATTCGAAATATGTGTTCTATTTGATCTTTTGGTTTTTCGTTCTCTGCCTCTCCCTGTGATTTTCCTCTCACACCATGCTTTATGGAAGGTTTTATGTTTCCCAATCATAGACCTTGATGAATGGTATTGTTCATGTCTTAATCAGGTTGAGATTATTAATGAATTACCTGAAGACAAAACTATCACAGTCTACAGATGTGGCCCCTTGGTGGATTTGTGCCGTGGACCTCATATACCTAATACATCTTTTGTGAAAGCATTTGCTTGTTTAAAGGTGCGATATTACATAATGTTGCAATTTTTTTTTTCAAATTTGTGAGCCTTGTCGCAATCATATGTCTGTGTTACTCATAACTTGTTATTGTCAGGCTTCATCAGCATATTGGAGGGGAAATAAAGACCGTGAAAGCTTACAAAGAGTTTATGGGATATCTTATCCAGATCAAAAACGTTTGAAGGTAATCTTCATCCCTTTGTCCTTTCTCTGCTACTTGTTCAGTATCTGCATACTAACTTTATTTTGTTATATCAATTACTTCAGCTAAGTTGGTTAATTTATTTCTTTTTGACTTTCTGCCACACTTCTTTTTATTAAAAGTAGAAAGCCATAGGAGGTTGATTTCATAATGTTTAATTTGCATTTCGTGATGAAAATAAGCATCCTTGGTGAGGTTTAGATCTAATGAACAAGTGTTTTTAAGGAAATTACTTATATTCATAATTATGCATCTTTGGTCTCAAACGATGATACTTGCTTATTAATTGTGTTGCAGGAATATATTGCTCTGCTGGAAGAAGCAAAAAAATATGATCACAGAGAATTGGGTAAGAAGCAGGAGCTTTTCTTTTTCCACCCACTTAGGTAAGTTTGAGTTATGTACCCTTGCTTTGTCTGTTCCTTTTTTCTTTTGCAGTTAGTTTATTTGTCATGTCCTTTCAGCCCAGGAAGTTGTTTTTTCCTTCCGCATGGTACTCGAGTTTGCAATAAGTTGAGAACTTTTATCAGAAGTCAGTACCGGGAGAGAGGATATGAAGAGGTAAGCAGTTGTTATCGTGAGTTTCGTATTCCAGTAAGTGTAATAGATGGTTCTGAGTGTTACAAGTCGCTTGATTTGGCAGGTTGAGACTCCCAATATGTATAACATGAAACTGTGGGAAACCTCTGGTCATGCTGCTAATTACAAGGAGAATATGTTTTTATTTGAGGTGAGTTTTTTTGTAGTCATTATTATGATGGTTTGCAAATGATTCAATTGAAGGATCTGGTCATTCTCATCGCATGATGTTGGAAAATTTTAGAAGACCAGGGGACAAAAGGGATAAAAGGCTAGCTCCAATTCATAGATCATACTCATTCGTATGTGTGTCTTGGCTTTGGGGTTTGAAAGAAAACCAGTTGTCCCAATGAACTGAACTCGCTTGTTGACAAATAACTTAGTCCCCAAATTAGTCTGATTCAGGGCTAAGATATTTGGAAGCAGCTGGGGAAGATGTAATGTGACCTATATCCCATGCAGTATATTGATATGATTTGATTTGTGTTTTCACTTTCTTCTTCTCCTCCATTTTTCCCTTTTGTTTTTTTTTTTGGGGGGGAGGGGGTTAGTAGAGCAGGGTTTGGCTGGTTATGTTTCTTATGTTGCTGTGGCATGTCTGGCTACTGGTGTAGGTTGAAAAACAAGAGTTTGGACTCAAGCCAATGAACTGTCCAGGCCACTGTTTAATGTTTGATCATAAAGTTCGTTCATACAGAGGTGAGTAGCTTTTGATCATTACTTACATCTATTCAGTGGCATTTACGATGCCCTTGTTATCTTGTCTGAGTTATTTATGAGCAAAAAAATTATGCTCTATCAGAATTTATGTCAAACTCCTATGTAAATGTTCAAAGAAGCTTTTTGTTAAGAGTGACTAAAATTGTTTATGTGAATTGATTAAAATCGAAATTTATCCTCGATATGCAATGGTTAGAGGCTAAATTATCGTCTTTCTGTATTTGATGTATCATAAGTAAGTTGTATCGTTTGAAGTGGTTCCATGTCACCGAAGTTATACCTTGATAAAGAAGAGTGCATTGTTCGAATGGAAATTGCACCATAGGGTTTTTTTGTACTCTTTTTGTTTTATGGAAGAGGGTAGATGTCATATGCAGGTATTTGGTATTCTTTTCTTGGTATATGTTAGGTGGAATGGCGTGATGCACTACATCTTTTAATTGAAAATATGCTAGTTCTTTAACAACGACTTTGAAACTGGAACTTCTTTTATCCTGAAGCTCAGCTAATTAAATCTTATTCAAATCTTTGGTGTCGATGTTGAAATCTCTTTTCCAATGACTTATCAAATTCTTCAGGTTTTGCTGCGTCATAAGCCATCATGGCTTCTTAATGTCTTAAACTTCTCCCACGGTCCCCTTCAATTTTCATAATCTCTAGCCTTCTTGGTGCAGTCATTGCTTATGACTAGACCATCCCAGTTGATACCCTTATTTTGCCATCCACTGGTGATCTTGTATGTTTCATCGGTTTAATTTTTCCTTCGTACTTGTCATTCTTAACTTGCTTCATATAGTGGAAATTAGTGCGATTTTTTTGTTCTTTTCACATTTTTCTAATTATTCTAGCCGTCTTTATCTGAAAGACATTTGTTTAGAAAATATAAAATGGATAACAGATACAGGCACAATTTTTCGGTAGATTATATGGATAAATGGAAGTTAGCTGGGGAGTTGGATCTATTAGTTTAAAAACGTAGCTAATGGGTAACTTAAGTTCAACGTCTAATGTTTTGTATTGTATTCTTATCTTCATTGAAATAGGTGATCGTGGTGGAAACTTTATCTGCTGTTGTTGTGTTCTTTTTCTAACGTGCATGTTATATTGCTTTAAAATGCCATATAACCTGGGGCATTTGATATTTTAATGAATTCCTGTTAAAATGCTTGCTTAGAATTGATTCTTTTAAGAATGGGTGCTGGAACATGCTTTTTGTCATATACCTGAATTGTGGGGAAGCTGGAATAGTTCTAATAATGATGACTATGCTGTCTTTTTTTTATGCTTTTTTGGGGTTTTGGTTAGGGTATGGAGTCTAAAGGTGATGGGCTGCACAATTTTTCTTTTTTTTTGGGGGGGGGGCTCCCCACCACCAGTGAACCCCTCAACAAGGATCAAAATTTCGTTTCGATGCATTGATTCGATCACTTAGAAAATGGAAACATTTCGACGTGTTTCGGAAACAGAATGAAAAAAATAAAAAATTTAAAAATTATTTTTCCAAAATATTGGTTGAAATATACCAAAGTATCTTGAAATACCTTGAAATATTTCGAAACAATTGTACAAATGCATTGAAATATAACAAAACACCAAAACACCTCGAAACATTATGAAACACCTCGAAGTATTAGAATTTCGATTCCGTCACTATTTCGTTTCGGTCTCCTTGAAAACGGAAACATTTCGGATGTTTCGACATTTCGAAACGAAATTTTGATCCTTGCCCCTCAACATGGATGTAGGCAGGATTAAGACACTTTAGCGGGTAGTCGACGTTTGTTGATTCTTGGAAACATGGACCCTTACATCCTTTTTGCGAAACGTGAAGAAAATGTATTTTGCATACGGCAGAATAATCTATGATTGTATTGCGTAAAATCAGGGTGTGATTTTGGTTGTATAGATTGAATGTTACTATCCAATTCTCAGTAAATACATTCCCAGTAAATACAACTGCAAACTGTGACTCTTAATGTCATTCTTTGTGCATGCTTTGATCTCATGTAATATTTAGTTATCATCAACAAGATTTGCTACAAGTAATCACCGTGCTTAATTGTTATCAGTTATTCCTTTGACCTTTTTTGTTACAATTACCCATTTACGTCGAAGATTTCAAACATTCAGTCATTCACCTACAATTATTTCTGACACTTTGCAGAACTTCCACTTCGCCTTGCCGATTTTGGAGTCTTGCATCGGAATGAGGCCAGTGGTGCACTTACTGGGTTAACTCGTGTAAGAAGATTTCAGCAGGTATCCTTTTGGCTGTGATGGCTTACGAAAATCATAATTTGCTGATCTATTATGCGGTCAAGTTGTTACATTAGGCCATATCTTCTTTGTCAACTTTTGTTCTAGTGAAACAATTGCTGTAAATTTTTTTGTTTACATCAGCAATTGTGCTCGTATTAGCTGCAGCAATGTGGTTGGTTTCGTTGGGCCTCAAGGTTCAACAGTAAAGTTGGTCATCCTTATTGTGGACCTTGTTGGTTCATCGGAGTGGAACACTTGGTCAAGATAAACTGCATGTATTGTATTCCATGGCTGGTTGAAGTTGCTTCTTTCTGACACTAGTGTTTTTACAGGATGATGCTCATATTTTCTGCAGGGAGTCCCAGGTCAGTTTTGATATCAAGTTAATATATGTAGAACTTTCCTTCTTCCAAATGCTGGTTTGATAACTTTTGTTTTTCAATATTTCAGATAAAAGATGAGGTCAAGGGTGTGTTGGAATTCATTAATTACGTGTATAATATATTTGGGTTCACCTTTGACCTGAAGCTATCAACGGTAAGGAAGTTATGTCCCTATTTGTTCTAAAAATCTATATGCTAATGTTGATTTCCCATGGATAAGTGGCTTGATCTTTAATAAGTATGCTCGATGCATTCATTGCCACCATGATAAGATAGCAATATCCTGAGTGTTCTGTGTGGTGTCTAATCCCTATCGGAAAAAATGGCTGGTTGATACAGTTTTCCTTTTATTAATTTGTATTTTTAAGGTCCCATAAGCTGGGGAGGTGTGTAATGTGTTCCCTTGCAAGTAGAGGTTTGTTTGAGATAAGTAATCATATAGTAGCAACTAGCAAACTAGCAATTGACTTGGTTTCTATATGCCCGGAGAAATAGAACTTTGCTTACTCAATTTGTTTAACCAGTTGTTCAAGTTCATGTTTAATATACACTAAAAAAGGATGGTTGGAGTTCACCTATTCTTATTTTTCATACAAAAACCTTCCCATAGAATATTGAAACGAATTATTGTTTGTCATACTATAATAAATCCTAGAGCTATACAATCTTATGTTCGAGTGTACATGTTAGATCGTCTTTTTTGATGTCTGTGTAGGATTCATGGAAAGCCATTGAACCTTTCACTTTTAGGCATCCACATTTTGTTGTGGTTGAGATATACATTTTTATTGTTTTCCTCTTTCTATGTCCAATTTTACCTTGTTTTATATGCAACATCTATCATGCAGAGAACTGAGGGTTTTTCCCCCAAAAAATTCTGCCTAACATGCATTTTGCGTTGTAGAGGCCAGAGAAATATCTTGGAGACTTGGCAACATGGGAAAAGGCCGAAGCTGCTCTTACAGAAGCGTTGAATGAGTTTGGGAAGCCATGGCAGGTTTAAGACTTATTTCTGATCACCTTATATACGATTTTTCTCCCTCCATGGTCCACCATAATTTTTATTTTCTTGTTTTCAAAATTCAAGTTGTGGATACGACTTGCCATCTATGGATGTTGTTGATATATAGGTGTAACCTGTTGCCATTTTGGCATGATGTTATTGGCCCTAGAGTTTTGGTGTTATGTTTATTTTTTCTAACTGAAGCAGTGGATTTCCAAGCTTCTCCTGTTTTGATCACGTAATAAAGTGAATGATAGCAAATTATTGTTTTATTTGAGTGGTGCTCCTGATTAGAAATGCAGCTTGATTATTTTGGGTCCCATCACAGTTTTGTTTTGTGTCTCTTTCCCTTTTCTGTCTTCTTCATGTCTCACGTGTCGCGCAATGTTGTCAGATTAACGAAGGTGACGGGGCGTTTTATGGGCCAAAGATTGATATCAGTGTTTCTGATGCAATGAAAAGGAAATTCCAGTGTGCAACATTGCAGGTTGACTTGTTATCTTCTCTTCTTTTCTTTTTCATCTCTTGCTACACTGATTGTGTCACCTAATTATCACTTGATGTTTAATATTTGTTATTACAGCTGGACTTCCAACTTCCTGCTCGTTTCGACTTAACTTATTCAGCAGAAGATGAAAGTAAGAGGGAGAGACCTGTTATGATACACAGAGCCATACTAGGATCTGTTGAACGCATGTTTGCTATACTTTTGGAGCACTACAAGGGGAAATGGCCTTTCTGGCTTAGTCCACGTCAGGCAATTGTTTGCCCTGTGTCTGACAAATCACAAAAATATGCAGAAAAGGTTGTTTAGCTGTATATGCTTCATCTGTTTACCACCCAAGGTTCAAAATTTTATATGATTTGATTTTCGATACATGGTTCAAAGTATCGGCGGATCCAACTTGGCACCTCTCAATCAGATACCGTTCCATGTTTCGTGTATACCATGTGTCTAACGCGACTTGTCCGAGATGTCTCCAAGTCATTGGCCAATTACGTTCCTCAACACAGTGAGATGACATACATCTCTTGTAATGTATAATTTCTAGATAGCATTTTATACATATCACTTGATTTAATTCTGCGATGCCACGAGTGATGTGTCTCGGTAGTGATGTGTCTCGGTGTGTTCTGAGTCTATGGCCCAATATCGCGATCTTAAATCATTTTTTTGATGCTTACTTTGAGCATATGCATGTTGTTAGAGGTATGAAATGTTGCTCTTTTTCTTTATTGTTTTTTGAATTTTGTTTTTGTTGGAGTTATTTCCTAGTTTATTAGGGTTTTCCTAGTTTATCCTTATTGTACCTTTATTATTTGACTATATATACGGGTGCTCTACACTTAATTTGTATCCCTTTCATTCACGTTTATTTCAAGTTGGTATCAGAGTCATACCCAAACCCTAACCTTAACCTTAACCTTAACCTTCTCCATCATCCTCACCACCGACCAGCGTACTGCCATAACACCGAACGATATACCCACCTTCATCCTTCACCGAACGGCATACCCACCTTCATCGACAAACCGAGAACCACCTTCACCGACTGCACCCCACACCATACCATACCACAAAACCCACAGACAGCACCGGCCAGGATAACCCATCAAACCAGAACACAGCACCTGCAAACAGCATAACCGATTGCCGACTGCTGCCATAAAGCACCGACTGAATCCCACATCCAACTTAACACATCAAATCCTCCACCGACAATTATACCACATCACCGACTGAACCCAGCAGCACCGAAACATCTACACTTAATTTGTATCCCTTTCATTCACGTTTATTTCAAGTGTTTTTGATTGGATGGGATGGGTGGGATAGTGGTTGGAGGGGGTGAGGAGTTGCCTAGAAAGGAAGGTGGTGTTGAATTGTCACTATTTTCTTTCTTCATTAACTTATTGTCTAAGACAATATGAAATGCATATTGTGCCTTCACTTCCAGCAAGCTTGACCTGCTGTCTTGTTAATTGTTATTTTTTGTCATCTGATGTCAGTTGCTCTACTGCGGTTATTTGAGGAGCGTGCATTGTCTGCTTTTTGGCCCTTTGTACTACTTGAATATATGAAATGCAAAACCGAAAATATATACAGGGAAATGATTCTTCCACTTGTTGCTAAGCTGAAGTAGAAACGCATGGAATAATTTTTAGAAATTATGTTTAATGTACCAGCTCTTGTCCACTAACAATCTGCCAGAGTTTCACAGACCTACCTATTTGCGTCAGTAACTATAACATACAATGTACTCCATCATGGTATGTCCAGATTTGATGGTTATAGAAGTTACAACACTAGTGGGATTTTGAATAATATAGCATGTTCCTGTAAGAACTAGTGTATAATGTGTTACTTTGGGGCTTTTGCCTTGTTGAGTTGTTACTCTTTTGAATTGGAAAGATCTTGCAAAATTGATGTGTAGTGTTTAATATGTTTTTAAGACTTGTAACCGGCTCTTTGCTAGGGTGGTATCTCCCAGCACTTCCAAAGGGGAAGGTGCAGGTTTAAGTCCCAGTTGGGATGTGGTTGCACCTTTATCTTTTCTCTCCCCACTCACCTTCCTCCACGCCTCTCCTCCCCCCTCCCCACTCCAACCCCCCTGGGCCCCCCCAAAAAGAAAAAAGAAAGAAAGAAAGGAAACCTAGTGAGAAAACAGAGAACAGTTTCGAAGATCACTTGATTGGGTACTAAAAATGTTTTTTGTGTTTAACTTCTGCAGGTACGGGAACAAATTTATAATGCTGGTTATCATGTCGATATTGATGCAACTGATAGAACAATACAGAAAAAGGTGTGTTCAACACTCAATGTCTGAATCTTAATATACTACCCTGAATTGCATTTATGTCGTGGTACTCTGTTAACCAGAGGATGGTGTATGTTTGAGTATATGGATAAATCTAGTGGAACAGTTCGAAGCGTCACAAGTTTTCTCAATTCTGTTATTTTGTGATTAGTGATTGAAGGACTAATATTATTTAGGAAAACTGAGGCAAGTTTTGTAAGCTAGGTGACCAATTTTAAGCTCAAAAGAGCAAATATCTCATGACCCAATGAGAGGAGGATCTCCAAGGATAAATCACCATCATGTATACATCCTTTTGAACCAATTCTGGACTCGAAAACATGTGCTCTCTGTTTCCAGACACTCGAAAGTAGACACAGAGTTACAGCCTTCCACACTTCTTTGCCATCTTGTTTCTAGCTTTGAACCACCAATGGCTTCGCATATTGATTGCCATATACAAGCTGCGGTACTTTGTAGGCACACACAAGTTGCACACTCTTATCTGCTGGGAAGGTGTTTCAATAAGGGCCTTGCAATTTGTTGCAGAAGGAGTTCAGTGGGAAGAAGCCATCTGATCATCTTTCCACCAAGTCTGATCCTCTTCCCATCACAACTCATCCTCCTCCTCCCTACTTAAATTCATTTTGGCTATGACTTCTCAAGAGGAAAAAAACTTTTGCTATTATAGTTTAATGAAAATACCAATACAGTTCCTCAATTGATGCATGCAGCTTTTTTGACCAGAATGTAACACAAGTTTCAATTGAATAACTGTTCCCCCCCCAACCATCATCTGTATGTATCTAAACTTCAACTCCTTAGTACTTACACCAATCTTGGCAAGAAAATCATCTAATTCTATCTTAATGAATACCAAAAGTTCAGCCTTTATATAAAGCACGTACCTCATTCAACATCTAATCTCCTTGATTAATTCTTTGAAGTCAGTCTATATCTGAAGGAAATCTCCAATGCCATCTTGTGTGACTACTTAGACCCATAAAGAATTAAAAAAAAAAAAAAAATCTTGTGTGACTACTTGATGCATGACCAACTGCAATCTAATCCCAAGTATGTTTTGATTTACACTTGATGTTTCTGTTAATGTATAGCTTGAAACATAGGAATTTCAGCTGGTGTGCATACACAATTTGTATCCCATGAAAAATAGGAGATTAGATCATGTGAAATTGCTTTAGGCTGCATCTATGATCTTCATTTTTGGGATGGTTGCTTTTGTTTGCCTAGATTTTGCTACCTACAATGATTAATTTTTTCTCCCTTCAGATACGAGAAGCTCAAGTGGCTCAATACAACTATATTTTGGTTGTTGGTGAGGAAGAAGCCAACACTGGACAGGTTTTACCTATTCCCTTGTAATTGAATTATTGAGACTGTATATGGTTTTATACACAACTAACTAAAGGTGCTTTCTGGCATTGAACTATAAGATGTTGTACCTTCCTGATCCATGTGGACAAACATAAGAGTGCATTCAACCCAGCAGCATAGGAGTCGCTTGGTAGACAGTTCATTTCAAAGAGCTAGTTGGCCTTATTAGGTGTTTGACCTTCGAAAATATTTGTGCCAATGACAATAGATGTGGGAGCAAGTGATAGGTTGGAGAATTAAAATATTTGGCTGAAAATGAAGGGAAAAAATCTATGATTAGTGGACACATACACTGAGTGTCGAGCATGTGACTTATATGATTGATTCAAAAAGCAAAAACAGTGGGGAGTTTGCAGTATCTTATTGATATAGGTGCATTGTTCAAAAGTTGAAGTACCAGCTGTTGTCCCGCATGGCAGTGAGACGATCTTGTGGACCGGTTAGGCAATAGACCTTGTGCGCTTGAATGCATGCACTACTGGACTTGCTTTTAGAAAACATTTTAAATGTTGCAGTCTAATTGGTTATAGTTCTGTAGTTCCTCAAAGATTTGATCCTGTATAATACATTTAATGTTTACAGGTAAGTGTACGTGTCAGAGACCAGACAAATCATTCAGTTATGAGCGTTGATGACCTGGTTACACACTTCAGCAAAGAAATTGCTGCTTTTCATTAGCTGTGTGCTTGTTTTAACTGGTTAGGATGGTTAATTATGGAAGTAATTTGTTGAGCCACATTGAATGTGTATGATGTCTTTCCGTTCACATTATTCTTTTTCTTGAAGTTGATCATTTCGATTTTTCATTTTTTATTCTAATGTACGTTCGGGTGATTTAGCAATTAGTATCAATTTTTTCTCATCTTTCTTGTGAATGAGACATGATAGTTTTAGCATAATAGATTGAAATTGCTTTTATGAAACATCGATTGATCAGGCTTTACTGGATTTATGCACAGAAAACTGTTTTGGGGCATTCAAAGTTGATGCTAGATGGCCAGGAAACTTGTGTGACAGTAAGAGTGCTCGGTACTTTATTTAGGCTATTTTAACCCACCACCAGTAATCATCGGTATAAATCTTTCTTAGTATATGAACATCTTTGACACGTACTGTCTCACCAGGTATTGGATAAGCAGTCAAAGAAGCTACTGCTACTGTAACTTAAATAAACAGGTTTTGTTTCAATTCAATGCATCCGGGGAAGAGAAATAGGATCCTTGCAAAATGATATATTTATGCATTCTACTTGATCTTTTGACTGTAAGGAGAGCTGTGGACCTCAATCAATGAGATTTCGATATATCATTAAAGGAAGAAATATTTCTTTACTGATTGGAATGATATTATTGAAATTATATTTTTTTTTATTGCTTGCACCTTACAGAAGGGGGAGAGATCCTTAATTACTGATATCGAGAAAGCAAGGAGGCTATGGGCATGTTTGGTTCATGGGTTTAGGTGGGTTTTATAGAGTAGATTTTGTCAAAATAATCCAATACATTATCTTATTTTTTGTTTGTTTGCAGATTTCAGGTCTGGGATTTGAATCCCGGCCCGTAACAGGCTTGCAAGTAAAACTCATATACAAGGGTTTCAACAAATCCATGAGGTGGATGGGTTTAAGCAATTTCTAGCAAATATATTGATTAATTTGTGGGTCTCATGTATATTTGTGTCACTTGCTAAACATGGAATTGAATATAGTATATTGTTCAATCCCATGAACAAAACTTAAGGGTCGAGTTTGGAAGGGTTTCATAAATCCAATCCAATCCCTATCTTAAAAATCATCCAAACAACCCCTATGAGTGCTCACTGCAAGGATCGAAAGAGCTTGTTGTTGTGGACGAAGTGCTTCTATAGCATTATATAGTCGTTTTTGTTTTGGGGTAGAATTCTCTTATCTAACCAGGTGATACAGCTCCGTAAAATTGATCATTACGAATGTTAAGGTTCATTCGATTGGGAGGTTCAATCAATTTCGAAACCCTCTTTAGACCCAATATTCAATACATGGTTCTACTGGTGGATAGAGACAAGTTTGGTCTCCATACTATACAAACCGAAAATAACATAATCAATTAGCACGAGTAATAAATGAGTTCGATTAAGATTAAATTTGAATAATGTGAATAACTGGTATAGTAAGCATAAAAATATTTTTTTTTAATTTCTTTACGTAATATTATATAAATTATTTTAACATTACACAATTCGTAAATGGGCCGCATCGAAACGGACATATTTGACGGTAACGATGGCACAGCCTGGAACTAGTCATGCCGGACCAGGCATGGCATGAGCGTGACCCTTGTCTCGTGCTGGCCCAGTCCTTCCGGTTTAGTACAGCTGGCATTCCAGAGGCCCATTGCAAGCACATTAACGGCCCAGGCATGGACAGGATAGGACCAGCATGGTACAATGGCTATTTTTTTTGAAAATATGGCCCCAAGAGACAAAATTATCCCTCTCAATAAATATACGAAAATTACTTTGAGGGGGTAATTTTGTAATTTAATTTATTAAACTTCTACTAGGCACAACCATTGGCACATGAAAATTCAGGCATGAGTACGAGACGAGCACGGACTGTGCCGTGCCCAGGGCCCATGGTAAGGGACCAGGATCAGTCCTTTATGAGTTCCTTGTTTTCATGAAAATCAAGACTCAGCCTGATTCGATCAGTATTTTAGAATATTTCAGAAATAACTTTTTTTCTTTATTTTCATCCCTTTTTCGAAGTGTTTTGAAAATATTTTCTGAAACATTTTTGTTCTCAAACGGACCGAAACTATGCACTGAACAGAAATTCTTGTTTCTTACTTGTAGAACCCACCCAGGAAATCTTCAGAGAAAAAAAGAGTAAGGATTCAATTATGAAGAAAAGTGAACAATGCAATGTATGATTTATTTCCCTTGTAGCTTTCACCATTGGTTAAAATAAAAGTACAAAAGCTAAACTGTCCACTGGGTTCTGAAAGTAATCTATCAGATTGACAAGAAAACAGGTAAATGAAGAAGGAAATGAAATAGAAAGCTCTCAACTTCAGCCAACTCAAGTGGTAACGGAGACAAACTGTAAATTCAGACATCTTGAGTTTGAATTTTTACAATCCTTTGGAGTTATGTCATGAGAGATTTATCCCTCATGAATACCCTAATTCTGGCGTGGATGACCTGCCTTTGACCGGACCGAAGAGAGGATTAATCGAGGTGCGCGTAAATTTGTCCGGACTCCTGACTGTTGAACCCAAAAAAAAAAGAAATAGAAAGCTCTCTCCTTTCCACAAACGTGCACTACTACTGTTAAACAATAGAAAAGAAGTAAGTATTTATGGTAGACACTATCATAACTTTTAAACCATGCAGGGCGAGAAACTTTGATTAAGGTAGTGGTTCAAGCTATTCCGTCCTATGTTATGACCATTTTCAAGCTCCCAGTTACACTTTGCAAAGACATTTCTGCTGCAGTCTCAAGGTTTTGGTGGAGTAAATCAAATGGGGAAAGAGGTATCCATTGAAGAGTTAGGAGATGATCTCAAGAGGAAAGCATGCAGGGGGACTGGGATTTAGGGCTTTGGAAAAGTTTAACAAGACAGTGTTAGCAAAGCAAGCTTGGAGGTTATATCATCATCCAGATTCCCAATGGGGTCAAGTGCTGAAGGCAAAGTACTTCCTGAATTCCTCTATATGGCAGGCTCATTCTAAGGCTAATAGCTCATGGATTTGGAAGAGCATTCTCACGGGGAGTGACTTGTTAGCAAAAGGTATCATATGAGCAAAATGTCACAACAATTTTGGCTGTACCATTGTCAGCTTATGAGCATGAGGATAAGGCTACATGGGAAGTCTCAACTTCTGGTCATTACTCGAAGAAGAGTGGATACCACTTAGTAGTGAGGTTGAGTGAATCTCTGAGAACCAATGGACACGCCTCTTCTTCTTTTTCTCTTCCTGATGGTTTTTGGAAGATGTTAAGGATGATTGAAGCAATGCCTAAGATAAATTCCTTTTTATGGAAGGTGGTGGTGGGAGCTATTGCAACTAGACACAGTCTATGGAGAAGGAGAATATGTCAATCTCATGTTTGTCCGATTTGTGGAATGGAAGAGGAAACAGTGGAATATCTTTTCCTTTTATGTCCTTGGGTGGCCGAGGTTTGGAGCATTTCTCCACTGCAAATTCAAGTGGATAGATTCAATGTCTCTAGGATTGAGCTTTGGTTGATGGAACATTTACAGAATGGTCCTGGGGGAGGCTGGAGTGCGAAAGAGTATCGATCTTTCATTGTCTATCTGTTGTGGTTCATATGGAAAAGCAGAAATAATTGGTGTTTTAATGCAAAGCCTCTGGATAGTGTGACAATCATCAGACATGCAGAGATGACAGATACAGAGTTGCATCCTCTTCGAGCGGATGGGGCCGATAACCTATGTAAGCAGGTGGTTGCAGCAACTTGGTTTGCCCCACCACCTGGATGGGTGAAGGTTAATTGTGATGGAGCATTCTCTGCAACAAGGAAGCGAGGTGCGTATGCAGTTGTGGCTAGAGATCATACAAGCCAGGTTATTGCTGTTTCGTTGGGAAATATGTGTGTTGCCTCTTCGTTGGCATCTGAAGCCTAGGCAATCAGGAAGGCGTACTGTTTGACACTGACTGAAGGCTGGAGGTTTGTTATTTTTGAAAGTGACTCAAAAACTCTCATTGATTCATTGGTGCTGGGGCTGCAAAGTCATTGAGGGAGGTTGAACCACTTCAACGTGATATCTGACATATGTCTTAACAACTCATTTCTGTTAATTTTTTTTTTTGTCAACAGATTAGCTATCATTTAGCTCACATGGTTGCTCATCTAACCAATTGTGGGAGTCTTCATGTTGACTGGTTTTTGAATCCTCCACTTCAAGTGCTGCAACTGATCTAGAATGATGTTCGTGTGGGCATTGGATAGTTCTAGTTGCTTCTATTTGTTGTTGGAAGTATAGGAGTTTCTTTTGTAAGTCTGTTTTATGACTGACCAAAACTATCATAACACCCCCACCCCCCCCAAAAAAAAAAAAACTCAAAAGGCCTAAGGACTAGCAGACCCTTCATTTGGAAATTGATGTGGTTGAAGCATTGTTTCTTACTAGGCAAGCCAGCTAAAGTTTCTTTGGATCCCCATCAACTCAAAATTAAAAGCTACCAAATGGACCCCACTTTGTGTGAGAAAAATCAAGATGAAACTACTTCCTTTGACTATTAAGATAGTGACTTTTTACCTAAGAGTTTCATGCGTGCAATCAAGGACTTTGCTTTTCCATCCAGAATCAAGTCATAAGAAACTTGTTGAGATGCATCATCCAGTTACTCGAGGGAAGAGTGAAAGAATTAATTACTACTATACAGCTGTAACGACAAATTTCGTATATTATAATTACACAAAAGATTATCAAATTACAATGGCAGGTGAAACTCGACCCAAATCGTGTTGGGATTAAGTTGCTTTAAACCCACAGACAAACACACACAATCCAAGAACAGAAAATAATGAGAAACAAGAAAGAACAAGACACACAGATTTTTACGTGGTTCGGCAATTTGCCTACGTCCACGAAACTGCAGGAATTTCACTATTGAGATGGAGGAGAATACAGAGAGCGACGGCTATATAATACAAGTATGTAAAACCCTAATCACCAAGGAGCAGTATTTATATGGCCTGCGCACCGGGCTACAAAACAGGCCCAAGCCCAATAGAAAATTTTTCTCAGGGCGTTGCCCGCTCCATGGACTAAGCCTCATTAAATTTTCCATTAAGATCCACGCAACATTATTTCGAGTCGGGTCATCATCCGAGTCAACACAAAACTAGACTCCACAAAAGAAAACCCAACAAATCATGCTTGAATGTGTAATTCCGCAATCACTCACGTAAATTCCACATTGCTCATCAGTAATTCATAATTAAACTCTATGATCTGATGCTCAATCATAGGTAATTAATTACTAATCAAGCTCAATTATATGATGCTAATTGGATTTTATCGTAATAAAACCGGTTTAGACTCTTGTTAAACTTAACTAGAACATCTAGAAATAGAACTTTGTGGAAAATAAAGAATTAGATATATAAATATATTGAAGCAAGAAAAGAACTTACATTGAAACAGATCAACAGACAAAATTGAAGGCAAGCAGTTCCTGACAAATGCAGCCAAGCTTTATCTTCTGGTGGCCTCTCTAAACAACAGAACTGCCAATGCTCCTTAAATACCTTCAGCCATTTAACATTGAACTCTTTTGTACATATATTGGGCAAATTCTCTTTGAAAAAGATCCTCATCTTTGGCACCATCAGAGAGGTTAAAAACCGAGAGAGGTTAAAAACAAAAGTAAAGTGGCAATAAAGATTTAAAATAATCCTAACAAGAACATTAACCCCTTAAATCAAAGAAAAGCCCAATTAGAAGGATAAATTCCCAATACCATTTACCATCTTCTACCAGCTCTCTTCCAAAGCAACAATCACCACCCATATGGCCAAAAACCAGTATTAACATTACCATCTCTTCATATGTGTAGCCATTATATATATATATATATATATATAAAGAGCCTTATCTCCCACTCCTGGATTGACCCTCCCATCTCTTCATTACATCGAACAAAATCTCATTCCAAGTATCAACAGGTCCTGGTAGACACCAATGGACACAGTCATTATGTACCCTCTCTGTAACACCATTAGCAAATGGTAAAGGGTACATATATGGTCCAGGATGGCCATCAGGTCTCAGCAAGGACAATTTGGTCACATCCAATGCCTCAAGCCTGAAATTTGTAAATCTCTCACCTTTTTCCTTGGCTTCCTCAACCTCTCTCACCTCAACTTTCCTCATTTCTTCATCCATCCATTCAAGCTTCTTCTCTCCCTCCTTGTATGGCTCTGTTTTGGGACAAGCCCCAAGCTTGTCCCAATCACCTTCAAAATGAGAGGGTGAAAATGTGGTCACAATTACATCAATTGGTATGCCACTAGAAGCTCTCTTTTCAATAATGGTGTCAAGGGTAGTCTTAAATGCCTTCCCAAAAACCTGGTAAAACCCAATCTCTGTGTAGTTTTGGCCAGGGCAGTAATGGCAACCTAGTACTGAATCTCCATAGAAATAAACAGCTGGATGAAGAAACCAATGCCCCATCGACAAAACAACCATGTCAATATGATCCAAATCAGACACCCATCTTTCATCCGCAGAATCCAAGTATAGTTTATTGTAATTTTGACCATTTGATTTTTCAACACCTTTTACAAGAAATGGTGACCAGTAAACTGATATATTGACATTGTGAGAAGGGAAATGCCATTTCCTGAACTTGTTATCTTCACCATCTCTGTAAATAAGCTGAGGAGGAGAGAGAGTGGCTAGCATGCAGAGGAGTGATTCAAGTTGGTTTCTGGCCATGGAGTCACCTACAAAAGCTAAGTGTTTGTTCCTGAGAAGTTGGAGAAAATTGGTTGGCTCAAACCTGGCTAGTTGACACTGCTTTGGCCTCCACCTCCAGTGGAGGTAACCCTTGTCAGGTCTTCCATGGCTCATGCAGTTCTGACCATCCTTAATAGTACCACAGCTTGTACCATTGTACAAAGGGCCATTCTTGTCATGGACCCATTTGCCAGTGGCATAGTCACATGCTATTTGAACATGACTTCTTTCCTCTTCTGCAAAAAACCCAATCAAAACTCTTGTTAGTCATATGGACATATGCCTTATGTATGCAACATAAACAAGAAATACATACATACATATATCTCTCTGTGTGTGTGTGTGTGTGTGTGTGTTTATATGTACCTTGTGAAGGAGAAGGGGTGGTGATGATAATGGGGATGTTGGGAGGAAGCTGATCAGTTGGAGAGAGGGAGAGGGGTATGGGATAGAAGTATAAGCGAATAAGGGCTATAGGAAGGAGAGCATATAGAGTCCAGGGTAAGAACTTCTTTGCGAAGGAGTGAGATTGGTGTTTGAATGGGTGAGTTGAACCCATTTCATGCCCTTCTTCCCTCTTATTGCTTCTCTCTCTCTCTCTCGCTAGTGCAGTGTTCAGGCTGAACCTTTGAGATTGAGAAAGCCGAGGACAAGTGGTAGTATTGTCTTTGGGTGGTTTGGTTGGAGTGGCAAAAAGTGTATAGAGAGAGAGAGAGAGAGAGAAAGAGAGAGGTCGGTTTGTGGGGTGATTGAGTCAAAGACACATCGAGAATCCCATTATATTTGCGTAGGCAACTGGTTTTCCTAACAAATAGCTGTAAATACCACGTGAATGGGTAATAGGGATGAATTATAAATTTAGATGTTTTAATAATTTTTTAGGATTAAGTTATAAAAATTTTATTTTTTATAAATATTATAATCTCAACGTGAATGACCTATTTTTTACCGAATTAATAAAAAAGACTAATAAAAATACGTATAAATTAACTCAAATATTCTTACCTATTGAAAAAAAAAAAAAAACCAATGGTGGTAAGAGTTGTGTTGTCTTGATGCCTGTTGGAACATGTGGTATCCTTTCTTTTTCTATCTTCTTTGTATCTGAGCATTGATTTGGGCACCCTTACCCTTGCCTTTATCTAATAGTAATATCTGTGGTACTTAAAGGGGAGTACTCCTTTATTGAATTATCTCCGTCTTATATCATCCACAAAATTCAAAAAGATTGTTAGTCAATTCACGATATACGAACTAAAAAATCTTACACCACAGTGAATTTTGATTTGAAAAAGTAGATTACTAAAGGATCCTATTGTCTTATCCTAACATAATATTTACTACTGTTTCTTTCTTATGTGCCAAAATCCTTCAGATTAACTTATCATGTATCAGAATTGGAAAGCTTATTACAATGCAATGATATCTTAAGCAACTCTAAGTAGTAGTTTAAGTAATAATAGAAACGAGTTATAAATTTAAATATTTAAAATTTGAATATTGGCAACTCGTTGAAGTTGGGTTATGAGAAATCTATTTTTCATGAATACCCTAATCTCGACGTGAATGGTTTGTCTTTGACTGATTCATAGAGAAAATTAGTCGAAGTATGTGTAAGTTATTCTGAATATTTCTGACCGTTAAAAAATAAAATGACATCTTAAGCGTGGGAATGGGTCTAAGGGTACAAAATTGATCGGTAGCATTTGGGGGAAACAATCCTAGTGTGGTATGGTATTAGGATGGACAAATGACATGCCTACAAATTAGTTGCTGGCTGTGACAAACTAAAGTGATTGCAAGAGTGAGACAACAAACCTCATTTCCTACATGTTGATGATTTTATCATATACATGTCCAATTATGTAGAATATCGGATTAATTATAAAATTTAGTCTTATTAAATAATGAAGTCCTACCATTCGAGCTAATCTAAAGGATATAGGAGCTAGCATCTTTAGAAATACATAGTCAGGGGTGACTAAATGAGGGCCTTTTTTATTTTTAATATTAATTTTTTTTAAAAATTAATTTATTTTTAATTTATTATGTGTGAGAGAGAGACAGAAGAAGGACGTGTTAGTGTTGCCGAGAAAAATGTTTTAACTTTTGTTTTGTTTTTTATTAGAGAAAGTTTTTAATTTGTTTTAGTATTTTTTTACTTATTTTTACAAAGCGAGAGTGAATAAGGGTAAATATTAGTTGACTTTTGAGTACTTTTTATTTTTTTTAGGTTTCTAATGTTATGAATTTGATCATGGATCCAAATTATTATAATAAAAATTTTAACTGTACTTACTTTTTTGGGGCCTTTTTTTAAGGTTTAAAATTTAAAGGATTTAAATTTTTTCTGGGTTAATAATAGATATAAAATTATAGGCCTTCTAAAAATTTAGGGCCTAAAATCCAAACTTTTTTTTTAATACTATTGAGCCGCCCTTGGACATAGTTATTTATCATTTTACGACAATTTTAAAACGAATTCGCTACAATACGATACTATTTAAAAAGTGGAGTTGTCAACTCCACTATTGTTAAGAAGTGGACTCCGCTTTTAAGAGTGAATTCATCAGGTCTAACAACCTCTTTTTACATTTAATTAAAAAAACGATTAATCTTTTTCAACCAACCATTAAAAGAGGAGTAATTTTGACTTCGTTTTAGCAAAAGCAGAATTAATAACCCTATTTTTCAAAAAATATTATAGTTTAATAAATAAATTTAAAAATATGGTATTTTGATAAAATTATCTTAAAATTACCATAGAATGGTAAATAACTCTAGAAATATAAGCAAGAAGATGGTAAGCCATGGTTTGATAGATGGACAGCTGGTCCACATATTTCTTGTTGCAATCAAAGGAATTGGGGGGCCCTTTTGGCGGGCCTCCGAAACAATGTACGTAGATACTAAATAAATGACACCTGCATATAAATTATAAGGAGGTCCTATTCCTATTCCTATTCCTATTCCTATTCCTCTAAACAAGACATCCCACCTAACATTGCACTAAAATCAAAGTTACAAAGGTCATGATGAACACCACTCATAAGCACCATGTGAAAAGTGACAAGACAACACCCACAACAAGCACATTTTTAAAATGGTGTGACTAAGAGCAACTTTAAATGAGTTGTCATTTTAGGGGTGTCAAATTATTTATTTATAATCATAATTATGTTTGTGTCGATTATTTTTTTTGACTTCGAATACTGATCAACATAACTGGAGCGAGTTAAGGAAAAAAAAAATCTCATTAAATGAGAGAAGAACATACTTGGAAAAAAGCGCCGACCAAATCGGTCTTCAGCATATAATATAATACATTATTAGGAGACTTGGTCCAGCCGCCAGGCATTAGGTTGTAGTTAGTTGTCTTTATTAGGGTGTCATTTAATGGCTTAATCATGTGCACCATTTGTTGCAAGTAAGGGGTGGTTAATGAGCCCAAGTGGCTCGAATAACTCTATTATTTTATGCATTAATTAGTTGAGTTTAAAAATTTTATTTTTTAAATAAATTTTAAAAATTATTAAAATTCGGTTTATTTTTTAAATGAACAAACTCGAATCAAGCTTAAAACGAATTGAATCCGAACAGAACTCATTTGCGACTCCTAGTTGTCAGCCATGAGGATGTTTAATTAGATTCGAAAAATGATGTTTATACTTAATTTAAAATTTTAATTTAAGAACTTAATGTATTATAGTCTTTAAAGTGAAACACCACTATAATTAGAGGTGGGAATCGAGTCGTGTTGTGTCGGGTTCGTGTCATGTCGAACATTAGTCAACTCTAACCCAACCCATTTAACTAATCGTGTCGTGTCGAGTTGACCTGTTTATTTTCGTGTCGTATTAGTGTTTGTATTTGTGTTGACCCACATAAACTTTGAACAAAAAATTTAACACTAAGATTTTATTTTCAATTAATTGAATCTCTCATCATACTTTTTTCCATAAACTAAAAATTAATTTAATAATAATAATGAGTAATAATATATTTTTTATACAATAATTATGTCAGTGATTTATAAACAGTTACAAATAATTAATATTTTATTTATATAATACTAATTAAATATGATAATCGTACATCGCGTAACAAAATTAAACATCAGAAATAATGGAAAAAACAAGCCATCAGAACATGAAAACTCATATATGCAACGAAAATGCCAGGTCAATCTCATTCGAGTTAAAAATTTCGTGTTAACGGGTCAATTCGGGTTAACCTCGAACACGACCCATTAACACTTCGTATTGACGGGTCGTGTCATACACGGGTTTGTACAAAAAAATAGTCAACCCAAACCCGTTTATTCGTGTCGTGTTCGTATCGAGTTATCGTGTCGTGTTCGTATCGAGTTATCGTGTCGTGTCAAAAATTGTCACCCCTAACTATAATAGATTAAGGGCTAGTTTGTTTCAAGGATAGGGGTGGTATAAAGGGGTGGGATTAGGGAAATAGTACGTGGAGTCCACTTTATACCTTGTTTGTTTGTTATTTTTCGCTCAGTATTATTTTTCGGGTTGTAGTATTGACCCGGTGTGAACAGTGACTTAAATTCTTTCTATATGGTACTAAGCAATACCACCTACCCGGTAGTATTATATTCCCGATACAAATGAAAGGGCGGTATAATAGAGTAAAAAGACACAAATGCCCTCATATATGAAGAGTTCACATATAAAAAAAAAATTTGAATATTTTTCTTATATTATATTTAAGCATACGGTGTTAATGGTTTTTTTTATTTATTTTTTTTACAGAAAATTATTTTGAATTTTTTCTTTTTATTATGTTTAAGCGTACGATGTCATTGGTTTTTTTAATTTTTTTTTTAAAATTATTTTGAATTTTTTTCTTATATTATGTTTAAACGTACGATTTTAACGGTTTTTTTTTTAATTTTAAAAAAAAAATTTATTTTGAATTTTATTTTTTATTATGTTTAAGCGTACTGTGTTACATGTTTTTTTAAAAAAAAATTATTTTGAATTTTTTCCTTATGTTATGTTTAAGCGTACAGTGTCACCGGTATTTTTTTTTAATTTTTTTAAAAAAAAATTATTTTGAATGGAATGGATGATGTTAAAGAATAAATGATGTTAAGGGTAAAATGATATATTTGTTATGTAAGATGTGATAGAATAGATGATTGTTTGTGAGACTTATCATAGTACCTATTGAATAAACAAACATGAGATGAGATTGAAATAATTTTTATTACCGGTACTTATATCCATTGGTATTGGAAATGTAAAAAATATATTTCTAATACCAGACTTATATAATACTTGAAACAAACATGCCATAAGTTCTCAAGTTGGATCCCAAAATTAGGTTCTAATGAATTTTATTAGTATTATAATTTATAATATAGAACTTAATATTTTAAGAAATTAAGAAAAAAAAATGCATGACAATTTAGATGGCTTTACCTTCTTGTTGTTAGTGAAGAGACGGAGACCCATTGGAGTAGGACAAATTTTCCATCGCATCATGTGTGGGTCCAAGCCTGCAGGGATAGTGATGCCCAGCTCAGCAATCGAAGAGGGGGACCATTCTGTCTCTTCAGTACCTGACATGTACCAAATACACTACTTCCTTCCCTTCCCAGAAAACAAATTGAAATATATAAAAAAAGTGCCCCAATTTTATATTAGAATTTTTTTTGTTTGATATAATATTAAAAAATAATTTTTAACAAGGATCTCAGCCAATCACATCCTTGCTGCAAGGGAAGCAGTTCTTTTTGCTCCACAACAAGGATGTGATTCTATCTTTTTGGAAGGGACTCAATTAATGTGATGAAGTTTGATTTCTGATATAGAAAATAAATTTGAGCTTCTGGTCCTGTTCTAGTAGATATTAGAACTCTTTTTATGTGATTTTAGAGATTTTATGGTGTCTATTGTTATTCCTTCTAATAACAAAGTAGCATATAGTTTAGTTAAAAAGGCGGTTTCTATCAAATGTTATGATATATAGGAGGAGGTTGTCCTTGATTTCTTAGTGCCATTCCTTCTCTAAGATATTTCCAATTAATCGAAGTTCTATTGTTTTTTTTATAAAAAAAATAGGTGTCTTATTCTAATTTTTTCCACTTCTTCTCTCCCCCCCCCCCCCCCCCCCCCCCTTTTTTTCTCAACCACAAGCTCAAATTTAAGACATGAATTTGAATCTACTTTTTAGGCTGAAAACAAAGGAAGAAAACAGTAGAAATGGACAATAAGTTGTGATATTGGGCCTGTTTTAGGGGAGGCTGAAAAACCTCAATTTTTTTTTGGTTTCGGAGGAGAAGAAGTTGATCTTTTTAGACCCGAATTTATTAGACAGTTTTTTTTAGAAAAAATAGATTTTATCAGCACCAAAGAAAAACTAAAAAATGGGACTTATCTAAAAGTTTCCAAGGAAAAATTGATTTTTTCATAAACACTTCAAATAATTCCAATAACTTTTTTAATTCTGATTTTTTCATTTTATTTTTCAAACCTCTGTTTCACATCCAAAAAAAACACAAGTTTCAAACGGGCCCATTGTTCTCACATATTTGAAATCAAGAATAGGTACCTTGCTATTTATTGATATTCAACTAAATTTACCACCCAACATTTAAAATTAATAAAACGAGGTCTCAAACACCAAATTATATCTTAATAAACAATATGATCAAATAGAATTAGGAATAAAGTAATTGTGAACCACTATTTATTATCATTAATGTTTTCTAATATATAAAAGGTGACTCAGAATACGAGACTCTTGTCACCGCATGGTCTAGAAAGAGTAGATTATACACAACTTTATCTCCTCTAATTTTTTTACTAGAACTTATAATATTCAAATAACAATACAATAACTTTATCGTTCCGTTAAGACTCATCATAACCTAGCTGCCCCGATGTATGCAATTTGTATTGGGCCATAGGTGCATGTCTTACACTACTTGGTAATCATGTCCACTACCTATTGATTAGGCCTTAGAGTTGGGTTATACAAAATGGACCACTGGGGTACGCGGAGCCCTTTTACCTTTTCTCTTAATCTGGTTTTTATTTTTTATTAGGTATTTAAACTTTCGTCTACTGCTCTTTCGAGTTTTGGGACTGACCATCGTAACTCGACTTAATTTAAAGATATGTCCCTTAAGGAATAAATGTGACTAACCTTTAAAAAATATAAAAAATATTGAACGTAAAACTTCTTACTTACAAAAGGACATACTTGACCATTCGACCATTACAAAAAATTGTAGGTTATAAATTACAAACCAAGGCTGTTCAGATTAAATAGGTACAAAAGCTCAACCCAATCCCAATCACAAGGTCTAGGCCATTATGTATATATATCTCAAAATTACGTAATAACTAAGATTAATTATAAAAAAATGAGATTATAAAATTGATCTCGATTTATTTATCTAATTTATTAATTTTTTTGAATTGAAATTCCAATCAATATTAACATTAATAAATAAATTAAATTAAAATGATACTTAGCAGCTCTAATTGTCCATCTATTGTTAGGACCATTTTTTTTTTTTTTTTTCGATTTGTCTAATGATCATCGGCTTATTGATGGACCAAAATTGCAGATTTAAACATCGTAGTCCCCTCCTCGTGTTAGGATCAAGTTGGATCGCTAATCACTATATAGCAAGTCCAAAGACGCCATAGTTAGTCCATAGACCTCAATAGAAGGCTAAAACTGTTTAGCCATTTGGGGCTTGAAAGTTCGAAGAGTTTCAGAGAGCAGAGATGGCCATGGAAGCTCACAGCAGCAGTGAAGAATTCGCAGTGGGGTGCATGCTCTCCATCAAGACCACATTGGGTGATGATTTCCAAGGCCAAGTCATCACCTTTGACCGACCCTCCAACATTCTCGTCCTTCATATCCTTCTCAAACCCTAGATTTTCAATCTCTGTGTTTGTGTATCTGCTTTTTATATGTGTTTGTGTTTGTGGGTTTGAATTTTCTTGACTCTTTGATTGATTGGGTATGTACAAGAGGGATTGAAATCTGGGTCAGGGCCGAAGAGAAACATAAGGCTGTTGAAGGCCAATTATATAAAAGAATTTTCTTTCCTGGGTCAAGGAGAAGACCCACTTGATCTGAAAAAATGTTTTCTTGATCTTAATACTCTTCAATCTAAGGAAGAGTCTGCTATTAGGTAATATATATAGCATTTGGTCAAAAACCCATTTGTGAATTTTGGTTGTCTTAATCTATTTTATGCAGTATACTTTGGTCCTGTTTTATGGGGTTATTTGCAGACAAGCAGAGACAGAGGCTGAGAGGTTTGGAGTTGGGGTCACCCCCGAGGCCCAGACTATTTATGATGCATTGTCCAAAACGTAATACACTTTTCCCTCCCTTTTCATTGCTTTGTGAGTATAGCTGTTCTAATGCCAATGTGCTGTTGCTAATACCAGTGTTTTCCTTTTTTTCCGTCTTGTCTTTTTGGGTTTTACTTTTGCACAGTCTAGAACCAGTTTTGCATATTAATTTCACTCTCCTTTAAATTTTATATTTGCGTCATATATGGATCACTCTGTGAGCAGGGAAGTGAAGACTATGTTTCTGTTGCCCTTTAATTATCTGTGTAATTTGGCATGTATGATGTTTATTTTTTTCCGTTTTTACAATAAGTGGAGAAAAAACACTTGATATTGAAGCCCCAAACATGTCCCATATCATGTAAATTGTCACAGTACAAGAATCGGAGCAGATGATTTTAACTTGCACATTTCTGCTTATATACCGTAATAGGGTAGGTGGGAGTCGAATCTGGGTTGTCAGGGTCTTTCATAACAGCGTTAATGAAGAATATGTATATTGTTTTTGGACTCTTGATTTTGTTTATGTTGATGGTGGAGGTGAGATTATTTCAAGGGCTATGATTAATTTGAAGTGGGTTTACAAGGCTATAGAAGGGTTTTATATTTTTTTGGAGGTTCATGAAAGGGTAATAGAAAAGTTTTAGCTTTGATGCTCTAGTTTGGAGTGTGATTGCTTAGGGAACCCGAGACATGGTGGCCTAGGTTTCTTGCTCTTCTTCTCTTCTTTTTTCTCTCATTAGTTGCAGCATGCAGAAGCTTTCTGCTATTCTTGATTCAAATCATGAATACAAACCTTCAATCAGCCCTGGCAAATCATCCTTAAACTAATTCCACGAACCTTAGGTCAACTGTATGCTTTTTCGAGCCAATCCAAATCTTTAACCCCTTATATAGTGTGGAATTATAGGAAAATTCTATGTCACATTATGTGCAAAAGTACTTTTGGACCTACACTAGCACTTACCAATCCTTCGTTAAGTAATGGACTTGTAACCTACGGGTTTCCACTGAACAATCAGCAAGGGTAGGAGGTTTCTTCACTGTAATCTTCTCTAATTGCTAGCATAGATAATGGTACGAGATATGAGTACGATAAGACATGGATACAACGATATGAAAAAATCTAAAAGCTAGGATATAGATATAATCGCACCATTTGATAATTACAACTTTTAGTAATGTTTTTAACAATTCCAAAATAAAGAAATCTTACTTTCAAAGAAGCACAAATCGTCTTACCATAGTGTACCAACAAAATGTATGTGGTTAATTAGAGGAACCAGAACCCAACACTAACTAGTTGGATTGCTTTGAAGTACTTATTTCTGAGAGATAAAGTGTAATTAACTTATTTTTGTATCATGTTAAACATATGATAGTAGATAATCCTTAAGAAACACTGACGTGTTTTTGAAGATATGAATTTGTATCATTATATGAGAATTTGAGGGCATTTGCTACCATATAGGCTTCGAATATGTGATACTTGAAACCGATATACTTTTATTATGTATTGGATACGTTCTGATAAGTGTCTTTGAATATCCAATATATCCGACAACTATATAGATATTTTGACCTAAACAAAGTATCCGTGCTTCGTAGTTGCTTGAGAAAATTAGGTTTCCATAGATGCATTTCTGCTTCTTCTTCATTTCAGAAAATTTAAGTCTGTGAGTGAAGAGTTAGGGTGTGTAGGCACAGGCCTAAGTTGGAAAGTGTAAGATTTCAGTTATAACTTGTGTTGTGTAAGACCTTCCCCTTGATCTTGATTGCATTATTGTTTTTCAGTGCTGTTAGAGTGTCAAATGTGATAATTTTCCAGAACTCTAAAACTAGTTTATTAGTTTCACACATGTTATCATATCCGTTAACTATGTGCAGTTTTCTGATATTGACATTGTCAGCTGTGTTATCAGGCTTCCGGTAATGTGGGACAAGACTGCCATAGTTGTGCTGAAGGAAGTGCGTGTTACAAGTCCATATCTTCCTGAATCAGTCATTGGAGGAACTCCTGCTGCTAATGAGCGGGTGCGGAAAGTGGTAAGACACTCACAATGGCTACTAGACTCGTTTGTTTCCTGAAGGTTAATTGGGGGAATATTTTTTTGTTTTTTCATTTATGTTTTTGTTTCTTCCATTTAGCTTGAGTTTGAAAGGAAGAGGTTGCAAGCTCGTAATCCTGGTCAGTGATGGTTATGCCTGTGCATCATTATCTTGTTGGGAAAAGCACCTTGAGGTATAAGGGGTGATGGCCATATAGGTTTTACCCAACCCCACCTCAGAAGAATTTTACTATCTATCGGTGAAGACACTTCAAAGCTGGGATTAATAAAGATTCTGAATTTCATTACTGGTTTGCTATTCTTTGGTTATACTATCTGCTTGCTGATTTCTAATTGTGACTGTGAGTGCTGCCAAGGCATATTATCTGGGGCAGTTGTCTGTGTCATGGACACACTAGAAACAATTCTACTCTGACATGCTTATATATATTAGACGCTTCACTAGTCTGCGTGTTGCTATTTGTTGTGCAGTTATTATAATAATCATGATTAAGAAATTGCGAAACTAAAATTGTTATTCCTGTAAAGTTGAATTTATGCGCAGATTATTAGAAAAAAAAAGTTGCTTTTGTCATTTTTATGCAGATTTCCCATCTAAAAGTAATAAGAATAATCTTTTGGTTATTTTGAGGGTTAAAATGAGGAAGTTTAACTTCAAACAGAAAGACAAGATGAAGTAATATATTAAGCGTGGTTCCGTGGACTAGCAATTTTGTTATCTAGACAATATGAAAATGTTGCTAAACTTCATGGGTAGGGGTAGAAATGCTTTGTTGAAGCACTTTTGTGATAATAATTTTATTTATCTATTAAAAAAAGGATGAAGAAGAATGTGCTAGTGAGTGGATAGGATTTTGATGGATAATTTCTCCATCATCTGTTATGTTGTCACTTGATCATTTTCTCTGTCTTATTCTGAAATTGATAGTCAAATGCTCATAGTTTTTATGCTTTCATGATCTGGTAGCATTTTGCAATCCTAATGGGATGAGTTTTTTTTCTTTTCTCACTATGTATGTTCCAGAAGATTTAGATCTTTCTCGATCTATCCCTTTGCCCTTTATTCTTCGAGAATGTGACCTATGTATACATGCATTATGCAAGAATGAAAACCTTAGCGCAAGACCCACCAAACATTTCTAGTTTTAGTTTCCAAAATATGTCATTTTTCACCTGCAAATCATAAATTGTATGAACAAAGACTCTCCCAAAACTCAAATTTGAGATATGGAGATAGTATTGGTGGTTCAATCTCACTGTAAGACCAAGAGAAGCCCTTACTTTAGATTCTTTTTCATTTTTGTTAATATCTTTTGTGGGTATGGATGTGGATGTTTCTGAAATGCGTTCAAATGGCACTTTTGTTTGTTCTTTACGCCATGCATGTCTCCTTCCTTTTACTTTTCTTCATGAAAAGTATGAAGCCATTCTACACCACAGGGCACTTGCTCAGTCCTGGCCAGCCAAATAAGGTAATGCATTAAGCCATTGATGGTGGCATCTTTGCACTGATTGGCCACTGTAGCAAAACTGCAACTCTGCTGTAAAGTGGATTGTATTACTTTTCTGGCATTCAAAGATGATTTCACAGTTTCACCACCGATGATTGGTTGTACTTGTAGTTGTGGTCCAGTCGAAATTATTTACCAGTCTACTATAATTTTAAATTTATTTGTCAAACTACGACATTTTTTTAACAAACGCATTTTTTAGAAAGTGAGTCAATAACCCCATTTTTAATTGTTGGTTGGAAAATATTATTCAGTGTTTCAGTCAGATGCAAAAGGGAGATGTTAAGGTCAATGAATTTACTCTTAGAAGTGGAATCAACAATACCGTTTTTAAGTATCGTAATTTGATAAATAAGTTAAAAAATGTCGTAATTTAGTAATTTTGTGTTTAAAATTGTCGTAGATTGATAAATAATTCGTCTAGTCGTTAGACGTGTAAAATAAATGAATTGTCATAAACCTAGTTTAGCGACACAAATAATGAATGAGTTGGATATGAATTAAGTAAATTTTAACACGATACAATTTGAATATGGTATAAACTTAATATGATACACGATGTGCGTGAGTTTATATGCTTGTGGTGGAGTGTCAGGGTAGGAGTCAATCTCAAGATGACCAAGTGGGCTTTTTAGATTGGTATCTTATTCGCAGAAATGATTTGATATACAAAGCATTTTGCGTAAATGTGTGGTTGATCTTGTCCCGGCATCGATGCTTTGTGGGTGTTTTTGCATTTGTATATTTAACACTAAAACTAGCACTTGGAAGAAGTAATAATTTGGAAGGAAGTAGCAAGAAAAGTGTATTCGAAGATTATTGGCACTCTCGCAGAGATCATATTTATAATTTTCTTTATAATTTTGACAATGGAGTCATATTCCCACTCTCAATTTAGCTCCTTAAAATCCACCTTAAATTTAATAATTTAAACGACCTCTTTTATTTTTGTCGTATTTTGAAATATCTTTCTCTTCTCGACCACCACCACCACCTGAATCAACCAGAGAGAGAGAGAGAAACCATATGAAATCACTAATACAAGTGAGAGACAGAAGTTTCCCTCACCTGTAATCTAGTTTTGAGAAATACATGTTTTTACATTAAAAAACACATTTGGTAAAACGTTGACTTCAATCATATTTTTACATTAAAAAAAACTTTGACTTCAATCATGTTTTTATGCAATAGATTGAAAAATAAGTCTTAGTGAATGCTAAAATTGGAATAAAGATAACAAATTATCAAGTGAGTAAATTTTGTCAAGTGCCAAACAAAACACAACCATAGTCTTCGTTTTGAGTACAAATTAAAAAGAGTCTTGGCCACCCCCCAAAAGATGAAGGATTTGATATGTAGCACCAGAAGTGTCCATGCATGCACAACATAGAGACAGACAGCTCAATCCCAAGTGTCATGCAATGGCCTAAAACACAACGAAACACTAACACAACTCTTGTTTTCTGAAAGAGAAAAAGGCCTAAAACAGCCATGGAAAATCTTCAACACCATCAAATTCTTTGTTCGACTCTTTAAGGTTTGCAACTGAACTATCTTTACAAGAGAGAGCATAGGACAGAAGAAAAATGGCCTGGTCTGCTGTCATTTTCTTTATGACTTGACAACTTTCAAAACCTCATTCTAACAGAGAACACACTGCCACACACACAGGGCAACATAATGTATTGAAATTACATGAATGTTCTTTCTCAACGAATCACTATTCCAAGTTTCAATGCCATTGATTCAAATGTGTGGTTGATTGATCATTGATTTCCTTGTCCATCCCTTTCCTCTCTGTCTTGTGTGTAGTGGGACAAGTTATTTTGGGTGTGAAAGAGAGAATTACAGAGCTTTCTAACTAAATGTATGTTTTAAAGTTTGCTCAGAAATATATGTATTTAGTGTATGTGTACTATATAGAGCATGACTAAGGCTAAGAGTAATGAGAGTGGTAAAGGTGACGGTGGAGATGCTTTCTTACTTTATCTTTTACGTGAGAGAGGAAAAAGAAGTGTTTAGACTGCAAACCCCCAACCCCTCCTAACGAATTTAAATATGTGAAGGAAGAAAAAGAGATTCCCTTGGAAGGGTTACAAGGAGGTATTTTGGTTTCTTTCTCACTTTGGGTTTGCTTGCTTTTTCCCTCTCTATCTCTCACTCTTTTTCCTCCTCCTTCCAGCAATCTTTGCACTTTTATGCTTACTTGGATTCCTTATGTTTAGGCTGTAGCACATTACCAAACTCAAAACTCTTCATAGTTTCTTCAGTGCAGGAGAGGCAGGCCTTTTATGTCTAGAGACTAGAGTGTTTATCATTCTCACACTAGTAGTTTATCCTATTAAGAGTGTTAGCTCTACATTTTTACTGTTCTACATACATTTGGGTTGGCTTTAGCCTTTAGTACAGCTGGTTTTGTGGGGGGGTGGCAAGAGGTGTTTTTGGGGATTGAGATTTCTGGGTTTTTGTGAATATTTATAATTTTTTGTGGGGTGTTGGAAGTTTTGGGATTTGGGTTTTGTGTGGAGATTTGGTGTAAGAGAGAGAGAGTAAAGGAAGAAGAGGAGCCATGGCAGCAGGAGCAGGAGGAGGAGGAGGAGGACTTGCACCACCGCCCAAACAGGATGAGTTGCATCCACATCCAGTTAAAGATCAGCTGCCCAACGTTTCTTACTGTATCACCAGTCCCCCACCTTGGCGTGAGTTTCCTTCATTCTCAGCTTTTCATACACAATGATATTCGTTTGTAAAATCTGTATGTATATGTGTACATTTGCCTTTAGAGCCTTCTCTACTGACATTTGCATATTTTCTATCTCGACTAAGAATTTCTTAGGTACTGATCCACAAATCTTTTTCAGTGGTGGTAACTTGGGCTGTTTGAATTTTTCAGTTTTGATAAACCCACTTTTCCCCTCTTGTATGTCAAATCACTTGTTTTGCAATTCCTCTTTTCTGTTACCACCAAGGTATTAGCCTAGTTGGCTTTCAATGGAGGGTGAAAGTCCTACCCTCCTCCAGTGGTTATGAGTTTGAACATGTGAGTTTGAACCTGCTTGCGGTAGTAGTCTCTGTGAACTAGATACTGCTGGAGGGGCTGAATGTCCAACTTACCCTCGGTAGTGTTGTAGTGATGGGCTCGACCATCCCAAGTCAGTAACTATGGCTCAAACCAAATATTCTACAACGGGTGGGAACCTCAAGGTAACGTTCTAAGGGGTTGCTATGTCTGGTTGCACCTGTCCACCCTTTCAAACAGCAAAAAAAATTACTCTTTTCTGTTGAAATTGGTGGCTTTGATAGGGCCCTAATGGGTAAGCAGAACACTTTCATTTTTTAGACAAATAATTTATATTGATCTTTGGGTGTTTTTGTAATTCTTATGGTAGTTTTTTGCATCTGACTATTGTATTTGTGTGTTGGGGGTGTTTGGCAATGCAGCTGAGGCAATACTTCTTGGGTTCCAGCACTATCTTGTGATGCTTGGCACAACAGTTCTGATTCCCTCTACTTTGGTTCCGCAGATGGGAGGAGGAAATGTAAGCTCTAACATAGAAATAGGAAATGTAAGCTCTAACATAGAAAATAGGAAATGTAAGCTAACGTAGAAAATTTTGCAACAGTTCTGACAAATCGTAAGGTTCTATATTGTCTCATTGTAAATTATGCAAGCTTTTGTGAAACTAATTGGAAATCAATGGTTGCTCTTCTTAGGAAGAGAAAGCAAAGATGATTCAGACACTACTCTTTGTGGCTGGGTTGAATACATTGACTCAGTCATTTTTCGGGACCCGATTACCTGCTATCATTGGAGGTTCTTATACTTTTGTGCCTACAACCCTCTCAATTGTCTTGGCTGGTCGATATAGTGGCATTCTGAATCCTCAGGAGGTTGACTGACGAACCCTTACTAGTTCTATTACATGCAATCAATTGCATTCATGTCAACTGATCCCTATTTTTTGCTGCTCACTCAGAAATTTGAGAAGATAATGCGAGGAATCCAGGGAGCCCTTATTGTTGCTTCAACTCTTCAGATTGTCCTCGGCTTTAGTGGCCTTTGGCGCAATGTCACAAGGTGGGTTAAGAATCTTTTTCTTCCAACCAGAGTAACTTGCTGAATCTATACAATTCCATAACAATGTTTGCCTAAGTTCTCTCTATCTCTCAAGACGTAACACTTACTCTAAAAAACTCGTAAATACTTCACATCAGACTTCTTGCCTTTCCAGATCTCATAGGGGGTTTGACATGTGTCTGGCATAAGGTAGTCTCTATTAACAGTGTAGGCCTAGAAGAATTAGAAACTTAATGACGGATACTTTTAACATGGTTTAGTTGAAGTTATGAATTCTTTATAGGTTAAGATTTTCCGTTTAATTATTTTTATTCATGTATTGTTCAGGTTATTGAGTCCACTATCTGCAGTTCCTTTGGTGGCTCTAACAGGATTTGGGCTCTATGAGTTTGGTTTTCCTCTGGTATGCGTTTATGGGGTTTTATGAGATTAAGAAAATCAAGGTCCATAGCAATCATGTTCTTCTCTCAATTTTGCAATGTTATGAATTATTACTTGTGGTTATTGACTCTTTAATCGACTATCTAGCTTTCAAAATGCATGGAGGTTGGACTTCCGGAGCTCATACTTCTAGTAATCTTTTCACAGGTAAAATTCAATTCTATATCGCCTAAAACCAAGTTTTCCTGGTGGACTTATAGCAATGATAATTTTGATATCAAAGTACCTTTTGCAATCAGAATCTGTGACATCGTAAATAAACTGTCAATGCTTTTCCTCACCTCTGATGCCCGTGTTAATTATTGCAATGTTCTTTGCAGTTCATACCCCATCTTTTTAGCAAGGAAGGTCATGTCTTTGACCGCTTCGCTGTTTTATTCTCGGTCGTGATTGTGTGGATTTATGCTCATCTACTCACGGTTGGTGGTGCATATAAGAACACATCAGCAAAGACTCAAATAAACTGCCGAACAGATCGTGCTGGAATTATAGGTGCTTCTCCCTGGTAAGGCCAGTTCTTTCACTGCAACTTGAGGGTCTAGGATTGAAGACCTTGTTATTATATTTTATCTAGTCATGGGGGCATTGGTACCATTTACATAAGAAGTCCAATGGGACCAATACTTGGGACCAGAGATGAATGCTTACTGGCAAATACCTTACATAAGACAGAGTGGTAAAATCTCGTGCATGAGTAGTTAAGTCATTATCACGAGTTCTTAAGGACACAAAGACATGGTGGATTTCTTATTTGGCTACTGAGATTATACTTATGGTTACATTGCACTTTGTTTTGCAGGATAAGAGTCCCATATCCATTTCAATGGGGAGCTCCAACATTTGATGCTGGAGAATCTTTTGCTATGATGGCCACTTCCTTTGTTGCTCTTGTTGAGGTTAGTTCACTTTATGCTTGTGTTTGTGAACTAAGCACGAGATGCCTCAAATTTTTCTAACTCCATCTAATTATCATTTCCTAGCATCATCTCCTATGCCTCATTGCTTTTGCTTCCACTTGCTGTTGGTTCGTAGAAACTCTGATACTTCTTTTCATCTTGTTTTCCTTAGGCATTCTAAGTAGTTTTAATGTTGCCTGGTTTATGAGATTGTTTCTTGTAGAATAATTTTCTCAGGGTGAGTGTTGCTGGCTTTTGTATGGGTGGTTGGATATTTGATGGTCATAGTTGGCAGTTCTTGATGATGTTTACTAGGCTATAATTGACTTGCTGCTTACATATGTTTGACACTGCTATAACAGTCCACTGGTGCTTTCATTGCTGTGTCGAGATATGCGAGTGCAACTCCTCCGCCACCTTCTATTCTTAGCCGTGGTGTTGGTTGGCAGGTAAATGGACTCAATAATTGATTGCTTTATACATGCCCCAAAGTAGTCACCTGATCAATCTTTCGCCCTTCTTGACACCTCACTACATGATTAAACGGAAAAGAGTAAAGAAATGGATTGTATTTGATGTCACAATTTAGTGGATTTTCTCCTTGCCAAAAGAATACTATGCTTTGCTAAATCTAAATCTGGGTTATTGCTAATTTTCTGTTCTAAAGAAATTCATGTGTCTGTGTATCTAAGGGGGTGGGCATATTGTTCTCTGGAATATTTGGAACCGGGAATGGATCATCAGTATCTGTGTAAGCCTCTTATCAAAATTCATTTTCTTAGAAGCAACATTTAATAATGCTGTAGATCAAAATTTCGAATCATGATTAGCATATGTAATGACTTTTTCTTTATACAGTGAAAATGCTGGTTTGCTGGCATTAACACGTGTTGGCAGCCGAAGGGTTGTGCAGATATCTGCGGGTTTCATGATATTCTTCTCCATACTTGGTAAGTTGTTCACATTCCAGATGCTGTCAAACAAATTTCGATTTCACTTGTTCTCAGTTCAAGTAAACATGTCAAATATACATGTCTATTCAGGAAAATTTGGAGCTGTCTTTGCTTCAATTCCAGCACCAATTGTTGCTGCTATGTATTGTCTTTTCTTCGCGTACGTGGGTATGTATTATCAACTGATGTGGCTGTCTCGTTTGATTGTGTAACCGTTCAAACCTAATAGCTTTTTGAATTATGCGCGGACAGGTTCAGCAGGTCTCAGTTTCCTCCAGTTTTGCAATCTAAACAGCTTTAGGACAAAGTTTATTGTAGCATTCTCGGTTTTTATGGGCTTATCAATACCACAGTACTTCAATGAGTACACTACAGTGAATGGTTTTAGTCCTGTCCACACTGGAGCAAGATGGGTAATGAACTACTATAATCCTCTTTACCGTAATCTCTGTTTTCCCCACCCGGAGATCATGACTCTTTTCATTCACTTTGCAGTTCAATGATATGATCAATGTGCCATTCTCATCGGAACCATTTGTTGCTGGCATGTTGGCACTCTTCCTAGACGTTACACTGCGTCGGAAAGACAACGCAACTAGGAAGGACAGGGGAATGCAGTGGTGGGACAGGTTCAGATCATTCAAGACGGATACAAGGAGCGAAGAGTTCTATTCCTTGCCATTCCATCTCAACAAGTTTTTCCCATCTGTGTGATTTAGGGAATGGAGTTCATAGCAATGTGATCAGATATCGATATGCTCGGACGATAGCTCATTATGGGTAATACAATTCAATCATCTGTATCCAGTTTCTTTTGTTTAATGTGTTGTTCAAACATCGTATAACTAAGCTATATACATGAATCTTTTCCTTTATACAGAAGTCTGGGCAGTTCTTCCCTTTTATTCCTTGTGTCTAACTGGTGAGTGTAGCGCTGGAGTATAATTTAACTCGGTAAAGATCTTACACATCTCTTGTGCTTTCAGCATCTTGCTTATGTTTTGCAGGTGTATGTGTGTGTGTGTGTGTGACAGAGAGAGAGAGAGAGAGAGAGTTGAGGCAATGTATTGGGTTCATTTGTCATAAACAAGGTGTTGTCTCACCAACACAAATGAAAAACATTTAATCTCACTTTGCACCCTAAAAGATACTCCGATTCTCAATTTGTACCTTTAAAGAATTGGACCCATTTCAACATGTGCAATGTGGCCCCATTTCAAGCTCTCAATCTTAATTTTTACTCTTGAATTAGGCTACATTGCATCTATTTTCTAACATTAATGGGTCATAGCATTTTATAAAATTTTATTATCAATTAATTGTTTACAATGTATTATGTTCTTAAATAATGTCCCAGTAGCTAGGGTTGTTAAACGATCCAAGCGATTTGCGAGTGGCTCGGTTTATGCTCGCTCATATTATAAAATGAGACGAATTTGAACAAATTTTTATACTTGTTTAGTATTTGAACTGAGTCGAGCCGAGTCCGAACTATTCGTAAGCCAACTCATTTTTTCTACTTGTATATAATATACATATATGAATTATTATAGATCTTATGGTTATTTTAGTAAAATTAGTAAAATTTTTAAGTTTGTATATTTTTGTTGTCATTTAGAGGTATTTTATGCTCACATTTGTGTACATTTTTGTGAAATTTTTTGAATGGATATTTAAAATTTGTGGATTTGAATTTTTTTTTTTTAATAACTTGTTTTTGGCTCAAATTCGGTTTGAGCCGAGTTTAAACAATATTTGAACCTCGATACCCGAGCCCAAACTGAGTTTGAACAATCATTAAATAGCACGAATCGAGTCTAAATATAACTAAGCTAAGGAAGGACGGGCTCGATTGACATCCCTACCGGTAAGATTAGTGTATTTGGACTGACTTGTGCCGGCAGAGGGTCCACTGGACTGTCAGACTAGCGGGTTAGGCCGTGGGCCATGGAACATTTAACTGGGTGACCCATTTGCGGAGCCTTTTTTTAACCACCTAGAGGCAGTGGCTTTCCTATACGAGTTTAACTGGGCTGGACCGTTGGGTTCTTCCATCTACTTTATGAGTACTATTTAGGCAAGTTTTGTTTATCCCATACATAGGTTTTACTACTGATAATTAATCAAAAGAATCTGTGTAGGTTGGCTGGCAAAATGTCAGCATACATAAATATGTTTAAATTATTTTAGCGGGTTCGTATCGTGTTTAATTTTTTTTATATTGATCCATTTATTTATTTATTTAACGAGTCTAATTGATCCACTTAAACTTTTTGAGACTAAATGCAAACTCATAATTTTGCGTCAACTCCATGTAATGTGTGTAATATCCGAGGGTCGTGTCTAGAATTCTCATGCCTATGCTATTAGTTTTCACGTTGGAGGAGTATTGGTAAAAGAAAAATAAAGACTAACATACAATGGATAGACTTACTATCTTCAAATACTATTACTTGTGATATAATGGTATATAATTAGTGGCGAGTCAAGCCGGTTACTTGGAGGTAGGGTTGATAATCGAGTCAAGATACTCGGGTTTGACTCAGTTCGACTTGAACAATTCTTTAAGTTCGTTTAGAAAAATAAGTTCGACAGACTCGACTCAATGTTCCGTTAACTTTATTAAATTATCAATGTTTAGATCATGCGATAGTACAAATTAGATAGTCCACAAAGGTGGTGTTTATATCATTATTGCCACTGAAATGGATTAGCATATAAACTAGACTAGATCTTCTGTTAAAGCATAAGAATTATTGCTTTATGATCTGTTTAGGTGTCTCTTAAAACTGAGGCAGTGCAGCCATTGATGTGATACAATCCTGATCGTATTGTTGGCAAGGTGACCACCACAACTTCTTGTGTCGATCTCCAATTTACCCAAATCACAAACACTTCCCTGCTGCCTAATCAATAATAGAGATTCACGCTATATTACGGTGTTGTGAAATAGTGTATCGGTCGATTCGATGACGATAACTCAGCGATATCAATGTTTAACTGGAAGACGATTCAAATGACTCAACCAAGTCGTGTTAAATTCTGAGTTTATACATCACAAGAAACGGTATCAACTTGAAAAAATCGTTACAAATATTAGTATCAGTCGATACTTTATAATATAAATCAGAACATAATCTGATCATAATCAAGAGGAAAAGCGATTGAAAAAATCAATAAAGGAGGTATTTTATATTTAATTTCTTCTTAAAAAGCTTAAAGCTTTATAAATTTTTTTCATATCTTTCATATCATGCACTAGATGTATATGGCCCTTCTTGTAAGATTAATCTCCATCGACATTGTTAAAGTTTGATTCTTCTTTTAGGTTAAAAGTAAGCATGGAGATGCTGCATTATCTTCTTCTAAAAGGACCATTACATGCTCTATTAGATAATGGAGAATATATTCTGACTAATCATTTATCTTTTATATTATGTGTTCTTGAAGAGTCCCAATGAAAAGTAATATTGTGTTCTTAAGGAATAATTTATTATTATTTTTGGTTCAATGGTTAGGAGGGTCTGAGATAGTTTACGCGCATCTCGACTAATCTCCTTCTTAATCCAATCAAAAACAGGTCATTCATGTCGGGATTAGGGTATTAATGAGAGATAAATTCTTCATTGTCTGATCCCAAAGGAGTTGCCAATATTCGAATTCAAGACGAATTTTACAGCTTGTCCCTGTTACTATTTAAGCTACCATTTAGAGTTAAAAAATCGAACCATTTCTCGATTTGTGCGTGTTATCCTTGCGTAGGTATATCTACCTACTTTAAGGCACTGAAGTACTCTATAGTTTTTGTTTAATCACATATAGTACTGGTCTAACTAGCCCATATCTTTGACTGTTGTTCAGCAACCATAACCATGCTATGAATTAAAAACTACTGCAAACTTTGGATTTCGGGTTGGTTTTACATTTGATTACACATATTTATTAATAATTTAAGGATTTTTTTTAAAAAAAAATATTGTAATAAATAGTGTAGGCCGTATGCATTATCTCTCACTTGTTGTGGGTTTTGACGCCACTTCTAACTAGAATATTACTAAGTTCACCCTCACCTCAATGGAAACTTAGCATTTCTTCATCACTCAGTCTTTTCGTACTGCATTTTGTCTCAAGTCGATAGAATAACATCTTTCAAAATAATGCACGAGCGTTTTGAGTCTTTCAAAATATCCCGCATTGATACTTATGATTTGTATTATAGTGAAGGAATGTGGAGAGAAGTACAAAAAGAAAAGTATACCCCACTCACAAGGCTGCCTCCAAAAACTCCATTTTGTTAGGAGGTTGAGAGAGGTTTTAACTAGAATTTAGAATGTTTTAGAAGACTATAGGTATAGACATAGATTAGGACCTAACAATAGAGATGAACAAAGAAGAGTTTGAATGCCACTACTTTCATATTAATAAGCTGTCCAAATAGTAGAACAATAAGACCCCATGGTTTACTATCAGTGGCTGGCACAATTAGGGGTATTAATCAAGTTGAACTTTCTGAGTTAGACCACGAGTCTGTTGAGCTCATTTTTTAAATGAGCCTAATTTTTTTTTCAAATTCGGCTTATTGAGCCCAAGTAGCTTGACTATTTTTCACATAAACGAGCCGAACTTTACGAGCTCGAGCCAACTCTTTTAAATTCGTTTTTCTAAATGAGCCTAAAAAAATTGTTCAAGTTCAATTTTTTTAGAAAACAAGTCGAGCTTAAGTCCAAATACCTTTAGCCACACTACATGGACATATGAAGTTAATGATGTAGTTTAAGTAGAATTATTGGATCGACATCAAATTTCAATATTTGATGGGGCTCATAATTAACCCAAAAACTATAATAAATTAGATTAATAAATTATATTAATAAATTAAATCTCAATAGTGTTACTTATGAATTTAAGACCCCTTCATTTAATATTAATGGTTGGAGTCACCTACAAAGGTCATGTTTGAACAAGAAATAGTCCATTTTTCATTAAGTATGTGACCCACAAGGTCCACAACAGCTCACATGGCTTGCATAGGCTGACATCTATCAGAGATGTTTACTCATGTGAATCAGAAGATTTTCAGACCTCGAAGTTCTAATTGTTAGAATTTGAATCAAATTTACAGTAATCAATGATTTGCAAACAGTGAGATCAAGGTTTTTGTCCAATTCTCAACAATTTATTTATTTTTAAATATGCAACAATATTAGATCTAGGTTACTTGAGAAAGAGGATAAATACTGTTGTACGACCGATGAAACTCGATCTCATGTGTCATTCTTGGGAAATGTGTAATATTTCATAAGCATCGGTTTTGTAAGTTTACGTGCTTTAACATGTGCCAATCTTGTACAAGCTAGATTTTGGGTCAAACATATTGATGCAATGTCGTGTGAAAGAGAAAATTTGGATCAGAAGATAACAAAAATTATAATTTGTCGATTATTGTAATAATATCAGATTACTTACCTTCAAGAGTCTTGTTGATTCCTAAGAAAATCAAGATAATTGGAATTGAAAGAGAACTCGTCTATGAATTTCATTTTAAAATAATAAAAAACTGTTGAATATGTTTTTGACCACAATATAAATGAGAAATTCTAATTGTACTAAATTACTAGAAAAACAAGCAAATATAAATTGTAAAAAAATACCCCCCAAAAGGATAAAATTAAAAAATGCCTAATAAGTGCCCACCAAATTCATTTTTTCGACTTAAAACCAATTGGGTTGAAGGTGAAATTTACTCAGATTGTTAAACTTTTCGAAATGATGTCTTTTGTAATTTTTTGACACTATCACTAAAATTAGCCTTGATAGTGTTGAATCAGCGTTGCTTCTACTTTTTACTTTCTTAATCTGTCATATAATCTTCTCCGCTATACATATTGCATCACATATGCTCTTAGAGAGAATATTACATACGTACTTATATACTTCAACACGTAGCTCTTTATCCACTCGGACTAACTCATTTTGCTCGTATAATCTTTTGTTCAATGAGCAAGAAAAAGGAAAGAGAGTGTCTAAAATCTTTGTAAATGCGACATTGAGGTACGAAATTAAAAGTAATCAAATTAAAAAAATTATATTGATGCCATGCCTGGATCTAGAAGAGTTTGTGGTACTTGGATTGTCCATATTAAAGTGTTTACTTAATTTTAAAAGTGGTTCTATTAATCCACATACACTAAACAAAAGCATTTGCACAAAGCTTAAGTTGTTGATTTTTCTTTCTATTTTATTGAAGCATCTTCAGAAAAAAAAAAAAAAACATCAACAACAACGTAAAACTGTATAAAAATAAAATGGAACCATCAAGTGAATGTTGCCGATCTTTGTCTACATGTGACTAATTTTATTTTCAAGTTGTGTAGCTCCTTTTAACTTCATTACTAACGAATTTTTCTTCCTTGAATCTTTTAGAATAGTCGAAAGAATGTTTGCATGACTAAAATAGCGTCTAAAAATACACACACGCACACATATTTATATGATTAAAGGATGGCCGGACAATCATAAAGACGAAAATCACTCTGCCCATGAAATAAATTTTGCCAACGAATTGTTTTAATAAGATATACATCTTTCAATTCAATCGGATAGCTTGGGAGATATGACTTCAATACTTAATAAAAAATTCGTGTCTCATAAAAATTTATGAGTTTGAATTGATGTGCGTAGTTTACGAGTGAATGCGCATATCTCAAGTTCGTGTAGCAATCGCAACTCTAAAAATATATGGTTGGAACGATTATCGTCTATATTTAGATATAGATACATAAGTATTGTGCGAGGAAAAATCTCGTACCTCTTTGTCGAGGGTCATATGGAATCTAAAGGTCGGTTCTTGAAAAATGAACTTATGTTGCTTCTGCCTATAAAACAAACGAATTGGTAGACATCGGGGGTTGACTTGTCGGAGACACTCTGATGCCTAAGTCATTATAGATTTTGAGAATTAGGTCAAAGAATTTGTTGAGTAGGTATTACATACTTTAGACTTATGAGTCACCTGATATTTATAATGTCTCGTGGCGCCCTTTCAACTAGGGTTTTCATCGTTAGCTATACCAAGTGATACACCTAACTTTTGGATTTTTCATGGGACAACCTAGCTATCTCTTTGTTAAGATATTCTCAAAAGAGATAGAGTTGTATTATTTCTTGAATTTGGGTTTAGAAGTACCTCTCTCTAAGTAACAGGCTTTGCTTGGCTTCAAATTCAGGTCCTACCGAGCAAATCATCTGTAATCGCTTCAAATTCAGGTCGGGTTTTCATCCATTTTACACGGTCGAAGTTAGAGCCTTGCTCGATTGAGGCGTTGCATTGCTCGGTTCAATAGAGACCACTTCAGGATCCTCTTATTTAACACGTGCCCCAGCCACGTGTCCCTAATAGGTTATCACTTCTATATAATGAAGTTATCTCATGTGGTAATAAAATGAACTGAAAATTCAGACATCTTGAGTTCAAATCTTAACAACTCGTTGGGATTATGTTATGAAGGATTTATTCCATACGAATACCCTAGTCTCGGCGTGGATGACCTACCTTTGACTGGACCAGAGAGGGAATTAATCAAAATGTGCGTAAGCTAATTTGTGCACCCTTGACCGTTGAACAAAAAAAAAAAAAAAGGTTTAGAGCCTTAGAACTTTGTTTATATTGTTTACACACAAAAATAACAAGATCAAAAGGTGATACATGGAAGAGATCTAGCAATCATAAAGGAGTATGTGAGAGTCCACGATTGACAAAAAAGTTAGAAGAGTAGGACTCTAAAGATTCCGAGAAACGAGGAGACGTGACATCATGAGCCGTTAGTTGGATATTGTTCAGCGCACGTCCACACATTTTGAGGGACAAGGCTATGATCACAATAATGATAGAAAAAGATGACTTTGACATAGAAGGGATCCCACGATCAAACTCAATAAACTCTACACAGAGTCTACCTTATACTCACTTACTCTTGCTCTTGAGCAACTTTATTTCCTTATAATCTGATGATGATGGATTAAGCTTGGGCCGCCCACTTAAAGCTCAAAACACTCAGTAGGATCCTAGAGAACAATCCAAATGGCCCATCTTCATGACACCCGTCATATCATAGTATTGGGCCACAACCCAGGGCTGTGGGAGCCCAGGATTATCTAATTCAGGATATATATCAGCTCGGTCCCAGCAAACTCAACGACATGTACCTGATCGGGAATAAGGAGCTCAACGCAGGGCATATCTCAAGTAACCCCGGTCACGCCACGTGACCAGGGGACAGGGGGCAATGTCTGACGATTCTAATGAATATTCCTTGACAATGGGAATATCGCATACATTTCGTTTCAAGGATCGTGGGCAAGGAAAATGTCAAGTTGGCAGACCCTGCTACAGGACAAAGGAGGAGGGGATCACAGGATCAACCAGAAAAGGAAGAATTGCAAAAACCCTAGAGAGCCATGTGTATAAATAGAAGACGAAGCCACTATAAAAGAGGGAGTTCCATAATTTTATCTAAGAAATACTGTGTAAAAAGGCTTCCAACAAAAAAAAAAACCCACTATAATCGACATCTTCTTCCTCAAGTAATATAATTCCCAAGGAGTAAGAGCATCTATTAATAGTGGATGTAGCCTTAGTCTTTCGGCTGAGGTAAACCACGTATATCTTGTCTTTTTTTTTTTGGTCTGACATTAACATTTACTTCCCCACAGTTCTAAGTATTCCCAAAAGTCCCCACTGGACTTCACCCCATAATTGTTCTGTAATTGGGTAGAGTAATTTCGAGAACCATCATAATTTATCACTCCGGTGATCTTTTATTACTTTCATTTAATGTTTAGTGCAATACTTATTTTATTCTCTAAATTTAGTCTACTATTTGCTTTGCATTCCAGTGGTCCTTTTACTTTTCAGTTCATTGCATTGTTATTTGAAAAATTATTTAAAGTTCTTAAACCATAAAACATAGAAAAAAATTCGGAGGTAGCCTTACGACTTGCTACAATATTTTGAACAGTCACGATTTTAGAATCTTATGCTGATTCAAGTAGGTAAAATCATACGTATTTAAATTTTAAGTTCAATCAAATTTTAACATGCTCGCAATTTAAAAATACGCCAAACATGTACGTATAAGAGGAAAATGGAAAAGCTAATCTACAAAAGAAAAAAAATAAGAGAAAAGCCAAGCAAGGCCACACAGGTACAAAATAAGTCCCAAGGGGGCGTACCTTACGCGGATAAGGTGGTAGAAGGGTGACAATGGAATCTCAAACCGCATGCTTTGATTTGGTTTGGGAATTATATTATTAATTCTTATTTAGGCATTGACAATATTAAAGTTAATAATAATTCTCTCTCCCCAACTCCGAACCTTGACTCCGTCGACACCGCCGAGCATGCCGGTCCAAGGTCACCGTCCTTGACGTAGGACCACGTGGCAATATCACCAGCATATTTAGAACGTCGCCGGCCCGGAAACCATTGGTTGGCGATATAAAAATATTTGTATCTGACAAGATATTACTTGTATGGAAAAATTTCAGTCACACTCATTCTAGTTTATTATATCTTCAAGGACACCCTTTATATTATCAAAAACATCACTGACATCCCTTCTAGTTTATATTTAAACATCACTAACATCCCTTACCATTAAACTACCATTTCTAACAAAAAAAATTCATCTAAAATACCAAAAATGCCCCTACATAAACTTCAAGTAATTTTTCTACATAAAATTTTATTAAAATTCTAGTCGATTAAAATTTATTTTTCTACATATTAAAATTTGAACCAATTAAAATTCGATTGAAGCTGATTAAATTTTATTTTTTTAAACGTAATAAAATTCTAGCCTATTAAAATTTATTTTTTACATATTAAAATTTGAGCCGATTTGAACTCCAACCGAGTTGTTAGCGCCGATTAAAATTCGCTTTCGAGTCGATTAAAATTTATATTTTTTTACTTATTAAAATTCGTGTCAATTAAAATTTGATTTATTAAAATCTATATTTTTTTTATGTATTAAAATTTGGGCTCATTAAAATTCAATGCGAGTTAATTAAAATTTGATTTGAGTCGATTAAAAATAATTTTTAATTGGCTCAAATATATTTTAATTAGCCCAAATTTTAATACGTAAAAAACATAATTTTTAATCTGCTCAAATTTTAATATGTAATGAATCGAATTTTAATCGACTCGAAGTTTAATACGTAAAAAAAAATATAAAACAGAGGGGGTCTCATTGAAAATATATTTATCTAGAGGGGGTGTGGATGAAGTTTGTCCTCAAATATATCATGGGCAATTTAGTAAAATTGTATTTTAGTTAATATTTTTAATCTGACAGGGGGTGTTACTGAAGATTCAGAAAATAGAGGGAGTGTCCTTGAATATATAATAAACTAGAGGGAGTGTGGTTGAAATTTACTCCTACTTGTATTATTCTGATTTGGGTGGGCACTATTACATAGGAGCTGAGATACCGACACAAAAATGGACCTAAAATTAACGGATTTAGTTTAATTTTAATTGTTTTAGATTGTAAATAAGTGTACATATTCAACCCTTCAAATAAATGGATTTATGAAATGAATCATCTAAACACGACTTCTACTTAGCATGACCCGACACAACATAAACTGAGATGATTATAAATAATTCTAATATAAGTTGAGTGAAATTTAACATGACACGAACACATGACTAACTGTCTACCACTAGTTATTAAGTATACCTATGACTCTGCCTGTTGTAATGGTATTTGAATTACAATATGGTATAAAATGAGTCATCAAGAGTCGTCATGGGAATTTAAATTTGTTACCATAAGGTAGTTGGGGGACGGAGGGGAGGGCCGGCCAGCTTCTTCTTCTTCTTCTTTTATCTAGAGAGAGAGAGAGAGAGAGAGAGAGAGAGAGAGAGAGAGATGGGGAACTGTCAGGTTGTAGATGCAGCAGCACTAGTAATACAACATCCAAGTGGGAGGATAGATAGGATGTATTGGCCGGTGACAGTAAGTGAGGTAATGAAAATGAATCCGGGACATTATGTTTCTCTTATAATTCCGTTGCCCATTGCCGGAGAAGATAACTCCGATGACAAGACTGTCCGGTTCACTCGCGTTAAGCTTCTCCGGCCTGGTGATACTCTTGTTCTTGGCAGAGCTTATCGCCTTGTCACCTCTCAAGGTTGGTTTGTGTTTTTTAGCTCTTCAACTAGTACTACTACAACTCAAGGAACATGGAAAACTTTTGTTTTTCCAGTTTCTTAGTCATGTCTTAGAAGGAACTATGTATGTTCCGGTTATGAAGTATTGGTTGTTTTCTCTAATTACAGAGGTTATGAAGGTGTTGAGAGCGAAGAAAAATGCAAAGATGAAGAAGAACCAGCCAGAACCAACCGGGAAGTTGCAGACAGCTCCGGTCAACCAGGTTTCAAGTTGTGAGGCAGAAGCAGAAAGGCCTGAATTGAAGAAAACCAGTCTGGTAAATCCTCTTCAGCCAATAAGTCAATTACCAATCTGGATTTTGTATGTCTGGCTCATAAATAAACCAGTAGATATATCCAATGTATAAAAATAAATCAGTCATACTACAAGAAAATCTTCACAATTTGTTGAATCCACAGGTAAATTAGATGTTAGTTTACTGTTGTTGAGAGGTAGCGAAGAGGATATATAGGTTAAAGATAGGTTAGCGCTAGCTAGTCTTAGAGAGACAGCTGGATGAGAGCAACTAGATTGAGTTCCACTTCCATTAATGAATTATGGTGCTGCTTGAAAAACTATCTGACAAATAAGGAAAATGCTTCGCATCCAAGAGCAGTTACCAAACAACAATATGTAGGAACAAGCAAGAGCAAGGAATTTGCTAATATTCCCTTCAATAATGGAGGCTAATAAGACATATCAGTTCTAAAAATGATTTTATTTTTTCCCCAAAAATCTACATACTTTGTTGATGAGTTCTAATGTCATAATCATATCGAAAGATGCAGGCTTTGAGAAATGAAAGACAACGGGAGAGGACAGGATCAACAAACTTGAGAGCAGCGAGGTCAAAATCATGGCGTCCTTCCTTGCAGAGCATCTCTGAGGCTGGGAGCTAATGATGGTTGCAATTTGTTCATAAATTACATCTTTCAACCCTGAAAAATTAGATACAGTAAATCCATCGAAGTCGGTTAAGACTTTCCTATACCATTGTCAACCACTAGTATTTGAACCATGTTGAGCATTACTACCTCTGTATAGCTGAGAAAAGTGCAATTGGGGTTGACACTGTTTCATGACAAATATTCCATAATTGAATCAAAATTGCCTCCACATCTTCACTTTTCTTAATCGATTGAGCAGAAATGTAAACTCAATAAGAAGATTACTTGTCATAAACAAATGGAAGATTGAGTCATTTTGGCGTATCCGAGGTCCAAACTTCCCAGTCCCGATCGACATTATTTTGAGCCCATAATAGAGATGCCCGAGCAGCCAAAGGAGCTCCAGGAAGTTTCTTCTCCTTGAGGGCAACCAACATATCAGTGAATGGTTCCACCAATAATGTTCCAGGTCCTCCATAGTCCTTGTGCAAGAATTCGCGAAGTATCTAGTTCACCACAAGAAATTAGCTACACAAGTTAACGTGAATAATTAATCTTAAAATCCAAATTTTCTGCCATCAGTTTAAAAGCATGACATATATAGGTCCATATCCAGGACAATGCCATAGTTTGTGATGAACATGGGTAAAAGGTTAATACTGCTTGATGTAAGCTTTCTGAATAACATTGATTGTTCTGTGGTAAGTTCAGGAATTTCTTTCGTCAGTCAATCATTGGAATATTTCAAGGTCAAGAACAGGTCAGCTCTTTATAGAACAAAGTCATTATTTAACATGAAATTTATACCGTCATAACTAGCAAACCACAATGAACTAAATCAAGCGAAAGAATAGGTTAAGAAAATGGGTTCAACCCATAAGTTATAAGCAGTGCATATATTTGTGTGCATCCATGCTTATTCAATAAGCACAATTGGTTTCATCACGGAAACCCCATAGAATGGCAACTAGCAATTTCTAATTTCGTTGAGAGATAACATAAAAGATAGCAAAGCAAAGATGATCACAGGAAAATACAAAGTCAACCTTTCTCTCTTCCGTACGTTCTATTAAGTTTCTTCACAAACTTAATGCTTTGAGGTGTTCAATAAACAGCACTATTCCTACTCCAGTTCTCGCATTTCAGATTCTATAAATTGGCACATCCTCAGAAAAGCATCAACATAAGCAAATTATGTGTTTAAGCAGCTGTTTAAACCCATTATGTTAGTATAACAGATCTGTATGCCACAGAATTCTAACTAACCATTTGTGCAAAATCATCCAGCAGGGAAGCAATGAGCATGGGAATTAATTGCTTGTTATAACCAATGTCCATAAAGCAGAGAAAGATAATTTATTTTATATTTTTAATGCAATTAACATTATAGCAGTGCCTGACTAGTCATCTTTGTTCTTCTCTGAGTTTACATGGAAGTATCATCATCTCTCTGCTGGACGCTTTTGATGTAAGCCATCCAAATTTTCTCACAACAAAGCTGATTCTTCTAGTTTTCAGCAATGTAGTGGTAACCAGCACAGATTTTCTAAAGGATATCCCACCATTTAAGTGTTATCAATATTAAAAAGGTCCATTTCCATTAAAACCCTGAATCGGTTTTAGGACAAAAAGAGATAAAATGGGCCATGTTCCAAGTAATGTAACTCTAAACTCACTATGTTGTTAGTGCATTTATGATTTTGTCAGATTATTGGAAGAAATAGAGAAATGCAGGATCAGACAGACTGGATCCTTAAGCTCGTCAATCAAATGGTTTAGAGTAGGCTGAAAAATGATTATAATCGATGATTTCTTTCACTATAGGGGCAAGTCTCAATAAAGAACCCTATGCACTCTGTTGCTAAAGCTTGAAACCTTTTGGCACTTCTCATGCTAGAAAATAGTTGATGATTATCTCACCATGTGATCTGACATTGCATTCCCCTTTTAGTCCTAGCTCCTCGGTGCCTGTTCTATTTCAATTTGAATGGGGCATACTCCTTTTAGTTCTAGCTCCTAGGTGCCTCTTCGCCGGAGACACATATGCGTGAATACCTTATCTTACGAGGCATTTCAAAATCAATAATGGACTAGAAGTTTGAGAGGTTTTGAGCATAGTGGTTACTAAGGTGTCTTGTATGTTAGGAACATCTATGCATCACTAGGAGTCTTCCATTTTCATTCTCTTCTGCCATTTTTCTTTGTTTGGATGACAAATAGTAAAAAGTGTTTAGTCAGCAGTCTCTCCTCTACATCTATCTCTCTTCGAAAGTTAAGATGAAAGAAATGCTTCAATTCTCCTATTACTCTTTGCAAAATCCCACAAGATTAACAACCCACCTTTAATTTTCAAGCCTCTTCAATAATCTGATCGTAGTTTCTCAAATTTCAATCATATCTCCAAGTTTTATGTTTATCACAACATTTGTATTTGTTTATATATTAGGCTTTTTTAATTCTTGTTTTCAAGAATTTTGTATTGTTGTCTAGGACACTTCGTAGTGCACTACTAAACATTGAAATCAAATGTAAGGAAACTAGAAACATCTTTTTGTTTTTTTTTGAACAGAACTAGAAACATCTTAACCATGACTTAAACTGTCAATACCTTCATTCAACCGCATGAAAATCATTTCTAAGGAAAAAGTACAAGAAAACATTTCCAGCACCAAGTCTTCCCATAAAATATGTTCTGGGTGTGTATTTACTCACACCCCTCTTTTTTTCTAGCAACAAAGGTCTTCAATACTAAGAAAAATGAGTCTGTATGGTGTATTGTAGAAAAGTATGTCTTCACGGCTTGAGTTAGACATTATCTCAAGTAGGTTGTGCTCAAAGCTTTACAGGAATATCTTAATCAGTTCATCAGCAATTAAATTATTTTGAATGCAGAGCATAACATCGAAACCATGTTGCTTTCTTTTCCACATGATCACAAGGCTCAGGCCCATTAATCTTACTTCAAGAAATGGATTCCGTTCTTGAGTAAAATAACATGCTAAAAATATAACTAATTACGAAGACATTTATCACTACCTCTGCACAGACATTGACGACAATATCGAGCTCATCTCCATATATATCTTTGTCCCCTGATAGCTTCTTCAAAAGCTCAGCCCTGAATTTCTGGGTCTCCTGTAATACCCACAACAAACACATCGCAAAATTTAATAAAATCTAGAATCTACTCGAGTAAACACTGAGAGAGAGAGAGAGAGAGTTAGGTAGTTACAGCTATGGCGAATTCTGGGATTGGATCAGGGTAGACGCATTTCTGAGGTAATGTTGCACTGAGAGGGGTAAGCAATGGCTTTGGTGAATTGAGTTTTGGAGAAAGTGAGAGTGAAGGAGTTGAAGAATGAGGGTGTAGGATAACACAGGGGATGCGTAGGATAAGGCAGTTCAGGCGTACGACATTCTTGGCGGGAATTACATTAGGTGTGGAGGTTACAGTTGAACTGTAGAGTGCCATTGGTTGGAGTTGGCTTACCGTGCACGTATGATGCGTATGCTAAGCAGAGCACTGTTATGGCAATGGAAATAGCTACTTGGGTTAGGTCCATAGAAACACAAAACCCCATGTAATCTGTAATGGGCCAATCAACGTGGGTTAGATCCATAGAAACACGTTGGCCCATTTAATCTGAAATGGGCCAGTCATTTTTGAAGATAAAGAAATGGGCTAAGACAACTTCGTTTACGGGCCCATAAACTGAGCATTAAAGGGCTCTTTTCATAAATAAGGGCCATCCAATTAGGTTTGACAATAAGTCGTGTCTTGCTAAATTGTGGTCAACTCTTTTACCACCAACTCCGACAAGATTAACCTCAAATCCACTAATTTTACATCGTTTATATCTTGAATTATTATTCCTATTTTCAATATATTTTCTCTCAATGCTAAATCAACCATTCCGACTTTAAATAGAATCAACTATAAACAAGTGAATCACCTAAGAATACACAATGTGGTTGATCTATCATGACAAAAAAACATTGTTATGTTCATCATCTTTGTAGAGCATCTTATCGCTTACAAGTTTTTTTCTTTTTTTTTTTCAAGGTTAATAGAACTTTTGGTCCTTAAAGTATGCATGTTTTGTCAGTTTGGTCCATACATATTAATTTTATTAATTTGATTCCTAAAGTATTCAATTCGTGTTTAAATAGTTACTACATAGACGAACAATTAAGTTTTAGACGGAATGATCGCGTGTTAATCGTGTGATACCATCTGAAAGAATGACACGTGGTCACTTCCGTAAAAAACTTAACGAATTGTTTAATTAGGGACTAAAGTGACACAAATTGAAATTTTAAGGATAATTAATAAAATTAATATAATGAGAACCAAATTGACAAAACCGACACACCATGAGTTGTTGGACCTTCAACTTTTTGTAAAGAAGTTCCACCACCAACATTGCTACAATGTATGAGTTTGAGCATGTGTGACAAGTCTTCTCAAATATTCATGATTTTCTACTGAGTTTGTTCTAGAATATGGAAGAAGGGACTCAAAAGCATTGGCCAACAGTAGACAATAGTATTCATGCATGTGACACCATAGGGCAATAATTTATTTAAATTCTTGCCCGTTAATATCACATAATTACACATGGGGAAAACTAAAAGTTAAATGAACAAATCTAGTGGAACAGGTATGACTTGAAAGTAATGTGGACAGGATTGTGCATGAATTCTCTTATAAACCCAAAAAGAAAAAAAGCCACTTCAAAGCACTTTGTGCAGTGATTTTAAAGTATATCAAAGTTGATGCTTTCTGCTTCCTAGAAATAAATATAAGTTGCTTTTTTGCTTTTTAATTGTATATTAATTAGTCAAGATAGCAACAAAGATTAACGGGCTTGAGTTTTTTTATATATGTTAGGTTTTTCGACAAAATAGTAGAAAGAAAGGGTTAAAATGGAACTTCAAAATTGTTAGAAGACTTATGTGTTAAAAAAAATTAGGAACATAGTTGAAATTAGCTGTAAAATTTAGGGGCCAAATTATGATTTTTTACCAACAAAAAGATGGGGAAAAGAAGGTATGGTTTGCCACTAAACCCATCCACCAACCACAATCAATCAAGTCCAGACATGTGTTTTGAAAATCCTTTATAAAGCCTATAATCTTTCTTACTTGCCATTTTATCTATGTAATCTGCTTATAGCTACAAGCCTTGAGCTAAACAGCAATCTCTCTTTGCACCCACATCACTTTTTTCTTTTGCCTTTCACAGCAAGATGTAAAATCAGAGGTGTGTTGTGCTTAGGGATTTTTTTTGATCCGATACACCCGACATGACATGACATGACATGAATTCAAAAAAACACAATATATCGATACAAATAAAAAAAATCATCGGATTAGTATCAACCATAAATAATTCGATTGGTCTTTTTTGAATTTTCTTAATCCGGTACTGTGTCACAAGCTATATGGTTTTAGTACTAGAAGATGGATCTTACATTTAATGGAGACGTAAGTGTGGTCGATTTATTTGAGAGAAAAAGGGAGTTTAATCTCTTGTGGTTTTGGCTTATGTGGTCCATTGAATAATAAAATGGAAACTTCATAACACGAATCCGAAAGAACACTGTATAAGATACAACCCGAACATGATGCATCACGATCGACGCTCCTATTGATGCTTGCTTTTGGGGATTATGACAGGAAATTAAGATATGGAAATGGATGAGCCAATGAAGGAGGGTGTGGTTGTTGATGATTGTAGAGATGACTCTTTTGTCTCCACTCTTTGGAATGGAGGTCCAGCAGGCACTATCACAAAGCTAAAAAGAACGTCACGACATAGACGCTCCCCCTTCCTCCCCATTTCCAACTTTCAGCTTCTTTTGAGGCCATAGCATCCAAAGAATGAAAAATGAGTTGGAAAGCCAACAATGGGGCTCCTCCCTCTACCACCTATATATATATATTGCTTGGTATACTCATATCTCATGTATAGATACAACTACATGTGCGCGTGCATGCTTTTATATTTATTATACTACCTACACAAGTACTTGTAAGATATATAGAACCCTAGTAAAAGTTACTATCACTTCTGTCAGCATCACTTGACAATAAACTTTAAAATAAAGTTATAAAAAGTTCACCCACATCTCTTATAGATTATACTATTTTCACGATAACCCTTGTATTATTTAAAACTTACCAAACATGGTTGTTTTACATAATCGCTATTGAATATTCAACTATATCATATATTATATGATCATTTACCATATGAAGGCACACTTTTTAGTTTTTTTTTTTTGTGTTTTATGTATCTAGATTTTAGTATAATATCTAATTGAATTAGTGCTTAGTAAGTATGAAAATAATCTTTGGTGACATCAATGTTTTTAACAACATTAGAGGTAGTCCCTCGCGGTAGAGGCGGTATTTGAATTGAAGATATAAACTTAAAAAGAGCACATTAATTCATACTTGTAGATGACACAATGGGTATACGTTAAAGATATGATAATCTATATGGGGGGTGGCTAAAGTTTTCCAAAAATTGCATTATTAAAGAGACAAAATATAAATTTTTTCAGGTATATTCAGGTGGTACAAACAGGATTTCCTCTCTTCATTCCTTTTTCTTTTGCTTTTTCTTTCGGAATATAAACGTGGCATGGGGACATCAAGTGGCCAATGTAATTGAGAAGGTGCTGTCTTGCATTCAGCAGAAAATCAAATACAAAATCCATAGAACTCGGAATCATTCCATCTTTTGAACCTTTTAGTCCTGGGGGTCCTATGAACTTTTTACAGCAACCCCACGAGCATCGTTTTACAACCAAAGTTAAATGTCCAAAGCTGAATTTTAAGGGTCCTTCTATCTTTGTCATGACCTCACAAAGTTGAAAAATTCTCTAGAAAAAGTGTGGCTACGAGATGAAATCTGCTCCCTAAACCCTCAAAAACCCTACTTTTCATTGGGAGAGAGACAAAGCATTCTGGCTTCTATGTTTATACTTAGGATTCTCCTCACTTTAAAAAAAGATTTTTTTTTAGAGAGAGAGAGAGTGGGAATTATAGGTGGGATAAACTTGGGTTGGCCCCTGAAAATTCTTTTTTTTTTTTTTTTTTTTCTGACAACATGAGCTACGTAAAGTTAGCCGTTGGGACCTCTATATGATTTGATTCAGGGTGTGGGTTTTTGAGCTTTCAACTAACGGTTCATGATTATTACCAGTCAGATTTGATTTATACCCATGATAAGTGAATTATAACTAGAAAATATTGAGTAATGACTAGCCATGATCATAACCTTGATGTTAAAACCAAAAAAAGAAAAAGAAATATATTCAGTAACTATCATTTGGCATTTATAATGGGAGATCATGATGAAATTTATTGCTGACAAAACCCAAAATTCTCATTAGATTTTCGTCTTATTGTCATCAAATGGGTTAGGCATCATGTCACCATGGCCCCCACTTGCTTGTTTTGCAGCCACCCCTATTTCTCTTTTCAATTTTTCAGCATGTTCTTGAAGAGTTTAATCTTATATACACATCACCTTCATGACTATATATATATATAAATCACTTAACAAATATCACGTAATATTAAAAGAAGTCTTCAAACTCGGAGGTGATCACTCTCTTTCGCCCCGAGATCCATCATTGACCCTGTATTTAGACAAATACTATTGGACTTAATTTAGGAACTCAAGCAATTGTAATTGTTAGATTGAAAATGGGCTCGATCTAACCTTAAAATTCACATCTAATTTAATGATTGCAATGAATTAAATCATAATCTAAATAAACGTACGCGAACAGTTTGTAACATGGGTTTGTCAAAAAAGTAGATGTTAGTACTGTTATTGCCTGCCACGGCTTGTCTAATTGTTTGTCCTATAGGAGTTTTGATTAATCCAAAGCTTTTGTCTGATTTCATTCATGGGGGGGCTGCTTTACTTTAATTATCTTCATCGGTTGTTCATCACCAAACAAAAACCGCAATTCTTTATTGCAACCTTTTTAGTGGGGAAAGATGGCCATTTTGATTGATGAAAAGTGACAAAAACCTTCATGGCTCCTACTGGTCCGGTCTAATTAGGAAATGCCACATCTCATTAACTAATAAGATAGCCTCTAAAAATGGTATTAAATTCACAGTATCGAAGATTAAATTTTCGTTCTCATGCATAGTTTCAGCCAATTCGAATATGGAAACGTTGTAAAAAATTCCAAAATGAAAAAAAAAATGAAATTTCGATTTTGAAAACATTAGCTAGCACGTTTTCAAACACTTCAAAATATCTCGAAACATTCCCAACGTTTCGGTTGTTTTTGATCCTTGACACAGTATAAAACATCTAGTGGATTCCAACACCGCAAAATGTGGGAACCACAGAGTTTGGAACAAACTTAAAAGGCCTCAATAAAGTGATAAATTTTCAATGAGGTGAGTCTTTATCAATATCGATCACCATTGTCTTGTGTGTATCCCTCAATTTATATCAGTAAGGCTGAATTTTAGGGCACCAGTCCAAGAGGAAATGCAGTGACCTGTACTGACCGGAACTCGTCGCAACCTTGTTATTTTTTCCGCTATGGTCCATCAAAACAGCTGTGTAATTTGATGGACATGAATGTGACGGCAATTATTCGGTTTATTTGTCCAAAAATACCCAAAAAAAGTTATTCGTTTAGGATTTTTCATCGACAATACCACATGTATTGATTAGAGGTGATAATAAAGCACGACAAGGGATGTACTAAAATGTATGTTACCTTTTACACACTTATAAAGGGCCAATGTCCCTAAGCTATATGATGAATGAAAAACAGTACCAAGTATGCGGGAATATTGGTTGTAACTACAACTTCAAATACAAACTTCTTGGAGTCAGAAACGATAATACCGAACCAGATAAAATAAAAAAATTGAGATCAAATGGTCATATTTTATCGCATTTTATTATAATAATTATATTTTATCGTATTCTCATTTGCTAAAGTCGTAATCTCACTTGACTATATCGTGGAGAGTTATGGTAGTCTTTTCATGTCGATATAGATTATTTGGGAATAATGGAGGATGGGGAAGAATGGTAGATCTGAGTGTGAGACTAGGGAAAGGCAAAGTTGTCTGAAATCTAAGGGGAGATGGGAGAACAACAGCCATGGGAGATGGGTCAGTCACGAGAGGACACTGGTTAAGGAGTCATATTCTCATTGATTGAATCAATCTTTATTGCTAGAGGGACCAACTATCCCCTCACTGCACAGACCTCTGCCCTCACAAAATTCCACCCTTTCTCTTAAAAGTTCTCTTGCTCAATAATACAAACTGCAAACCTACAAACTCTTCATTGTCATTCACGTGCATGGCACAAAGAGAGAGATAGATAGAGAGAGAGAGGAATATAAAACTATTGATTGATGAATCCAAATACAACACGCACAAAAAAGGCCCCCAAAGGCCTTTGTATGGTTAGGCCAAATTTTGGCCATCAAAGAGGGACCTATTCTTCCCTCGACAAAACGAAAAAACAAAAAAAGAAAGAAATAAAAAAATAAAAAGAATACGACACACACATGTAACACCCTTACACGTGTGAACATCACTCAAAAAGAGTCCAGTATATGGTTAGGACCTGTAACAGGCATTTCCCGCCAAAAAAACACACATACACACAGCGTAAAACACACACTAAAAGTGTATGTACACACACATCACTCAAAAAACTCAAAAGTCTACCATATGGAGCCAACCTTATTCCCCCTTCTTCTTTTTCTTCCATTCTTTACTGAAGCAGGTAGATATTGAAGGCTATAGGCAATGATGGTGGCCTAAATGAGGAGCTTGACTTATATCCCATGAGCAGCTCAAACTTCAAAGCTCAATCCTTTATTTTTTGCCAACCCCATTGATTTTCTCTACCCCTTTACCCCCCCAGTCCCCAGACCCTATATCAAGGGTCCCACTATCTCTCATCTTTCATTCAACAATCAATGCTGCCTTTGAATTCAATCACTCCCCACTTGTTTCATATTCAATGACTCCACCATAGTATTAAGTTATTAAACCAATCTCTCTCTCTCTCTCTCTCTCTCTCTCTCTCTCTCCCCTCTCCCCTCTCTTTCCCTCACTTTCTCACACACCAAAACATTATGTACCATATCTCCCACCCTTGGGAATCTGCAAAGCCATATTAATGAATGGCAATGCCCACCAAGAAAAAAAATAATAAATCTCACACACTCTCCAAACTCTCACAGACACATTATATATTCTAATAATTTACACCACTCTTGTCAATTTATCTCAAAACCCTCCTAAAAATATTGAGGATTGTAGACCACTTGGACCACCATGCCATTTTTTTTTTGTATAGTTTTCTGTAAAGTTTTCCCATTAATCGGAGCTTCCCTTGTCATCATCTACCCACAAAGTGTTATTTAATTTCCTCCTTTTATAAGATGAGATCGATGATGAGGATGACGAGTCACTCGACCCAATTCTTGCCCGAGTCATGACTCGGAGCTGTGGTAGGACTTTAGGAGGCTTCCTTCTCCCACTATGATCAGCTTGGATTAATCGGTAGCAGCCGATGATCTTCTCCTGCAAAATCAATAGGTTTTTCCAAGTTGGCATTGTAAATTTAGTTAAAAAAATTCCAAGTCTTCATATAATTATTTTCTTACTCTGCTTAGTCCATCACACCATAATTCAGCATGTCCAGCATTAACAAAGGAGAAGTTTGGAAGGTCGTTGGCTGCACTAAGTATTGCTGCAGCAGCAATGCAAGATGGCCAATACTCAAGAAAACTAGCCTCTGTTGACATGAGCAATAAAGTATTAAAGTTCACGATTTAGTTGAGTTTTGCTTCTTCAGTATTTTTATAATGTAGTTTTTTATGTCTACCTGCAATCGTTGTATAAATACAGATAAATTTATGGAGTTTTTGACGTTATTTTCTTTATACCCCAATGTCTAATTTATTTTTCAATTTACTATTCGTAATGTGTTTTGAAAAATGAGGTAAAAACCACAACATGTATAGGATATATAAACAAACATAACCATAAAATAAAATTACCACTATATATGTATAAATATATACATCTCTGTACCTTGGATGGTCGATAGGATAATTCCAGTGGCCCTTGAGATAAGGAACCCTGTATAAGTTCCTGTTGGATCAAGCTTGTATGCAAAGAAACCCATGAAGGTGAATGGTGTAATGGATCGCAGCCTCCAATCCAGAACACCAAGTACAAGAAACTCCATCCTTCGAATTGTTCTTGGTTCAAAAATATATTTGGCACCTCCAACCTAAATAATATACAGTATATATAATGCTGATATATATATACCTTCCAATCACTAAACCAATTTAGAATATTTAATTTATTTGATGAGAAAATTACCTGAAGATCCAAGAGAGATGGAACCAGAGGTTCCTCCATCTTGGCAGCTAATGATAAGCAAGTGACAGATAAAAGTTGCAATGGCCACCCATTTGTTTGCTGAATAAAACATAATAAAATTTGTGATTTTACCCCCAAAAAAATCAATTAATTATTACATCAGGAAACATAATAAAAATCACAACCACCACCTTAATTATTTCTTTCAGATTCATTCAAAGGAATCAGAAACATTAGAGGAGACAAATAGATATGCCTTACATGTACTTTATTAACTAGGAAACATTGCCTAATCAGCATGCTTATAAATAGAAATTAAAAACCAGCATATATAAACTATTCCGGTAATCAAAATGTGAGTGGTAGACTGTACAAGTCAACAAAATGGACAAGAAGACAGATGGTGGGTGATCAATTCAATAAGCAAGGCCAGTTTGTACCAACTTTTCTTCTTTAAGGAGTTGTTAAGTGGATTACTATATAGTTAGTGAAGTTAGGATAGTGTCCAATGCCCATTACGACATTTGGCCAACTTTCTTGAGCCTGGTCTATCATTGGCAAAGCATGGTCTATTATTATACGTGTACATGGCAAGTGCTAAGACAGGAAGATTAAAGTTTAATTCAAAAGCATTAATAATAAAAGTATGTACTTACCCAACAAAAGTATGTTCTTTCCTTTGTCAACTATTAACAAGACAAACTACTGTACCCATCCAAAACCCCTATTTGATTCCGCTTTTTTTTTTATTCACAGGGTGTTCAAATTTAGGCGGACTACTCTTCGAATTCAATTGCTGGTCACTGTGACTTGAGATCTGTGTTAAACCACTTATTCATTTAAAACTTAACTTGTGGTAAAATGGATTATACAAATATTTTCATATGTATTTCAACAAATATGTTAAATGAAGTGCCTAAGTATGTCATCGTATATACTTGGCTGATACTGATTCGAAATTTCAAAAGCTTATGATAAAGTAGTATATAGTACGTACACTCTAGCACATTTACATATACTTTTACTGGATTATATTTTCTTGATACGCTACTCAAGTCCTTTTCACCCAGTTTGAAAAGTCATCCAAACAAAGACAAAATTATCAGTTTTTAGAAACGCAAAAAATATATTGCAAAATAGGAAAAAAGAAAAAGAAAAAGAAAAACAACTTGTGATCAGTTGACGGTGATGGAGTTTACCGGCAGGCGGCGAGAGTACAGAAACCGATCAAAATAGTTGACGGAGAGATACGCCGTTAACGGCTGAAAACCATAATAACTTTGCACCTGCAAAGTAAACTAACTCCGATCAATCTTATTGAAGCGTAAGATATCATGAACAGTATATATATCTATCTATATTGCGCCGCCAATATTCGATACATCATCAATGATCTCATGACTGTTATGGCGTAATCTTAGCCCAAAATTAACACCAAACACTAGTCAGAACCGCCGGCGCATTGCTAAAATGCATCGTAAAGGTTCTCCGGCGGGGCCGTGAATTGTGAGCTTAGCGATCGAATACTTATTCTAGATCTGTCTAGACGATAACGAGGCTTCGATTAAGCTCAGTGAGATAGCTGCGCACGTTAGCTAGCAGTGGTCGTCAAAGAAGCTTATCAGAATGCGTGAGTAATTTGCTTGATTACATACCTTGAGAATCCATGCAATAGATTCTTCGCGAGAGCTTGAATCTAATGATTGAGAGTGAAATCTCTCGATATAGTCGATTCCGGGGACGTAGTTTCTCTCATCTTCAATGAATCCGGCGATCGATTCCTCGATGTTGATCGGAGATTCGAGGTCAGATGAACATTCCGGCAGGTCTCCGTCGGAGAAGATTGTTCCGGAGTCCTCGCAGCAGAGTAGGTCGGACAAGCAGTCGGAGAAAGATACTGACATGATCGATGATGATGATGATGATGATATGTCTTCATTCTCTTCTCATCATTGCTGATTGGTTAATGAACTTGCGAAGCTCGCCGGTGAGTGGCCGGCAAAGTCGCCGGAGTGTTCAGCTGAAGAGAGATTGTGAGTTAGTTTGATGGTTCTATCTGTTTTCATTGTGTATAAATAGTTCCTTTGACAGTATGAGTGTTGTTAATTGTTTGTTTTTTTCTTTTTTGCTTTTTGTTATTTTCTTAGTGAAATATTTAAAAAAAAAAAAGAAAAAAAAATTAAAAATTTCTCTTTCCGCAGGAAAATAAAAGATTCAGCTTATTTCGATTATCTTTTATTAGAAGAAATTCAATACAAATGGCCTTCAGATTATTGACAAATAATCACGGAAATCAATCTATTCAAAATGTTAGTTCGGTTTAGATTTGGTTCGTTTTAAACTCTAACAATTTTTAAGACTCATTTATATATAAAATAGTTGAGTTATTTAGACTCAACTCGAGCTTGTTTTAACACTACTTTAAGTTCTTTTAAAAACGAGGTCATTAGGCTCAAGTTCGGGCTCGAACTCATTCGTCATCCCTACTTTGAAAAGGATCTCGTCTGGGTCGAGTTCAAACTCATTCGTTCAACTAGTTGGTCATCTCTGCAGATTAGAGAACTCGAATAGTCGATAATCTAATTTTGAATCCCAAATCTTATGAACTAAGAAAATTACTTTGCACTATTCATTGTTACCGTTCATCAAATTTACGGTGTGGTTGGTGTTTTTAGTTTTGTTTTTTCAAAGTTGGTAATGACACGTGAGTAGTGAGTGATGATACCAAAGAGATCAGAGAAATCGAATACAAAAAGTAAGGACAAAACTCAATAAAAAGTTGATGATGCTTTGATTAGTCAATGCCGGAAAGCATTTCTTAACGTCTTATTATCGTTAACGGCCATTACGCAAAAGGAACTTATTTTAATTGTCACACTTGGGACTAATTCTTATACCTTCAAAACCCTCATAAAAAAAAAAAAAAAAAAAAAAAGATAGGGGCACTTTTATTTGGAGTAATTAATATTTTTGGGACTTAAAAAAATGATCTAATTTGTCATGACAATTTATTTTGGTTCCTATTTAATATTATATAGTCAGAGTTCGTCCTCGGTGCTTTTTTTTTTTTTTTTTTTTCAGAGGGACTTATTATACTATGGTACAGTGGATTATTTTGAAACATACACAAAGACATTAATAAAAAAACGACAAGAAATTCTATCTCCTAATACATCATTTGAGTCGGTAAACTAGTTCAATTTTTTAGGTACTAATAGTGTTATTCTTCATTTTGACATTTTAAATCCATGATAATGTAGATATCGAGATGGATCTTGAGTAAATTAGATTTAATGTGGTCAAATATCTTGAGTAAATGTATAAAAAGGGTTATATAAGGAAATAAAAAAATTGGCAAAAGAAAAAGGAAGAACAAATTCTTTATATTTATTATGATCACCTCACGAAATTCAATTCAAATGAAAGAGTTTTTCTCCTCTTCCCTTGATCATCATTGTTACATATAATGTCCCTAGAATTGGTTATATTTAAAAAATAATTTAGCATATTAATTTATTGTTATTGTAGAATATCGAGAGAATAAATTGAACACAGTTTTACCATCATATGATAAAAATATGAATAAATTACTTAAGCCCTTGAAAAAGTGGTTGAGATTAAAAGTTTAGAAACATGATTTGTTTATATTTTTTTATTAAATGGGAGTGGGTGTTTATTTCAATCACTTCAAAAAACAAATCACCAATGTCCCATGCAAATAAAGATAAGATACCATACCATTAATAATTGCCATATCCTTTACTATTTATTTACTTTGAGTGGCCTAATAGGCTAATCCAAAGCCAAAGTTAATAGGGTGATTGAACGTTTGATGACTAAGTAGTGGGTCTGCTTAAACGTGGTAATGAATAATATCATATGTCCTATTGGGGTGCTTACAAGTTTCGTAAGTTTGTGTTGATTCTTAACGGGTTTGTAAAGAGAAATAATTTTTTTTACCGTCAAGTTTTATGCTTAAATTGAGTTTCTCTTTATTTGAGTCCAGGTTTGGGTTTCTCCTAATTAGATATGTGTTTGAGTCTAAAAAAAAATAAATCCGAAAGATATTCTAAAAAGCATCTTTAGATGGAATAGTCAATTTTGTTGGGTTTAAGCTCTCTCTCTCTCTCGTTAATATGCTAAATCCATCATTGGGGTTGACAATGTGTTGAATGGGGTTTCTAATTGTGTTGTATCAACAATAGTTTAATCTATACTTGATCTTGATCCGGTTATAGTTGTATATAAATGAATTCACACTCGGACGAGTAATTAGTGTCAATCCAATTATCTTTAAGTGAGTTGTTGATCAATCGGTTTATGACTTGAAACCCATATATCTATTATAAACGTCGTGTCAACTTTGAGTCGGATTAACGAATTGTGTTAATTTTAAATATTTCCATATTTAAAAAACAACCTAAGTAACTCCAAAATAACCTCAGACATAGTTCCAATCTGCCCTCAAGATTCAAGACCAAAGCCATACCATAGGAAAGTGCCTAGTGTTGTAGGGACAGTCTTTCGGGTGGATTCTTTCATTTGCTGTCTTCCAATTTCTGCTTAATTAATAGTGTTAAGAGCATGGTCAGCTACTACTACCCCACCAGTGACATAATCGTCACGTCAATTTATTGCACCGCACTTCTCGTACAATAGGATTTTTTTATGTTAAATAAATGGAGAAGAATATGGTATTAAAAAGTTTTATTTTTTGGGTAATTAAATTTTTTAAAAAAATAATTATACCATTATGTATAAATTTTATGATTTTTTTTAAAAGCTTTTTTTTTTTGGGGGGGGGGGGGGGTCATAAAATTTTTGTGATTCGTCCCGGCTATCTCAAAAATTGTAACTTGACACAATAAAAAATATAATTTATGCCTTTAAAGTTGTAACATGACCAAAAATATTGTAATTTTTTTGTGTTGTAAATAAATTCAAAAACTTATGATCATAAATGGACTTAAAATGTTAATTTATTTTATTGACTTGATTAATCACTATCATTGATTTAATTGGGACCCACTTTTTATTCGATGTTTGTGATTAATCAAATCAATCTTTTAAATCCAAATAATGATACCATACGGTCCATACACTACCCCAAAATAGTGTGTGATTTTCCTTTCTTTTTGTAATTTTTGAGTAATATTTAAATTCAATCTATTGACTTAGTTTATTAATCTAGTCTATGATTATCATTAGATTAACAACGAATCATAATAATGAATAAGAGTTATAATCAATCTAACGACAACTTTGAATTAAATATGTACATTAGCTTTGCCCGTCAGTCTCAAATAATAATAATATTTTTTTATTTCTTTAACAGTAAGTAAATATATTTAACGTTTATGAGAGACATAGCTTTCAATCTCGAAATAAAAGTGATTATATATATATCCTTCTTTTTTTTTTTTTTTTTTTTATACCGACTTGTATTTGAATTTCTTCTTTATATGTTCCACATAAGCCGTACATAATTAAGGTAATGTCACTTATAAACACTACCAATTTACGTAACATCAATCTCTCTCTCTCTCTCTCTCTCTCTCAACATGTATATATATACTGTGTGTATATATATATATACAGTATAGATAGTAGAGGATGGACCTAGGCATAGGATGTTTGGTGGTTGAGTGTTCCAGATGCTTCAAAGGAAACCACACATTATACAAGTTGGACTTCATCACCATGACATCCAACATACAATTGCAATGTGGATAAAGACTCATCCTCTATTGGGGTTTCTGATCTCTCTCTCTCTCTCTCTCTCTCTCTCTCTCTCTCTCTCTCTCTCTCTCTCACACACACACACACACACACACACACACCCTTTGCATGTCGGACAACTACTTTAAAGCAAAGTTGACCAAATATCATCCAATTAGGGGTAATTTGTACTTGAAGACACAATACAATGTAAATGATTTTGAGAGAGATGTTGGTGGCTGTTGAATGAGTCTATTTCAAACTGTCGGATAAACTTATTAAAATCTGCCTTATTTTTTATATTATAAATTTATTAGACTTAATAGTAGAGGAAAAAAATATACGAAAAATGCTATAAAATAAAAAAAATAGGAACGAAATAATATGATAACTGACATTATAAACAAAAACTTAAATTTCAAATGAATAAAAATGATACCAAAGTGTTATTAGTGTGATACAGCCACATTATTTGATCCTTATTTTTTGTTCTATTGTTTTTATCAACCCATAACAATAGTGCTCGAATTATAAAAAATGCAGGCGAAATAATAAGATTGAAGTTGAAAAAATTCCTAACCCTATCATCTATATAACCCACACGTAAGATAGGGAAAAGGAAAAAATTGGGGAGGAACAAACTCTATATAGTAAAACCTAATTAAAAGAGTCACTTAACAAAACAAGTTTAAGTAGCTATTCAAATCCTCTGGTCAGATCCAAGGTTGTACTCCCTATTTTGTTTTCACCTTTGGCACTATACCTTTGCCAACCCACATATATTCATACTTTGTTTTTTGCTGGGTAGACCTTTGCTAAGGAGGAGCATATGCCCACAAGCTCCTATTTTGTTTTTCGTTCGGTGAAATAAAAAAAAAGGGGACGATAACCATAATAATCTTTACTCGATAATTAAAGAACTAACAAGGGGCTCTTAAGCCGTTTGACTCGTAACTTGACTTGAGTACCACGAGGGCTAGTAGCCCATCAGAATCGTTATTCCATCAGTTCCTAGATTGGAACTACCAATCATCTGAAAATTTTGTTCACCCGTGGCGGTTTTACCTTCAAAAGAGGAGAGATGGTGACAGGTTTCTCTTTGTATAAACCTATTTTTTAACATTTAATTGTCTCATATCCCCATAATACTGCAACAGATTACATATATACATGTGTGTTCCATATAATACTCCAGTCAACATCCTGAGGATGAGAAATGGGGATATATTCAAGGGTAAGCTGTTTCTTTCTTTACATGTTCTGTTTGGATTCTCATACAGCATCACCATTAATTACTTAGAAATACAAAGTGGACCATCATTTTTCAGCACTGTTTTCTTGCTTTTTTTCTTATTTCAGCCTTGAATTATTTGCCTCCCACAAACACCACTATGTTCTTTTGAATGCGAACTTATCTCAACTACATGTTATTTGGACTCGTGATAACAATGTAAAACTCGAATGTAAACAATCATTCACAAACTACACGTATCATCAGAGGTGTTTTTTCTATAAATATGTATAGAAGACAATTTTCAATACGCACTTACAAACATGACTATCTTTTTTTTTGCATGTGAACTTATCTCAACCACGTTTTATTTGGACTCATAATAACAATGCAAAACTCAAATGCAAATAGTCGTCCATAAACTACACGCATCGACATAAACTTACTATCATAGGTGCATTTTTTTCCATAAATATGTAGAGAAGTAGACCATTTCAGAACTGTTTTTTTTTGCTTTTTCTTATTTCAGCCTTGTATTATTTGCCACTCAAAGACATGACTATTAGAGCAGCTTTTTTTTCCTATACATCTTTCTTGTTGCTTTGCTTTATTCTACCTTTTTGAATTGGCTCTCCCTTGATTATTAAAGAAAATCAGTATAGTCTTGTTTTGGGATCTTTGGATTCTGGTATCAGTTCTTATCATTCACTATGAAAATAACCATCAAGGACCCATTAACTCCTTTTGAGCTTTGGTCGGTGAGGTGGATTAGGACTGATTCATCCTATATATCTCAAGCCAAACTCTATTGACCTATGCATGGTTTTTAATTTCTACGGTATATGGATTAAAATATATATTTTTTTGGAATAAACACTCTTGCTTTACCTTGAAATGACATATTCCCACCTGGGGTGGTGACTTGAAGAATAATTAAGTTGCGCAGGTTACCTCCAAACCAGAGCTAAACTGTTAGGTAGCAGTCTTAATCGAACCGATCGAGTTTTACGAGTTTGAACTCGAGTTTGGCGAGTTTGTTTTTTTAAATGAACCTAAAAAAAGACTCGTTTTTTTAGATGAGTTTAAAAAATTGTTCAAGCTCAGTTCGTTTAAAACACGAGTCGAGCTTGAAGCGAATTTTATCTGAGCCGAATCCAAGTAGCTCATCTCCATTAACACCCTTACTCTTAGGTACCGTCTGATAACGTTTTTTGTTGGAGTTTTTGTTTTTTTGTTTTTTTTGTGTATGTGTTTTTAAGTACTCTTTTTAAGTAATATTAATTGCACACGCATGAGTATATTGTAGTAAGATCATTAAAAATTCTTTCTATTATATTGTAATTACGTATGTTTATTTTTTAATGATGAAATTGTCTTTTTGTTTGAAAAAATTGCATGAAAAAAAGTATAACCAAACAATAACTTAATATGAACACTGCAGACTTCTGCTTTTAAGTAGAAGTTCTGTAGTTGTTCTATGATCAAAAAAAAAAATATAACTTAATATTATGTGTGCGGGGGGCAATGTACAAAGGGAGAAAGACAGGTTTCTAAGACCATTTCGTTCCAAAGTTATTTTACCTTCTTTCCAATGTTCTCGTGTCGTTTCATTCAGGATATATTGGAGGAAACATACTACGACAAACAATATCGATCAACATATCCTTAAGGATGTCAAACCGTCATAAAGAAAGCTACAACTTTGTCATTGGCTCAACCGTAACATCACTTCATTTGGTATTTTTTGATTCTACATTTCCAAAGTTTTTTTATGGAAAAATGTTTTTATTTTTTGTGACAATTAAGTCCTTGTCCTCTTCAATATTCTCTGAGCTTTTACTAGACATTTTTGCATGGCCAATGTTATCAAAACTATACCCCTAGTTTACAAACAGATTAGAAAAGAACAAAACAGAATAATGGGAGGAATAAAGATAGAATTAAGTTTGGGCAGATGTTATACACAAGTGACAAACCGGCTTGTCCATACTTTCAACTCTTTCTAATCACAATTATAATCTGTGTTAATTAATTTAATGTTGGAGTTAATAATTATTACCAACCAATTTGCTTGGTTCTCACGTGTACAATGTATTATTAACAGCACTATATAATAAAGCAACTATTTAAGGTTAAATGATTGGTAGATTTATTTTTTTTAGTTCAATGGTTAGGGGTGTTCGGACCAGTTTACGCGTACCTCCACTAATTTTCTCCCTGATCCGGTCAAAAACAGGTCATCCACGCCGGAACCAGGGTATTCATGAGGGATAAATATTTAATGGCCTTGTCCCAATGAGTTGCCAATATTCGAACTCAGAATGTCTAAATTTATAGGATTGGTAGACTCTTAAGTTAGGGCTAATAATTCTTGACAAGACTATCTTATCCGATACAAAAACGGCACAAAGTTACTAGATATGAGTTAATTCTTAATGGGTGTTTAAATCATGATTAGATTGATATGTCAGACTCGCTTAATGAATGGGTCAAACTAGACCCAATTTTATACGTCTATGCATGATTTTATATTCAATGCAAACCAACTATATACGACTATAAATGAGTCTCGCTGAAATTTTGTTATCATAACACATTTGACACATAACACGAATTAACCTTCTTAAATATAGCACTGCCAACAACCCAAACAGAACCCAGCTGGTCTCACAAAATGCAGAGGCCTCAACCCCTCATTTGAGGGTATCAATCAAATGATGGATATCTATACATACCTAAAGCCAAAATTTATGGAACTATGACCCCAATCCATTAATTTAAGTCAACATTGCTTTGGCCAAACTTGCATTTTCTCTTGTTTTCTTCTCCATTGATTAGATAATACCCTTGTGACTATAACATTGCATCTACCTGCATTCCGTCGTTTTGTTAATGTCAAAAGGACTTAAAATCGCAAAAAGGGAATATGGTTCAATCCTTCCATGCGTATAGATAATGACCATCACCCCAAAGCTAAGTTATTGGAGGCAGCATATCAAGTGGAGTAGGTATGTATATTTGTTCGATCGTATCAAATAGGTTTATACCCACAACGCTCTCATTTAAAGGAGATATGAGAGATAGATAAGTGATAAGCAGTCTTATTTCCCGTCTTTTCAGAGAGGTTGATCTTCGAAGTCGGGAAGGGTGGCACAAGCTGCACAACATTGATCTGTCATGAAAGACATTATAAGCTTAATTTTTTATTGATTAGGTCATGCACAGTCCAAATATGTGTTTTTTTTAGATTAAGCATTACTCTAGGTTTCAAAGATAGCTCAATGAATTTGACTCTTGACAACCTCTTAGATTCAGGCCATAAGAGATTTATTTCTCATGAATTCTCTAGTTCCGGTGTAGATGGTCTGCCTGCACAGTCCAATTTTTTATATTACAATATATTCGTTTGGTTATCATATTGTAAAAGAAATGATTGTATTACATAATACATGTTAATTTCGTATAAGCGGATAAAATACAAAATTGAATATAAGATAAATATATTATCCATTTTAATCCAGCGTTTGGTAAGAAAGTGTGTTAGAGTGAAATAATAGAGTATTAATTACACCTTGACAAAAAAAATAAAAAATCAATCTAGTTTAGTTGTCCATGATTTTTGTTTATTTGGTGAATAAAATAAAAAATTTATAATCTAATATGCTTGGACTGAGCTATTATAATCGATTCAATAGTACAAGTAAGGTGTATTATTTGACACAATGATTTGCTCTAGATTGTGTGGTCGTTAAAGCTAGAAGCCATGTGGTCTCGTATTGTCATGTTGTTTGGCAAATTGTCCCACACACAGAGAGATGAGAAGAACTAGTCCAGCCTTTAGCCTTAAGGTTGTTACATAATTAGGTACCAAAATGTGCCAAAGACCTCTCTCTTGGTAGGCTCCATAAACACTAATAAATGATTAGACAACCTATTTGTCAAAGTGATAAATGTTCACAGTTCATACTTGTTCACAGTTCGTACTTCCCAGAGCAAGGCCTAGTCTTTGAAATGTGGGTTACTAACCATAGAAAATTAGACAGAAAGAGAAGAAAGAATTCGGGTGGTCCAACCTCGAGGGTTGAATTTTTTTGAATGTTATCGAGTCTTATCAGTTGCATAGCGATTCTCTTTCCTGTTATTTTAGGAGTAAACGTATCCATCATTGTACATAAAAAAAAAAAACTCGAGCAAAAAGAGGAATAATTCATACAATCAATTCAAGCAAAGCATTTGAGGGTGCATGAATTTTTTTATTTTCCAATAAATCGACAATGAAATATGGATTACATGACTATTGTGATCATATCAGGTTTCTTTTCTTTTTGGTTCAACGATCAAGTGTTCGGCTAACTTACGTGCACTTCGATCATATCAAGTTTCTAAGCAACACACACACACACACACACACACACACACACACATATATATATTTATATATATATATATAAATTTCTTTTCCTTGGGCTGAATTGGGCTCCAAAGCTTTAATTAGATCCATGTCAAGGTGTTCCAGGCCCGATTACCAGTGTCGAAATGAGAACAGGCTTTCACTAATTTGTTTATTTTTACACCTTTAAATGGGCCTTTCAACTATTCCAACCAAACTGTGGGCCCAACAAAGTTAGCCCATTTGTAAACCGTCATCAAATCCCACATACCCTTAAATTTAGTCCCTTCTACAAAAAAAATATTGAATGTGGCGGTGAGACTATGTCACAATTGTCGCGTAGTACTGTAATAGTTCTGCTTCTCTGCTATTAATTTTTAACTGCAAAGATGTTGATTAAAACTGCATAATTTTGATCCAAAATGACATTGGTTCTATTTAACAAAACGATGTCGTTTTGGAACAAAATGACGTTGTTTTAATCAACAATACATATATTATTAAAAAATTAACATCAGAAGATCTTCAGTCTACCACATAATATCAACGACCAATAATTTACTCCCTTTCCACAAGCCAAACATAACAAACATGAGTTTTATGGAGCCCATCTTATTTTTATCTAATAATATCCCCCTTTAACCCACAATCCAAAATGCCAATATTGAGCTAAATTAATCGTACTTGGGCTGGTTTTTTAAAGCCCATGCTTGAACCGCTACAACCTTTTTTGGAAAAATTATATTTAACCCCTTAACTATGAACTCAATTTCATTTTACCCTTTAAATTATTAATATTTTCACATCATCTCCTCAAATACTTGAGTTATTTCAAGCATCGGTTTTACTTTGAACGGAAATTACCAATTGGGACAATGTGATAATTGGGGTGATTTGAAACTAATCTCATAATTGAAGGTATAATATAAAAAATATGATACTCAAGGGGCTAGATAAATAAAATCATAGTTGAGAGGGTCAAATTATAATTTAACCCCTTTCTTTTTCTTCTCCAAAAGACCCTACAAAACCCTAATTGTGTCCGTCCGTAAAGACCTTCATTGCCCACTGGTAGCGACGCTGTGCGCCGCTCACCAATCCCCTCTTCTTGCCCTTATCTTCAGCCCTTCTCTCTCTCTCTCTCTCGTCTTTCTCCTCCTTGCCAACGACGCCACCAGGTATCTCCTGCTCTCTGTCTTCCCCCAACCACACGCACAGCACACACACCAAACTGGGCACACACCCACAGAAACAGAGCACACGCATAATCACCTGGGTGAACCTGTCTCTATTTTGTTTGAATTCAACCTGTCTCTATTTTGTTTGAATTCAACCTGTCTATGTTTTTTTGTTATCCGATAGTCACCTGGGTGATATTTAAACCAATCAAAGTTAATTTTCAGTAGCTGGTTTAGTGTATGTTTCGCTGTTCAATTGATTAGTCAATGTCACAGTAGTCTGTGATCTGAGTGCTGCAAAGTATATATGCTGATTGTAATTGCTGGTTCTAATTATTCTGGTTCTTAACTTCTTATTTTAAATATTTATTGTAGTTTAAGTATCCTTAGGCTTCTTTGGTTGTGTCTTGCATTTTTTATGATTTGGTTGAAAAAAAATTTATATAAGAAAAAAACATTCATTTGTAATTTATGATGTGTGCTTCACTTTGATAAAGCATGGGCTTCACTTTGCGAATTGCGCTTAGGCCCCCGAAGATATTATCACTTCGGTGCACCTTATGCCTTAAATAACGATGGGAGAGATGATTCATGATTTGAATTGTTGGAAAATTGCTGTTTTTTGTTCTTTTTTTTGGAATGACATTTTGGCCAAACCAGAATGGAAGGGTGTTTTTCAATAATCATGCAGGCCCCAAGTCAGTTCAGTTGTAATAAATTATAGAAAATTTGGTTGTTTTGAGTATATTTGTTGGCTATGCTTTTATTTATTGAAACCTCATGTTTGCCTTCTTTTTAGACTTGTATTTTCAGTCATTAGTTTTTCTATTTTGTGTTGTAGAGGAAAACACGATTCCTAAGTCATGGTGCAGTACAACTTTAAGAAGATTACTGTCGTCCCCACTGGGACGGACTTTATTGATATTATCCTTTCACGCACCCAACGTCAAACCCCAACTGTGGTTCACAAGGGTTATGCTATCTCTCGCATCCGACAGTTTTACATGCGCAAAGTGAAGTATACACAACAAAACTTTCATGACAAGCTTTCCACCATCATTGATGAGTTCCCTCGGCTTGATGGTATTCACCCTTTCTATGGTGACCTCCTTCATGTTCTATACAACAAAGACCACTACAAGCTTGCCCTTGGCCAAATCAATACTGCAAGGAATCTCATTGGTAAAGTAGCAAAGGATTATGTGAAACTCTTAAAGTATGGTGACTCACTATATCGGTGCAAGGCTTTGAAGGTCGCTGCTCTTGGCCGCATGTGTACTGTGATGAAGCGCATTGCCCCTAGTTTGGCTTATCTTGAACAGATCAGGCAACACATGGCAAGGCTACCTTCAATTGACCCAAACACCCGAACGATCTTGATTTGTGGGTACCCAAATGTTGGCAAGAGCTCATTCATTAACAAAATCACCAGGGCAGATGTGGACGTTCAACCCTATGCTTTCACCACAAAGTCCCTGTTTGTTGGACATACAGATTACAAGTACCTAAGGTATCAAGTTATTGATACTCCGGGGATTCTGGATAGGCCATTTGAAGATCGTAACATCATTGAAATGTGCAGTATCACAGCTCTGGCACATCTAAGAGCTGCTGTGCTGTTCTTCCTGGACATTTCAGGGTCATGTGGGTACAGCATCGCCCAGCAGGCCGCTCTCTTTCACAGCATTAAGTCACTGTTCATGAATAAACCACTTGTCATAGTCTGCAACAAAACTGATCTGCAGCCGTTGGAAGGGATATCCGAGGAAGACAAGAAGCTGGTTATGGAGATGAAAGCAGAAGCTATGAAGACTGTAATAGGCTAAGGGGGTGAGCCTACAAGTGACGAGGGTGTACTTTTGACTATGAGCACTTTGACTGAGGAGGGTGTAAGCGCTGTAAAGAATGCAGCTTGTGAGAGGCTATTGGATCAGAGGGTGGAATTGAAAATGAAGTCTAAAAAGATAAATGACTGCCTGAATCGCTTTCATGTCGCAATGCCAAAGCCACGTGACCAGAAAGAAAGGCTGCCATGCATACCTCAGGCAGTCTTGGAAGCTAGAGCTAAGAAAGCTGAGGAAGCTGCAGAGAAGGAGAAGAGGAAGCTTGAAAGGGATTTAGAGAATGAGAATGGAGGTGCAGGTGTATACTCTGCTGATCTGAAGAAGTCTTATATCTTAGCAAATGATGAATAGAAACAAGATATAATGCCAGAAATTCTTGATGGGCACAATGTATATGACTTCATTGACCCTGATATATTACAAAGGCTTGAGGAGTTGGAGCAAGACGAAGGTCTTCGGCAAGAGCAGGGGGCCGATGATGATCTTGAGATGGATGGAGAGGAAATGACCCCAGAAGAGCAAGAAGCGCTGGCTGAGATTAGGAAAAAGAAAAGCTTGCTTATTCAACAGCATAGGATCAAGAAGAGCACTGCGGAGAGCCGACCAACTGTACCTCGCAAGTTTGACAAAGACAGGAAGTTCACATCTAAAAGAATGGGAAGGCAGCTCTCAGATTTGGGACTTGATCCAACTTTTGCAATTAATCGAGCCCGTAGCATTTCTAGGGGCCGTAAGAGGGAGAGGTCCCTTGACCGGACCGACGATGGTGCTGATGCCATGGACGTGGATGCTGCCCAACCAAACAAGAAGCTGCGGATGAGATCTATATCCCGATCAAGGTCGAGGTCACGTCCACCAAGTGAGGTGGTTCCAGGAGAGGGCTTCAGGGATTCTGCTCAAAAGGTGAAGGCTCTCAAAATAGCTAGGAAATCTGTGAAGAACAGGAATAAAGATGCTCGAAGGGGAGAGGCAGATAGAGTCATTCCTTCTCTTAAACCAAAGCACCTATTCTCTGGCAAACGTTCCATTGGGAAGACTCAGAGACGGTAGTAGAAAAGGTACATCTACTCCTATATTTTAGATATATCTCACCTTTTGCTTTCTGTTTTTACTCAGTTTCATTTATCTGCTTGATTTTTGTGTTTAGTTATTCGCTCTCTCCTCTTTCAAAAGACCTAAAAGGACAATAGAAAGCCTTATAACGAGAGTTTAAAGACCTTAAGCTATCCCCGCCCTTAAGACAGGCTACTCGAAGAAACAAGACTCAAGACTCATAAGGACAGGCATAAAGGAATGAAATATAGAAGAAAAAGAGCTTCTGCTTAACCTTAACTTTGATAAAATATGTTTTTTCCAAATACTCAGATGTGTCTATCCTATTCCTAGGGCGAAGGGTATGGGATCATGGCTTGCTAGGTTCGAATTTAAGTCTTTTTACGCTGCATAGACACCTGGCCCTTTGGCAAGGTTTGAAACTTAGATCTCCCAGTTGGGAGGGCTTCTCCTGACCATCCAGACTTTACTAGTGATGGTTCCAAAAGATATTTTTCAGTCAATATCTGTTGTATTTTGGATCATTAAGAGAAAATTCTCCATTTTTGAACAATGCATTATTGCATAATCCACTTCATATTGTGTGTACAATTTTGACAAATCATGATTGCAGCTATCTGGTAGATGTGTCAATTCAACCTATTAAGAGATTATGTACGATGGTAACAGTAGTTATCTTTCAGTAGGGTGAACAATGCCTTTTAATACTCAAAACGTTTTGGAAAGAAAGTGATCTTCCAGTTTAGATCTCACCCTGAGAAGAATTGTTTCTAATTGTCTATACTTTTGTGGTCTGAAATTCACTCTTTTTAAATTGAGTTATGCCACTGGGAGTTCTAATCATGTTCTGCATCACCATTTTTCTAGTTTTAGTCACTGGTCACTTCTTGCAGGAAGGTTGATGGATATTAAGCTTACGAGGTAAAGAAACCTGGAGCGTACCTTGCTTGTGGGAGCATACGAGGCTGGCTCTTAGCAACTCCTATACTCGAAGCAAGATGTTGGTCTATACATTCCTCTTAGTCTCGACTCTAGGGATATCTTTTTTTGCGTAAGTTTTAGGAATTTTAAAGTTATATTTATGGAGATTGCGATGGTGATAAGAAATGAGCCCTTTGTTGTGTTTCTGTTAATGCGGTTTTGAAAATTATCTGCTTTTCGTTTTAAAGAGAGAGAATCTGTGAGTGGGTTGACGTTTTTTTCAAATATATTTGGGTGTTGCTCTTCATTTTTGCAGTGGGGATGCTTCTTAATTTTGTAATTTGTGTGTGGTCGTGGTCGTCGAGTAATATTTTCTATTTTTGATGTTATTTACGTTTTTTCTCTAAATTCTAAGAGTGGTACATCCGCGGAAACAGCTAACGGTGGCGTTATGTCATCACTAAATGGATAAAATGAAATCTACATTAGGATTTTATTAGGGGTACTTATTATATGAAAGTATTTATAAAATTATGTAAAATTTATTTTTTTATTTATTATTTTTTTATTAGATGATAGTGTTAAGTGCTTATGACAACTTGATGTCGCTGAATATTTTCTTAGAAACAACATATCGACAATTTATTTCTTAAGTATGCCTTTTATAGGGGCGTTTTCCGGACAAAAGTAGACATAAAACTTATTCGAAATTTACATTATTTGAAGTTGGTAGGATTGAGATCATGCCTTGTGTGTTTATACATATTTTTTATTGTTTTGATTCAATGGGGTGTCTGAATTAATTTATGCGTATTTTGATTAATTTCTTCTCCGGTTTGGTCAAAGACAAGTTATCTAAATTTTTTATGGTTTGGCCTTTAGAGATTGTCAAAATTTGAACTCAAAATATCTAAATTTACATTTCGTTTTTATTACCATTTGAGTTACGATAGGGTTATGTTTATACACATTGTATTCAATAAAGAGGGATGTGAGTTGTTGAATGACACTTTATGATCAAATTAATTCTTCGACTTGGTCAGTGTAGGAATTTGCCAACAACAAAACTTGAACCCAAGCCCCTTGCAACTTGTTTGGATGAATTTTGGGGAGGGATTTGGATGAGTGTCTTCAAAATCCAACTCTTCTTTACAAAGATGAAATTAAACATTAAATTCGGTTCATACCCATATTTGGTATGCAACACATACACATGTAGGATTCACGGATATATCATAATTATTAGCAATTATTTGACCTGTAAATAACTATTTTACTCTTAATTAATCTAATTCATACTCATATTAAGGGGTACAATTGTCTTTTGGATCCTTAACCCCTTACCCATCTTTCTAAACTCACCCCCCTTAAGTTTGACAAAACTCATGATTATGGATTTAATCTTCGGACTAATTTGAAGATTTTTTGGACTATTTTTCCCAAATTCATTTTGCTAAGTCCCCTCGTACCTCCTTACCAAGCAGCCCTTTGTATTGTTGGCCCGGCACGTGATGGTTGTCCCAACATTTGATTTGCGGCACATGAGGTGTGACTATGCTTGAGAGTGGGCCTGATTAAGGCCCATTAAAACAGCCCGGTCTGATACCAACCCTCAGCCTCCCAAAACTACTTGTAATGGTGCATGAGCCTTCGCTTATTTGGCCCAAAAAGATGTTATCATTCCACTCCCACCTCTGCCAATCGTGTCGAGTGGAACGGTGTACCGGGTGGAACGGGTTTGTGTCAAAAAACCCTTCATCCATACCCCATTCGTTTATATAAACAAGTTCAACTATCACATCCATACACGAATCATTTATTAGATAGGTTACCCGATACAACCCGTGTGTCACCCGCTATATAAGAGAACTAGTTATTACCCGTGCCTGAAGGCACTGTACGACGAAAAAAAATCAATTAAAAAAAATGAGTAGCAAAAAAAAAAAACGGTGCACATAATTATAACAATAAATATCTAGAACCGATGAATATATAAAAAATGTACAAAATTACCTCCAAAAACATAACTCAAAAAATTTAAACATATACACAATTTACATATTTTATCATCTTACCTTAAAAAACTATTACTCATTACATATTATTAATTTGTCCATAGTAGTAAAAAAAAAATTAATTAAAATACATATCAAATAAAAGAAAGTTTTTTGATATCAAATAATCATTCTCTTCATATGGTTAAAGTGCAAATCCTCATTCTCAATTAACTTGATCTGACATATAACTTATTATTTTTCAAATACAAATGCACACCATAAAAATAGGTATAAAAGAAATTACGAAACATCAAAGCATTCAAGAGGCTATCTAAAAAATTGCTCGAAAATAACATTAGTTCTTTAAGTAACTTGAATTCCAATAAGTTCCAGACATTAAAAGTGTACCCAACAAACTATTGAAGCACTATTGCATTTGAAGTAATTAAAGTAATTAAAACCAATCCCCCTCACCTCTCCTTTCTCTCTCCTACCTCAAAACTCTCAAGCCCACATTTTCTTTGGCAACAAAATTGAAACAAAAAACAATAAACTGAATTCTAGTCAAAAATATCATAGTATGAGAACAATTAAGTACATCGAACTTAATCTGTAATTGCACGATTCATTTGTGGTTGTACTTATTCTGCATCACTATCCTGAATGTCCGTGTATCAATACGTATGCGATACCGCAAGTTAGGTGATTGCACGACCACCTAATTTTTTAAAAAGAGAGAAAAAATAGTAGTCAAATATATAAAAAAAAATTGTATACTTAATTGCAACAATATAAGATTTATGTTACCTCATTAGTGTATCTCCATCGTAGAAGCTGAGTTGTATTTATCCTTTTCATCTCTCTTGAAATTTCAGACCAATCCTACAAAGATTGAATTGTACTATAAAGTTAAGCGTTAATCATGTTAATTAGTTGAATATTTTATAGAAGTACATTTTGAACTAAATGGTACCATTTATTTACCAATGAATACGAAACGCTATAACAAAACTTCAGGATAAACGATATTTGTTGTGCAATTACATCTATCTTCAGGAAGAAGGACACTTATATGATCAGAAGATGTGCATCTGGATAATGCCATATACAAATGTCCATGGCTAAACACTGGTGTACGCAAATCAACCCCAACGAATTTCAAAGACTGTCCTTGAGATTTATTGATTGTCATAGCGTATGTCAATCGGACAGGAAATTGTCGCCTTGTCATCTGAAAAGGCAATTCTGAAGATGTTGGTGTCAAAGATATTCTTGGAATGAAGACCAAATTGCCAATTTTATCTCCATTTAAAATCTGAGCTTCAATTACACGCGTAGCACATCGGACAACCATCAATCGTGTACCATTACAAAGCCCATTTTTCGGCGCTATATTCCTCAACAGCATTACTGGACAACCCACTTTCAAATCTAACTTAAACGGTGGTAATCCTGGAGGATTTAGAGAGTTTAAACACTCATTAGGATATCGATTCGTGATGGAGCGATCAACTTCATCACTATCAGCCATTTTATCTGCAGCTAAATATGTAATCGTCTCTCCCGGTGAAATATTCAATACTACATCATTTATTTCACATACATCATCATTCCTTGCAGAAAGAATTGTACGCTCAGTTAGGAAGTCCGAGGTCATTACACCAACCATATCCAAATGTGGATAAATTCTATCTATCAATTCTTGCAGACTACGACACTTGTGTATTGTTGATGGAAGTTCTACGATTTCTTGTGGATTGGTCCCAACCTAAAAATTATAAGTACAATTAGAGAAGAGTAACAAATACTAATTTCAAAAATAACATTTCATAAAATTAATGATCAATGAAATATTACCTCCATTAAAAACTTGGCAAATTCAGCATTTCCAGAATCTACGTTAATTAAGCGCATGTTTAACTCCAAAGTTAAAACATGTATATTCCTCCATAATACAGATCGTCTCAATGATGCACCTACAAATTGTTCACGAACTCATTTCGATATAATTGGCAAGATTTGTCGAAAATCTCCACCAAGAACAACCGTGATACCTCCAAATGGCTTTTGATTATCACAAATATCCTGAAGTGTACGATCCACTGTCTCAACACAATATCTATGCTGCATTGGAACTTCATCCCATATTATTAGTTTAGTTGATCTGAACAATTCTGCATGTTTCGATTGCTTGGTAAACCCACAAATCGAATCCTCAAGCACACTAAAGGGAATGCAAAATGTTGAATGTGTTGTACGACCTCCCATTAATAACAAAGATGCAATACCGGATGAAGCTACAGTAACGACAATATGTCCAAGGCTGCGCATTTTTGTTGCAATTGTATTATATAGAAACGTTTTCCCTGTTCCGGCACCCCCACTCAAGAAGAAAGTAACTCCTTTATTTTCAATTACTGATAAAGTGATTGCAGTATAAGCAGTACGCTGTGCATCGTTAAGGCAATCGACATTATTTTGTGCACTCGACTGCTGCGCTTCATTCTGAAATTGTTGATGCTCAAACAAAAGTCGATTACCAATTATCGCGTTCCAATTTCCCGTCGATTGTGGCATGGGTGGAAAGTCCAATAAACTCTTGCCTGACTCATGGAGCATCTGATTCAGCAAATATAAACCATAATCTTCAATTTGATCTTGATTAGGAGTTGAAATGCCAAACATTGTACGAATCTTGTGGCTAAGGTCATCACATAAATACATTGAGAATTGATTCCATAACTCAAGTGGATGCAACGGAAAGCATTCTATGAGAATAATACTGAATAGTCTCCTCAACTGGTGTCCTGTTTGCATAATTGAAGCTTCTTGCATACATTGTATCCACTCTGCATCATCTTCTAGAAGTCTTCTTGCAACGCATGCCGATTTAAAAGTATCGTGCATAACATTATTTACCGTGCATAAGTTATCAAATGAAGTTGGTCCTTTGACTACAGTGAGTAACAAACGCAGATAAAAACGCTCACCTAAATTTGGGCTTGCAAAGTACATTCTACCAATTGCGTACCCCCTTTGTCTAGGTGTCCATTTATGTATTTTCTTATTCCAAACAAATTTTTGAGGAAAATCTTGATAGGTTAACGCACGTGCAGATTCATTTAAACGACAACATTCAAAAAAACCTGTCAAAGTTGTATCCTGTTGTGCACCTTTAGAAATGATTGTATCAAGTAATTCTGCCGGATTATAAACAACACGATGCATCTCCGGTAAATGAAGTTCCAAACGTACAACAGTTGGAATCTCTTCATGCAAAGGATTACCAAATAATCGCCAAGTAGCTTCTGGCGGTGCAATATACCGTGCATCAAGATATTGTTGAATCTCATTTCCTCCTCCCAGTACCATAGTTGTACGATCATGACCTTTGTAAATATACTTGTGAATGTACTTCACGCATCTTATTCCTGCACAAACTTCCACATTGATATGACAGTTGAACATTTTAGAAAGATACGGATTGTATGGTACAACATCTCTATTATCAACTTGTTGTCCCTCTCTCATTATATACACGCGACCATTATTACGGCGACGATAAACAGGATATCCATCTTCATCCATACATGTTGATTCTACAAATGTTCGAGGATACTTCCTAATGCAAACACCATTTTCCATACATGATGCGTGTGGATTTCGAGCACCACATGGTTCATGTATCATACAACTCTTGATTGTATCAAAGAGAACAGGGTCATCATCCGAATCAGGAAATTCAGCACATACCACATTGTCTACCTGAGCGCAGGATTGAATTTTGTCCGGACCATGAAGGAATAAAAGTGCATGCATATGTGGCAAACCTCTTTTTTGAAATTCGATTGTAAAAACATGTGCAACCTTTTTTCCAAATAATTGTTTTGTTTCTATCTCTGTCATAAAAAATCTCCTCTTTAACTCAAAAACTCGGGCAACCAAATCAGGACGGTCTAATACTGCTTGATGTGGTAACAAAGCTGAAGAAATTTCAGGCCAGTTGGGATTTGCAGTCATTGTAAGAAAGATATCTGGGTGTTGATTGTACCGTGTAATAGCCATGGAATCTTGAAAGATTTCAAACATATGTCTTGCACTGCCAGTGAAAGAAGATGACAAAATCATCCGTCGTCCAATTTGTTCAGGACCCAGCTCATCTGCACTAATATCTGTAAGACCTTTATAAAGTTCTGCACGGAGTTTTGATTGATTAAGCTTATAGTATGTCAATCGATTTTGTTCAATTGCAGCCCAAGCATCTACTAAAAACTCCTGAAACAATTTTCCACCCCTCAAAATTGTAGAATATTCAGTGGAACGTTGAAACAAACGATAACTATAATATTGCAACTGAGTCAATCGATTAATTGAGGGTCTGCCAACTGAACTGTCCCACTGCCTCAACTCAGGTTCCCATCCATGTTCACCGTGAGGAAACAGTAACACATAATGCAGTGGTAAATATGCTGGATGACACTCATTTATCTGCATCAACTCATTATTTCCTCTCAAATGTAAAACAATATCTCTCATTCCACTTGACTCAGTTCCATCTCCGGGTAATATAACCGCAAGCTCATCTGCGATAGGGAGATTATATCGTCGTCGATCTGATGCTGGGTAATATAACCGCAAGCAAGCAAATTTTGACCAACCAATTCTGATTGACTTAAAATCTCATAAGCTTGCTGAAATTTATATGGGAATGGATTTACATGCAACAAACAGTCTTGAACTATTTTTAGAACATCCCTTTGCAAATGAGGATTTCTATGACTACGAACATCTAAAGCTGCAGTAGGATCATAAATGTATAGTTGACTGTATACTGGCTCGTGATTTGGTTGTGGTATGAGCGATCCAGTTCGATGGCGTAATTCTCCATGGATAATGAATGATGTCGGACCCCTTCCAACTAATAATCTTGAATCCAGTGTAGCACCAAGACTCGTAAATGCATTAGATGCATTGTACTCTCGTATATATTGCCGAAAAGATTTTGATTTATCATCATCACCATCATACAACTCCTTAATTGCTGAAGGAGGTGTAATAAGTGGAGATAGTCTAATCTTTCCTTGCAAACAACATGTGCCAAATAAAATATGTGATGAATTTGAAACTAACTTTTCATCCCTCCAATGCAATGCTGAACAATGAGGACATTCTACAGTCATACCCCCAAGTGAATGTCGTTCTTCAGATACATGTTTTCGAGAAGCAACTCCAAAACTCATAGATGCAATTTCGTCTAATTCACAGGCACTACATAGATCAGATTTAAACGACTAAGTTAAAAACTACATACTCAATGTTTTGTTTTGTATAATTCAAGTACATAAGTGTAAGATATCCTAAATTATTACACCTACCTAGAGGGTGATTCTGCTTGCACCGTGGTGTCGCTATTCAGGTTTGTCATTTCTTGGAGCATGATCGTCGCAGACGATGAACACGATACATTTTTTAGTACAGTGCGTTCATCTGCAAGATCATGAATTTTCGATTGTGTTGAGGTGCCTTCACCATAATTTCGTTGATGTATTTCATTGATCATTGAAATTACAGATGATGACCCCAATTCATTGATCGGCACAATTCTTTCAACTGCAAGAGCAGAAATCTCTATGGAACACCCAGAGAGTGGTTCTGATTGCATTGTGCTACAAACTTCAACGCTTTGTGGATGTAATCCTTGGAGCATAGTGGTCACAGACGATGACCCTAATACATTTGGTTGCATAGTGCATTTTCTCGAAAACTCAAGAAGTTTCGTAGACATGGATTCAATGCGCGATCTTTTAATTGTAGCTAGCTCTAATTGAGCTTGATGACGACGACTTGGAGTTAAAGAAGGAAAAAATCTAGGCTGGATGGGTGAATGTACTGATCTATATCGTTCCCAACGTGCAAGTTGTGACAATTGACGTTTTGACATAATAACATCATTGGTTGCCTAAAAATGTAAATAAAAATAATAATATTGTTGTAAACGATAAAAAATAAGTAATTTAACAAATATATTTATTTAATGCAGAAGCAATTGATCAATCATACCCTTTGGCACTCTATATTTTCTTTCCCTTTGCAAGAACTTATTTTTTCTTTTCCTTTAGAGCTCACATTCGCCACCGAGTTAGATTTTATTCCCCCCTTCAAAATACCAAACAGATAAACAAAAAATCATATTCGTTAAAAAATTAATAACAATACACGAAAAAGATAAGATATGGTACTACATCAACTATGCCAAGGCGATTAACGTCACAATCATTGTGGATCACAACGCCTATATTATTTCTAGGTTGAATGGGTGGGCGTTCCAGTCTCTCCCGTTCCCTTCGTGCACGTTGTGCAAATTGACGTTTTGATATAACATTACCATTGGTTTCCTAAAATAAAAAGGAAAAAAATATATATGTATTTTTGTGAATGCTAAATAATTTCTTAACAATTACGACTATAATTGTGTAAGCAATTGATTAATCATACCACTTGGATCTCTGTATTTTCCTTTCTTTTGCCAGAACAGATTGCCTTTTCTTTTCCTTTTGAGCTAGCATTCGCCATCGCAAGCTTTTCTCTTTCCTTTAAGAATGTAGATAAGTTAAAAATAATTAATAACAAAAGACATTAATAACAATACAATAAAAATAGTGTGATGTGGTACCTCCTTCTCAATGTTAAGACGATTAAGATCACGTTCACTACGGACAACAACATATATGTTATTTTGTCGAAGCAAACGAACCTACAATTTCAACGACACTCTGGAGTTAAACTGACTATTAAAAAGTAAGATAAGCAATAAGCAAAGTGAGAAAAACATTAACTTATTGTGTGGTCTAGGTCCGTATCCATCTGTAATAAGATAGGTGAAAACAAAGTATTAAGTATTGAAACATTTTTTATATAAACAAATAAGAGATGTTTAGAATGAAATCTATAGAATAAGTTACTTACATGGCCAAAAATGGTAACGTTGTCCATTGTGTAACAGTCAAGGCTATAAACACAATTTCATAAAATATTAGGCAAACATAACAATCAAGGACATAAACCCTCTGCACCACCCTTTACATAACCAAAGAGCAAACAAATGTACCAAATAAAATCAAACAATTGGCATCAAGTCGCATTCAATTCCCCTCAATATTGCATCCCATCAAATCCCCAACAAAATAACAAAACCTTTTTAAAATTCGCATTTAGTCACTACAATGATTACCCGTGCCTGAAGGTACTGTACGATGAAAAAAAATCAATTAAAAAAAATGAGAATTAGCAAGAAAAAAAAAACGGTGCACATAATGATAACAATAAATATCTAGAGCCGATGAATATATAAAAAATGTACAAAATTACCTCCAAAAACATAACTCAAAAGATTTAAACATATACACAGTGTACATATTTTATCACCTTACCTTAAAAAGCTATTTCTCATTACATATTATTAATTTGTCCATAGTAGTAAAAAAAAATTAATTAAAATACATATCAAATAAAAGAACGTCTTTTGATATCAAATAACCACGCATGAAATAATTAAACATTGAATATTGATCGTGAACATGAAATAATCCAGCATTAAAATTGGACCCTCACTAAATTGAAAGCCTAAAATGTATCATTTAATGCATCCTTTAAATGATTAATAAAGTATTACCTATATGAAAAATGAAAATTTTAGTAATAACTCGTGTCTAAAGGCAGACACAGTGCACCTTAAAAATCGAGCACCCAAAGAATCGATCCCACTATATTAAATCGCAACAACCACTTTTTAAAAAAAAAAATGGACAAAGCTCGAACCTGAAGACATTATACAACATAAAATCGAACACTAACCATGTAATACAAAAACTTTCAATAGCATTAGAAGAAACTAATTTTTATCGATCACCAAGTATAGAGAGAGAAATAAAATACATAAATCACCAACTTGTCAGCAAAGTTGTAAGATTAATGGTACCTAAAAATCACAAATTCATAAACATAATTTAGAGGCCAACGAAGTCTTGAACACCACAATCATGAAAGATTCACCATTAAGTATTCAACTATAAGACCTAAACACAAACACATTACTAACAATTAAGGTTATGCTCTAACAAACTAAAGCATGAATAATTAAAATAAATTGAAATACAATGACTATAGTGGTTATAAAATAAAACTCTCACAATAATGGACATTGGATATTAGCCTCAGTAACTGTAACATTTCATAGATTACCAACATAACAAATATCATCCTATGGAACAACATATTCTTTGTCTGTTGCTAACACATCAAAAAAATAAAAAAAGTGGGAATCTCATAGCCAAGATAAACGCCTCCAACAACAGTTGGTGCTCATATAAAAAACCAATAAAAGTTTGAAGAACCACATCAGCAAGTACATGGGTTCCCAAATGTAAAGAAATTTCATTCTCTTCTACCAAAGAACCATATAATGAAAATCAATATTGCCAAAAACTTAAAATATCTACTCATTAACATGATGGAAAAAGCATTAGCCTAAAAGGATGAACCAAAAAAATGAAATTCCAACAGAGTGACAATCCAAATTTTTGTCCTAACCCAAATCAAAAAGGTCATCTATTTTGCATGTTCAAACTTTTTTGCATGTTCAACTCTCATCTATTTTATTGCAATTGGGAATCAGTCCAGCTAAAATGCAAAATAAATTGCAATTGTTGATACAAAAACTTTTAATAAATGTTCGAATCAGTCCACAAATAGGCAAGCCTCATGAATATGCAAAAAAGTTGTGAATGCATAAGCCTCTTGAATATACAAAAAGGTCCAAATAAACTTGCCCCAAGCAATCTAAATCACAAATAGTAAGTACATACAGCTATGAACACCACCACCACAGAACAAATATAACTATGAACACCACCACTACATGTATCAACCAAAAAAAAATACACAGAGAAACAAAAATAACTATGAACACCAGCTGCTGTGTGTGTGCTGGTCCACATATGAGCATAATAACAAAAATAGCATCCTTTCCAAGAGAATGGGATTCACATTGTCAAACAAACTGCATTACAATTTACATACATAAATGTGATCAAGAGAGATAGAGAGAGAAAGAGAGAGAGTTCTATACCTTTCTAACTGGGTTCACAAATTGGAGATCGAATGATAAGTTCCTAATTATCAAAACAGTACCTGAACCAAAAATTCTATTATAACACCCAAAAGTTTATAGGCCATCGTTGTGCTGCTGTGCTGTTGCTGTTTGTGTTGGTTACTGCTGTGTGTGTGGGTTACTACTAATGAATTCTATTATCAAAGCAGACGTGCTGCTGCTCTGTGTGTGTGTGGGTTAGGCGTTATCTATTGTGGGTTTATGATCTATTGTGGGTTTATGTCAACGCTTCCACCACATATAGTGCTCAGCCCACCATAACCAAAAGCACCCATTTTAATACTTGAACAAAATATAATCAAATAAACCACAATCCACATTACATAACCACTGAAACTTCTTATAAATTTGTAAATTCTAAATAGCCCATAGTTCTTTTGAAATGCAGTGAGGGCAACTCCCCACATTGCCACACCCTCCCTCCACCCATATAAGTTGCAGAAATAACCTCACAGGCAACCTCACTTATGAGAGAGAGAGAGACAGAGGTGGACTCATTTCAATTGATTGGCCAATATCTACCACCCAATTTTCTGCTAGCAAGGAAGATCAAAAGATTATGGTGTAAAATACAACGTTGAAACTAATACAAAAGAACTGGAGCTCATAATAGCAAAAGATTCAGTAAATTTACTTGCCCTTTTATGCGTGTTTAATTAAAATTAATGTAGGTTTAGGACTTAACAGGATTCTTGAAAAGTTAATGAGATTGAGAAATAAGTTAACAATTGCATAAAATTTTGAGTATTGGCAAGCTTTATTTCTCAAAATTAAAAACAAAAGAAACAGAATCCGAGTGACAAAGTTGGTGATCAGTGAGCATGTTCATCCTATTGCTAAGTGAAGGCATACGACACATGAACTTTCCAACCTAATGAAGAAAATGTCTCGCAGGCTATTTGTTTTAAAAAAATATATATATCAGTAACACTTGCTTTGTACAGATATGTAGGATTGGTGCAAGTTAATCAAAGCAGCGATAAGTATTGTTGTATGCTCAGGACATGTCAAAATGAAACTCAATCCTTTGATCAAATCATCTTTCTGACCACTACAAATTTTTATATTATTGCTTGTGTCCTATCAACTTTTTTAAATAGGACCCACTGATCCAATAATCTCCCTTTATTTGGAATGCAAATTTGAGTTGCAGAGTTGTGTTACGTAACATTACTCATTCCAACATCATCTACTTAATTACACAATTGAATAGATAGCTAGCTTTGTTTCCACCCACTAATTTATTATACAGTCTTTAGAAAGAATTTAGCATGCGAGCCAAGTTTGAGAGCGAATATAGTGGCACTGATGATCAAGTCATACTTTTGGAGAGAGAGAAAAAGAAAGACACTACTGATCATACATATTACATACTTTAGTGTTCGTTCGTTTCTCAAATGACGACCCTCTAAACCCCCCAAAAGAAGACTGAAAAAAGAAAAGAAAAGTGATATAGATAGATCTCTCTGCTTTGTTGGTGATATCTAGCTTAGCTATCGGATCATATCTTCTTTCACGATTTGCTGTGATATATGGAGGTAACATACGAATCCTAAGGCCCAATATTAGAATTCAGAGCTCAACCAAATGATTTCGGACATTGAGCACCAACCTTTAAAAAGTAGGGATCATTCACCTTTTATAAGTTGCATCTCATCCCTTAGCTTGAATACCACAGTAACTAAACCAAATCAAATAGATTATTTGGACTTATCATAATTTTCGCACAATAATTTTGAACCTATTAATTTTCTGCAGATAATTGCTTAAAAAAAATGACAAATGAAGTGATGTCAATCAATGAATATATTACCTGTGCTGAAATTTTCATTACAAACCCAAATTGAAAAAAGCAAGAAGGAACTTAAAATTCGACGTTTCTGCAACTTATGAGGTCAGAGAGAGAGAGAAGAGAAGACTTACATTCGATTGCCTTGCCCGAGATCGATTGTCTTGCCTGAGATGGCCTCAATTTTCTGCTAGAAAGGAAGATCAAAAGAACTGGAGTCGTTCGATTTGAGTTAGGGGTAAAATGAGAGGCAATTTGAAATTCTTTAGTTGATTTATGGCTACAATTGGGGCAAATGGAGAGAGAGAGAAGAGAAGACTTACATTCCTGAGATCGCCTGCCTTCCTGAGATCGCCTGCCTTCCTGAGATTGCCTGATGTGGAGCTGAAAGAGAGTGAGAGTGTGAAGGAGACTTTGGAGCTGTATGACTCCTTCACTCTCTGAGTGTGAATTACTACATCATACAACTCCTTCACTCTCTGAGTGTGAAGGAGACTTTGGAGCTGATCTCACAGGAGCAAGTAAACACTCAGAGAGGAGTTCGCTTTCAATTGGGAGGCAATTTGAAATAATACAATTGGAGTATTTGACTGAATACAGAGAGAGAGAGAGAGAGAGGAGCACAAACTGAATCGAATGCCAATCGTCAAAGCTGTGGTTCCATATCTCGGTGAGTCGTTCGATTCTCGGTGAGTAAAGAAGACTTACATTCAAGCCTTGCAGAGATCGCCTGCCTTGATGGTGTGAAACTCAGTTCTGAAAATGGTGGCTGAAACTTAGATCTGAAAATTCAAATCGAACACTTCTGAAAATCGAACACTTCTGGTGGTTTCGGTTCTGATCGAACACTTCTGATCACACAACTGGTGGTTTCGGTTCTGGGTTTGGTAGTGATGATTTGCGGTGGTGGTGGTGGTTTCGGTTCTGGGTCAGAGGTGTGTCGCTGGGGCTGAAAGAGAGAGAGAGAGAGAGTGTGTGAACAGAGAGGAGAGAGCAGAGTGTGAACAGAGAGGAGAGAGCAGAGAGTGTGAACAGAGAGGTGAGTGAACAGAGAGGAGAGAGTTCTGGAGAGTTCTAGTGTGTGAGAACATGTGAGTGTGTGATGAAAAGATTGGGCGGGAATCTAAAAATTGTTAGATTAATATTAACCCTTAGATTAGATTTAGACAAATTTAGAAATGATCTCAACCGCGAAAAGCAAAAGTCATTTTGTTTATCTTTTGAGATTTGAATTGTAAGCTACTTTATTATATAGATAGGTTAGGGTATTTCAAATACACAAAAAAAATCATCAACTTGTTACACATTACACATGTTTGACCTGTTTACTATAACAATAAATCATGGCTAAGCAAAAAAATAAAGACAAAACATAAACATTAAATGACTACTAAATTTGAATAAGTCTAAGAGATGGGAGGTGTGAGATGAGGTAGAGGCTGATAAACCTAACTTTTTTTAAAAAAAATTATAGTATAATTGTTAACGGGTTGAAACGAATTTATGGGTTAAACACGAAACCGGTTCATTTATTTCACGGGTCTGCCGAGTTAACCCGTTAATCACCCGAACCCGTTAAGACTACACCTAAATCCGCTAAATCCGTGTCGGATTCGTGTCGGTTTCACGAGTCGTGTCTAGAATTACCAGGCCTACTCCCACCTCACGGGTCTGAAGTGGAGCCCAAATCCGATATACGTGGACAATCAATCCTCTACTCTTGGATCAGCCCCATCAAATTAATCCCAGCCGTCTGATTGCACCTCGGTCCCAACCCCAAATTTACAAGAGTATTCACATCGAAGGGTAAGCATCAACCCCATTAGTTCTGATCGAACGGTAAATATGATCAGGTCCGACCGGTGGGTCCCCCAAAACTCTTGCCACTCCATTTTCTCTGTAAGAACCGACTTGGAGCTCAAGAAAAGAATGAGAAAGTGATCGAAATTCGAAAAAGAGAGAGAGAGAGAACAAATGATGATTTTCGGGAAGGGTTTACGAAACCTGACGTTCTTGAGAACAGGTTCTAAATCTAGGCCGTTGATTTCTTCATGGTTTTCGTCATCGCCGGTGTCCGGAACCGACGTTGTGGCTTCCGGTGCCGCTGCTGATGTCGCCGAAAGGGATATTCTGTTGGAGGAAGCACTGCATTCTGCTGCAACCGTCAAGCCGGTGATGGAGCCCACTCTTCTTCAACCTCGTGTCGTCGTTTACGATGGCGTCTGTCATCTCTGCCACAAAGGTGTTTTCATTACACGCATACAAAAATTTTTGGTTATGAATTATGTGTGTGTGTGTGTGTATATATATATATATATATATACTTATGCAAATTGATTGTTGACTAAATAACGGAATGATGGTTCAATGAGGCAAGTGATACTATTTGTATCAAACTATTCTTGAGAATAGTTTGAAGTGGGCTTGCATTCTTTTAATTTGAATTAGCGATTTGAGGTTTCAGGGTTTTGAGTATGTAATGATGTAAATGTGGATGGACATTATAATGATCGCCACATGTTTCGGCTATATTATTGATGAATTTGAATGACAACCAGTAAAATTTCTTGAACCTAATATTTCCTGTGAAAGTAGAATTTAGGCAAAAGGAAGCCAAATTTTCACGATTCTTGAGTAATTGAAAGTGGGTTTTTGCTTTTTTTAACAATATTTTATTTGTTTTGGTAGGGGTGAAATGGTTGATTGAAGCAGACAAAGATAGGAAAATAAAGTTCTGTTGCCTTCAGTCTAAAGCTGCTGAACCTTACATGAGAGTGTCCGGAGTCGAGCGGGAGGATGTTCTTCGTCGTTTCTTGTTCATTGAAGGCCATGGTTTATACCACCAAGGCTCCACGGGTCAGAACTCTCTCTATCTCCGCCCCTCCCCTCCCCCCTCCCAAAAAAAAAAAAAAAAAACGAGTGAAGCCTTTCATTTCAATCTTATTTTGGCTTTCTGTAACTTCAATATTCATTAAGAAAAAAAAAATAGGTGGCATGATTGTTTTGATCTTGGTATATTTGGATGCAATGAGTGAATCATTTGATCGAGAACCAAATTCATTGCAATTCTGGTGTGCCGTAGAATCAAGCTTCTTCAGACCAATTGAGAAAAATAATAAATGAAATCAAATGATTTGTAAGTGTCAAAATTTGATCAGCTGACATAGTGGTTTGATAAAATATCTTCAATGTTGTGAATGTTAGCTCTTACTAACAACAATGCTGACTTTGGATAGCATGTTATGTTGATAACGATGTTAGTGCAGAACTATGTAAACAAGATTATGCAGGCAATGCCATTTCTAGAGATTGATCTTCTTGCTGCCCGTCTAATAGTGGAAGATATTGAGCCAATGAATCCCTTATGTCCTAGTCTTTGATCGTATTGAACTCCCAAAGAAACCCTGAAATTGCAATATCTTTTCTGGAACATTGAATTTCAACCCTCTTGTACTAAAGAAGAACAATTTACAAAAATTTTGATGTTTCTACAGTCTAGGTGGTCATGGACTTTTATATAATCTAAGTGGACAAAGTCACTGAACAAAGTACTATGCATATCACAACAACAGTTTTAGTGGATAAATGAACTTCAGGACCAGAGCAGAGATCATGATATTGGCTCATTTAACATTTGTAAATTAACGTGAGCACAAGGCAAAGCTTGGTTGATGATTGTCCTTTCTCTCTGATTTCAATTTTGTCTTGCTTTTCTCCTTGTTTGATGTTGCTATTGCAATCATGAAATTATTGGCCAGTTCCATTTTCAAAAACACGCCATCAGCAAGTTGGATCACTTCTGCTGTCAACTATTAAAAATTAAATTGGGTGTACCTTCTAATCGTTTCACATATGCTGATGTGATTTCACCAAAGCTTCTTGGAACGGTCCATTTGTGATAGCTAGTAACTTCCTTTCTTGTGGTAGACAAGGGATGTTCACTACTCTAATTAGTAGACTTTTGCAGTCCCCATTCTCTTTCTTAGCTATGGATGGTTATTCTGAAGTTTAATTTTAAACAAAACTATACACTAGATTTGAACATTAAAGCCTTGTAAGGTCAACAAGTATGTTGACAGTAAAGCATCCTCTCTCTCTCTCCCCCCCCCCCCCAAAAAAAAAAAAATAACAAAATAAAAATAAAAGCAATGTGGATTTATGTAATTCATCTGATTTTTAATCTGTTTCTGCAGCTGCACTGAGAGTATTGTCTTACTTGCCATTGCCTTACTCTGCGTTAAGCACTCTTATGATTGTTCCAACACCTCTAAGGGATGCTGTCTATGATTATGTTGCCAAGCACCGCTATGACTGGTTTGGAAAGGGGGATGATTGCTTAGTTCTGAAAGAAAAAGAGCTACTTGAGCGCTTCATAGACTGGGAAGAACTGATGGATAAGGATTGACCAGATTTGTGATTAGCTCCCTCGGTTGGACAAGCCACATATTTGATGTTCTTTTTTATTACAGATGCCATGGCTAACATTTCTTAGTAGGATATTCATTTGCGAAGTTGTAATGCATAGTTTTGTTGAGTGGGGTTTTCTCTTTCCATTCTTAGTAGGATATTCATATGTGAAGTTGTGGTGCTGATGCGCAGTAGGTTGAGCGGGTTTCTCTAGACTTGGAAATTGGATAGTAGGAAGAGATACTAGATCTTTCAGTATTGTGATTGTCATCTTGCCCACTTGTCTTATTGCACAGAATGTAAAGAGTTATTTTGAAGAAGAGCAAGCAAATCTTTTTGTTATATGTTAGTGAAGGTAAACATCCCCATATATTGGTTGCATTCTATTGATGATTCAAATATGTTGATCAAAATCTCTTTTGAAAGCTACTTGACTCTGCATTTTTGCACAGGTATAGTTTGTTTATCAAGTTGGTTGTACAGAGTGCATAATTAAGCATTGTACATGTGCAATGCATTTGCAACATGCAAGAAAGAACCTTATGCAATAGAAATAATTTCCTGAATGTTGTTTTTGTCAGCTGCAGGAGAGGCAAGATTACATTTCCGCATGTTTTCATCCCCAAAATGATGAAAGCACCAGAAGAATTCAGCTTAATTGATTGTGGTAGATCTATAATTCTTGTGAAAGTGATCTGAATCTGTAAATCTAACAAATTTCAGTAATTTCTTATTAATTTATTGCTCTTAAGATTTGGATTGATTTTGCATCAGCTCATTCCTGAAGGGTTATCCCATTTTTAGTAGCTCACATAATGGCACCACTAAGGATGAATTCAATCCATGAAGGTAACAACTAAAACTTTGAAGAAAGGAAGGTGAAACAAGTCAATAGCATTTCTCTGATGATAGCTTTGCGTCACTGCTGAAATCTATTAGAAACAGAGAGCTAAATATTCTCACAATACAATTCAGTGCAAAATTTACTCTTAACAGTGACTTTTACAATAAAACCTGCTAAGGTTTTCAACTCCTAACATCAATCTCTTTCATTTTGACTAGCTTGCACAACAAACATTAATACTGCTGGACTAGCTCAATCCAATCGACATGCATCAGAACTTGCAAAACAATAACCAGACCATAATAAATTATTAGGACACCGAATTGCTTATCTATTGAATGCTGCCATTGCTAGTCCATTCTTTCCAGTCCTTGTCAACATGAGCTTGGGCCCATTTCACAGCTGCACGTGCAGCTTGGGGTCCTCCAGGCAACTCCTGCTCATTCAGAGTATCAGCCATGTCGATGAAAGGTATGACCAAGAGTGTTCCAGGGCCCCCATACTCGGTGTGTAAGAAAGTACTGAAAATCTATTCAAAATTTCATAACATGAAGATAATTCAGCATCTACATGCAGGAAGCATTTTTAAGCGACATAAATAGATTCAATGAAGACATTGTAACCCAATTAAACCACTATAATACAGACATAGGATTAAAGAAATATACCATGGTTATATTAAAATTTCAGTATAAGGAGCTTTTTATGAACAATTACAAGGGAACTGACAATGAGAAGAATTCAAATACTGCAAACTGAAACAAACTTCTATGTAACTGTCTCAGAGGAACATATCTCATGACTTGCATCTCTATCTCTAAATAAATGAGGACGATGAGATTTTTTCACATATAATATAGTGTTTCTAAGTAACTTTAGGAGAAATGAATTACTCTAAAATATGATGAGTGGACCACCAGCAGTATCCAATAGCCTTTTGTTGTTTTTAAAGAACATCTGATAATGCAAGGGTCAGATTCTGAACCTGCCACGTATTTATTTTTTCTCTTTGGGGTGAGGGTAGGGGGATAGTGGAACATTGGGTCTCCTAGGTGGGACTCAAATCCGCATCAAGCAGTCATGTTGGATCCCCCCCCCCCGCGCGGGTGTTCTTCTTCTTTTTCAGCCTAGAAGATACCACTAGGTCAAATAGGTTGGTTGCTGATATGTTTTGTCACATTTGTGAGCTTTATAGGTTCTGATGTCCACGATGTTATGGTTCATCATGTCACCCCAGAGAGAGGCAGAAGACTGTGGTATGCAAAGGAGGAGAGGAGTCAGAGAAGATAGGGGCTCCCAAGCAGCCTATTGTGCTGACCTTCAGGGTGGAACTTGCTATCCCGGGCCCAATATTGCTTCATCTGTGTAATCCTATTTAGATTGCTTCAATTCTTACCTGATCCTTTCTCCATCTATCCTAGTCACCATTACTCTGCAGTACAAACCAATCCCTCTTAACTATACAGGCATATTCATCCAGTAGCATGGTTAAATGTAACTTTGCAAGCATTTTCTTCCATCACTGGAAGAACCTTTTACAAGTCAATTCCTTCTCTATGTCTATAATCACCACTTGGTAGCTTCAGTGGTATTGCTTGCCACCACCAAGGGGCAGCTTCATTGTTCGGCTCCTGTTTGGTATGCAGGTGTGTATGTATAACTATCGAGAAAAAATTAAAAGGGTCTTTTATCAATGGCTGTCGAAACTTAAGGGAACCTAACCAATGGTGCAGCTACTCACTGCCAATCACCCTGGGGCATGTCATACATATTGCATTATTTTCACAACCAAATCAAACCAAGCAAAGTAATGTCCCAATTATTTGGGATCGGCTACATGAATCATTATTATCTATTCTGCAGCTATTATATTCACTACCGTTACTTTTTTAAGCAGTTAAAGTGCAATTTCAAAGAACGAAAATAATAAGTTCCAGAAGGAAAACAACACAGTTTGGATGTGGGAAAGGTCTCCTCTAGTACACGTCAAAAAAAGAAAAGCAAAAGCGAGAGATTGTACATAAAGCCTCTGGTTGGTTTATGGATTTAGTAGATCAGCATAAATAAAATGTGAAGAACAGCATTTTATCGTTTCCGGTTGCTTAATGAAGAAAAACATAATCTGAGGGACAATAAGATAGAATTTTCAATTTGATGTATAATTTCCTTTCCTCCTAGTTAAATAGAAATAGAAATGGAATTCCTCATATTTAGAGGTTTATTGCACACCACAGTATTGTTAAGAGACATCATATCAATAGTGATTGATAATTATTAACAGTAATTCTTTTACTACTACAATATAATTTGATGACCAGTGAAAATAGATTGTTACTACCAGGCCCTTGAGAATTATGACATTCAGAGTTCTATTTCCTATGAAGGATTTCGCATCAAACACGTATAATCACACTTTTTGAGGATTTACCACTTAAGGTTTCAACGCTATTTTAACCCAATATAGCTTTTTAACTTTGACTAATCATAACTTCGTAACGGGATGTCGCATTCCCAAATTTGATATGTATTTTAATTGCAGAATTTCATTCTCTATGCCCTCACTGATTATAATGTTCCATCTTCTAAAACTACAGTCAATCAACATTAAGAGGAACGAAAAGAAAGCAATCAGAGGGTCTTCTCTCTGTTTAATCAATTACAATCAAACCATCATAATCGAGAAATTTGAACTGAAAAAGAAGAAATTTAATAATAGCAATGAAAGAAAGTAGCAGAACAAAGAACATATAACAAGGGAGAAGTGAAAATACCTCAGTACAGACTCCAACAACTTCTTCAATTAAATCTCCATAATAATCTTTCTTTGAGAGTTTCTTAAGGAGATGGGTCCTAAACTTTTTCGTTTCCTGAACCCACAATGTTGAATACCAAACATAAAAAAGGGTGTTCAAGTATCGAATTAAGCAAAAGTATGTGCAACTGTGTAATGGGTACTCACAGCTTCAGCGAACTCGGGAATTGGGTCTGGAAATTTGTACTCGGCAGCTCTGCAAATGAACTTTCGACCTGTGTTGCTTCTCAGTAAAGGGTGTACATAAAAACTTTTGGATTTGATACCATTAATGGTGTGAGAACGAGTACTATGTCTATGTGAAGAAGAAGGTGAAACCAAATAAAATAAAGAAGTAGCAGAGACAAGAACAGATGAAAGAGAAGGACGCGAGGGTGAGAAAGAAGAAGTTGAATAGAGTGTTTTGGGGAAAACAGAGACAGTCGAAGCCATTTCTATCTCCACCCACCTCGGTTATTCTGTTCAGCTTACTCAAATACTAACTCGGCTAAAAAGGTTAGAAACGAAATTGAAATTTACAATTTTGCCCCACCTACTTCCAGAATTTTTATAAACCCCCCTGAATGGTTAAAAAAAAAGGGACTAATCTCACTTTGAACCCCTGAAAATACTTCAATTTTTAATTTATACCCTCAAATATTAAAAATCTTAATTTATATCCTTAATGTTATAAATTGATAGTCCACGATCAATTTAATCCTGTTTTGCTTATCGAAAATAAAGTTTTATTAATTAAATAAAAGCCAACCCTATCATATGTAACTCACATGAGACACTAATAGTTTACAAATTTATACAAAAATCCCATGCCCAAAGTACTTGCAATTCGTTTGCTGTAATTTACGACAAAAAAATTGAACGACAATCTGGGTGAGGTCTATATTGCTATCAATTCATAATATTGAAGGTGCAAATTAAATTTTTTAATGTTTGATAGTGTAAATTAAGAATTAAAGAATCTTTCAGGGTACAAAGTAAAATTAATCCTAAAAAAAATTTCTTATTTTCTTGGCAATTTTAAATTTAGATCCGTCTCATACACTTGAAGTGGTTACCTTAACGGCAAGGAAAGGGATGCTGAAGGCAGACTAATGACTGGACTGAAGTCGTTACAAGATAATTATACTGAAAGGTATGGCTGAATCACCTACTTTTCAGTTAGAACTAATGTTTATTGGGTATTTTAGTTTGACACAGCTTCACACCCAAAAAAAAGGGAGCTATATGTGAGTAAAATTTAGAGATGGAAGTCTTATTTCGTTTCTCGATGGTGAAGTAAGACCAAACCCATGAGCTTATTAGCCTAGGTTGAAACTAACTCGATTTTCCCAGATAATAAATCGGATTACCCCTCATAAATTCAAATAAAATCCACTTTATCTATTAAGTAGAACTTCACCAATATACGAAATCTATTATTGAGAAAATACAATATAATGTGCAATATTAAAGACAAGCATGAAACTGCAATTTTATATCTTCTTTTCCAACGTAGTGAAAAATAAAATAAATTGAATTAAGGTAAGATTACGAAAGCTCTGGCCCCCAAAGTTTGAACTCTCAATCTGTGATTGGGGCTTATTTCCTGTGTTTTCCAGTGATATTGCCCTCTCCGAGGTATGGTTTTGTACCGGGTATAATCTTTGCTGTGAAAGACTGGAATTATTTGGACTTCAAATTGAGTTGCCCTCAGTCGAGAACCGGCAAGGGAGAAGGGGGGGGGGGGGGTGTGTGCAGGGCATGAGCGCAAGCACAATGGTGTGCTATGAACTAAAGCCAAAACAAGGGAGGTTGTTTGATATATAACATGACAACAGTTTAGTCGCCCCTCCCAGAAGTACAGAGCTATGTACAGAATCTACAAGCAAAACACAAGCTATGCACATCTCACTCACAGATTCCTTTCATGGGGTTCAAGCCAAGGAAATCAAACACCTCTTTCTCTGTCTCAAATTTCAAACTCGCGCTACCTCTAGTTCCCTGCATGATAAAGTAATTTTATGCATAACATATAAAATATGAAAGCTAGGTAAATAGAAAGAAAAACTAACAACCAAGTTGACTAACTCCTTACCCTTTTACTGCTTGAGCTCTGCGTAGCAGGAAACAGTCCTGTATCATCAAGTCGGAATAAAGCAAAGCATCCATTTTAATCCAGTGTTTGATAAGACAGTGTGTTAGAGTGAAATAATAGAGTATTAATTACACCTTGACAAAAAAAAAAAAAAAATCAATCTAGTTTAGTTGTCCATGATTTTCGTTTATTTGGTGGATAAAATAAAAATTTATAATCTAATACGCTTGAGTCGAGTTATTATAATCGATTCAATAGTAGAAATAAGGTGTATTATTTGACACAATTATTTGCTCTAGATTGTGTGGTCCTTAAAGCTAGAAGCCATGTGGTCTCGTATTGTCATGTTGTTTGGCAAATTGTCCCACACACAGATAGATGAGAAGAACTAGTCCAGCCTTTAGCCTTAAGGTTGTTACATAATTAGGTCCCAAAATGTGCCAAAGACCTCTCTCTTGGTAGGCCCCATAAACACTAATAAATGATTAGACAACCTGTTTGTCAAAGTGATAAATGTTCACAGTTCATACTTCCCAGAGCAAGGCCTAGTCTTTGAAATGTGGGTTACTAACCATGGAAAATTAGACAGAAAGAGAAGAAAGAATTCGGGTGGTCCAACCTCGAGGGTTGAATTTTTTTGAATGTTGTCGAGTCTTATCTTATCAGTTGCATAGCGATTTTCTTTTCCGTTATTTTAGGAGTAAACGTACCATCATTGTACATAAAAAAAAACTCGAGCGAAAGAAAGAATCATTCATACAATCAATTCAAGCAAAGCATTTGAGGGTGCATGAATTTTTTGATTTTCCAATAAATCGACAATGAAATATGAATTACATGACTATTGTGATCATATCAGGTTTCTTTTCTTTTTGGTTCAACGATCAAGTGTTCGGCTAACGTCCGTGCACTTCGATCATATCAAGTTTCTAAACAATATATATATAAATTTCTTTTCCTCGGGCTGAATTGGTCTCCAAAGCTCAAATTAGATCCATGTCAGGGTGTTCCAGGCCGATTACCAGTGTCGAAATGAGAACAGGCTTTCACTAATTTGTTTCCTTTTACAACTTTAAATGAGCCTTTCAACTATTCCAACCCAACTGTGGGCCCAACAAAGTTAGCCCATTTGCAAACCGTCATCAAATCCCACATACCCTTAAATTTAGCCTCTTCTACGAAGAAAATATTGAATGTGGCGGTGAGACTATGTCACAATTGTCGCGTAATACTGTAATAATTCAGCTTCTCTGCTATTAATTTTTAACCTCAAAGATGTTGTTGATTAAAACTGCATTATTTTGATCCAAAATGACATTGGTTCTATTTAACAAAACGATGTCGTTTGGAACAAAATGATACTGTTTTAATCAACAATACATATATTATTAAAAAATTAACAGCAGAAGATCCTCGGTCTACCACATAATATCACCGACCAATAATTTACTCCATTTCCACAAGCCAAACATATCAAACATGAGTTTTATGGGCCCCATCTTATTTTTATCTAATAATATCCCCTTTAACCCACAATCCAAATAACCCCATCAGGAATTGGAATAAGGATAAGGCAGAAGTGAAAAAGGCAAGCAATAGCACTGAAACAAAAGAGACGACGAACTACTCCAGAGCGACCAGTAAGCTAATAGACCGCCCGGAGGAAAGCTGACATAACAAGGTAAGATAAAGAGTGGCATGTCCAATATAGGCCCAAAATGTCAATATTGAGCTAAATTAATCGTACTTGGGCTGGTTTTTTAAAGCCCATGCTTGAACCGCTACTAGGGATGGCAGTGGACCAGGAAAAAACGGGTATTCGTCCAAATCCGCTCCGTTTGGACCGGGGATGGACTATACGTATTGGACGGTGGACGTATACGGGGATACCCGTATAAACCCGTGCGGGGATGAAGGTGGGGATGGACTTACCCTTACCCCCGCCCCGTCCCCGCCCCGCCCCTCCCCGTACTCCTCTTTCTCTAGCAGCGCCGCCCCCCCTCTCTCTCACACACGAATACACGATCAGAGACTCTCGCCTCTCTCGCTGTCTCATCTTCGAAGCCACAAGCCAGGCACCACAACAAGCATCACACAGGTTCTCTCTCTCTCTCTCCTCTCTGACTCTTTGTATGACAATCTCGCTCCCCCCCACTTTCCATTCTCTTTCTATATGTATATGTATATCTACACATATTTATGAATTGCTTCATTCAAAGCTGTTGGTTACCGTCTTTGTGAGAAGAGGGAGAAAGTGAAACAGCTCAGAGAACAAGCATTGCGATTATTCGGAGATTTGCTCTTCAAAGCCATTGAAAAGCTAGATATAGTATATATCTATATACGCCTATATGTATACGTCTGTGTGTAGTTTCTCTATATATCTATATACGCCTATATTGTTTGCTTAAATTATGTCTTTGGTTTGCTTCAATCCTGATTTATTGGTTTGCTTGAAATGTTCAAGTAGAAATTTGTTAATTTAGGAATCTCTAACACCTAATCTCTTTCTTGTCATCTTGGGATTTTTTGGGTGAAAATTGCTTCAATTATATTATATACCATTTTCTTAATTATATTATATACCATTATATAATTGGACTTTTTTAACTAGTTCACACTTCCAAGCATATAGTTAGTATATTATATTGTCCAGTTGTAATTTGTAAGCATATAGTTTGTTAGTATATTATATACCTTTATATAATGTTCTTTTGATCTCAGACGTCATTTGTAAGAGCAAGAGAACATTGGTGTTCATTCTGATCACTAAGTATGTCCCTTATGTTGCATCACATTGTAATTTCAAGATGCCTTCAGAAACTTGACTAAAAATTACTCATGGAAAGTGCTATAAAGACCAAAGTAAAATAATAGGTCTTATTATTTTGGTACTGAGCCGTGAACAGAAGTAGCTGATTTTCAATAATATAAGCTTATTGAAAATATAAGTGAATATAAAGTAGCTGATTTTCAAATTAATAGGTCTTACTATCATGTACTGATTTTCAACAGTGGTGAAATACTATAAACATTAAGCTTTTCTTGTGCATGACCTCCTTATGGTGAAAAATTTATAATAATAGGGCTAGGGCTAGGGCTAGGGCTAGGACTTGGGCTTGGGCTTGGGTGGGGACGGGGGAAGCGGGGACAGGGACGGGGATTAAAAATTTATCCGTGGACGGGGATGGGGATGAAAATTATACCCGTTAACGGGGGTGGACCGGGGATGGACGAAGATTTTTTAAACGGGTATGGGGATGAAGACTATACCCCCCACCCCTGCTTCGGTCCATTGATATCCCTAACCGCTACAACCTTTTTTTGGAAAAATTATATTTTAACCCCTTAACTATGAACTCAATTCAATTTTACCCTTTAAATTATTAAAATTTTCACATCATCTCCTCAAATACTTGAATTCTTTCAAGCATCGGTTTTACTTTGAACGGAAATTACCAATTTGGACAATGTGATAATTGGGGTGATTTGAAACTAATATCATAATTGAAGGTATAATTTAAAAAATATGATACTCAAGGGGGCTAGATAAATAAAATCATAGTTGAAGGGGTCAAATTATAATTTAACCCCTTTCTTTTTCTTCTCCAAAAGACCCTAAAAAACCCTAATTGTGTCCGTCCGTAAAGACTTCATTGCCCACTGGTAGCGACGCAGTGCGCCGCTCGCCAATCCCCTCTTCTGTGCCCTTATCTACCGCCCTTCTCTCTTTCTCTCTCTCTGTTCTTTCTCTCTCCCCGTCTTTCTCCTCCTTGCCAGCGACGCCACAAGGTATCTCCCGCTCTCTGTCTTCCCCCAACCACACGCACAGCACACACACCGAACTGGGCACACACCCACAGAAACAGAGCACACGCATAATCACCTGGGTGAACCTGTCTCTATTTTGTTTGAATTCAACCTGTCTATGTTTTTTTGTCATCCGATAATCACCTGGGTGATATTTAAACCAATCAAAGTTAATTTTCAGTAGCTGGTTTAGTGTATGTTTTGTTGTTCAATTGATTAGTCAATGTCACAGTAGTCTGTGATCTGAGTGGTGCAAAGTATATATGCTGATTGTAATTGCTGGTTCTAATTATTCTGGTTCTTAACTTCTTTGGTTGTGTCTTGCAATTTTTATGATTTGGTTGAAAAAAAAAATTATATAAGAAAAAAACATTCATTTGTAATTTATGATGTGTGCTTCACTTTGATAAAGCATGGGCTTCGCTTTGCGAATTGAGCTTAGGCCCCCGAAGATATTATCACTTCGGTGCACCTTACGCCTTAAATAACGCTGGGAGAGATGATTCATGATTTGAATTGTTGGAAAATTACTGTTTTTTTGTTTTTTTTTGGAATGGCATTTTGGCCAAACCAGGATGGGAGGGTGTTTTTTAATAATCATGCAGGCCCCAAGTCAGTTCAGTTGTAATAAATTATAGAAAATTTGGTTGTTTTGAGTATATTTGTTGGCTATGCTTTTATTTATTGAAACCTCATGTTTGCCTTCTTTTTAGACTTGTATTTTCAGTCATTAGTTTTTCTATTTTGTGTTGTAGAGGAAAACACGATTCCTAAGTCATGGTGCAGTACAACTTTAAGAAGATTACTGTCGTCCCCACTGGGACGGACTTTATTGATATTATCCTTTCACGCACCCAACGTCAAACCCCGACTGTGGTTCACAAGGGTTATGCTATCTCTCGCATCCGACAGTTTTACATGCGCAAAGTGAAGTATACACAGCAAAACTTTCACGACAAGCTTTCCACCATCATTGATGAGTTCCCTCGGCTTGATGGTATTCACCCTTTCTATGGAGACCTCCTTCATGTTCTATACAACAAAGACCACTACAAGCTTGCCCTTGGCCAAATCAATACTGCAAGGAATCTCATTGGTAAAGTAGCAAAGGATTATGTGAAACTCTTAAAGTATGGTGACTCACTGTACCGGTGCAAGGCTTTGAAGGTCGCTGCTCTTGGCCGCATGTGTACTGTGATGAAACGCATTGCCCCTAGTTTGGCTTATCTTGAACAGATCAGGCAACACATGGCAAGGCTACCTTCAATTGACCCAAACACCCGAACGATCTTGATTTGTGGGTACCCAAATGTTGGCAAGAGCTCATTCATTAACAAAATCACCAGGGCAGATGTGGACGTTCAACCCTATGCTTTCACCACAAAGTCCCTGTTTGTTGGACATACAGATTACAAGTACCTAAGGTATCAAGTTATTGATACTCCGGGGATTCTGGATAGGCCATTTGAAGATCGTAACATCATTGAAATGTGCAGTATCACAGCTCTGGCACATCTAAGAGCTGCTGTGCTGTTCTTCCTGGACATTTCAGGATCATGTGGGTACAGCATCGCCCAGCAGGCCGCTCTCTTTCACAGCATTAAGTCACTGTTCATGAATAAACCACTTGTCATAGTCTGCAACAAAACTGATCTGCAGCCGTTGGAAGGGATATCCGAGGAAGACAAGAAGCTGGTTATGGAGATGAAAGCAGAAGCTATGAAGACTGTAATAGGCCAAGGGGGTGAGCCTACAAGTGACGAGGGTGTACTTTTGACTATGAGCACTTTGACTGAGGAGGGTGTAAGCGCTGTAAAGAATGCAGCTTGTGAGAGGCTATTGGATCAGAGGGTGGAATTGAAAATGAAGTCTAAAAAGATAAATGACTGCCTGAATCGCTTTCATGTTGCAATGCCAAAGCCACGTGACCAGAAAGAAAGGCTGCCATGCATACCTCAGGCAGTCTTGGAAGCTAGAGCTAAGAAAGCTGAGGAAGCTGCTGAGAAGGAGAAGAGGAAGCTTGAAAGGGATTTAGAGAATGAGAATGGAGGTGCAGGTGTATACTCTGCTGATCTGAAGAAGTCTTATATCTTAGCAAATGATGAATGGAAACAAGATATAATGCCAGAAATTCTTGATGGGCACAATGTATATGACTTCATTGACCCTGATATATTACAAAGGCTTGAGGAGTTGGAGCAAGACGAAGGTCTTCGGCAAGAGCAGGGGGCCGATGATGATCTTGAGATGGATGGAGAGGAAATGACCCCAGAAGAGCAAGAAGCGCTGGCTGAGATTAGGAAAAAGAAAAGCTTGCTTATTCAACAGCATAGGATCAAGAAGAGCACTGCGGAGAGCCGACCAACTGTACCTCGCAAGTTTGACAAAGACAGGAAGTTCACATCTAAAAGAATGGGAAGGCAGCTCTCAGATTTGGGACTTGATCCAACTTTTGCAATTAATCGAGCCCGTAGCATTTCAAGGGGCCGTAAGAGAGAGAGGTCCCTTGACCGGACCGACGATGGTGCTGATGCCATGGACGTGGATGCTGCCCAACCAAACAAGAAGCTGCGGATGAGGTCTATATCCCGATCAAGGTCGAGGTCACGTCCACCAAGTGAGGTGGTTCCAGGAGAGGGCTTCAGGGATTCTGCTCAAAAGGTGAAGGCTCTCAAAATAGCTAAGAAATCTGTGAAGAACAGGAATAAAGATGCTCGAAGGGGAGAGGCAGATAGAGTCATTCCTTCTCTTAAACCAAAGCACCTATTCTCTGGCAAACGTTCCATTGGGAAGACTCAGAGACGGTAGTAGAAAAGGTACATCTACTCCTATATTTTAGATATATCTCACTTTTTGCTTTCTGTTTTTACTCAGTTTCATTTATCTGCTTGATTTTTGTGTTTAGTTATTCGCTCTCTCCTCTTTCAAAAGACCTAAAAGGACAATAGAAAGCCTTATAATGAGAGTTTAAAGACCTTAAGCTATCCCCGCCCTTAAGACAGGCTACTCGAAGAAACAAGACTCAAGACTCATAAGGACAGGCATAAAGGAATGAAATAGAAGAAAAAGAGCTTCTGCTTAACCTTAACTTTGATAAAATATGTTTTTTCCAAATACTCAGATGTGTCTATCCTATTCGTAGGGCGAAGGGTATGGGATCATGGCTTGCTAGGTTCGAATTTAGGTCTTTTTACGCTGCATAGACACCTGGCCCTTTGGCAAGGTTTGAAACTGAGATCTACCAGTTGGGAGGGCTTCTCCTGACCATCCAGACTTTACTAGTGATGGTTCCAAAATATATTTTTCAGTCAATATCTGTTGTATTTTGGATCATTAAGAGAAAATTCTCCATTTTTGAACAATGCATTATTGCATTATCCACTTCATATTGTGTGTACAATTTTGACAAAACATGATTGCAGCTATCTGGTAGATGTGTAAATTCAACCTATAAGAGATTATGTACGATGGTAACAGTAGTTATCTTTCAGTAGGGTGAACAATGCCTTTTAATACTCAAAACGTTTTGGAAAGAAAGTGATCTTCCAGTTTAGGTCTCACCCTGAGAAGAATTGTTTCTAATTGTCTATACTTTTGTGGTCTGAAATTCACTCTTTTTAAATTGAGTTATGCCACTGGGAGTTCTAATCATGTTCTGCATCACCATTTTTCTAGTTTTAGTCACTGGTCACTTCTTGCAGGAAGGTTGATGGATATTAAGGCTTACAAGGTAAAGAAACCTGGAGCGTACTTTGCTTGTGGGAGCTTACGAGGCTGGCTCTTAGCAACTCCTATATTCAAAGCAAGATGTTGGTCTACACATTCCTCTTAGTCTCGACTCTATGGATTTCTTTTTTTGCGTAAGTTTTAGGAATTTTAAAGTTATATTTATGGAGATTGGGACGGTGATAACAAATGAGCCTTTTGTTGTGTTTCTGTTAATGCGGTTTTGAAAATTATCTGCTTTTCGTTTTAAAGAGAGAATCTGTGAGTGGGTTGACGTTTTTTTCAAATATATTTGGGTGTTGCTCTTCATTTTTGCAGTGGGGATGCTTCTTAATTTTCTAATTTGTGTGCTGCTGCTGGTGGTGGTGGTCGAGTAATATTTTCTATTTTTGATGTTATTTACGTTTTTTCTCTAAATTCTATGAGTGGTTCATCCGCGGAAACAGCTAACGTTGGCGTTATGTCATCACTAAATGGATAAAATGAAATCTACATTAGGATTTTATTAGGGGTACTTATTACATGAAAAGTATTTATAAAATTATGTAAAATTTATTTTTTTATTTATTATTTTTTTATTAGATGATAGTATCAAGTGCTTATGACAACTTAATGTCACTGAATATTTTCTTAGAAACAACATATCGACAATTTATTTCTTAAGTATTCCTTTTATAGGGGCATTTCCCGGACAAAAGTAGACATAAAACTTATTCGAAATTTACATTATTTGAAGTTGGTAGGGTTGAGATCATGCGTGGTGTGTTTATAAATATTTTTTTTGTTTTGATTCAATGGGTGTCTGAATTAATTTATGTGTATTTTAATTAATTTCCTCTCTAATCCGGTCAAAGACAAGTTATCTAAATTTTTTATGGTTTGGTCTTTAGAGATTGTTAAAATTTAAATTTAAAATATCTAAATTTACATTTCATTTTTATTACCATTTGAATTACCATAGGGTTATGTTTATACACATCGTATCCAATAAAAGGGGGTGGGAGTTGTTGAATGACACTCTATTATCAAATTAATTCTTTGACTTGGTCAGGAATTTGTCAACAGCAAAACTTAAACCCAAGCCCCTTGGGCTTGTTTGGATGAATTTTGGAGAGGAGTTTGGATTGATTTTTTTAAATTCAAACCTCTTTTTACAAAGATGAGATTCAATATTCAATCTAGTTCATATTCATATTTGGTATGCAACACATACATATATAGGACTCACGGATATATCATAATTATTAATAATTATTTGTTTTGTAAATAATTATTTTATCATTGATCAATTCAATTTATACTCATGTTAAGAAGTACAATTATCTTTTAGATCTTTAACCCCTTACCCATCTTTCCAAACCCACCCTTTTTAGGTTTAACAAAACCCATGATTATGGGTTTAATCTTCGAGCCAGCTACGGGCTAGATTTGAAAATCAGAGACTGAATTTTTCATACAAACATAAGATTTGGGAGTCCTTTGGACTATTTTCTCCCAACCCATATTGTTAAGTCTCCTCATATCTCTTTATCAAACAGTCCCTTGTATTGTTGGCCCGGTGCACGAGGGTTGACCCAACATTTGATTTGCGGCACGTGAGGTGTGACTATGCTTGAGAGTGGGCCTGATTAAGGCCCATTAAAACAGCTCGGTCTGATACCAACCTCAGCCTCCCAAAACTACTTGTAATGGTGAATGAGCCTTCGCTTATTTGGCCCAAAAAGATGTTATCATTCCACTCCCACCTCACGTGTCTGAAGTGGAGCCCAAATCCGATATACGTGGACAATCAATCCTCTACTCTTGGATCAGCCCCATCAAATTAATCCCAGCCGTCTGATTGCACCTCGGTCCCAACCCCAAATTTACAAGAGTATTCACATCGAAGGGTAAGCATCAACCCCATTAGTTCTGATCGAACGGTAAATATGAACAGGTCCGACCGGTGGGTCCCCCAAAACTCTTGCCACTCCATTTTCTCTGTAAGAACCGACTTGGAGCTCAAGAAAAGAATGAGAAACTGATCGAAATTCGAAAAGAGAGAGAGAGAGAGAGAGAGAGAGAGAGAGAACAAATGATGATTTTCGGGAGGGGTTTACGAAACCTGACGCTCTTGAGAACAGGTTCTAAATCTAGGCCGTTGATTTCTTCATGGTTTTCGTTATCGCCGGTGTCCGGAACCGACGTTGTGGCTTCCGGTGCCGCTGCTGATGTCGCCGAAGGGGATATTCTGTTGGAGGAAGCACTGCATTCTGCTGCAACCGTCAAGCCAGTGATGGAACCCACTCTTCTTCAACCTCGTGTAATCGTTTACGATGGCGTCTGTCATCTCTGCCACAAAGGTGTTTTCATTACACGCATACAAAATTTGTTGGTTATGAATTATGTGTGTGTGTGTGAGATATATATATATATGCTTATGCAAATTGATTGTTGACTAAATAACGGAATGATGGTTCAGTGAGGGAAGTGAAACTATTTGTATCTGCATTCTTGAGAACAGTTTGAAGTGCGCTTGCATTCTTTTAATTTGAATTAGCGATTTGAGGTTTCAGGGTTTTGAGTATGTAATGATGTAAATGTGGATGGACATTATAATGATCGCCACATGTTTCAGCTATATTATTGATGAATTTGAATGACAACCAGTAAAATTTCTTGAACCTAATATTTCCTGTGAAAGTAGAATTTAGGCAAAAGGAAGCCAAATTTTCACGATTCTTGAGTAATTGAAAGTGGGTTTTTGCTTTTTTTAACAATATTTTATTTGTTTTGGTAGGGGTGAAATGGTTGATTGAAGCAGACAAAGATAGGAAAATAAAGTTCTGTTGCCTTCAGTCTAAAGCTGCTGAACCTTACATGAGAGTGTCCGGAGTCGAGCGGGAGGATGTTCTTCGTCGTTTCTTGTTCATTGAAGGCCATGGTTTATACCACCAAGGCTCCACGGGTCAGAACTCTCTCTCTTATCTCCCCCCCACCCAAAAAAAAAAAAAAAAAAAACGAGTGAAGCCTTTCATTTCAGTCTTATTTTGGCTTTCTGTAACTTCAATATTTATTAAGAAAAAAATAGGTGGCATGATTGTTTTGATCTTGGTATATTTGGATGCAATGAGTGAATCATTTGATCGAGAACCAAATTCATTTCAATTCTGGTGTGCCGTAGAATCAAGCTTCTTCAGACCAATTGAGAAAAATAATAAATGAAATCAAATGATTTGGAAGTGTCAAAATTTGATCAGCTGACATAGTGGTTTGATAAAATATCTTCAATGTTGTGAATGTTAGTTCTTACTAACAACAATTCTGACTTTGGATAGCATGTTATGTTGATAACGATGTTAGTGCAGAACTATGTAAACAAGATTATGGAGGCAATGCCATTTCCAGATATTGATCTTCTTGCTGCCCGTCTAATAGTGGAAGATATTGAGCCAATGAATCCCTTATGTCCAAGTCTTTGATCGTATTGAACTCCCAAAGAAACCCTGAAATTGCAATATCTTTTCTGGAACATTGAATTTCAACCCTCTTGTACTAAAGAAGAACAATTTACAAAAAATTTGATGTTTCTACAGTCTAGGTGGTAATGGACTTTTATATAATCTGGGTGGACAAAGTCACTGAACAAAGTACTATATCACAACACCAGTTTTAGTGGATAAATGAACTTCAGGACCAGAGCAGGGATCATGATATTGGCTCATTCAACATTTGTAAATTAACGTGAGCACAAGGCAAAGCTTGGTTGATGATTGTCCTTTCTCTCTGATTTCAATTTTGTCTTGCTTTTCTCCTTGTTTGATGTTGCTATTGCAATCATGAAATTATTGGCCAGTTCCATTTTCAAAAACACGCCATCAGCAAGTTGGATCACTTCTGCTGTCAACTATTAAAAATTAAATTGGGTGTACCTTCTAATCGTTTCACATATGCTGATGTGATTTCACCAAAGCTTCTTGAAACGGTCCATTTGTGAGTGCTAGTAACTTCCTTTCTTGTGGTAGACAAGGGATATTCACTACTCTAATTAGTAGACTTTTGCAGTCCCCATTCTCTTTCTTAGCTATGGATGGTTATTCTGAAGTTTAATTTTAAACAAAACTATACACTAGATTTGAACATTAAAGCCTTGTAAGGTCAACAAGTATGTTGACAGTAAAACATCCTCTCTCTCTCTCCCCCCCCCCCCCCCCCCCAAAAAAAAAAAAAAAAAAAATAAAAGCAATGTGGATTTATGTAATTCATCTGATTTTTAATCTGTTTCTGCAGCTGCACTGAGAGTATTGTCTTACTTGCCATTGCCTTACTCTGTGTTAAGCACTCTTATGATTGTTCCAACACCTCTAAGGGATGCTGTCTATGATTATGTTGCCAAGCACCGCTATGACTAGTTTGGAAAGGGGGATGATTGCTTAGTTCTGAAAGAAAAAGAGCTACTTGAGCGCTTCATAGACTGGGAAGAACTGATGGATAAGGATTGACCAGATTTGTGATTAGCTCCCTCAGTTGGACAAGCCACATATTTGATGTTCTTTTTTATTACAGATGCCATGGCTAACATTTCTTAGTAGGATATTCATTTGCGAAGTTGTAATGCATAGTTTTGTTGAGTGGGGTTTTCTCTTTCCATTCTTAGTAGGATATTCATATGTGAAGTTGTGGTGCTGATGCGCAGTAGGTTGAGCGGGTTTCTCTAGACTTGGAAATTGGATAGTAGGAAGAGATACTAGATCTTTCAGCATTGTGATTGTCATCTTGCCCACTTGTCTTATTGCACAGAATGTAAAGAGTTATTTTGAAGAAGAGCAAGCAAATCTTTTTGTTATATGTTAGTGAAGGTAAACATCCCCATATATTGGTTGCATTCTATTGATGATTCAAATATGTTGATCAAAATCTCTTTTGAAAGCTACTTGACTCTGCATTTTTGCACAGGTATAGTTTGTTTATCAAGTTGGTTGTACAGAGTGCATAATTAAGCATTGTACATGTGCAATGCATTTGCAACATGCAAGAAAGAACCTTATGCAATAGAAATAATTTCCTGAATGTTGTTTTTGTCAGCTGCAGGAGAGGCAAGATTACATTTCCGCATGTTTTCATCCCCAAAATGATGAAAGCACCAGAAGAATTCAGCTTAATTGATTGTGGTAGATCTATAATTCTTGTGAAAGTGATCTGAATCTGTAAATCTAACAAATTTCAGTAATTTCTTATTAATTTATTGCTCTTAAGATTTGGATTGATTTTGCATCAGCTCATTCCTGAAGGGTTATCCCATTTTTAGTAGCTTACATAATGGCACCACTAAGGATGAATTCAATCCATGAAGGTAACAACTAAAACTTTGAAGAAAGGAAGGTGAAACAAGTCAATAGCATTTCTCTGATGATAGCTTTGCGTCACTGCTGAAATCTATTAGAAACAGAGAGCTAAATATTCTCACAATACAATTCAGTGCAAAATTTACTCTTAACAGTTACTTTTACAATAAAACCTGCTAAGGTTTTCAACTCCTAACATCAATCTCTTTCATTTTGAATGGCTTGCACAACAAACATTAATACTGCTGGACTAGCTCAATCCAATCGACATGCATCAGAACTTGCAAAACAATAACCAGACCATAATAAATTATTAGGACACCGAATTGCTTATCTATTGAATGCTGCCATTGCTAGTCCATTCTTTCCAGTCCTTGTCAACATGAGCTTGGGCCCATTTCACAGCTGCACGTGCAGCTTGGGGTCCTCCAGGCAACTCCTGCTCATTCAGAGTATCAGCCATGTCGATGAAAGGTATAACCAAGAGTGTTCCAGGGCCCCCGTACTCGGTGTGTAAGAAAGTACTGAAAATCTATTCAAAATTTCATAACATGAAGATAATTCAGCATCTACATGCAGAAAGCATTTTTAAGCGACACAAATAGATTCAATGAAGACATTGTAACCCAATTAAATCATTACAACACAGACATAGGATTAAAGAAATATACCATGGTTATATAAAAAAATTCAGTACAAGGAGCTTTTTATGAACAATTACAAGGGAACTGACAATGAGAAGAACTCAAATACTGTTTCACTTTCTGTAATTAGTTTAAACAGCAGAGACATCCTGCACATGTTTGCTTGTTTAATATCTTGTCTTTCTTTTCTCCTATGCAGATACAAACCTACATCCCCTGCCTTTACAGTGCATTTCTTTTAAAATTGTTTTCTTAGTGAAAACCTATAGTGTATAAGCTCCAACAAGTGTATAAAAAAAATTAAGAGAAAAAATGAGTTACAAGCCAATTGCAACTTATCTCATGACTTGCATCTCTATCTCTAAATAAATGAGGACGATGAGATTTTTTCACATAGTATAGTGTTTCTAAGTAACTTTAGGAGAAATGAATTACTCTAAAATATGATGAGTGGACCACCAACAGTATCCAATAGCCTTTTGCTGTTTTTAAAGAACATCTGATAATGCAAGGGTCAGATTCTGAACCTGCCACGTATTTTTTTTTCTCTTCGGGGTGGGGGTAGGGGGATAATGGAACATTGGGTCTCCTTGGTGGGACTCAAATCCGAATCCCCCCCCCCCCCCCGGCACGGCGGTGTTCTTCTTCTTTTTCAGCCTAGAAGATACCACTAGGTCAAATAGGTTGGTTGGTGATATGTGTTTTGTCACATTTGTGAGCTTTATAGGTTCTGATGTTCATGTCCACGATGTTATGGTTCATCATGTCACCCCAGAGAGAGGCAGAAGATTGTGGTATGCAAAGGAGGAGAGGAGTCAGAGAAGATAGGGGCTCCCAAGCAGCCTATTGTGCTGACCTTCAGGGTGGAACTTGCTATCCCGGGCCCAATATTGCTTCATCTGTGTAATCCTATTGATCCTTTCTCCATCTATCCTAGTCACCATTACTCTGCAGTACAAACCAATCCCTCTTAACTATACAGGCATATTCATCCAGTAGCATGGTTAAATGTAACTTTGCAAGCATTTTCTTCCATCACTGGAAGAACCTTTTACAAGTCAATTCCTTCTCTATGTCTATAATCACCACCTGGTAGCTTCAGTGGTATTTCTTGCCACCACCAAGGGGCAGCTTCATTGTTTGGCTCCTGTTTGGTATGCAGGTGTGTATAACTATCAAGAAAAAATTAAAAGGGTCTTTTATCAATGGTTGTTGAAACTTAAGGGAACCTAACAAATGGTGCAGCTACTCACTGCCAATCACCCTGGGCATGTCATACATATGCATTATTTTCACAACCAAATCAAACCAAGCAAAGTAATGTCCCAATTATTTGGGATCGGCTACATGAATCATTTTTATCCATTCTGCAGCTATTATATTCACTACCGTTACTTTTTTAAGCAGTTAAAGTGCAATTTCAAAGAACGAAAATAATAAGTTCCAGAAGGAAAACAACACAGTTTGGATGTGGGAAAGGTCTCCTCTAGTACACGTCAAAAAAAGAAAAGCAAAAGCGAGAGATTGTACATAAAGCCTCTGGTTGGTTTATGGATTTAGTAGATCAGCATAAATAAAATGTGAAGAACAGCATTTTATCGTTTCCGGTTGCTTAATGAAGAAAAACATAATCTGAGGGACAATAAGATAGAATTTTCAATTTGATGTATAATTTCCTTTCCTCCTAGTTAAATAGAAATAGAAATGGAATTCCTCATATTTAGAGGTTTATTGCACACCACAGTATTGTTAAGAGACATCATATCAATAGTGATTGATAATTATTAACAGTAATTCTTTTACTACTACAATATAATTTGATGACCAGTGAAAATAGATTGTTACTACCAGCCTACCAGGCCCTTGAGAATTATGACATTCAGAGTTCTATTTCCTATGAAGGATTTCACATCAAACACGTATAATCACACTTTTTGAGGATTTACCACTTAAGGTTTCAACGCTATTTTAACCCAATATAGCTTTTTAACTTTGACTAATCATAACTTCGTAACGGGATGTCGCATTCTCAAATTTGATATGTATTTTAATTGCAGAATTTCATTCTCTATGCACTCACTGATTATAATGTTCCATCTTCAAAAACTACAGTCCATCAACATTAAGAGGAACGAAAGGAAAGCAATCAGAGGGTCTTCTCTTTGTTTAATCAATTACAATCAAACCATCATAATCGAGAAATTTGAACTGAAAAAAAGAAATTTAATAATAGCAATAAAAGAATGTAGCAGAACAAAGAACAAAGAACAAATAACAAGGGAGAAGTGAAAATACCTCAGTACAGACTCCAACAACTTCTTCAATTGAATCTCCATAATAATCTTTCTTTGAGAGTTTCTTAAGGAGATGGGTCCTAAACTTTTTCGTTTCCTGAACCCACAATGTTGAATACCAAACATAAAAAAGGGTGTTCAAGTATCGAATTAAGCAAAAGTATGTGTAAGTGTGTAATGGGTACTCACAGCTTCAGCGAACTCGGGAATTGGGTCTGGAAATTTGTACTCAGCAGCTCTGCAAATGAACTTTCGACCTGTGTTGCTTCTCAGTAAAGGGTGTACATAGAAACTTTTGGATTTGATACCATTAATGGTGTGAGTACGAGTACTATGTCTATGTGAAGAAGAAGGTGAAACCAAATAAAATGAAGAAGTAGCAGAGACAAGAACAGATGAAAAAGAAGGACGCGAGAGTGAGAAAGAAGAAGTTGAATAGAGTGTTTTGGGGAAAACAGAGACAGTCGAAGCCATTTCTATCTCCACCCACCTCGGTTATTCAGCTTACGCAAATACTAACTCGGCTAAAAAGGTCAGAAACGAAATTGAAATTTACAATTTTACCCCACCTACTTCCAGAATTTTTATAAACGCCCCTTGAATGGTAAAAAAAAAAGGGGACTAATCTCACTTTGAACCCCTGAAAAATACTTCAATTTTTAATTTATACCCTCAAATATTAAAAAAATTAATTTATATCCTTAATGTTATAAATTGATCATGCACGATCAATTTAATCCCGTTTTGTTTATCAAAAATAAGGTTTTACTAATTAGATATAAGTCAACTCTATCATGTGTAACTCACATGAGGCGCCAACAATTTACAAATTTATACAAAAGCCCCATGCCCAAAGTACTTGCAATTCGCGTGCTACAATTTACGAAGAAAAAATTGAACGATAATTTGGATGAGGTCTATATTGCTATCAATTCATAATATTAAAGGTGCAAATTGAATTTTTTAATGTTTGATAGTGTAAATTAAGAATTGAAGCATCTTTCAGCGTGCAAAATAAGATTAATCCTAAAAAAAATTTCTTATTTTCTTGGCAATTTTAAATTTAGATTCGTCTGATACACTTGAAACGGTTACCTTAACCGCAAAGAAGGGGATGCCGAAGGCAGGCTAATGACTGGATTGAAGTTGTAACAAGGTAATCATACTGAAAGGTGTGGCTGAATCACCTACTTTTCAGTTAGAGTTAATGCTTATTGGGTATTTTAATTTGACACAACTTCACACCCAAAAAGAAAGGAGCTATGTGTGTCTTATTTCGTTTCTCGACGGTGAAATAAGACCAAACCCACGAACTTATTAACCTAGGTTGAAACTAACTCGATTTTCCCATATACTAAATCAGATTACCTCTCATAAATTCAAATAAAAATCCCCTTTATCCATTAAGTAGAACTTCACCAATATACGAAATACGATCTATTATTGAGAAAAATAGAATATAATGTGCATTATTAAAGACGACCATGATCCTGCAATTTTATATCGTCTTTTCCAACGTAGTGAAAAATAAAATAAATTGAATTAAGGTAAAATTACGAAAGCTCTGGCCCTCAAAGTTTGAACTCTCAATCTGTGATTGGGGCTTATTTCCTGTGTGTTTCCAGTGATATTGCCCTCTCCAAGGTATGGTTTTGTACCGGGTATAATCTTTGCTGTGAAAGATTGGAATTATTTGGACTTCAAATTGAGTTGCCCTCGGTCGAGAACCGGCAAGAGGAGGGGGGGGCCAGAGCATGACCGCAAGCACAATGGTGTGCTACGAACTAAAGCCAAACCAAGGGAGGTTGTTTGATATATAACATTACAACAGTTTAGTCGCCCCTCCCAGAAGTACAGAGCTATGTACAGAATCTACGAGCAAAACACAAGCTATGCACATCTCACTCACAGATTCCTTTCATGGGGTTCAAGCCAAGGAAATCCAAGGAAATCAAACACCTCTTTCTCTGTCTCAAATTTCAAACTCGCGCTACCTCTAGTTCCCTGCATGATATAGTAATTTTACGCATAACTAATAAAATATGAAAGCTAGGTAAATAGAAAGAAAAACTAACAAACAAGTTGACTAACTCCTTACCCTTTTACTGCTTGAGCTCTGCGTAGCAGGAAACAGTCCTGTATCATCAAGTCGGAACCCCTTGGATTCTGCTAATAACCTCAGCCTGCACCCACAATGCAAATGGGCTAAATCATGGACATGTTTACTAATTAGAAAACCATAAAAATTTGAATTATCCTTAAAGAAACCAAAATAACAACAATATAATAAAAACAACAAAAAAGGATAAAATAAAATATTGGATACATTTGAATGTACATCAATAATGCCTAGTGAAGAAGAATCATGGATGGTAGAGCCAGAGATAGTAATAGACCCAAATTATAAATTGAAGTGTAATAGCTTGTCATCCAAAACAAAGCTCCTAAAAGAGCTGCTGAATGGGAAATCAAGATTCATGTAGCAACCCGAGTATATGGGATAGGCTTTGCTAAACGTCAAGTAATGAGATAAACACATATAGCGCCTACCAACTATTAGGATTAAATAGAAATCCAACAATCCTCTATTAACAACAAAAAAAAAGAAGCTATTTTTCCTCCCCCTCAAAATGGAGAGGTCAGTTCCTAATATAAATAGAAAGGTTTTCCTGCCCCATTATCAGGCTATAGATTTGACAATGTATGCAAAGGACCCAGTCTTTTAGGACATCATTCAACAGCATAAAGAGTTCTTTTTTCCTCCTCTTAAAAATGCATCACTCATAACCACCTCACTACCCCGATGAGCTGTTGTTTTGCATGACTACAGAGAGTGATTCCAAAGTACTGACACTCGATCAAAAGAAAGAGCAATCAACTACATGCTTAACTCATGCCCCAAGAATCCCTAGATACGGGGTAATCCATGTTAATATGCAAATATCCTTAGTCCATATGTTAGGCCGGTTAATTCCTATAACTTGCTAAGTTGTATATGACAAAGAAAGTTATCTTTTACTTTCAGTGATAACATGCAAACAATGCTAGAAAAGTCAGTTGTAAGATATGTGAATGTATTAGCATACCTTCTGTTCAATACATCATTCCCCGTCCATGCTATTAGTCCAAATGCATATATATCCCTTGGATATACCTATGGGACAAAAAAAAGAATTTAGTATAGCACCCAAACGAAGAACTTTTAGCAACTCTTGACGTTTGATCTGACCCTGCATAGAGTCAGAGGTGGTTTATCAAGGAAAATTACAAGAAGTAAATAACTGAACTGCAATAGGTTAAGAAAACTGGAGTGTTTCCATCAGATGGCTAGAGAGAACTAGGAGGGAAAAGAAAAAGTTCTTAATAACTTTTTGACCATTACAGGTTATGTGTCTGTTCAATGAAGTAGCTTGATTGTTATTAAGTCGTCCTGTATTGAATGAGGCATATTTAGGCTTTCAGTTGCGTTACATCAAGGGATCACAGAACTAAATTCCTGCCCATATTCATAAATCACAAGCATGTGAGCATAATCAAGGCAATAGCTTTAATCCTTAACTCCTAAGCTGCTTTGATTGACTATATATCAAAATGCCTTTTTCCAACCTAAAAAAAATCCAACATACCTGTTGCATATTGACTATACATTTTCTCAAGTTCCAACTTGTTCCATCTCAGCTCCATGAGGTCTTACAGGATTTCCTCAATCCAATGCTTAAAATGAACTTGGCTCAAAGGACTACTGAAATATCTATTTTCATGCTAAATGTTAAACAGGCAATGTTATTACAATTTACAGGATGCAATGTAAGGATTTAGCAATGTTGAACAGAGTATGCTCAACTAGTATGTAGTTTCCTCAGCCTGAATTATATCATCCGAGAAAAGGATATGAAAACAAGTTCCAAATAATTTCTGAAGAATCACTGATCATTTCTATTTTTGTCGCAGAAATTATTGGGGCCATTAGCAATTTACAGCATTCAACCAAAAAAGAATCTCCAACCCCCCATTTTTGGAATATTCGTTTTTCTTGATCAACCATGAACACGCCAAAAATGTTGAACAGTGCCTCAAACCATACTTCTTGTGGAATTAGAATCAATGACACATTATAGAGCTTAAAATATGAAGCAACAGGATACCTTTAAATCAATGCGATGCCGCAACTCTTGACCAGGGTATGTGCATAGACCAAAGTATGTGTCAACCCCTGAATCAGTGCTCTGTGGCCATATAGAGTTCAATGGTGCAAAAGGATGAGATTGCACACAAGCACAAAATTTAGCAAACACCAAATTCAATTGGAAACACACACAGAATCATACAATATGAACACATGAAATTTTGCAACTTCTATTCTCCTACCACAAGCTGCATTACCCTGTTCGCTTTCTTCGGGCATCTTCCACACCTTCATCTATTCGTTTCATCGGAGTACCGTTTCGATTAGCTAAAAAATGGAAACATTTCGGATATGTTTTGGAAACGCACAATGGAAACGGAGAAAAAATATGGAAACACCTGATGCCATTTATAGGAGAGAGATTTACGGAGAGAAATTTGTGATTTATAGGCTTGTTATGTAACTTCATTTCTTTCTTTGTTTCTTTTTCCTATCGGTTGGGTTTCTTATCCAAATTTTTTCATGTAACTCTCATTTTTTGATCATTAATACAAGCATTTGGTTTCTTATCAAAAATAATATGAACACATGAATTGGCAGTAAGATGCTGTTATTAAAGAAACCATGCTCCACTTCCAAACTCTTATGAAAGAATAAACCCACAATGTTAACAAACCCACCAATGGGACACCGTATGATGTGGGTGAGACCAACCGTACCTCACCACAATATTCTGAATTTGGAAAGTACCTCAATGTTTAGATTTCAAAATACCATACGAGGAGAAACATCTGGATTAAAAAAAAAATATGGAAAGGATATTTACCTGGTCACTATGTACACTGAAGACCAAATCCTCTCTCAGGAACTTCATGTCTTTCAGATGTTTTACATATTTTGGAAGAAAGCCTACATGACTAGAAGAATGAAGTGGACCGGTCAGACTTCCAGAAACAACAAATGCGTAACTAGTAGAAAGGAAAAAAAAAAAACTTCATATCTAGAAGAAAAGGTAATCACTTCCTACTTAAGCATAAGAGGAGTTAAAAAACATCAGAAAATTGAATAAATAAAGCGACATAATTCAGTAAGTGAAGCATATAACATCTGCATGCGTTGTCCTATGCAGCTGCAAACACTTTGGCAATCAGAGAAGAACATTATCATGCTTCTAGCCAAGTAAGGAAAGGGGAACTGGTGGCTTCTAGGTTAAAACTCAAAAGTATAAATGGAGAATGACAACGGAAACAAGTTTCAACAAAATGGTAAATGATATTGCACATAATAATTAACTTTAAATATTCATATAACCGTTGTTGACCATTATATTAAAAGCCAAAAAGCCAAAAAAAGAGAAAGCATAACTAAAAGGCAAAAACTAATAATTGGGATGTAGATACATCTCTCTCTTTCTAGAATGCGGCACATGCTCACTCTTCAAAACAATAAATCCACAAAACAAAGAATTGAGATTCACTTACCTTTTCCCATCAGGATGAGTAATTACTATGTCCAAGTCCCCACAAGAAACCTTTCCTCGTCTGAAAGATCCTCCACATATTACCACCACCTGCAGCACAAAAATAACACGATAGAAGAGGAACGACATATCATCAAGCAAATCAATTCTATTAGCACAAATGGAGTGATAGATGGCTTCTCATATTTGCATTTAACATGATAGTTACTTATGATCCTCACTAGAACTTGTGGCACACACAGTACATGTGTGATATCCGATGAAATTCTAGTAATTTCTTTTCAATTTGTCCTGTTTTAATTTGAGGGGAGGAAGAAGGAGACAACTAATAAGAGATCACGATAGAGACAATTAGCAGTGGAAAGAGGGGTGAGACATCACATGGAACAGGGATAGCTAACCTTAAGCAGCTTATTTAACCAACAGTTACCTCTGTTGCTTATCATCTAATATGTTAATTGATACGGTGATCAAGTATGGGGACAATAAAGACCTTTTGATAGAATGTCTCTTGCTCGATAAATAGTATGGTAACCCCAGGGGAACTTTTGATTGCATCCATCCTACTCTTTTCTGTGGACATGTCATCAATTTCTTTTTCCTCAGGAATGGTGCATCTTGACCACCAACTCCAACAATATTCTCATTTCAGTTCAACTACTGGTGTTACCACCACTGCCTTCCATATATATTGTTCCCATCCCACTTGACCTAAATTGTCAAATTTTTAATGAAGTAATTATAAGCATATTGTCAGCAGGGAGAAAACAGACTGCATTTTTCCCTAGGAACAGGTATAGCAAAAGAAAAAGACACAATGTCAAATGGTCATAATCAAGTTATGTACTGAACTTCTAAATAGTGAAGAGCGCTCACCCCAGGCAAAACATCTTCTCCAGCTTTCTGTAGAATAAGTTCCATCTCTTCAACCTATAACATTACAATGTGGTCAAATGATTCCATGGATGACACAGTTCCAGGAAGCACTTTCAAATGATATATGGCAAAGTTGACCTCATTACGTGGAATCCTTGTTCTGATATCATCAAAATATTTCAACCCTAACCTCTGTGCTCTTGTTAATGAACCCTCATTCTTCAGATCGTCTAGAGTCCGGTGGCCTTTCTCATAAAGTTTCAGTGCAGTGGCTGGACCAATACCCCATACTTCCCCAAATAAGCTGATTGTCCGTACCTGGAAAAATTACAGTAAAGCCAGTTGCCGAGGACAGATGGATGTTGATTATAAACAATACAATTCCTCTTTTGCACAATGAGTACATACAAGTGATGGCCACATGTACACATAATCTACTTCCCCTTGATATATGTTTTTTTTCCCATCTGATTCATACCAGAGTTCTACCTAAGCACATAACACAGTATAGAGCAGCCTCATCCTGTTCATAGTTATTTCGACAACATTTTAATTGAAAAAATAATGATAGGCCAAAATGAAGTTCTAGAAAAAAAAAAACCAGGGAAAATAAAATTCTCAAGAGCATTAGAGATTTATGCCTGACAAACAATGAAAAACTAACATATTCTACCATCAAATGGCATCAACATGAGGCAAAAGATCAATAGATCAATACAGTGCAAAACTACAGTATGGAGTCAGTATTTAACAGTGACATAAAAAGCGCTAAATGATACAAAAATATTGGATTGACCATGAACTGTTGCAACACCTTTTCATCCTTCTCAAAGTGCTCCAACTTTGGTAGCTTCCCAGTAGTCACTATCTCTTGGATCTGCAATCAAACATCATCGGCATCTGTTATCTTTCCAACATAAACAGAAGGAAAAACCACCTACACATGTTTGCCCCGAAAATTCAGATTACATCCCTCATGTAGGATTTGAATTTAAAGTATTGAGTAAAACCAGTTTCTCTCCTTACTCGAGCAAAGCATATATACCTGCTAAATTATTCATATCAGGCAGTAAAGATATCTAACTACATAGATTAGTGAAAATATGTCTCACCATCTCAAGATTATAGACGTGCACAGGCAAACCCGCTACATAGAAAAATACAGACATCCTTCCAAATTCCATAAAAAGACAGAGATGCATATGCGTCTGTTGGTATGCACACGATATTTCTATGCAATCACCTTCAGTTTGGAAAAAGCTATACCACACCTCAAAGCATAAAAAAATAAAGCACACAAATAAAGCATCTAATTGCTAAGCAGAGAAGGAGCTTTCCTCTAGAAATGTGACACAGCGAAGCAACTTACAATGGCATAAAATTAAATTGTCAATGGAACTTCAAAAAATGTATGTACGATAATAGGTTCATCCACTTACATGATCCAGCATTGACTTCCCAATCGAGGGTAGGTTTTTCACCTGCTCCACACTTTCAATTTTGAAGGGCAATTTTTCAATAACCGCAATAGCCTTATAATAGCTAAAAGATCTTCGATCATCGCCCAGTGCTATTCATAAAAAAGTCAATTACATAGCATCAAAACTCCAAATGGGTACACAATAGGAGTATCCAAACAAAAGCAAAGGTGCCCAATGAAATTACCTCTATATATGTTGATAAGCTTTCCAAATATCTCAGTGATATTCCTGTTTAAATCAGGAGGACTATATGTTGACGATGTTTCCAATGTACTGACCTGCATAGAAAATGGTACAAGTATTCCATTGCAATTACACCCAAAACATAAATGCACAAGTTAGAATTAGTATTTCCACAATATTTATAATCGTAATTTCCCTCCATCTCATACACAGAATTTAAAAAGAAGAAGATAAAAGGAATAACCCCTATCATGGTAGTGTGTCGACATCCGTGAGTGAAGAGAGGCAGATACATGGTAGCCAAGAACTTACATGTCTTTCTCATATAAATCCACAATTGAAGAGTTTAATCTATATTACCATCTTATTTTGAGCATCAAAGGAGATTGGACTGCTAATTGTTGGGCTCAGAGAGCGATATGAATCAGAAGAGCCACTAGCAGTCTTCGGTGAACCAGATCCAGCATTATTTATTGTCACATCCCCACGTTCTGCACTTGGATTTTTAGAGTCCTCAGAAGAGGTTCTAATCTTTTTTCGCCAGGATTGTTCATCACTACTGGAATTTTTCCTATGAGTGGGTTTTTCCTCTAAAGACTTCTTTGGTGAATCTCCTCCTACTGACTCCGATGATACAATGTATGAGTCTTCAGATACCTTTTCACCAGATCTCAAGCTGTCCTCAAGCCACTGATAAAGCAGAACTTTCTGTGACAAGTTAGCCAATATCAATAATAAAACCTTAACAAAGTGCCTAAAAAGGGAAATGAATTATATTGCAGTTCAGAAATAATCCTGATATCAGCACTACTTACTAACAGTATTTTCCCCAGTTTTAAATAGTAACACTTCAAGTCAAACCAAACTTGGTAACGTCCAGCATAAACTTCATTAATAAAATACATTTTACTAGCCTCCAGAAAGACAAAACGGCAACATTATGCTTCTATGAGTTGTTTCAGTGGAAATAATTATGAAGCTGCAGAAACCCACAGACCAATGAGACTCCTGATGCTACGCATTGGGTTACAAGGGCAGTAAATTAAATCATCTCTATTCCTGCAACTAAGTTAATGCCTAATATAGCCAGCCATGCAAAAAATTGGAAAAAAGGTGGAGGGACTCTAGGCGACTCCACTATCCCCGTGGCGACACGTGGAAGGGTTAGCCGTTGCAAAGGTTAAAGAGCCGCCGAGGGGTACGCCGAGAGGAAGTGGCTCGGGAAGCCGGGTATGCTACCTGATCCCCTGCATTTATGGAGGTACGACAGCGTATTTATGACGACAAGACAGCATATTTATGGCGACGCGAGTGACCCAGACAGCCATTAATGCAATCGCCTGCATCCTCGAGACGCGAAGTCTGCAGGTCGTTGTCAGCCAGCATTTATGATTAGGATGCCGAGTACATGGGCTCGGCATCTACCGAGGTTTCGTTCCGCCGAGCATTGAATGTCCAAGACGTGGTTCTGGGATCTCGGAGTTGGCCACAAATGATCGGCTCATTGCCGAATGCTCATCGTAAACTCTCGGCATGGAGCTGAACACTCATCCTATCGCCCGGGCATTAAAAACGTGGTGGCTGGAGCTAAAAAACACTCATTACGCCTGGATAAAAGGGTCGAGTATTGAACGTCGTGATGGGACTTAAAGTCATAGCACTCATTGCCTTTTCAGGTATAAATACCCCGAAAAATGGATAGCAAAGGTACGCAAGATGAAAAAAACACTGATTTTATAAAGCTTATGCCTTGACCCTCTGACTGATTTAATCTTCGGAGGGGATAAGCCGGGTTCACACCTGGCCCCCTTTTTCTGATTCTGTGGATTGTTGCAGGTTCATCAGACGGATAACCGCTACCTCACATTGTTGCAGGAAATATCCCGTGCAAGCTGGCGCCGTCTGTGGGAAATTTCATTTTGTACGAACTTTTCCCTGTGTGGTGGTTACGTCATGGTAAACACGCGATCGCAAGGCGATGGGGGAGGGAGTTTGCGCTTGATAAATGCGAATGCTACCCGTCTCCCAACGGTCACGGAATCAGGTCCATTGAACCAGTCGGAAGAGAGTGGGCGTCCTTCCCAGCAGACATTCCCCGGGGACCAGGACCTTGGGGGGCAAGGACTTTCGGCCCGAGATATTGTGGAAATAGTGGAGAGACGAATGAAAAAGCGCATCAAGCGATTGGAAAGAGATAATGTGAAAGTCCGACGGTGGCTTGACGGGTTCGAGCGGTCTTCCGGTCCCAATCGGCGAGGTAGTGGAGAAACTGGGGATCGGAGTGATAGTCGGGGCACCCCCAAGGGGGCAAGACAAGGGACCCCCGGGAGAAAGACGTATGGGCGCACTACGGAGAGGCGCGATCCCCGAAGCCGGGGGAAACCAGCCCCCGAGGAGCGGTCGGTGCGCAGGTACCATGAGTCTGACCTGTCCCGGTGGGACCTCCGGAGGGGGATTCCGGCAGATGCGTTGGAGTCCCAGGGGGAGTCCACGGCGCGGGGACCGAGGAAGTGGCAACCCCAAGGGGATGTCCGCGGACGTCTTGACAACATACGCCGTGCTCAGGAACCAGACGAGGACGAGGAGATCAGCTCTCCGTTTGTGCGAGCAATCCGCGACGCGGAGATGCCGAAAAAGTTTACCGTTCCTCGATTCAAAGTGTATGATGGGAGGACAGATCCTGAAGGTCATTTGAGACAATATAAGCAGTTGATGTCCATTTACGACACGAATCCGAAGGTGCTATGCCGAGTCTTCCCGATGAGTCTCGGCGATACGGCCATGAAGTGGTATGAAAACCTCCTCCCCGAGAGCATCAGCTCCTGGAGACAATTGTCAGGGCTCTTCATGGCTCGGTTCATCACAAGCAGTAAGAAACCAAAAGACATCGGGGCATTGCTTATCCTTAAGAGGAATGGTGGAGAGTCCCTCCGACCGTATGCAATCCGGTACTGGGAGGAGGTGAACGAGGTGGAATCATGCTCGGAAAAGATGGCCGCAGCATCATTCCGGTTGGGGCTGTCCCGAGACACCGATCTCTATCGATCGTTGACAAAGAAGGCCCCGGGAGATATGAGGGATTTGATGGCTCGGATAAACAAATACGCCAGGCTGGATGAGGAAATCACGGGTGCCGAGCCAAGGGCTTCAACCCCGAGGAGAAGGGACAGGGAGCCACCCACTCGAAGGGTGGCGCCTGTGCCGCCGAACCATCCGTCCTTTCAGGGAGTGAATACGACCTTCAGGGAGCCTATCTACAGGATGCTGAACAAGATAAAAGATGAGCCATTCTTCAGGTGGCCGCCCAGGATGATAGGGGACCCATCCACGAGGAACCCGGTGGCCCGTTGTTCCTATCATAAAGACGTAGGGCATCGCACCGAAGATTGCAGAAGCTATAAGTCCTTCCTCGAACAGCTGGTGCGCGAAGGGCACCTGGGAGAGTTCATAGATAGACGACCCTCGGGAGTCCCGGCGGTGAGGGATGCCGAGGTCCAGGAAGAGCAGGTGCCCGTGATCGACGTCATACACGCTTGTACGGTGGAAAGACCGACCTATAATGTACTGAGGGCCGAGCTGAGGAAGGTGTCCCAGGCCATGAAGGTGGAGGAAAGCAGACGGGGAGAGAAGGCGCCTAAGAGACCCCGATGTGATGCCGAGGGTATCCAATTCTCTGATGCCGACCTTGACGGATTAGTGCTCCCCCATGAAGACGCGCTGGTGATCACTTTGCGGGTGCACAAGTATGACGTCAAACGAATCTTGGTGGACTCAGGCAGCTCATCCGAGGTTCTTTACGATGACCTCTTCCGCAAGATGGGTTTCACCCAGAAAGATCTAAAACCGGTGAGAACTCCCTTGATAGGGTTCAACGGTTCTAGTGCCCTCCCCCTCGGTAAAATCACCCTCACAGTTCGGGCCGGGATCGTTGCTATCCCAGTGGAATTCGTGGTGATAGACTCGGATTCGCCATACAATGCCATCATGGGCATGACATGGTTGCACGCCTTGAAAGCCGTACACTCCTCATATCATCAGAAAATCAAGTTCCCTACCCCGGAAGGAATCATGGAGATTAGGGGGGACCAGGCCTCGTCAAAACACTGTTTCTATGCGGCGATGAAGACCGGGGTCAGTAGTAGGTCCCGGGAACGTGACCCGGAGGCGGTGTTGGCTAAATAGCAATTACAGTCCGGTCGGCTAGGGGTGGACGAACCCTTCACAGAGCCGGCCGACCGTTCCACGGAGGCATTGGTCAAAACCTTCCTAGATCCTGACAACGAGGAAAGGTATTTCCTTATAGGGGCGTCGCTGAATGATGCCGAGAAATCTGAGATGATCTCATTCCTGCAAAGCAATTCCGACGTCTTCGCCTGGACACAAGCCGAAATGACAGGGATAAGTCCGGAGGTGATCACTCATCGACTCCATGTGGACCCTTCCTATAAACCCGTAAGGCAGAAGGCCCGTAGAACGGCTCCCCACCATACGAAGGCCGTGGATGAGGAGGTGAACAGGCTGTTGGAAGTAGGTTCCATCCGGGAGGTGCAGTTCCCGGAGTGGCTGTCTAACACTGTGTGCGCCAAGAAGAAGGAAGGAAAATGGCGTGTGTGCGTGGACTTCACGGATTTGAACAAGGCATGCCCCAAAGATGAGTATCCATTGCCAAAAGTGGATCAGCTGGTGGATGCTACCGCAGGCCACCAGCGGATCGCCTTTTTAGACGCTCGGGCGGGCTACCATCAGATCCCCCTACATGAGGCAGACCAGGAAAAAACGGCATTCATCACACCCCGAGGGATCTACTGTTAGACGGTGATGCCGTTTGGGCTAAAGAACGCTGGCGCCACTTACTAGCGGTTGATGAACAGGATGTTCAAACATTTACTCGGCGTCACTATGGAGGTCTATATCGATGATATGTTAGTCAAAACCAAGGAGAGTTCCGACCACCTCAGGGATCTCGGGAACACGTTTTCCGTACTCCGCAGTTACGGCCTTAAGCTCAATGCGTCGAAGTGTGCCTTCGGAGTAAGCTCCGGAAAATTCTTGGGATATCTGGTCACTCATAGAGGCATCGAAGCCAATCCTCAACAAGTACAGGCGGTGCAGAATATACAAGCGCCGAAGACCACCAAGGAAGTCCAGAAACTGACCGGCATGTTGGCCGCTCTGAACCGTTTCATCTCTAAATCTTCCGATAGGTGCAAACCGTTCTTCACTATACTGAAAGGAGCTGCAAAGGGCTCTTGGAACGAGGAATGTGGCCGAGCGTTAGAAGGAATCAAAGAGTACTTGAAATGCCCTCCGACGTTGTTCGTGCCGACCACTAGGGAGGTACTTGAGCTCTATTTATCAGTTTCAGAAGGAGCTGTGAGTGGGGCGCTTGTCAGAGAAAGTGAAGGGGCCCAGAAGCCGGTGTATTTCGTAAGCAAAACCCTACTTGATGCCGAGACAAGGTACTTACCAATGGAAAAGCTGGTTCTAGCGTTGATAGTTTCGGCAAGGAAACTTCGGCACTATTTCCAGGCCCACGCCATAGAAGTTCTTGCGGATCGGCCGCTCAAGCCTATCCTTCACAAAGGCGACCTTACGGGGAGAATCGCCAAGTGGGCTGTGGAGCTTGGCGAGTTCGACATAAAGTATAAACCCCGTACTTCGGTCAAAGGGCAGATCCTCGCCGACTTCATTGCCGAGTTTTCTGCGTCCGAGCCCCCACCCGAGGCGCGGGTGTTCGAAGAGGACATCTGGAGCCTTCATGTGGATGGATCCTCGAACGCAAGGGGGGCAGGGGTAGGCGTGGTGCTATCCAGCTCAGGAGGTTTCCTAATAGAGCGAGCTATCAGATTGATGTTCAAGGCATCTAATAATGAGGCCGAGTACGAGGCCTTATTGGCAGGACTCGACATAGCACATTCTGTCGGGATTCGGCACCTCCACGTCTTCTGCGATTCGCAACTGGTGGTCAATCAGATCAATGGTGATTTCGAGGTCCGGGACAGTAGGATGAAGGCATATCACAAAAAGGCGAAAGCAAGGATGGGAAAGTTGGAAAAAGTGGAAGTCTCCCAGGTCCCTAGGGATCGTAATACTCATGCCGATGCTTTAGCCTGTTTAGCATCGGCATTGGCCACGAAAATAACTCGGCGCATCATAGTCGAAAATCGGGAGTCGCCGAGCGTAGAGGAAACGGATGCCGAGAACGTGTTGCCAATCCAGCCACAAATGTCTTCGGGTTGGAAGGAACCCATAGCCAATTACCTGGCGGAAGGAATTCTCCCCGAGGACGTGAAAGAAGCCAGAAAGGTCAAACTCAAAGCTCCTAGGTACTGGATATCTGCCGACCATCAGCTGTACAGGAGATCCTTCTCCGGGCCAAACCTGTTTTGCGTCCCCGAGGATAAGGTTGAGCCCCTGCTTTATGAAATCCATGAAGGGGTGTGCGGGAGCCACACGGGGGGGAGATCCCTAGCGCACCGGACAATGACTCAAGGATACTGGTGGCCATACATGCAGAAAGACGCCAAGAGCTACGTTCGGAAGTGCGATAAATGTCAGAAATTTGCCCTTATCATCAGGCAACCGGCGGGGGACTTGAACTTGTTAACGAGTCCTTGGCCGTTCTCCCAATGGGGGATCGACATTGTGGGACCACTCCCGAAAACCCCTTTAGGAAAGAAATTCCTGCTGGTAGCTACCGATTACTTCACCAAGTGGATCGAGGCTGAACCCTTAAGCCGTATTCGGGACACAGAAACAAAGAAGTTCGTTTGGCAGAATATAATCACTCGGTTCGGCATCCCCCGAGCAATTATCTCAGATAACGGAACTCAGTTCAACAGCGGCCCCTTCAAAGAATTCTGTTCGGGATTTGGGATATGTAATTTCTATTCCACGCCGGCCTATCCCCAAAGCAATGGGCAAGCGGAGGTTTCCAACAAAACGGTGCTAGCTGGGATAAAGAAGAGACTCGAGAAGGCAAAAGGTAGATGGACCGAGGAACTTCTCAATGTCCTATGGGCCTACAGGACCACACCGAGAACATCAACAGGAGAAATGCCCTATGCCATGACATATGGCGTTGAAGCTGTTATACCATTGGAAGTAGGGCTCCCGACAATACGAAGCCAGGCGTTCGAGTTGGGAAACAACGATCAAATGCTCGCCAAAGACCTTGACCTTGCCGAAGAGAGGAGGGAGCTAGCATCCATCAGGATGGCAAAGTACCAATCTGAACTTTCAAGACAACACCGAAGGAAGGTCCGCACAAGGACCTACCAGGTGGGGGACCTAGTCTTACGAAAGGCAATGGGTGCATCTCGGAACCCCGCGGATGGAAAGCTCGGCCCTAACTGGGAAGGCCCTTATAAAGTGATTACTGTGGGGGGCACAGGGGCATACAGGTTGCAGGATTTGGATGGAAACGATGTAATCCGACCTTGGAATGTATCAAATCTGAAAAAATATTACAATTAAAGGTTGCAGCTCTTGTTTGTCGAATACACACGGGCCAAGCGCTCGGTCGTTTGGGGTACGGCCCCGAGAGGTGTCAGACTCCAGCCTTGGAGCAACGCTCTCGAAATAAACACGAGCCAAGCGCTCGGTCGTTTGGGGTACGGCCCCGAGAGGTGTCAGACTCCAGCCTTGGAGCAACGCTCTCGAAATAAACACGAGCCAAGCGCTCGGTCGTTTGGGGTACGGCCCCGAGAGGTGTCAGACTCCAGCCTTGGAGCAACGCTCTCGAAATAAACACGAGTCAAGCGCTCGGTCGTTTGGGGTACGGCCCCGAGAGGTGTCAGACTCCAGCCCTGGAGCAACGCTCTCGAAATAAACACGAGTCAAGCGCTCGGTCGTTTGGGATACGGCCCCGAGAGGTGTCAGACTCCAGCCTTGGAGCAAAGCTCTCGAAACAAACGAGCCAAGCGCTCGGTCGTTTGGGATACGGCCCCGAGATGTGTTACTTTGAATTAAAAGAGCATGAAAACAAACAACTTGCATTACATAGCAAAAAGGTCAAAACAGGGGCTTTGCGTCCCCTAGAGCATACAGAAAAAAAAAAAAAAAAAAGACATGAGAACAAGGTACCAACAGAAGGAAACTCCCGGGTCCCTAAGGGGTTGAGGGATCTTCACCAAATCCGGCATCTCCCCTCGGCGGATTTCCGACCCCCAAGATTTCGTCAAGTTCAGTATCAGGCATCCCCGTAAGGATGGGGTTCGGAGGGGGAGGAAGATCGAGAGGCGAGGGCTGGTCAGAACCATCACTAAGTGTGATGGGTTCGCTTCGGCATTCAGTACCAGCCATCCCTTCGCCTACACCACCTTGACCATGCTCGGGCTGCTCATTCTCCTCGGGAAGCGTGCTCTCGGAGGGCCCGGCGACAGTAATGTGCATCTGGAACAGAGCCGAGCCAGCATCCACTTGAGCGGCGTGTAAAGCACCATCCCAACCTTCCTTAAAAGCTTTCTGTTTGGCTTCCTGGAAGGCGGGTACCATCTGATCTTGGGCCATCAGCCATACCCTTTGGCATTCCTCCAGCAACCTATCTGCCTCCCCGGCCTTCTCGGTAGTCAATAAGTCAACCTTGGCTGTCAGCTCATTGATGATAGCCTCGGAGTCTTGCAGCTTTACCTCATTGGCCGAGACCCGGAGTTCATACTCTTCTGCCTTCTTGATGGCTGCGGCCTCGCCCGCCCGGACCTTCTCCAAATCAGCAGAAAGGGCATCTCGCTGGCGGATCAGCTCGGCGATGTGTTTTGCTTGGTCGGCCAGGGTCTTCTCCACTGCTCGGATATGTTCATCCTTTGCAGATATAACCCTGTCGGCTTCCTTGGCAGCCTCTTTATATTCGCAGAAACGGTCAATAATGACCCCCATCTGTTGGCAGGCCTGCGGGGGAAGAAAAGATAAGATTAGATATTGCCGAGCGTAAAAGAAAGGCAGCATGTACATTACTTACCACCATGTTGCTCTGCATGGCGCTCAGAAGAAGCCGATTGTCTCCATAAGAATGGTAGACAGACATGTCGGCCGCAAACTGAAACGTTCCAGCAACGGCGAAGGCGACGTCGGCGGATCGGAGGATGGAGTCTGCCTCCATGACGGGGCGTCCGCTTCTGGTATCCGCCCGGGCGACCCACTCGGCGGAAGTGGATGCACCCGAGGTGTCATGACGACACTTCTGGCGGCGCTCTTCCGAAGGCTCGGGGTCTCGAACCCTACTCTCCTTCTGCCGGTCACCCGAAGGAGGGACTTGGCGGTTGGGAGGTTGTTCCCTCGGTATAATGATAGGATCCCCCGAGGGATGAGGACGTGTATGCGGGGGCGGTTCTCGGCGGGGCGATGCCGACGGATGAATGGTGGGAACGGCTGCCGCCGATGACCCGGTGTCCCCCGAGAGCCTGGCTCTCCTGGCTGCGGCCGCTTCCATCGACGCGGCGGTGATTGATGGTGGGTTAAACATGTCGTCAGGGATGATCTGTGCAGAAGGAGTCCCTTCGGAGTCTCGGTCGGGATCCGCCTCGAGGTTTTCCTCTTCCTCCGATGAAAGGTCTTGCCAAAGTCGGGGATCGAAAGGCGGAGGGACCTGAGAAAACCGGCTGTAGGTCGGGTGATAGCCGAGGAGTGTGTGCGCTGCTCGGGAGTACTCGTTGTTGGGTTCGGAAGACCAGACCTTCAACAAATCATCAAACTGGACTTGGGATCTCAGAGGCTGAGCGGCGTCAAGTCGGTACCCCTCTGCAAGATAAAGAATAATGGTAAAGCTAAAGACAATTGGGTGAACTAAACAAAAGAGGGTGGGCAAAAACACACCTTCATCTCTCGGCGCTTTGGGACAGTACAACCCGTCATACTCGGGCCCTTCTCCTTTCTCCCAACTCCCGCCGAGCATGACCAGGTCGTCCAGATACCCCTTGTCCGAGTTGGGCATGTGAGTGACCAAATACATGGAGGTGTCCCGGGCCTGGAGGTAATACCTGCCCCCGGCTACCAACCTAAGGTCGTAGCAAAACAATATTTCATCTACTCCTAAGTTTACTTCCAGCCGAGCGTTCAAGGCGACTACGCCCATCACTATCCTAAAAAAATTTACCCCACACTGGAGGGGGAACAGCCTAAGTTGCATCATCATTCTCAGCAGAAGGGGGTGGAGAGGAAAAGTCACTCCCCCTTCCATGATGGCCTTGGTCCAGAAAGGCATCATCTCTACACTACCCATGTCCCGTCTGTGGTGTTGGGGGTCAAAAGGGAACGTGAAAACGCGCTCGGGGATTCGGTATTTAACTCTAAAGGCGTCGATGTTGTCCTTGTTTACTTCGGTTCTCCTCGGCCTACGGTTGTCCCTAGTGGGCGCTCGCACTACTCTCCTACGACTACGACTGGTGGATGTTTCCTCACCTCTCCTACGGTTACGCCTAGCAGGTGTCCCTTCTATTCCTCTAGGGGGTCTGGCCATCGAGGGGATCTTAAGAGATAAAACAGAAGAAATGTAGAAGGAGAGAAAAATATTCAGCAAGAGGAATTACTTACAGTTTCTTCAAAAGGAGGTCTCGGGAGATGAGGAATACGCTCGGGGCTTGATTGATGAAGGAAGATGCAGGATTTGCGAAAAGTCCTGACTCAGGCGAGGCCTCTCCTATTTATAGTCCACTGGGAGCGGGAATCAAAGAGGCAAGATCATCATTAGTGGATTTGAAAAAGGCGGCGTGAGACGTGCAAGTAACCGCCATAAACCGAAAGACGCGTTTGACAAAGCCTCCAACCTCCTTGCGACAGCTGTCCCACGCGACAAGCAGAATGGAGGCTGGGGGGCAGTTGGAGGGACTCTAGGCGACTCCACTATCCCCGTGGCGACACGTGGAAGGGTTAGCCGTTGCAAAGGTTAAAGAGCCGCCGAGGGGTACGCCGAGAGGAAGTGGCTCGGGAAGCCGGGTATGCTACCTGATCCCCTGCATTTATGGAGGTACGACAGCGTATTTATGACGACAAGACAGCATATTTATGGCGACGTGAGTGACCCGGACAGCCATTAATGCAATCGCCTGCATCCTCGAGACGCGAAGTCTGCAGGTCGTTGTCAGCCAGCATTTATGATTAGGATGCCGAGTACATGGGCTCGGCATCTACCGAGGTTTCGTTCCGCCGAGCATTGAATGTCCAAGACGTGGTTCTGGGATCTCGGAGTTGGCCACAAATGATCGGCTCATTGCCGAATGCTCATCGTAAACTCTCGGCATGGAGCCGAACACTCATCCTATCGCCCGGGCATTAAAAGCGTGGTGGCTGGAGCTAAAAAACACTCATTACGCCTGGATAAAAGGGTCGAGTATTGAACGTCGTGATGGGACTTAAAGTCATAGCACTCATTGCCTTTTCAGGTATAAATACCCCGAAAAATGGATAGCAAAGGTACGCAAGATGAAAAAAACACTGATTTTATAAAGCTTATGCCTTGACCCTCTGACTGATTTAATCTTCGGAGGGGATAAGTCGGGTTCACACCTGGCCCCCTTTTTCTGATTCTGTGGATTGTTGCAGGTTCATCAGACGGATAACCGCTACCTCACATTGTTGCAGGAAATATCCCGTGCAAAAGGTAACACAACACCCACCCAAATTAAGATATAAGTAGCCAAAATTGAAGCTTCCATGACAAAAAGACAAGAAAATGTTCAGGAGAGAGAGCAAGATTGATGGAAAATTACTCCTTTAAAGCGTGCTAAGAGTACATGGCCAATCTTTTGAAGTAATGAAGCTGTATCCATAGCGAAAACATGTGTGACCTTCTTGGACATTTTGTCCTCTATAGTCGCCCCCATTTGCACCAATTTCTGCTTCCAAATCTAAAGATCACCAAAAAGATCAATCAGCTCCACTATATATACATATAAGTGCATCTAATCCAAGAGCAGCAAAAAGGATCACTCGGCTACATTACATAAATATCTATAGTTCACCTACACGAGAAAAGGAAATTAAAAAAAAAAAAAAGAGTTCCAAAATTGACGGAAACCTGTAATCGACGAGTCTGGACTCCATGTTCGACCAAGAAGACAACCATTCCGGCGAAAATTCCCTGAGGATCAGACGGCGGATATTCATTCCTTTTTGTTGCTCTCTTTGGCGCCATTCTCTCGGGCTGGGTTGCTCTCTCTCTCACTCTTTCTATTGTTCAGTACTCCACTTCTACAACAAGCCGGAAGTGTCTGACCCCACTATAAACCGAAATGGCAATTGTAATTTCATACACTCGAGTCTATCTCAACTGCTGTGTGCCCACCACACACTATCGTCCATCAAGCAATACATATATTGACTAGCTATGTTGAAAGCCAATCATTAATTTTGTATTAAATCAAGTTTTTTATCTGTATTTTTACTTAAATTTGGATAAGGATTTAGATATTCCAATGGGAGCGAAGGCGGTTGCAGTGGCTTTATTGTGAAGCTGAGAACAGGGAAACAATTCTCCTCCCGTAAAATCACGTCCGTTCAAAATGCTAGCTAGAGAGGGAAGAGGGTTTATGGTTAAACCCAGCAATCAAAAAAACCCAAAACAGAACTCTCTCTCTCCCGCTCTCTCTCTCTCTGCGAAGAACAATTTCATTCCGAATCATCCTCGAAATTCATATCCATAATCTTTTAAGTATATTTCTGAAATTAAATTCTGAGAACAGAGGTGATGATTTTGCTCCGTTCAATTTCAGTGCTGAATGCCAGCAGATTATCATCTGCTGCGCCTAAACTCGTCTTACCATTGAAGCATTCATCATCATCTTCTTCTTCTTCAGCTGTGTTCATAAGATTGTCTTGCCATAACCAGCCACCTCGCAGTCGAATTAGGGCTTTCGGAACCGCCGTAGCCGCCACCACCTCCGTCGCTGATAATAAGGGGTGTGACACATTCTTTGCGGAAGAAAGCGTGTCATGGACCTCACTGGGTGTATCAGATGAGCTTTCTCGAGCTCTCTCTAATATTGGCCTCCACAGACCCTCTCTTGTTCAGGTGTCCCCTACGCCCATTTTATCCCGTTCCTATTATGGTTCGTAGTAAATCTAAGAGGTAGTAAATTTGGGAGTGATTGTTCTTTTTATGTCTATAATATTATTAGCTCCCCCAAATTTGGTGATGGACATGTAGTTGCAAATTTCATGTAGAACACAATGAGGGCTTGGAGGCCTTGATTTTTGCTTATCATACTCACCGTTGGGATTTTATGTGCTAGTGAGCACGAGTTCATGTGAATTTATAATGTTCTCAAGTTATTGATGAAGGTATTGGTAAAGCATGAATAGGGCACAATGGCGAAAGAGGATTCATGTAGTCGACTTAAAAAATGTCCCAAAAAATGTTAGGACAAGGCTTTGCTAAGTTGAATTGAATTGCATGATTACTTCATTTCAAGGATTCTCCATTTTTTTGGTGCAATCTTTCAACTTCTCACCGTATTCCCCACTGTCTCCAAGACTAAAGATAATGATTATGTGATACTTATTGACATACTTTCTTTCTTTTTTTGTTTTGATTCAGGCTGCTTGTATACACAGTATACTTTCTGGGAATGATGTGGTGATTGCTGCAGAGACCGGGAGTGGCAAAACCCACGGGTATCTAGTTCCACTGTTTGACAAGCTATGCAGGACACCTGATACTTCTGTGGGTATTTCAGCTGATCAGACATCGCATCAGCCCCATCAGCTTTCTCTTGTTCTTTGCCCTAATGTTATGTTATGTGAGCAAGTTTCACGAATGGCTAACTGTCTTTATGGTGATAATGGTGAACCGCTTCTTAGGATTGCTGCTGTTTGTGGCCGGCAGGTACTAGGATTCTAATTATCCTTGTTCTGAATACATCAATTTGTCATTTGTACATTGCTGGTAGGATGTGTGGTTTTGGTGCTGACAAATCTTGTGGTGCACTTTTTTATAGGTGTATGTTTATCAACCCTTTTAAATCTCATTATGTTACCATTTGACTCTCACAAATCAGAATTTTTGGCTGCAGGGCTGGCCTGTTAATGAACCGGACATACTTGTTTCAACACCAGCTGCTCTTCTGAATTACCTTTATGGAATTGACCCTGAAAAACGTCGCCGTGCTGATTTCATACGTGGTGTGAAATATGTGGTAATTTTCTTCCACTTGTAATATACATGTATTTGTGATTTCTTTATTTGATTCATTTACTTTCATCAATAGGTTTTTGATGAAGCAGACATGCTGCTTTGTGGGAGTTTTCAGAACCAAGTTATCCGTCTTATAAACATGCTTCGTTTTGATGAAAAGCTGTTGTCCCGGGCACAAAATTCTGTATTTGAGAAACCAGTTGACTCAACTTCTGATACCCTGATGCATTGCGAACCAGAAGATGATCAAGATCCGCAAATGGATACTATTCTAGAAGAAGATGAAGATGCTGAGGATGGTGCTGATGCTGAAAGTTTGGGTGAAGAAGCTGAAGCTGAGGTCATAAAGAGAAAAGACTGGAGGAGGGTTAGAAAAACATATGAGCGCAGTAAGCAGTACATTTTTATTGCAGCCACCCTTCCTGTGAATGGAAAGAAAACTGCTGGAGGAGTGTTGAAACGGATGTTCCCAGATGCCAGTTGGGTTAGTGGAAATTATCTGCATCGTCACAACCCAAGGTGTTGCCTTGTTCTCTTGTTAATGTCCGAGTAGTTATTCCATTATTCTAGGTTACTTGGCTAGCCAAGTGTTGTTTTGTTCTATTTCATTACTGATTTACTTGATCACCTAAAGATCCCTTTTTGTAAGTTGTATATCGGAGACGTTTAGTACATTAATTCTAGTCACAGGTTGAGGATGTTTTCAATCACTTGCACTTTGCAGTAGAATTCACAAAATAGCCTATAGACTCCTATTGTATTGGAATTAGGCGCCCATCTTTTGAATGTAGTATGACTTTCATTGATTGCTTCAGTTAAAATTTTCATTGTTAATCACAATTACCCAACTTACAGTGTGTGATGTGCAAGTATCAGTTTTTTACTACATCCAATTTTGTAGTAATATGATTCTCATTAGCGATACTTAGGTCCAGTGACATGAAGATAGAGCTTTTTATAGTTGTTTTCCATTCTCCAACTTGGTAATGGTTTTTTTTTAGCAGTTGAAGTGGAACTTGTGTTGGAGAGGACACATATAAAGGAGCACAAGCATATGAGTCTGTCTCATCCACTTAATAGTGAAAAAACGAATTTGCCTACTCTAGTATGAATAGCTGGAATTCCCTTGGTTTCACTGAATTTGATGGTTAAAATTTCCATATTTTCCAATTTTTGTGGCCACAAGGCTAATCTCATTGATCTGAGTGTATTGTGACATTATCCAAGTTGTTACATTCTTCTGCGTCCAAAGTTGCATCTTGCTTAGTTAATTAGTATGTCAGTTATCAGATCCTCCTTTTTGGCTTCAGATTGGAGCAGAAGTGGGTTCAAGTTACGGTTGACACACAAGTGGATGCTCTCATAGATGCTTTGAACCAAGGATTTAACTCTGAAATGTTGAATTCTGGTACTCAAGTAAGTCGAACCATGGTGTTTGCTAACACCGTTGAGGCAGTTGAAGCTGTTGCCAAGATCTTGGTAGGAGCTGGTATGGAATGTTTCCGTTACCATAGGGATAGCTCTCTGGAAGAGCGTACAAAGAACTTAGTAGATTTCCAGCAGAAAGGTGGTGTTTTTGTGTGCACTGATGCTGCTGCACGTGGTCTTGACATTCCAAATGTTTCACATGTGATTCAGGTACTTATCTTCTTCTGAAATCAATTGCATTCTCGCTGCATGTGTTGAATATCTAGGAGCCATTACGGGTGCAATAGTAAATGCTCTGGCTGTCATGCATGAGAATGTGCATTTGAGTTTGATGGGAACCTTTACATATAACAATTTCACAGGTTGAGTCTTAACTCACCTTCCCTCCTTGCACTGTGCATTAGGAGGACCACCCTGGTTAACAGCCACATGTCAGTGGTATTTGTGTCTGAATGCCCTATGTACATGGGACTATAGGTAGATGTTCGTGCATGGTTTGGTTCCTTGAATACGTGGAGATTACATTAAAGAGAAGAGAAGAAAATGAGAAAAAAGCTTGCAATTTTTCATCCATCCATTTGGTTATAGAAAAGAGTGGTGAGGAAGAAGGAATTTTTTTTTTTTGTCTTAGAACGAGTTTAAATCTATTCAGTTTTGAAGAAATAGTTTTTCTGGATGCAGCAGAATTGTTTTCTTTCGTAATCCGTCTATTTCTTTGTTTTTTTTTTTTTTTGGTGGTTAAGTTATAAATCTTTCTCTTCTGCTCTCTACTGAGCATGTTTTCGGGTTCAAAATAGATATTAACTGAGCAAGTAGGTGTGCTCCAGGTTTTCTAAGCATCTGCCTGTTCTCGTATGTTTCTCTATAGATATCTTGATTACACTTTTCATTTTTCTCTTCTAATTGGCTGCATGAGTTGTCTTTGCAAAACTAACATGTTTCGTGAAAGTCTTCATTCTTTTTTGTGGTTTAGTTATTGGCCTTCGGTTATCACATGATTTATATGCTGAGGGGACGCTGACGCTGGCAGTTTTGTGTTTCTATAGGCAGAATTTGCTTCATCTGCTGTAGATTTCTTGCATAGGGTTGGTCGGACAGCAAGAGCAGGACAACCTGGTCTTGTTACAAGCCTGTACACTGAGTCGAACAGGGATCTTGTTGCTGCAGTTCGTCAAGCTGGGAAACTGGATCAGCCCGTGGTAATTATTGAATCTTGTAAATTTTTACACCATAAGAAGCATTCTGATGCTGCTGCTTTGTTTCAATGGACAAACTTGCACATACTTTCTTGGGCAATAACTGAAATCGATTTCTATGGCTACAGGAGAAGGCATTTAGCAGGAAGAGGAGCTTCCGAAATAAGCTTAAGAAGAGAGGTCGATTTCTATGGCTACAGGACTCGGTCAATTAGTAAAAACAACACCCAGTTTAGCAATGATACTAAATCCATGTTGGTTACACTTTTTTTGCAGCTTCCAGCAAAGTCGGTGACGAATCATCTATGGGAGATAGAGTTCTAGCATAATAGAAAGGAGAATTGAAGAATTTGATAGCCAACTTGGCATACAGAGACATTATATAATGGTTAACCCTCTCCCTCAACATTGTATATGTCATTGTACTAATTTTGATGAATAATGTTTGGATAATTTGGGATGACAGGGAATCCCCAACCCCTCTGTTTCTCCGCACCCACACGCTGTCGCACCTACACAATGACTGCCAACGTTACAACATATGATGCTCAAACTAAGGGAGTTAATTGAATTGAGTTTTGCGAATTTGAGTTAGACGAGTTTATTTTTCTAAACAAGGCTAAAAAATTGTTTAAACTCGGCTCATTTAAAATTCTACCCGAGTTCGAGCCAAACTCGAGTAATTCGACTATCTTACATATAAACAAATTAAGTTTGCAAGTTGAAACCGAGCTTTTTAGACTCAATTTTTTAAACGAGTTAAAAAAATTATTCACGTTCAACTTGTTTAGAACACGAGTCTAAGTTCAAGTTGAAAAATGGGATATGAGACCCTATCCTGGCCAACCCGTCATGGTTGTGGTCTCTAATAGTGAAGATAAACAAATTTGGACTACCCAAAGATAGTGTGACTTGTGTACTCTAAGATGTCTTAGCGTGAGCACAAGCAGATGTTTCATATGGGCCGACCCTATTAATGAACATGGGTATCTAGATGACAAAGTGACCAATTATCACTATATCTTCGGATTAATTTTAGTTTTTCTATATATAGAAAATTCTTAAAGTTTCGCAGGTGCTTCTCAAGAAAATTTCAGCCATGACTAGATCTCAGTCCCACCAATTAGGCAAAAACAAGTTAATCGAACAGGAGATATAACCTTTGCAGCAGGCCTCAAATAAGACCCTTTACAAGACGCGACCCTTAACAAAACGCTATCACGCTACGAGGCTGCAAGTTGCAAGAAGCAACAATGGCACATGCGCTCCCAAGGGTAACAGGCATTTTCAAACTCTTGGCAGAACCAGAACCTGTTAGTGATCTACTATGGTTTGTCTTCAATCATTCAATCGGGTGTATGGAAGCCGTCCCAGGAAGCAGGGGGTTTTCTCTTTCCTTTTCTTCTTTTGTTCTTAAATACAACAAGAACACCCCAAGAAAAGAGTTGATTGAAAGAAACATCATCAATTAATCATGCAATTTACAGGGCAAAGGGAATGATGACAAACACAATGAAAGAAGATGGAAGAATTTTACAATATAATGAGTAGCAAGGCTTTACACATCATGCCATTCCACCAGGTCCAGCATTCAACATCATCGCTGATAAACAGTCTGCTGCAGGACAAGCTCCATCAGGAAATTTGCTTGTTCAATCTTACAAGCTGCAACAATTTGAGTCCAAACATGGTAAGTACACCGCCCAAAAGTAGCTGATTATTTCTCTGCTTCTCATCAGGATTGAAATCGAGAAGTGCAAATTAACACAACTATAATCAAATGGGAAAAGGCCAATGTTGACGTAACAAGGTGATGCCTCAATTCTCACCATATTAGCAAGGTTTCCTCTTGTCCACCTTTAAGTGAATGTTGTACCATTTCTTCTTCTTTGGCCGGTCTCTCGTTGTGGACTTCTTGTCTCTTACTTGGCCATCCTCTTTGGCCTCCTTGGACACACCCTTGCTCTTGCTTCTACTACTACTGCGCTTCATTAGTGGAGCAGTTGTATAAGATGCATGTATTTCATTTCTTTGCTTAAGAAGTTCATCAATCTGCAAAATTAAAAGTGACGAAGAGTGAAGCTAGAATGTCAATTTGTTTCAGAACCCACTAATCCGCTCCATATTATCACCAAAAATGAAGTTAGAAATTTCCAACCATTTAACTCACCGCTTGCATCTCTTGCGCGTATCTACTAGTCATCTCTGTAAATTGCGCTAGAACCTGTCAACACACCACACAGAAAATAATCAAAAAAAAAAAAGCAGTTCATACAGGTGATGTGGACAGCTTCTGTTAAAAGTTTAGAATCCAGACCTCTCTGTATTCGGATTCAAACTTAGAGAGTTCCACCCTTTTCGACAAAATATGACCTTCCACAGCTCTAAGATTCTCCTTTTCCTCTGTAAAAGGCGCAGCACAAAGAACCTCAATGGTGTAGCTTACACTTCTGAAAAAATTGTCACCTGGAAAATTGTGGCAGAATATCAACAAAATGCAGCAGTTAGATCCATTCTTGAGAGTAAGAAAAATATGTTAGGACCCTAACTGGACTGGAGATAAATCAGAGAACCAACCATAAACAGCAAATACATGGGTGCCAGCTTTTAGTTCAGCTATTTCACATGGCTGAAACCCATCCAACTTTTTGAAGAAAGCAGTATCTGGGTCCTTTACAGTTGCCATCTGGACCCACAGTCAACAAGAAACCAAATACAAAACAATAAACAGAAAATAAACTGATATTCAAGGGTGACAGAAAACTTCACCAAATCATTACTCACCGAGGTCAAAGTTTGATCCAAGCGATATACAGGGAAACCAAGAAAATACATCCCAGCAGATGTAACCTTTCCTGTTTTTGCACTATCCTCCTGCAATGAAAGAAGTCAGACATACGTTGAACTGCGGCAGAGTGGTATGTGATGTGAATGGCAATATTAAAATTCATTGGAAGATGTGTAATAAGGCACAAATTAAAAGGACAATTAAGTGATTTCAAGATGCAATTTGGTAAAGCACCACAAAAAATCAATAACAGCACCAACCAACTAAATTAGAAAAATATATCCATTCTGAAGATGAAAAATATATGCACACATAAAAGTAGGTTTCCTAATCCATCAGTGATCACATTAAGCAAAATTCTGGGTATCACGCTCAACAAGAGTCATCCACCGCTTTAGAATTTGTAATAAAAGCTCAGTGGTTTTTAAAATCACACTCATACTACTTCCTTCCCTTCACTTCCATTTTTTATTCCAAAAGATTTAAATAACTCAGTCATCCAAAATTCACTAAGACTATTTACATAAATATATCATGGAAAGGACAGTAATAGTTACTAATCACCGACATCTTCAAGAATTAGAGGCATCAAGAAGATGTATAATAATGAGATTCAATCTGCTAATTTGCTGTGCCCCTAAAGCTTATCCTTGCTTGGATGGAAGTAAAACAACTAGGCTTACATTGTGCCAAGGATGATCAATAACAAACATATACTAACATTGTCTCCCTAAAAATGTCAACTACGTACTCGGATAACCGATCCCAGCTAAAAAGAAGTGAAAATCAAAATGACCTTCTAGTTGGCCACTGATGTGAGATTGCAATAGAAACATCATCTCTCCTATAGATGTTTCCAAGCTATTCAAGACCCTACTCCACATGTTATGATCATGCCAATAACCAATTGATATCCCTTCCATTATTTTAAAAGGGACCAATCACAAGCTTTATTTAGTAAGCTGGTACAAACATTTCCCAAAGAGCTTGTAATGTTGGTTTTATACAACAAACCAAAAGGGTTCCGCCCTTTTCTTAAACGTGTGAATTTCAGTAGGAACAAGATAGCTGCACATGTCTTCTACAACATACAGATCACACAGTACAAAGTTTTTCCTGACAAGAATAGTCCACGTTTTATCATCTGTGATTAGATTCAAGTTGATTGTTTAAAGCTCAACTCAAGGAAAAAAAAATCAAGGCGGACTGTTCTGATTCCATCCCTGATGGCTGTACAACAGAATGAATGAAAATAGCAAGATGAAAACAATCTTACCTGCAAGGCAAGGCTTAATCCACTGTTTTCTTCCTGATCAAAGTACAATAGCTGCATAAACCCAAAGTCCAATCGTAAAATCAGTCGGAGAGTTATATAAATAAAAATCATAATTGAAAAGGTTGCACAATAATATAGTGAAAAGCTTGTAGGAAGTCTGAGCCATTAAGGAATGCCAGTTTTTCAAAAAATGTAAGCCAATTCAATTAAAAGATAATCATTTAGCATGTAAAGAGAACTACACACACACACTAAATGCAGGGACTTGAAATTTGATTGTTCCAATGAAATCAGAAAGTTAGAGCTACTGATGCCATGATGCATGGATCCAGTAACCACAATACTAGTCCGATCTAAACCGAATGCAGTCCATAAATCGACAGCAAAAAGACATATTGCTCCAAGTTGTAATGCCATGCCAAAGTTTTGAGGTGCAGGAGAGATTCTTGATGAATATTGAGTTTATTGGATGGAATTCTTATCCAACTCTTTTCATGTACTTCACAATTTTTATTAATGCAAGTGTCTTGTTTCCTAAGAAAAAAAATTATTCCATACACTCATCCTATGGATCAGATCTGTGGCTTCTCCGCCCAATAGTTTAAAGAGCAAAAGTAACTCCACCAGTACTCCACGTGCATTACATGTGAAGAAACTCTACTTTACTTTGCCAACAAATTGAATTTAACAGTCGAGAATTAAATCATAAATATTCACATAGCGAATTGATGATCAAACCTTTACATCACTAAACAAAAAGCTACAAGCAGCAAATAGCACAAAGCAAATGAGACTGTTGCAAGACATAACTGGCAGAGAATAACACAAACCTTAAATTTGCTTTTCTCCACGGATTGCACTCGGCACACAAGTCCTGCCTGTGCTTCCTTCTCTGATATTGTAACAGAATAGAAGTGAGCACATTGCTTTTCAACCTGTTAAGAAATACAAAATATCCATATGAATTGGCCAAATTCCTTTGAATAAAAGCTGAAGCATAGGAAACGATACACACCTTTCTAAACACAGGTTGCCCCAGAGGAAGTGGACGAATGAATACCATGCCATTTAGTGCCTCCTCCAAGACAGTAGCTGACACAGTCGTTTTAATTGGCACACCAAGTTTACTGTTTGTAGGATACAATGAGGACAGAACAAAACAGAACTTATTACAATCAGTCATACATAAAATGAGAATGAATCTACAAGCATAATGGAAATTTCTTATCTCAAGACATAAATGTCCTGAGAAAGAATCCTTAAGAGCAACAGAAACATGCAGAAAGAGAAGAAGACAGAGTGACTAGTTAAAACATGGTATTACCTAAAAAGTGCTGCAAACATGGTATTTACAGCTCCCAAACTTGAAAGATCCACCTCCAAATCTTGGCTTTCAGATTCAACTGCCTGAGCAAAGGGAAATGTGTCACATGTGGCATCAAAACTTCATTATATCCCAGAGAAGAAAACTTGCTAAAGCCTATGTAAAGTCAAAATCAATTTCTAACACAGGGAAGGAATGAATATAAAAGCATCCTACCTCAAAACCAGAAGTGTCATACTGACGCCGTTTATCTGGATCAGACAAAATGTTATAGGAAAATGTGACCTCCTTAAACATATCGGCTGCTTTAGGGTCATTTGCATTCTTGTCAGGATGGTATCTAACATTGTAAAAGATTGTCTCAGTTAGCAATCTAGCTCTCAAACACAAATACAACAACAACCACAACACACCCACACAGAGATGCAGCGAGCTCCACAGCACAATGTAATGACGCACAGTTTACCATCTGCTAGCTGCCAAAACTTTTTTTTTCCAGTGGAAGTAACGACCAAAACTTTAGAGACACGGGAACGGTGAGTAAGAAGAATTAACAAAGTTTACATGTATATCTCTAACATGTTATGTGTGGGTCGAAGCATGGGAAAATTGGAGGAGTTGATCAATGAGAATCAGCGCATCCTGTTGACAGTGGGGCTGGAATATTATGAGTCATTTTCCACTCAAGATGGAGATTTTTCGCTCATATCCCAATAGCAGAAAACAATCACATTTCCTCCTCAATTTCTCCTTTCCTTTCCTCTTTTGTATCTTCTCATCCCTTCCCCCATACCAAACATACTAAGAGAAACAAAGGTCTGCTGCACTCTCTGTGCCATAAATTATTTTCATAATTCTATATGCTGCCCAATTTGCACTGTAACTTCACCATGACAGCATAATTCATTAGTTGTACATTTACTCGTGGAATTGAATAAATCAGTAGCTCAACAACTAGACTGTGAAAAATTTAAAACAAAAGCCAAATACACCAGCAGAATTTTTCATAATTTCCACCAGCCGTCCCACTAAAATTGAAATAAAGAACAAAATTAGTTAATACCATGTTTCATATGATGTGAGGTTTATAAATCATTGGCGCCTAAACCAAAAGAATACCAAACAGAAGATTTAATATTTATTCCACTTTATTCACTCTTTTCAGCACCCAAACAGAGTCAAAATTCATAACAAAAATGTGGACAACATATCAAAATAAGTTTAAAATCCAAGCCATATCTCAAGAATTATCCATATACCAAATCTCAACACCGATCTATACAATATTCCAATCTCCCACAAAACCAGAGCTCAGTTTAGATACATTTAAACTGTAAAAATGATTAAGTTTAAAAAAAAAATCAAAATTAACATACTTCAAAGCCATTTTCCGATACGCGCTTTTGATTTCATGATCCGTAGAGTTCCTTGAAACCCCAAGAACGTCGTAGGGGTCTCTCCGCTGCTGCTTCGCCGCATCGCTCTTCTCTGATTTCGCCTTAGGACCCGGCATTTCCACTTATAAACTCTCTTTTAACAAAACCCTAGAAATGGCTCACAGAGCTCAAAACTCCACATGGATCCACAAAGTCTGTCTTTTTCAAATCAACTTCGTCAAAAATTTTGAACCTTCAACGGAAAATAAGTGAATTTCCCCGGAAAATAAGTGAATTTTCCGGGAAAATTCGGCTTCGGAGGAAAACTAAGAACTTCAGAAAACCCTAGCTATGGCACCTTCAAGCTGGAGCTTGGTTTTTTCAGATAGAGAAAGCTAGAGAGAGAAAATCCAGGGGAAATTAGGTGGCATTTTGAAATTTATATGTTCAAGATTCAAATCTAACTTACTTTTTGGATAACGTGCACGGGGGTGTATTGCGCCAGGCAAGTACTACTAGCTGTGTCATGTGTGACCTTGCACGTGCCCTGCAGGTGTGCTTAGACAATAAGGGGGAACAAATAAGTGGGGTGTTACAATTGCGCCTACTGGCGCATAGTAGCACGGGGGCATGCAATGGAATTTCAAAAGCTGAACTAGATCATAGCCATGATTAATGGTTAAAACTTATAAAAGGTTAAACATTGAAATCTCAATCAGTGTGGGTGGGGAAATTAGACTGATTAAGAAACTTTACTCAAAAACATTCATCACACATTTTTTCTGTAATTATGATGGTTTTAATGAAAATATTATCCTGTCTTTTTTCTTTTTTTAATTCTGATATCATGTCATTAGGAAAATTTTATGGTATTTGATGGGACATTTTGTGAGAACCTTACAATAACGACACGTGTCCTCGGAACCAGGGTACTCTCGATTGTTAGGGAGACGACACGTGGCCTCGGCATCAAGGAGCACTCCACTTACTCCACGGTGACACGTGTCCTCGGCACCAAAGGATTTCGGTGTTCCACCTGGCGACACGTGTCCTCGGCTACAAGACTTCTCAGGATGAGGGTTCTGACTACGTGTCATCGGCTCCAAGTCGCCCTCCTCCGCCTGACTCCGTGGCGCCGGTCCATCCTCGTTTCAAAAGGCTCCTTGATGGGAGGACGATATCTCGGCACCAGGGGATGCCCCGACGCCATCAACCTGTTGGAAAGGGTCAAGTCATGAATCATTAGTTCACTCTTCCCATTAAATCAGAAAGACAGAGTGAACAGGGCTGGCAACCAATAGGGTATAAACACGTGGCGTTGTGAACAAAGTTGTACACAGCTTTACAAAAGGGTCCCAGCCACTGTGCGGCTATGTAAGGGATCATTTAATGAATTCCCAGAATGATGAGACATCCATGATGACTGATGGAGCCCGGAAAAGGGGCGCATTAAATGCGTCAAAGGCCAGACATTTAATGTTTTTACATAGAAGCAAGAGCATTAAGTGCTCGGGGCGCCAGGGGAAGAGATCATTGATTGTTCGGGGTGCCGAGCATTAAAGAATCGGAAATCATCTCTGCAAAAGAAAGAAAGTGCTTCCCCATGACTGGCACAGCCTACTATTCACTAGCCTGTAATGATTACTATCAATAAAGGTATAAATAGCCCTCTAAAAAGCCAGGAAAAGGTACGCAAAACACAAGATACAAACACAAAAGGATTACACTGTGCTCTCCATATTCCCTCTCTCAAAATCGAACTGACTTAACCGTCGGAGGGGATACGCCGGAGACACTCCGGCGCCCTTCTAACCCTTCTTTTTGTTTCCAGGACACGCCGGAATATACCATTGCCTGTTGGAATCGAATCAACTACCCCGGAGAGGAGCCGCTGTTGACCACACAAGTTCTCTTTGCTTACTTCACGCCTCCCTATTTATCACGAGGACCTGACGTCAGAGGTAAATACGAGTTCACCTGTGTCCTGTTTCTACTTATACATCTATTGTGCAAAAATCGGTACGCACAGTACCCAAAAAAAAAAATATATATTGGTACCGTATTATCGATTACTATTTTTTATAAGTAAAGTTACAATTTAGAAAGAGAAAGTCATAATCGATCACAAATACCTGTAATCGATCATGAAAATCTCGATATCGATTCTAACTTTTTATGATCGATCATACTCTTTAAAGTTGTTACTTATACCTCAAAAAAATTATAATTGTCGGTTTGGTACCGCGGATAGTACCACGTCGTTTCCCATGTGATTATTACAGTCATTTGCCAGTTTACAATCTAATCTTTGTAGTTCAAATGTTATTTAGATAAAAAATATTGATAATTTTTGTTAATTTGCTCTATCATAATCATTGAATAAGTAGTAGATTTTAATAAATATTGAGATCCATAGTTAAATTAAAGACAATAATATTGGAAATCAACAAATGTTGTCAATATTTTTTGTTCAAATAGCATTTCTCTTTCTTTTATACTTCGTTCAAAAGTTTAGTTTTTTTTTGTTAGTCAAATTTAATTATGTTAATTTTAAGGGGTAGTTCAAATGATAATAGGGATGAGTTATAAAATCACGTGTCCTAAGTTCAAATCTTAGCAACTTCTTAGAGTCAAGCCATGAAAGATTTTATCATCAATGAATACCTTAGTCTCGACGTGGATAGTCTGTCTTTGACTTGACTGAAGAAGAAATTAATCAAAGTATACATAAGTTGGTCTAACCATTCCGAATTGTTGAACCAAAAAAAAATTGATTATGTTTTGTTCTCTCTATGATATTATTCAATGATAGTGTGTTTGAAGAAAAACAAAAAGAAAGAAGTTTTAAGGAAATAAAGTAAAAGAACACAAACAAAAGTCTTTGTATGAGTTTAGGAGACAAAAAATAATGTCATGGTCACTACTTGTCAAGAAGTTTAATAGCAAAATTTGAGCAATGCATACAATCTAGACCCCTCTCTTATCTTGCTTGTTACTCCCACCCAATCTATCTTCTCATTACCCCTATCAAATCTCCCCGGTCCTTCGAAAAGTGTAGAGAAAAATCAATGATCAAAAGAGGCGAAGAGTAAAATACACGGTTATCTTATTTTTAATCTCGAACAAACACCGATAAAGAAAGATAAAAGATTAAAATAAAGAAGAAAGTGAGAAGCTAAAGACAAGATTGCGAGTTTAATATATTTTACTTTGGAACCAACATTCAAAAACACGACAGGTATTTGACGAAGTGAACACAACGTGACAATAAGACCTTTTTTTTTTTAGGTGGGGGGGGGGGGGGGGGTATACCAAAATTTTTTGCTTGAAAGTGTCTATAACTGTTGCTCACAACAAACAATTATATGTTTCTCTTTTTTTTTTTTTTTTTTTTGCTATTGAAAAAAAAAGTGTGGGAACAAAGAAGAGCATCTAGAAACCACCTCGATAAACTCTCACTGGTGAGATTATGAGGCTTCTAACTCCTCTTAGGAACATATCTAACTAAGTTAGAGTAGCGATTAACCACTGAGCCCCAATATGAATTTCAAGACTCGAACCTCTAACTTTAACGTGAGAAATTCGGCCAGTACCCATTCGACCACCGAAGTCAATCGGTAGTAACAATTATATGTTTCACAACCACACATTTTCTTTAGTTTTAAGATGACCATTACCTTTCAGATTAGGCTTGGAGTTTATTCCAAGAAATGTAGTGTTTGTTCTACTTTGATATTACAGATTGATAGGTGCAAGCCACCTCATGTGAAAAGTGAACAATTCTTTTAAGGTTTTGTTCCTTCCTTTATATTTTTTCTTTCGATAAAAAAAAAAAACCATATACCATACTCCATGTTAGTTATAGAGTCGTTGGGGGGTGGTTGTTGTTGAGCATATACTTGATTTTTGCACTTATATGTGAAGGAAAAAAAATAACTGAGTTATCTTTTGGTCTGTATCATATTAAAGTGCCATGCAAAATGAGAAATTCACAGTTAAAAGGTAAACTTATAATTTAAACGTGGATGAGTAAAAAAAATTCGATACCATACCGAAATTAATGAAAAGTCGTAGGTTTTGGTTTGATTGATGAGTAATCATTGATTGTGAGTAAAAAAGAAGACATTTAACTTTGTCTTTTATCATAAGGAGAACACTACGGTACCCAAAAAAAAATCGATATTGTACCTCTAAATTTTGTAACTTTAATTGGTGTTTTTTAATTTTTATGGGTCATTTAGAACAAAATTTTTTTATAATTTTTATGTGTGTTTTTACCACTTTTGTAATACCTTGTGATCGATCCTAATATGACAAGGTAACACAAAAATGGTAAAAATACCCACAAAAATTATAAAAATACCTACAAAAGTTATACATGGTAGTACAGTATCAAATTTTTTTCTTTTACCAAAGACTACTCATTATCATAAACCTAATTTAATTGAGAAATTTGGAAGGCGGTACAAAAATTTGAACTTAATTAAGCTAAACTACATTAAGAAAACTTATTTGACAATAAATACATTTTTTTGAAAAAAAATTAAAAGACCGTTTATTACTTCATTACTCTCTCACTCTCTCTTCCCTATTTTCTCTCTATTTATCCCCCTCTCTCTCTATCTCTCTCTCACACACACATTGATAATTTTTTTTTCCGTAAAGATTTGATTTAATTTTTCATATTTCTCTCCTATTTTTTCTCTCTCTCACTCCCTCTATTTTCTCTCACCGTTACTCTTTCTCTCCTTATTCTCTCTCTTTATATTAACGTTACAACAACACAATTATACCAATTAGTTACAATCACCCTGTAATACACCAAATAATTACATTAAACAATGACACGAAATTATAACATTGACCCAATTTGTCATTCAATTGTTTACATAAACCAAAGAATTACACCATTTAATAGTACGACATGATTACACCAATTATATACTCCAAATTGGGTATATCATTATACAAAAGAGTTTACCACTATACCAAATTTGATATATATAATTGGTGTAACTATGTCGTGATACTAAATGGTGTAACTCTTTGATTTATGTAAACAACTGAATAACAAATTAGATTGGTGTCATATTTTTGTGTAATTGTTTGGTGTCACTGTTTGATTTATTAAAACACATAAGTAACTATTTTGTGTATTATATGACAATTGTGCTGCAACTGATTAGTGTAATTGTGTTGTTGTAATGTTGATATAAAGAGAGAGAGAGAAAATAAAGAGAGAGAGTAACGGTGAGAGAAAATAGGAGTGTGAGAGAAAGAAAATAGGAAAGAGAGATAAAAAAATCAAATCAAATCTTTACATATTTAAAAAGAAAATAAATTATCAATGGAAGATAGAGAGAGAAAATAAGGGAGAGAGAGAGTCAAAGAATAAAAATTATGCATAATTTAAAGAATGGTAAGTAAGTAAAAAAAATTCAAATATCATTTGAATTTTGTACCTAATCACAAGATGTTTTATTAAAATTAAACTTAATAGAATAAAATACTTATCCACATACTTCCGCTCAAATAAGTCTAAAAAAATGTACCTACACCCAAAAAATCCAATTTAATTTGTGACTTGAAAGTAAGACAATTTATATCATGGGCCGAGTCATTTTTAAAATGAACCGAAGACAAAAACTCAAACATTGACAGCAATGTGGTTAACAGTTGATTTAATGACCACCGTCTCCGTTGTTAGACTTTAAAGTGGTGAGTTTGAATTTCGTCCCTTTTGTTGTAATAGTGTCTGACCATCTATAATCTATAATCTATAATATAAAACAGGACGGCTTCAACAAGCCGATCCTACGGTCTCAAATTTATTCATCCAACGGTCAAAAAATTATAATTTTCTTCCTTAATATTTCCTGCCACCCAAAAAGTCAACGATTACGGCTGATTTTGGAACACATCATACGCTCTCAAATTCATTCATCTAACAGTCAAGAAATTATAATTTTTTTCCTTAATATTTCCCCCCTTAAAAAGTCAACGATTACGGCTGATCTTGAAAATATCTTACAATCTCAAATTCATTAATACAGCGGTCAAGAAATTAACATTTTTTTTCCTTAATATTTTCCCACCCAACCAGTCAACGATTACGACTGATCTTAGAACACAAAATTTTCTCTGTCATAATAATTAAATTGGTCAAATTTGTCATTAATATCATCTGTGTAGTGTAACATTTTGAATTTATATAAGATATAATAATAACACTTTGATTAAAAAAAGCTCATAATTAATTTTAATTTTATTTATTTAATTAATTATCTCAAACTAACATGTCTTACACATATCTTGAATCAAAAGTTCAAGATTAATTTTTTTTAATCTCTTAAGAAAACTCAACGCTAATATATTCATATAAATTAATAATTTTGTAATAGCTTGTACTAATTAAAAAATAATATTTTATAAATGATATTTGTAGATAATTTTTTGATAGAAAATATTTTGACGATATGCTTTTTAATAAATTAAAATTTTAATTTGTATTAAATTTAACTCGATTTTGATTACATGTAAATAAATTAATATTTTTTTTAAGTCAATCTATAATATAAAACATGGCGGCTTCAACAAGTTCATCTTACGGTCTCAAATTCATTCATCTAACGGTCAAGAAATTACTTTTTTTTCCTTATTATTTCTCCCAATTGGTCAACGATTATGACTAATCTTGGAACACGGAATTTTCTTTAACATAATAATTAAATGAGTCAAATTTGCCATTAATATCATCTGTGTAGTGTAACATTTTAAATTTTTATAAAACACAATAATAACATTTTGATTAAAAAAAACTCATCAATTTAACAAATAAAAAAACAAGGGCGCTACTTAACACATTTGTGACTCAAAATCAGCCGTAATCGTTGACTTTTTGGGTGGCAGGAAATATTAAGGAAGAAAATTATAATTTCTTGACCGTTGGATGAATAAATTTGAGACCGTAGGATCGGCTTGTTGAAGCCGTCCTGTTTTATATTATAGATTGACTTAAAAAAAATATTAATTTATTTACATGTAATCAAAATCGAGTTAAATTTAATACAAATTAAAATTTTAATTTATTAAAAAGCATATCGCCAAAATATTTTCTATCAAAAAATTATCTACAAATATCATTTATAAAATATTATTTTTTTAATTAGTACAAGCTATTACAAAATTATTAATTTATATGAATATATTAGCGTTGAGTTTTCTTAAGAGATTAAAAAAAATTAATCTTGAACTTTTGATTCAAGATATGTGTAAGACATGTTAGTTTGAGATAATTAATTAAATAAATAAAATTAAAATTAATTATGAGCTTTTTTTAATCAAAGTGTTATTATTATATCTTATACAAATTCAAAATGTTACACTACACAGATGATATTAATGACAAATTTGACCAATTTAATTATTATGACAGAGAAAATTCTGTGTTCTAAGATCAGTCGTAATCGTTGATTGGTTGGGTGGGAAAATATTAAGGAAAAAAAATGTTAATTTCTTGACCGTTGTATTAATGAATTTGAGATTGTAAGATATTTTCAAGATCAGCCGTAATCGTTGACTTTTTAAGGGGGAAAATATTAAGGAAAAAAATTATAATTTCTTGACTGTTGGATGAATGAATTTGAGAGCGTATGATGTGTTCCAAAATCAACCGTAATCGTTGACTTTTTGGGGGGCAGAAAATATTAAGGAAGAAAATTATAATTTTTTGACAGTTGGATGAATAAATTTGAGATCGTCGGATCGGCTTGTTAAAGCCGTCCTGTTTTATATTATAGATAATTTATTTTAATTTTATTTCTTTAATTAATTATCTCAAACTAACATATCTTACACATATCTTGAATCAAAAGTTCAAGACTAATTTTTTTTTCTCTTAATAAAATTCAACGCTAATATATTCTTATAAATTAATCATTTTGTAATAACTTGTACTAATTAAAAAAATAATATTTTATAAATGATATTTGTAAAACTTTTTTTGATAGAACATATTTGACAATATGCTTTTTGATAAATTAGATTTTTAATTTATATTACATTTGACTCGATTTTGATTACATGTATATAAATTAATGCTTTTTTAAGTCAATTCTATCATATTTCGTGGATTTATCTATAATATAAAACAGGAAAGATTTCAATAAGTTCATCCGATGGTCTCAAATAAACTAATCCAACGACCACCAACATCTCTCTGAAAACCATTCAGATTAAATTTTACATTTCTCTTCTCACTCTCTCTGGCAGTGGCGGATATAGGAGGGGTCTAGGACCACCCTGATTTTTTTTTTTTTAGTTATATATGTTTTATATATTTTTTTGGATATTCTTAATTGGGCCCACTGTAATGATTTGTGAAAAAAGAAAATTAATTGAGTCAAACAAGTTGGGTACTAGAACTAAAAAAAAAAAAAAAATTCATACCAAATCTCTTAAAATTAGCAAACTAAAATTGATTCCTTAGAGTGTTGGAAATTCCTTTGGTTCAAAAATTTTGGAATATATAGCAAAAAATGAGTAAAATATAGAATTTGTAAGAAGATTAATATTATAGAATATTACTTTTATTTGTGTCAAATCTATAATATTAAATATGATAGATTTCAATAAATCCATTCGACAGTCTCAAATAGACTCATCTAACGGCCTTCAACATCCCTCTCAAAATCATTCACATTAAATTTCTACCCTCCCAAATCCATCACTTCTCACTTACGTTGCACCGTGCCTTCAGGTACGGGTTACCCCTAGTTAAAAAAAAACTTTGACAGCAACGGGTCAGCCGTCACACTAGCCGGGTCCAAATAGTGGAACATACTGTTAAGAAATTGGCGTTCGGGCCATATGGGCCGATTGCGGAATGTTTTTTTGGGCCAGATCAATTAGGGCCCAAAAATTTCTTCCTTGTAACGCCATGATGGTTAATTAATGATTCGAGAGTAATTTGGCACCATGAAATTACATGTTTCCTAGAAATCGCCTCACATTTAATGCATATGCAAAATGTATTCTACAAATTTTTTAGATTTATTTTGACTAATAAGAGTGTCACTACTCTCTTAGTCCACACTCAATCTGGTAGAGCGATATTACCACTATAAAAAAATTACGAGTCTTGTTAAGGAAAGGAGGTTGAGGAAGCGAAACAATTGTGTTGGTTCAATTGAAAAATGGTCGATCATGCATCGTGCATCAATCTTTTTGTTCACCTCTCTCTCTCTCTAATCTATCAAATTTGAATTCCTTAATAGGGACAACACTCAATTTGAAACGACGTAACATTGAGCTATGATAGGACATGAAATAGTGAATCTAATCAGCCTCACCTATCCAGATATGCAGATAGGATATCTATTTTTAACTTAAAATAGATATGCAAATAGGTAAATCTACATATCTGTCAGAGAGAGCAGTGTCCTTTAGTACCACAAAACTATTTGCAGGAGACCCCATCACACCTACGTCGGGTCAAAGCTAAGGTTCCACTGTGTGCTCTGCACTCTAAAGAATTGGTTTAACCTCACTAAACTGTCGTAACTATGAAGATTCGAATCCAAACATTGAGCGAAAAAATTTGAGTTCTTACCGATTGGACCAATACTTGCATGAGAAGGCTTGTCCAATTTATTCCGAAGATGTAAAGCATACCAAATTTATTGATTGATTGATATTGATATTGAGAGAGAGAGAGAGAGAGAGAGAGAGAGAGAGAGAGAGAGAGAGAGAGAGACTAAGAACTCCATAAACTCTTCTCATGAATAAACATCCCAGAAAAATATTTGGGTGACCAAACTAAGGAAAATAGACTTGATGAATGGTTAACAAGACTAAGACAAACATGCATAAATGGGAGGAAACACTGGCACCAGATTGCAAGTTTATTATTGGAATTAATCAGTACTTATGCTTGCAAGAAAAAGATTATGTGGTCTTTATTGATATTACAATTCTCAAATCAGTGCTAATACATCATATAACTAGACATAACTAGTCAGGAAAACATAGAATTCCTTAAATTGTTCATTTTTTTTTTACTTTTAAGCTATGTTTCTCCTAATGATAAAAAAAAAAAAAAAAAAAAAGCTTTGTTTCTTCTGCTTGAAGCCTTGACCCTTTTTCTCCAGCCAGAACTAAGTATGCAGTCAGGTAGATCATTCTTCACTACTGTTGAATGACGTCAACACAGCCTATTTTTGTATTGTACTATCAACAATACCAAAATGACACGAAGCGCATAGTTTTAGCGACAGGCAGTGCCAACCACTAGAGGCCGGGAAAACAAAGAGGAGATGTGTACGAACAAGAGATCCATCAATAAGATCCCGACCAATACGTGCCAAGACCAGAACACAAATGATCATATTGCACTTCTAGATGAGCTTCTGATGGTGGATTGCAAGCTCAACCCCAACTGGAGATCCAAAGATTTACAGTTTTGCTTTGAACCGGGCGAACGGGTTGGGGAGGGCTTGGTAATGGCAGACCTATTCTCTCTGGACCTGTCTGCATGAGTAAGGGTGAACATATGTGCATCTTGTTGAAATGGTATATGAGCAGGTAAGGCATGCCACTGTGACATTTTGGACCCATTGACATGAACATCTTGATCAAACGGACCGAAACAAATCTGGGATTCTTGATGGATTTTGACATCAGGATCAGGAGCATAGCAGGAGGGATCATAGAACCATGCAGGTGTAGAGCCATGGCAATTGAAAAAATGGTTATTTTTGAAAGGTTGAAGGTAGTAGTTGAGACTAGCCTTCCTTGCTTGAAGCTGCAACTTTTTCTTCTTCATCCTTTCCTTCTTATGAGCATTTTGATGACCCCCCAAGGCCTGAGAGTTTGCAAATTCTTTGTAACAATATTGGCACTCGAATTTCTTATCCTCCGGCTCGCCCGGTGACCCTTTTCCTCCCTTAGGTTGTTGTTTCTGATCTCTCCCTGATGAAACTGTGGTTGATGATGAATTTACACTTTCATGGTCACCTTCCACAGAAACTTTCAGGCAGGTCTCACCATTCCTACAAGGATCAAGCTCAAACCCAAACAGTTTAAGCTTCTTCTCAACACTAGATTTAGCAGAAATTTCATTGTCTCCATACCATGTTGGAGAAATAAGATCAGAGACCTCTTTTTCCATCTCTCTGATCTTCAAGTTAGAAAACAAAATATTTTGTATGTATATAATGATGATGGCTGGTGGTGTTTTGCCTCTCTTCCTTTTATAGTAACTCAATTGGGTTTTGACAATGAATTGCATCTCCAAGCAACATGATAGTTTTATAATCATGAACAGCATTAACATACCAAAATGTCAATAAAAAAAAAAGTTGAAAAACACAGAATAGTCAGAATAGGGAAGCTGTCTCATGCAATTTTGTTTTAAAAAGCTTCTCCATTACATGTAGTAGATGCACCTCAAACTTTTTTCCCACCAAAGAGGATTGATTGTGTAATTTAAAATATATAAAAACATGAAATTAGAGTACTTAAAGACAAATATTTCATTGCTTAAAGAGAGGGGAAATGTTATTATATTGAGAAAAGTCAAAGAAAGATAGGGATATAATCACCTGGTAGGAAAGGGGCACTTGCTTTCCAACAAATCTATCTACTAGTACTGTACTTAAATGCTTTGTAAACATTACTTTATTTGACTAACTAATTAGTGGATTCATGCATTGTGCTCTAACAAAGCTTATCATATTGTACACACACATACATATATACATATATATATAAATATATAAATATCTGTAGGTGCCCAGTCCCATCTACCACAGATCAATCCAAACCATGTTCATTCAAAGTTGAGCACTGTAGATTTCTGATTGTTCAGCACTCAATGAAGCTTCTTGTGATTATCCTTGCAACCCAGTAAGTTTAAAAAGGGTTAATAGCACTTTTAGTCCTTAAAATATATATATATTTTTGTCAATTTAGTCTTTATTGTATCAATTTTGTCAATTTGATCCTTAAAGTATTTAATCCATGTCACTTTGGTCTCAAATCAAACAATCTGTCAAGTTTTTTGGCAGAAGTAATCACGTTTTATTTTTTTAGACGGTATCACGTACTTAAAACGTGATCATTCCATCAAAAACTTATTGATCTGTCTATGTAAGGACCAAAATGACACAAATTGAATAATTTAGGAACTAAATTAACAAAATTGATACAATTATGACTAAACTGATAAAAAAATACATACTTTAAAGACTAAAAATACTATTAACCCATTAAAAAATTAGCTAAAATATATGTCTATCTTCAGCATATACAAGGGCTACTAGTTCAGTACTGATTCAAATTCGATCCAATATTTTAGAATTGTGGGTTTGAACCCGAGGGCAGTCATTTTGCACATACAATTATGCCAAGAATTAGTTTTGTACTCAATCTATCCCTCTCGAACCTAATTAATGGAGACTAAAAGGGTTGTATATATATATATATATATATTGTATGTCTATCTTGACTATGCATTGAGGATGCTCATAAAATATGAATGGAAGAGTAGTTGCTAAACAAAGGAATATAAGTAAGTGGGTTATGAGGTAAGCATATATACTAATAAGAGTCTTCAAAGAGATCTGGGCATATCTTCTTAGAGTAGGAAAACACTATATTTTATACCCAAAAGAATATGTTTTAAGGTGAATCAAGTCATCAGTTAATATTAATTAATGAATAAAACAAATCATTTGTGTTGGACGGTTGTTCTAGTTGGACCCACCTTTGTTAACTTTGGGGACATGTAAGAAACTATATAGATTGTGTTGTTATTCCATTGTCTCTTATTAGATCTTCTATTGGTGGGACTTCCTCCACCAACAAATCTCCCCATTCTCATCAATTCCCACTCCTTTTTCTTTCCTTTCTAGCCTATTCTGATTGCTCTCTTGCTTTAGGAAGAAGGATTCCAAGTAGGCATGCTGTCATCAAAGCATTTCACTGTCCTATCCTTTTCTTTTTTTGTCAATAGTAAAGAATGTCCAGACCAATTTATACGTACTTTAATTAATCTTTTCTTTAGTCCGGTCAAAGGCAAGTCATCCACACCGGGACTAGGGTATTCATGAGGGATAAATTCCTCATGAGCTAACCATAAAAGATTGTCAAAATTCGAACTCGGAACGTCTGGACTTACAACTTATCTCTATAACCACTTGAGCTACCCTTTAATATTGTTTCACTTTCCTATCTAACACTTAGAATAAACCAAATAGAGAGTCTAGTACATGAGGTTTTTAATCACTGTAGTATTCAGGGAGAGTAAGATGTATGTAGCTATATATCTGTATAAAAAGACTATTTTCGTTATTAAAACGCCGTTGATGTCTATATCAGAATAAAACAACTTTATCTCTGCACTAAGATCCGTCTTTCGCACGTGGAACAAGATGGAGAGGGTTTTATTAGATTATGGTGGCTAGGTGGGTGGGTGGGTTGCTTCATTGATTTTCTTCTCATTTCATTTCATCTATTGCATATAGAAGATAAGAGGATCAAAGGTGGCCCCCCTAAATCTCCATTTCCTTTTGTTTACTCTTCTTTATGGTAATCCTAAACCCCATTCCCATCCCCCCCCCCCCCCCCCCCCCCCCCCCCCCCCCCCCCCCCCCGACTTTATTTTTCTTTGTACAAATCACAAAGAAAATTAAAATATTATAGGGGAGAAAATTGTTCAAAAGAATTCCCAAAATTGACTCATCTTATAATAATATCTTTGATTAAACAACAATATAATAGAGATCAAGCGCCATCAAGGAAGTTTGTTTAACTTATACTTAATTCGACCAAGCAACGTTTGTAGCAAAATAAAGACAATTCTGGAAGATTGGGTTTGGTGACGAAGAATCTGACCCACTCGGGTTGATCTTAAAATATTAAAATCGATCCTAAAATGTTTAATTGATCTTAAACAATCCTTATTTTTTATCATTTCATCGTATTGAATTGTAACATCACCGATATTTTACGTAGTTTACGGTACAATGGTAAAAATTATTTTTTTTCAATATTGTAGTAGAGCCATGATATATTCATATTCAGATGCGTAATTAAGGAATTTGGATAAGACTATGATACCGAAAAAAAAATTTCGATACTATACCCCTAAAATTTATTACTTTTATGGTTTTTCATACAAGTTTTGTGGTTTGTTTACAATAATTTTTTTTTTTTAAACTTTTGGGGTCAAGTTATAAATTTTGAGATTTTTTTATAATTTTTTTGGGCTAAGTTACAACTTTCATGGTAACTTACGATCAATCTTAAAAATCATAATGTAAAATAACTCTCAAATAAGGTTGATAATCAAATCAACCTATTCGGGCTTGCTTGACTCGAGTTCAACTCATGTTTTAAATGGCTCGAGTTCGAAAAGTTCGATTCATTTATATGTAAAATAGTCGAGTTACTCGAGATCGACTTATTTTGGGCTCAGCTCAAACTCAACTCATTTTTTAAACGAGACGAACTTGAACAGTTTTGTAAAGTCATTTAAAAAAATAAACTTGACAAACTCAACTCGAACTTACAAAGTTCGATTCAATTACCAATCCTACGCTCAAAAATCATTAAAAAAAAAACACAAGGAATCCATCGGAAAACACGTTTACAGCTTTAAGCCGCCATCTTAATGCTGATGACATATTTACTTGTTCGTCATTGTTAAGAGAAAGCGAGAGGAAATGACTCAACTATCTCATAGTGGTGGAAAAAAATAATCCAAGTGCATTAATACCCCATTGAACAAAGTGAGGCACTTGCAAATTCATCTACATGGTGAAATGTTATAATACTTTTTTTTTTTGTTTTTCCGAAAGGTGAATTATTATGATACTTACCTTTCTTGTAATTATTATTATTTTTTTAATAGATCAAACGGCCTATGCGATGTATAAAATTTTTAAATTTTTTTCCACCATAACTGCTACCCCATCCCTATCGTCACCCTACTCCTACCTAGTGCCGTTCAAAATTCCGCCCACCCAACCTGTTCCGCATTTTTCCTATCCGACTATCCGATTATTGAAATTTTGCAAAATTTCAACTAGTCAATGGAAGAAATTTTAGTATTCTGCAAAACCGCAAGTAGGAATACGAATACTCATACAAATTCCGCATTTCTACTTGACTCGCACATGTATTTAATATTTTTTAAAAATAATATATTTGGTATAAAAGACGTCATTTTATATGATCATATTATCGAATTTATTGTATTTTCTTGTGTTATTAGTTTATTGTGTTGCTTTACATTTTCTTACATTATATTTTAATAGCCTAATTGCAAAAATAGCTCAAAATTTTGGTAATTGAGTTGTTAAAATAACCCAAAAATTAATAACTTAAAAACTAAAAATATGTAAGATATTTCGCATTCTTACCCTACTTCTAAGTCAATATTTTGGACGAAATTTGACTCGAAACATTACCCTCGATTGTATAGGGTTAGACAAGAAATTGGCATTCGACAATTCATCGACTCAAAAAATAGAATACACTATTTCCTACCCGTTGGCTCGGGTGAACAGACTAGACCTACTCCTGCCCACCCCCACCACACCCCGACACTAAAGATAGTAGTTATTAAAGATAGTGAAAAATTCAAATGTGAGGTAATTAACAAAGATGATAGAATTGGTTACATAGGTCACATGGAATAGTTTAATTAGAAAAGAAAAAATTATTTATTATTTTTTTGAATAGGGGAGGAGACTATTTATTCCGAGTATTTTGTCACTTATACTAAGATATGATTCCAACCATAAAGTCCAAAACATACTACAAATAATTGGACAACTAAACATGGTTGTTCAAACAATAAAAGAAAAGGGACAGCTAAACTTTAGGGATCAATCATCATCAATCTGTGTACATCCACAAAAATGTGAATATTTGGCATTTCTTATGAAACTTGAGGAACAAAACAACAAATGGGCTTAATTTAGAATCTAAACTTCATCTTGACGTGTGAAATTCCAAAATCCTTTGATACCATGCTTTGGCTGGAATTTGGAATAAAAAAAAAAAAAAAAAAAATACCCCCCATTTGTTATTTTAAAACTTTTTACCTGAAGTAAATTGAATTACTAATTATTAATTAGCCCACGGTTTAATTTCCAGTTTGAAAAGGTGGACCAGCCATTGAAAACTATCCAATGAAATTATATTCTGGCAAAATTGTGGTCGGCCATCCTTCCTCAAACCATGCTAGATTTCTTACAACTAAAGAACAACTCAATGCATGAGATTCTCGTCACTATAATATGAAAGAAACTCAAATGTATGGATATTTTGTATGAATATTTGGTACAACAAAAAATAGGTGCAAGAATAATTATCTCTTTTCAACAAAGTAGAGATCATGTGAATTTAACATATCTAATTTCAGAAATTTTTATTGTCTAAAAATAACTATTAAGAGTTAATTACAAAATATTCTAACATAAAAAGGGATATTTGTTGAAATTAAAACTACCCAAAGTAAAAGAAAACATTTTATAATTAAACCTTAAACATATAATGATCCAACCCTTAATGAGCCGGTCCGAAATAAAATATAATAAGACGGTGTTTCATCATCACCCTAGATGAGTCCCAATTTAAAAAAAAAACCACAAACCTTGAAAATTATTAGTTCCAAATGACTACACAAAAGCCAGAACACAAGTTACATGGGGTCTGGTCAAAACTTTGAACAACCATCATATTTCTGTATACCTGTCGGGTCTTGTCTATCTCCTAATGTCGGCTCACACAAAACACTTCAGTATTAGCTTATTACGAACTAAAAAAAATTTTAACTAATCTTTTTAAGTCAGAAAGAATGATTCTGAACCCAGTTTTCCAAGGGAATTATAGACTCCAAACTGCAAGACAGAAGGTAACATGATAATATAAAAAGCTAATACTAATAGAAGTTGCTTACTCTCCTAGTAGTGAAGGAAAAGGGCAGGGCTTTTTTCGATGTAATAGTGTGGGCGGGTCTCATGAGATTTAAGCCGGCTGTTGGAATCACAAACAAAATATATCTTACATTGCAAAAATTTATGGCATGTAACAAGGATGAATCGATTTCAAGCACGACCTTCCGACACAAATTGAAAGGAAAAGTACAATTATCCATGGATATGCTGTCAACTGAGATATACTTATTATCACACTTGCCGTTTGGAACGAGGCTGAAGAGCTTGCAGAATTTTTTTTCTCGGTCCCTGCAATTTAAGCAAAATGAAACAAAAAGAAACTGGGTTCAACGTCATAATGACTATAGAGTTTGTTGACCATTGGAGAAGCCTAAAATCGTGTCAAGTTAAAACAACACCACATTCATGCATCTTGCATTTCTTCAGCTAACTATAAAACCTTGGCAACCTGCTGAACCTACTTGATCCGACACAACCTATTTATTAGACAGGTTATATAAGTCATCTCATGTAACCTGAACAATAAGCAGGTACCTGTTTGTTAGATCATGTACGGTTTAGATATTTTGAGATGATTAGTTAATTGTGTATGTTTGGGTTGACCCTATCACCAAAATACATACACTTCGACACAACAACAACCCGGTTGGCCCCCTAATTGGAACCATATTCAGTTATTGAATTTTCATGCATGAGGTTAAAAATACAGTTTTGGTAACCATAAGAGGGAAGTTATTATACCATAGGAACTCCCATGTCCTTGAGGTCATTGTCTCCCATCTGCCTCAGTACAGTCATGTCCACCTGTGGAATAAATCAAATTCATTGGGATTCAGCTTGATCAAAAGGATAATTGTAATAGTTCTCCTTTACTGCAAATTACTGGAAAACCACCAAATTTATAGCTTGTTTGAGAAAGGAAGGGGGGTGAGATTGGCATTTCCATCAGTTTTTTTCATCCCGAGTAAATTCATGAATCGAAGGCATATAATATAAATCATAAGTTGAACCTTTAAATGAAATGTCCTTGTGCAGCTTAGTACATAACATTTAGGAAAATATGTATGTGGAATACAACACCAACTAAGAACTCAAGCATGATGCCTACCCATTGCTGGCGAGATTTAAATTCGGGATATCTAAACAATAAGATAAACCTAATCGATTATCGAGACAAGAACCAACGGCACAAGCCCATTCCCACCACCGCAGTAATTCAAAACCAGTAAAACTAGCACCCAGTGGTCTATTTTTCACAAAAGGTAACTGTGAGTTGATGCCTTGAAGTTTACTTACGTAGTCACATCATTGTTTTATGGCTCAATATACTCCCAACTGGGATAACTGATAATATTTTCTTATGAATGAGATGCAACTTCTATTACACAAATTTGTAGCCTATCAGTGAACTGAAGGATGAAACTTAACTACTTCTTCCAATCAACCCAAAATATATGACAGGGATGAAATAAGGAATCCCTTTCTTTTGTTTCTACATATATTTCAATGAAATACGAAGCTAGGATAAGGAAGCAAAATGCCATTCTTATAGGCTTTCTATGCAATTTATAGGCTTTTATGTATTTCCTTTCTGTGTAATTTTGCTCTTTTTTTCCTCCTTTATTAGTTGGGTTTCTTATCCAACAGTTTTGATATGTTTATGAATTTTTAATACAAGAAGTTATGTTTCCTATTAAAAAAAAAAAGGAATGCATAGACATGTGCACAGACATTTACTTAGTGTCGGTCCAATCAATTCAAGGTGCTGACGTAGGGAGATGGTGAAAGTGAGGTAGACACAGAAATAAATTGTGAAACTAGATGTGTTTTAACTAATAGAACCATCCAAATCCATCCTTTATGTTTTAACTAATAGAACCATCCAAATCCATCCTTTATGTTACAGTGTGACAGTCCAAGCAAGAAGGTTTTAATGACAGTCCAAGCAAGAAGGTTTTAATGACAGTCCAAGCAAGAAGGTTTTAATGACAGCCCAAGCAAGAAGGTTTTAATGACAGTCTAAGCACGAAGGTTTTAATGACAGTCCAAGCAAGAACGTTTAGCATACGTCGTCTCATTGTGTCACTTTGCAACTACAAGCTGTCCCCAACCGCAGAACAAAGACTGATTCATAATGACAAACTTCATCAAATATTGAATTATTCAGCACAAGCGGAAATTATTCTAGAATTCAATAAGTACGCAGAGATATATATTTTGCAGCAGGATTGTTGGACCGGCATAGAGGAAAGTTAAACATGAATTAGGTGAAAAATAGAACTATAGAATCAGGTTACATAATGTTTGTGTTTACAACCCATGCAAGACTACTACTGCACTTGGAACATAACTGGTTCAAATTCGTAGATAACCAAATCACCTGGTCTTCTGGTTCATGCCCCTTACATGTAAGAGAGAGAATTCAAAGCTTAAAAATACGATTATACTGTTTTGCAGATCATGCTAAAAATAAAAAAAAAATCTGCTGTGATTATATTATACATGACTTCTATGCTTCATTATACACACAGACTCGCAACCAATCATAAAATTCAAAGAATCACAGTATACTAGATAAGAAACAAGTAAAAAGGGATTTAAGAGAACGGTAATTACAGGTTACGATTTACATACTTCCTCTGCTTTGAAATAAATGGCATACTTTTGCAAGCCCAACGACTGCAACAAGCTATCAACAGTCAGTTGTTCGTTAACCTACACGATATTCAGCAACATGAAAAAGATTAATAGTCAGCACATGCATGTGCATAACCAACAGCTAGCATGGCAAAAATCATGCATTCAAAATCTGAAAACATTAAAATAGGAAGAAGAGGATGAAAACAAAGAAAACCAAACCTCCAAAGTGAAAGAGTTAGTTGCAGTCAATCAGATAATTTCAAAATGGTAAAGTACCATCACCTCTGCTTTGTCGGAAGTTAACAAATATTCTGAAAACATGGAATGTGTGTATTTGTATTGCAAATCATAGATATTATGAAAAGGATGGTGATCCACAACTACGTTCATACAATCTGCGACGGAATATTCAGAACCTAGCATCTTTGATGGGCATGCAAAGGCAAAAAAGGCCTGGCCCATCAACTTGCCCAATAGCTTAGTTTACACAGCATTAATGTCCTTAGCCACCCAAACCTGATTCCAAATAGCAAGGATGAATTCCAAACAAGTTCCCAACATGCACCCAATCAACAATAATAATCCAACTCTACTGCCAGAATTCTAATGGGGATCATACCAATGGTGATCACCTTTTGATTTTTATTAATACGATCATAAAAAACATTACATAAAGCACAATGGGTGAACAAAAGATCCAACCTCAATGAAACAAAAGCAGAAAGTGAAAGAAGCATAAAGCAAAAGGGCTAAAAGCTATCAACTTGGGCTGTCTATAAATCACAAACAGCACTTCATTCTCCCAAAATACCAAAAAGTGGAATTCCCTCAAAATTTTAGTGATTGAGGCCCAAAGAGATGCCAAAAAGAATATATGATTCCATAAAACTTCAACCAACTCGCTCCTATCTTCAAAATTCCGAGCATTTTTTTCCAACCAAAATAATACAAACTGTAGCAAGTATTACACAATTCCAAAGTGTGATCACTTCCTAAACAACATATGTCGGATACTCATGGTCAAAATCATTGAAAACCTTAGTATAACTCAAGATTATCCTTTGTATGTGGTTCAAAAATGAACAATCATCAAGTATTCCCCAGTCTTAGATTTTTAAGTTTTATCATGTAAACTTTTTTAGTAGAAAAATAAAAAGCATGCATGTACAGATTTGATTAGTTTTCTAAGCAATTACAGCTTACTAGGCCAATTCCATTCCAATACCAAAACTTAAGGCCTAAGGGTGCTTGGAGAACACGTACTACCGTTACTACCTAATACAGGGGAAACCATCTCAAAGCTAATCTACAGGGTGATCATATGAGCCAAGAAACATGCCAGAGACTGAGACTTACAACTTTCCCAATACATTCTGTTCCCAATTTGAACAACTTAAATTCATAGCTGCATCTCTCTTGCAAATCTTTTCACAGCACAACCTAGAACTCAACAATCCTAATTTCACATGCTGGAGCAATCTCATAACAAGATTAACTTTCTCATGCTATTCATCACATTTGTTCTTTCTTTTACCCTTCGTAAGATCAATATACTCAACTCAACACAGAGCCTTATCTCAACTAGTTAGCATGGACTATATGAATCAAATTCCGTGATTGTTCTTGATGCTCTATTTTCTGTTAAACATGACTTCAAATCATCCTAGGGAAGTTACATAATTCAATGTGACAGGCGATGAATTTGATTGAAGAAAATATATGGAAGGCTATCATATGAAGTATCTATCCAAGTAATACAAAGCTGCAACTTTAACTCCAGGGGAAAACTTAAGGAAGCACAAATGTAAAAAGGCAAGTAGTGTGTACTCTATATGAACTTTTTTGTATGTTGCTGACCGGAGGAGGTGCAGCTAGCAAGGGTGGCACAGGCTTCGTATATCCAGCAGGTACAGTTGGGCTTGTCATAAAAGATGCAGCTCGCATGGGCCTCGAGAAATCAGACACCTCTTTGCTCAAATATGCTGCTGTTCTAACATCATCATATGTTCTGCTCAATGGCTTTCTGTATAGCTCTTCCTCTCTCCTTGATGGTGAGAGACCCCTGGAAGTGCCCGTTGAGAGCGCTCTAGAAGAACCTAAAACTCCATCAGGTGATCTTCGTCTTAAGCGGTCTAACGTCCAGGGAGAATAAGAGTTTCTCATTGATTCTATCAGAGGGAAAGCTTCTGCACTTCTCATAGAAGGAACTCGCCCCAGTACACTAGCATTGTTTAGCTCTGGCATGCGCTGTCTAACTTCCTTTGGCTCGGGCATGTGCTGTCTAACTTCCTTTGGCTCGGGCATGTTCCGTCTGATTTCCTTGGGCTCAGGCACATGCTGTCTAGCATCCCTGGGCTCCAGAATGCGACGCTGTGTACCTAAACTGGTTGTTGAAGGTTGAGCTGGCCTTGACAGCATTTGACGAAGGTCCATTCCAGTCTGCTGGCCATTGCTTTGGGTATGCTTAAGCACGTTTTTTCGCAGGATTTTGTATCGGAGGTCATCTCTACCAAGATGCATATCTTTGTAAATTTGAAGGCAATAACATTAGTATTTGAGGAGTTGGTTCAAAAATCAGAAATACAATATCACAGCAACACTACTGAGCAAATCTATTACCATCCACACCCTGTGCAGCATTTAAACTCAATTTACTACCATCTCCACGTTGTCTGCAGAAGAAGATTAAAAAACATAACAAGTGTTACCGACCCATTTAACCATTTATTTGTCAACTCAAAATAGCAATTTCAGTTAAAATAAGTCAGTTCTCCAGAAACACAAGCTATTAGAAAAACATTAGTGAATTTCAACATATAAGCAAACATTATTGCCAATCACTATGGATCTGTTTGAATGGCCTACAAAAATTGAAAGGTCTGATTGACATAGTACATCAGAGTTTCATAGCAAAGTATCTACAATCTTGTCCGAAGCCCTAAAACAAACCGTTTGCTGTTGATTTGGGTGGTCGAATCTACATTATTTCCCAATCTGTCTCTAACCGAGCGCTTACTTCCAACTGCTGGCTGCGAATCTGAAAATGAATTATCTAATGCAGGTCCAGCCCTCTTCACCACCTGTGAGAAAACCAATGCCCACAATGTAAAAGCCACTCTAACAATCACACCCATATAAAAAAATTCAACAGAACCAATATAGAGAGTTGCAAAACCATTTGTGTTTGACTTAGAGAATCTGCATCCCTAGATAATCAATTAAGAAAACCCTAGCTTTCCACGAAGAGAGGAGCAATGGACGGTGATGGCGTACCTGACCACTGCGTCCCAAAGTGATGGTAACTTGAGACCTCGAGGTCTCTGCCATTCCAGAATCAAAAGCTTTAAAAACCCAAGACTACTGATCGATCAATCAATAAAATATATCTACCAAAAGAATCAATCGCATATGACAACTGTGAACAAATGATAATCGAGACATCAACGTCTTCGCTTCAGTCGCAGAGAAGCCCTAGGCACATTACAGAAACTAGCAGATTGACTCGCGTGTGTACAGGTGACAGAGAGAGAGCGAGGGAAAGATTAGGGTTTCGTTCGTGTGTGCGTGTGAGAGAATGAGAGAGACACACACAGAGATTCGTGTGTGTGTAGTACAGGTCAGGAATCGGAACTCCGATGCAAGACTGTCAATCGGTAAGAAAGCCCAAAGTCTATGTCCGGCCCAATAATAGCCCCCTAAGCCCAGAGTGGAACGAGCTGTAAATCCAAACTTCGAATCTAGATATTTTGAATTTAAATTCAAATGAATCGCAAATCCAAACGTTCTAAGTTTGAATCTTGGCAATCTCTTAAAGTCATATCATGAAAGACTTATTTCTTAAGAATTACATAGTCTCGATGTAAATGACCTTGCATAAATTGTCCAAAACACCCCTGATCGTTATCCTAAAAATAATAATAATAATAATAACAACTTATATTTAGGTATGATCATGCCCGAATTAATAATCATACTAATTCCAATAATTATAGACTTAGAGTATTTTTGAATCTCATTCAAATTTAAATTTGAATAAAAGCACGTTAAAAATAATGTCGAAACTAAAATCTCAAACGATTAAGGGTGCGTTTGGTAACGTTTTTGTTTTTATGTTTTTTTTATAAAAAAAAATAAAACAAATTTTTATTTTTTTGGTGATAAAAATTAAAAATATAAAACATGTTTGGTAGTCATTTATATTTATAAAATTATAAAAACAAAAATAAAAAATATGTTTGGTATTATACAAAAAATTCATCACCCAAAACCACCGCCAACCACCCAACAGCCACCACCAAACACCCACCACCACCGAAAACCACCACCACCACCAACCACCAAACACCCACCACCACCGAAAACCACCCCCACAACCCCATTCCAATACCCAGCAACCCAGAAATTCACCAACCCCCCACCCCGAATCTCACCACCACCGAAACCCACCCCCACCAGCACCACCCCGTGAAAACCAGCACCACCCAGCCCCAATACCACCCCGTGAAAACCAGCCCCAGCACCACTCCAATCGGCTGAAACCCAGCAACACCCAACCCACCCCCAACCCCGAAATCGACAGCCACCCAACCCACCCCCAACCCCGAAATCGACAGCCACCCAAGGCCACCCCCATCCTCGAAAATCCATCACCACCCAAACCCACCATCGCCCAACCCCACCACCACTAGCAAAACTCACCACCACTTCCCAAAATCCATCACCACCACAAAATCGAGAAGGTTGAGAGAGAGAGAGAGAGAGAGCGAGAGCGACAGAGGGAGAGGGGGGGAGATCGCGTCTGGACCAATTTCATCAGGCATCTGTTCGGCTTCGTCTTCACTTCGGCTTCGTCTTCACTTCGGCTTCGTCTTCGTCTTCAGGAGAGAGAGAGAGAGAGACAACAAATATGAGAGGTGAAAGAGAGATAGCCCTTTATATAGTCAAGCAAAAAATTCATATTTTGTTGCTAAGGTGGATCGAAGCCCAGACCCCATTAACTCCCTTTCACCATCGCGCGTTTGTTTTTTTTTTTTGATGTTTTCAAAAACATCTTTTTGGATGTTTCCATATTTTAACCTTGTTTTTAAAACAGAGCAATTAAAAAAAAAACAAAAACATTCACCAAACATGTTTTTAATTTTTTTTTGACCAGAAAATGAAAACAAAAACAAAAAAAAACGAAAACTGTGGGTTACCAAACGGGACCTAAATTTTACGTTCTTTTAAAAAACCAATGATCATATTTCACCCTCCTTTAAATTTGAATATGTGCTTCTGTAAATTAGACTTTGTCCATCCTATCTAATGTTGCACAAGCGGTCTCCTATGTTTAGGCTTGTTAATGTGTGCTCGACGTTTGGACGATTAAAAATTCTAGGCATACTGTCAATGAGTCGATGTCGATGTCGGGTTCGTGTATTATTTAAATTATTTTGTGTCAAAACTTATTCAACTCATACTCATCTAAATCATGACATATCGTGTCTTATCTAAGTCGTATCAAAATTTATTTAAGTCATACGTAGACTCATGAATATTATACTCGAGACTCGGTGATATTAGTCTCGTAGTATGACTTAGCATTCATACCAAATAAGGCTGTGAAAGAACCAAACACTAATAGATTTCTTGCAAGTACATCGTCCACAGAAAAACTAAAAATTATAAGAAAAATTGCTTGACGAACAGTCTACTACACTAAAGTCGCATCAAGACCCACATTAAAAACTTCAGAGAATATTACCAAACATGGTTAAATCCAAAGAACCGATTAACAATGTCCGAATTGCCGGGCAACAGTCAGCTGTAGAAAAAACGAGTGACAGCACTATAAAGTGAGTGACGAGTTGTGCATATTCGAGGTCGAGTCAAGTATAAATTGTATGAGTCGTGTTTAACAAATTTCTTGTCAAATCCATTTTTTTAAGAATTTAATTAATTCACCTCTTTTATCAGTCAAACTTATAAAAGTTAAACTCAAATCCACTAGTTCGTTCCATACACCGTATCGAGTTTGTGCTATTTGATTAGAATTGTTAGAGCTTATTGTAGGGAATGAAATAAAGGACGAACAAATTGGCCCCTTCCTCCTCTAAATTTTTTCACCTAAAAAGTACACAGGTGTAACAGCTCCCTTATGCCTTGAGATTATTATGGTCCCTTTTTTTTGGTTGAACGGTTAAAAGTGTTCGGATCAACTAATGCATACCTTGACTAATCATCTTCCCGGTCCGATAAAAATTACGGGACATTATTGTATAGGGTTGTGCCGCCTCCTGCGCCCCCCCTGCTGCTTTTGCAATAAAACTCAATAAAATTTATGTAAAACAAGACACAAATGTGGGCAGCACAGTTTAATTTGTAATGTAATGTGTGTAATGTAGTGTTCGATTGTGTTTGTGTGTGTGTATATATATATATAGCGTCAGAGTGACTTCTCCATTGGGATGGGATGATCTTTGAGTCAAGAAGATAATCATACACAGTAGTTGACTCCAGAAGGACCTCTTAAGTAAACAATGTAAAGAGGTCAAAGTGAGTTGTACAGTGTATTGAGGTAAGTCGAGCAACAAAATGACATTCAGAGGAAAAAAATAGTATAATTTAACTCGTTAAGGTAGCTAAGATGATAAGATTTCAGTAGTTAATATCTCGAGAATGTAAATTTAACTCTATCAGGAGATTATGTGGGTGATCGTGAGCAAAAAAAACATATATTCAAGATGATTCTCAAATGCTAAAAACACAATTGTAGCTGTACAAGTTAGATCATGACCCCAACAAGATGGGTAGAGAAATAATTTTTGGAAAAGACCAAAAAAAAGAAAAAGAATGGAACAGCTAATGGTTCTGGAAATGTTGCTTCAAGGATCAGAATTTGGATTGTTTTGATAAACCAGTGTGAATTACCATTAAACAACTAATTGACTGAAGCGACACAATCATTTTTTTGTTAAGAAACTCAAGAAAATGAGGGACAATGTACCACTATGGTGGTGCCCAACAACAGATAAGCCATCATTTCAATTACTATGCAACAAATAAGTCTTAGAAACCAAGAGTAAGCAGGATCCAGAACCCAAGGCTAAAATTTGAATTGCCACAACAGTATTATACTTCACATAATATGCTTCTGCATATGCTATCATGACTTTACACACACACACATATATATTTGTTTTTTTTTTTTCCGGAAGGTAAAATTTCATTGAAGAGTGTTTGAACAAATTTAATGTACAGTAAATCCGCACCTGGTAGAAGAAAGAATCGAAATTAGGATATGTGCTCGAGATCTCACAATCACTACGTATCCCGATTTTCAACTCTTCATTCTGACAAGTGCGGATTTTTCCCCGCACAATTGCATAGCAGAACTAAACATCCGTAATCTAACAAAAGCCTCAAATCTTAGGAGGGTACTTTGCACTGTTGAGCACCCTATACAAATTTCTTAAAAAGAGGGTGTAAAATTAGTGTATGAACTAGACAATTAATGAAGTGTTGAAGCTGCTTAAGGAGGCTGCACACATCAGTGAGGCAGCTACTAGAAAAATGTAAACCCACAATCATGTCACTGCACAACTGTTTTAATGGACTTGATTTACATCATATGTAACTAAGCAAGGTGAGATGTATGAAAATACTTTATTCAGATAAAAAAATTTAGTTTCAAACTAATTAAATATGAAACAAAACTGGTTGAATTCCCGAAGAACATCAAACCCTAGTTGCAGATAAGTAGCTAACTTTATGATGGATCTGGTATCATGAAAATAAGAGTCTGAATGAGCATCCAAATAGAAATATCTCCATAGATTACAACTATATGTCGTCAAGAACATTTATTGCCATACATACAAATGGAAACTACATATTTACTTCTCTATGTTTTCAGAAACTTGCAAACATACAACCTTAAGGCAAACAAACAACAAAAAAGAAACATAGAAATGATTCTTAAACCGTACAAGAGAGAGAGAGAGAGAGAGAGAGAGAGAGAGAGAGAGAGAGAGATCAGCATATTCTCTGGAAACAAAAACTCACCAACACATGACATACCATGATTAAGGCATCTCCTTCAATCACCAAACTCTAATCCAAACAGTACCTACCCGAAACTCCTATAATTGTATATGCAAACCAACAAACCATATACATAATAAAAGCTCTCAAACTTATGTAGATTTGCTTGATCTAGCAAACATCGGACCATTACGCTTCAATCCCCGAGAAGAGAGAAGAGAGGTAGGAGAAAGTGATGTTGATAATCCTCAGGGAAGGAGAAGATTGACCCTTCATTCCAAATACAGTACTGGATACGGGAATTAGGGTTTCTTTATTCTTCTTCACTGGATCCATCATCATCATCATCCTCATAAGACCTTCTCTCTCTTCTTCTTCCTCTTTCTTGTCCTGATCTTTGAGGTTGTTGATAGTGTTGGTTTGTTTGGTAGATGGTAAAAGATGGTGAGGTGATGATGCAAGTGAGGGAATAATGATGAGAGAGAGGGGTTAGAGGACATGATGATTACTGCAGGGTGGGTGTTTTCTTTCAATGAAGGGCTACAAATCCAACGTAATCGTTGCTAATTCTCAAGAAGGGGTGTTCAAGAGTTTTTTTTATCATTCTCTTACCTGGATACAATTATCATGAAGCCCATTACATCATCTTTCTCTAGCACAGTAGCACTCCTCCTAACCCCCAAAAGAACCTCTTTATCTTCTTCTGTGTGTGTGGGTGGGTGTAAGTGTGTGTGTGGGTGTGTGTGTGTGTGAGAGAGAGAGAGAGAGGACTCAGAGGAGTATTAGTGCAAATAACTTTTGCCTTTTTTATTTTCTTTCTTTTTATATTTTTATTTTCTTTGTGTGTGTGTTGGGAGGAACTATTTCATTGACCTTCCATCTTTGAAATCTGTTACCGAAGTTTCTATTACTATTTCAAAAAATATACGGTGCAAAAATGGAGCAATGCTATACATATAAAAAATGGGCACCAAATTATCTGTCGTTAAATCAGTGATAAAATCTACTAATCTGATAATTATATATGATTTTATGTACATTTCGATGCGCATAATTTTATCCACAAAAATAATCAAACACTATTATTTATTTGAAGTCTTTCTTTTTTTCTGTTTCTTTTTGTCTATATACCTATCCCTATAGCTAGGAATGTATTAGTCATTAACTAGCATACCATATGCTTAACCAAAATGGGCCTGTAGTTGTTTGAAATTTGCCATCATTTGAGTGCTTGAATCAATATAATGAGAAATTTGTAATAAAAACTTTACACATTAGTCATTAACTAGCATACTATATGCTCAACCAAAAAAGGGTCATTGGTGGTTTGAAATTTGCTAACATTTTTATTTAGTTCAGCTGTCAGGAGTGTCCCGCTCAATTTACGTGCACCTAAACTAATCTCATTTTCGGTCCGGTCAAATGCAAGTCATTCATGTCAAGACTAAGATATTCATAAATGATAAATCCCTTATAACCTGATCATTCAGGACATCTAGATTTATAACTTATTATGTTAACACTTACCCCTGAGGTTAAATTTGCCATCATTGGAGTGCTTGAATTAATGTAAGGAGAAATTTGGATAAAAACTTTGAATACTCGCAATCATGGAAAAATTCAAAAAAATCAATTTATATTAGATAAAAAATTATTTAACCAAGGTAGAGGGCTTGAAATACAAGGGTGACATGAAGGAGGTGGGGAAATTGTTTCATTTGTCCAAAAAGGGGAGAAACCTAGAAGAGGAAGAATTGCCATGCTATGATATTATTTTTATCTTATACTTTTATAATAATCTTATGGTCAAATTTGAACAAGTACTCACCTTCCAAGTGATATATTAAAGAATTAGTATTACATTTTTGACAAAAGAATTAAAGAATACAATTTTGCAGTCTCGATCACCACCGTATGTTTCAATTCAAATTAGATATTTTAAGTAATTTTTTCTCTTAAAGGAGTGACGAGATAATACTAAGTTCTAAAGAGATCTATCACTATTTAGTTTATAAGTATAGACAATAAATATGAATAGTATTGATATGTATTTTATATATTTCTCACCTTGCAAATAAAATCAAGTCCTATACAAACAAATATCATTACTAAAACATTGATATAGTCTTTTGGACATTTAGTCTACCGAAAACCTACTATTTTCTACAAATTATAACAAGATGTGTAAATATTTTATACCAAAATTTTTTTTCCTCAATTATTGATCAGATTTTGTTATAACTGTTAACCTTAAAAAATTTAAAATTAAGTAAAATGATAAAATATAAAAAATTTGCATGTATCTTGCACAGTGAAAAATAGAAGTTACCAAAAAAACAAATTTTCACTGTCTGGTTAGACCCCACAGGTGACCATGGGAAAAAGAAAAACATACTGATTATTGGTTGATGTCAAAATGATGATTAACTTCACATCATCACACAATGTTGCTTATCTTTTCTGGGTAATTCTAAATTTTACCATAGATAAAAATTATTGGTGATTGATCGTGAATACTCTAATTATAATTATAATTTTTAGAGAGAGAATTTTCACTAAAAAGAAGAAGTAGAGCAATTAGAGTTTTGTTAGAATAAAAACTTGTTGATCTGATCTTGAAAGAAGGGATAGTTAGGGAGGGGAGATTGATCTTAATCTCTCGAATCTTCCTCTCTTCTCATCGATCATCCAAAAGGTTGGTCGTGTCGGTCGAGAACTGGCTAAGTAATTGTCCTCAATCAGTTTGATGGTATTTTCCCTTGTAATTTTACTTGTTAAAAATATAATTTAATTTCTAAAACTTATAATTTTAACTTTAAAGATTATAACTTTTATAATAATTTTATTACTCTAATTAAAAATTTTATAATCGATCTTATAAATTATATTTCAAAAAATTCACCCTTTTCTTTTGGTCCTTCCAGCTGAGAGTGGCTTAAAAGTCAACAACTTCGGCAATTTAGGAACCGTACATACGACGCTGGCTTTGAAAGCGGCGCCGACGATGTTCTCTGATAGCCAGGGGGTGGAAATGTCTACCTGTCGCAAGTTCCCATGTGAGATGGGGCTGACGATTGTAAGTTCCGATGATTGGCATCGAGGACTTGAACACACTTGTTCGTTTCTGGAGGAGGAAGACGACGGAATCTCCTTCTTACTTTACTTTCATTTTTACCCTTTGTTGTTTCAATATTTTCAAATACCAAATGATACGTTTGGTTGGCAACCATCGTATGATTAGCAAAATTAAGTAAGACCTATTAATCCAATTACCGACAAACAAATTGATTAAAATTTTGGTAAGTATAATATTATTTCAAATAAAATGGGCAATGGCAAATGTCTTTGGTTTGTGCGTCAATATTTATAGTAATGCAATCGTGACCCAATCTTACTAAATAGATATCAGAGTCAGCTATTTTAAGATTCTAGAAATAAATCAGAGTTCTCGTAAGAAGATTTAGAAGTTTGGGTTTGAGATTTTAATTTGTGTAGTTCAACTTGTATTCTTATTCTTAATTTATGTTAATATTAAAGGAGACTTATATCAGAATTTGGAGACGTAGGTGTGATTTTGATAAAACCATGTAAGTATTGGTATTGATTTTTCTTTGTATGGGCAATGCAAGTTGGGAAGCTCTACACTGAGTCATATGAACTTGTAATTTGGTGTCAAATACGTTATATCATTTTTTTTTTTAAAATTACAGTCAAAGATGTCTGAATTAGCTTACACGTACCTCAATTAATCTTCTTCACAGTTCGATTAAAGCCAAACTATCTATTTTGAGACTAGAAAATTCATAAATAATTTACAACTCCTTCATGTCTCAAACTACCCCTTAACGTTGTCACATATGCAATATTGGAGAAATGAAAGGTCAAACATTAAATTTTAAGGAGCCTCTTTCCCCCATAAGTACATTGCAAAAGGGTTGATGTATCACTTTTTCACCAAGTCTTTTAAGTGGTAGATTACATCAATATTCCATGGTAAAAAGTGAGTTTTGCTTTAATATTAGCAGCTATAATCACTTTTTCTTCCCACTATCTAACTTTAGGTTTGACCTTAGATAAAAGTACCACTTTTAGTTGTCTTTCTCTCTTGCATTTTGTTTCTTATTTTCTTGGTGTACAAACAAGCATATAATGTGATGTTAAAAAAAAAAAAAATTCAATATCGGTACCGTCAATTTATTATTTTGTTTGGTAAAATTATAATTTTGAAAAGAGAGATTACAAATGTTCAAGGAAGGTCACAATCGATCACAGATACCCATGATCAATCATAAAAAATACAGTATCGATTCTAATATTTCATGATTGATCATACTTTTTGAAATTGTAACTTACACCTTAAAAAATTTAAAACTTAATCTTAAAAAATTATAATTTTCAGTACCGATACCACCGTAACCGTAAAAGTTCCCGGTTAATTTGGTCTGGGTGCTTAGTTGGGAGCTCATAATTTCCTTACAACGGCGTGCTTCTGTCATTTCATTTGTAAACCCCCAAAAGAAGTGCTTTTTCTTGTCCTTTCTTCTTTTATTTGTCATTCTTATTTTGTTCTGGAAAGCACAGGCAGTAATTTAGGTAAGTTTTCGTTTGTGTGGTATGAGACAGATGGTGACAGCAAGTATTAGCCCTTTTTAAAAAGATTATTTTTTAGAGTCGCAACAATGTTGTAATCGTTTGAATAGATGAATACTCTTACATCTCTCGGATACGTGAGATTTGTATAGGGAGGATACGATTAGACTAAGAAATAAGTTGAAAAAAATTTCAATATTTTTAATTTTATAGTGTTAAACAATCTCGTAACCTAAACCTGCTTCGTTAACCCGCCAATCTGCGAACCCTTAATGTGGTGGCATGTAGCCAACTCGATAAAACATTGAGTAGGGTTATGAATTGATATTTTTGGCCGATTAAGGCCGAAAAGGAGGCCCTTGGTTCGACTTATTGGCTAACCAATTTAAAATTAATAATAATAATAATAATATATCAAATATGAACAAAAACCAAAAAACTTGAAAAAATAGATAGGCCCATTAGGGCCATTATGACCAAGCAGCGCTGGACAGTTGAAGATTGTCTCTTCTTTGAAAGGGTTGACCAGGCCCGACTAGCTGATCGTTAAACGGCCTATTGGCCCAGCACACGGGCCACACAAATCATTGGTTGCCCGGCATGGCCCGCTCCGGACCTTTAATTCTACATATATATGCAAATTCGAACTTATACGTTTCAACTCCAAATTACAATTAATATTTTTTTTGGTACATTGATAGATATATAAATAGATTTTTTTACATATTCGTCATTAAACATTGTCCCTCAACATCATATGACTATTCATAGGAGATTCTACTGTACTTACATCAGAACCGAAGTTAAGGTCTTATCGAGTGTTCTAGATGCTGAAAAGTAAGTTTAGCCTTACTAAACTGCCGTAACTATAGAAACTCGAACTCAAACGTTAAGTAAAAAAATTCAAATTACTACTTACTAGACCAACCGCTCAGTAATAAATTACAATTAGTTGTGCATGCCACAAACATTCCCCCACCCCAACATACACACACTCAAACCCCTTATATATAGAATTGGCATAGAGCTGAAATTGTATCATTATGGTCCACATAAGGCACACAAATTGATCCTCTTTGTGGTAGTTTCTAGTACCCAGTTTCTCCTCATAGAAATGATTATGGTTCCATTAATGGGGGGGCAACACAAACGTCAGAAGCTTTGGAATTGAATCTATTCTTTTTGCTTATTGTGGAGCCACATGGACCAACTGCCATCATTTTATGCCCCCCAGTCCGTGTTATAACTTCCAAAGGACTATCTATTAGATGTAACGATTACATCTGTGTTACGTGATATAACTGTTCTTTTTTACTTCTTGTTATTGATGGGTTTATGACACTATTTTTTTTTTTTGGCTATACTTTAGTAGACCACTACTACAATCTAAAACTAACTTATTAAAACTTTCAAATAATCTGTTTATAGCAAAAGAGAAAACACCCACAAAAAAAATGGTACAAAAGAACCTTCAAAGAGGAGAAATAAGAGATCAAGTCTCATCTTTTATAAAAAAAAAGTAACTCCTTAACCTCTTGGTCGTTGATAGTTCCATGATCGTGAGAGAATCAACTCTTTTTTCCGGTGGTAGATCACAGGGCTGGCCCTTAGGCTAGGCAATCGAAACCGTCGTCTAGGGCCTCATATTTTTTAGCGCCTCAAATTAATTTTTTTTTAGATTTAGATTTACCTAATTTTAAATTATTTTTTAAAATATTAGATTCAAATTTAATTAAGTCTAGATTTACCAATGGACCTTTGGTCCAATAGTACTCTTTACCTTGTAAAGACTTTGTCTTCTTAAGGTCAAGGGTTCAAATCCTTCCCCCCCCCCCAAAAAAAAAAAATTAAGTTTAGATTTGTTTTCAAAATCCCAAAAAAAACTTAAAGATCAATGTTCAATCAAATTAAATTTTATTTTTCGGCCCCTAAAAGATTTGTATAGACGCATATTCAATGAAGTCAAATTTTACTTTTACGAGTTTTATACTAATATTAAATTTACTAGTAATGTATCACGTGCGTTGCACGTGAATAATTTTGTTTAAAAAAAATTAATAAATAAATATTTGGTATATATATACTTGAATTAAATATCATCTAAAATTTACCAAACTTATTTTTTCATCGCTCATGAGTCACTATAAAATTTTTGAAAACTTTGTATGTTTTCAAGATTTGTTATTTTAACTTTAAGAAAATGATAAAAATAAAAAGAAAATAAATAATTAAAGTTCTATTTTTTCTATAATTTTGTAATTGAAAGTGATTTTTTAGTGATGTTTGAAAATTAATTTTTTTAAAATTAATTTGATTAAGATTCCACTTATTAATCATTGAAAAAAATAAAAATAATTATCAATATACTAATGGTATTGGAACGTTACTTTATTTAGGATTAGTTAGGTTAATTGAGATAAAATTTAATATACAACGCTATAATATATATTATAAAGCATATTAAAATTTTTAAAAAAATTCAAATTTTCACATAAAATCTTAACACAGTTTAAAAAATTTACTGTGACTAACAAATCATGTAAAATTATATATATATTATTTTTTATCTTAAAAATAAAATGGTTAAACATTTTGATAAAAAATAAAATATACATATATAATCATAATATTATCTTTATAAATGAGATGAGTAATATTATATTGATAGAGTTTTTAAAGGTTTTTTGAATGTTTTGTTAAACTTATAATAATGCATATATTTTTTAAGAGTAATATAATCAATAAAAAATTTTCATAAAAATTGACATTTATAAATAGATAATAGATAATTAAAAAATTAATTTGATTAAAATTTCACTTATAAATCATTGAATAAAATAAAAATAATTATCAATATACAAATTATATTAGAACCTTACTGTATTTAGGATTATCTAGGTCAATTGGAATAAAATTTAATATACAATGCTATAATATATATTATAGAACATATTAAAAAAAATTTAAAAATTAAATTTTCACATAAAATCTTAACGCAATCTGAAAAGTTTACTCTAACTAAAACATTATGTAAAACTCTATATACATAATTTTTTATCTTAAAAATGAAAGGGTTAAACATTTTGATGAAAAATAAAATATGCATCCAGGGTTAAATATTTTGATAAAAAATAAAATATACATGTGTAGTTATAATATTATCTTTATAAATGAGGTGAGTAATATTATATTGATGGATTTTTTTAAAGTTTTTTTGAATATTTTGTTAAAACTTATAATGATGCACATATTTTTTAAGAGTAATATAATCAATCAAAAAGTTTCATAAAATTGACATTTATACATGATGGGCCAAGCCCAAGGGCCCAACTCATGTTACAAGCCCAAGGGGCCCAACTCATGTTACAAGTCCCAATGGCCCAACTTCAAGAGGTCCAGCTAGCCAAGCCCAATGTGGTCAACTCGGTCAAGTTCATGAAACTCAAGGAGCTACATTAGCAAGGAGCACACAAGGTCATCCAAGGACCCCCTGGCGCCCAAATTGGGCGCCCAGGTCCCCTCCTCAGGCGCCCAGACCTCCTCCTCGCCACCCTGGAGTAAGGGCCATCCCAAGAGCCTCATCCAAGTCGCCTTGGAAAGAGTCAACCCCTCACCTCGTCCTTTGACCGAGTCTCATGGAGAGCACCGCAACTGTCTCGCACGTTGGGAAGAAGTTGTGAGCTCCACCGAAATAGTTGTTTAGTTGCTGTAAAGTCGCCACAACCTGTTAGAGGGTGCCTATAAATTGTAAACCCCACCAACACTTGGGGGCAACACACTTTTACCTGAGCACGACTCTCTCATCTCCCTCAAAACTTGTATTCTCTGCTCCTTACACCCTTGAGCTAATAAAGTACCCGGCGACCAAAGCCATTCAAGAGTGGACGTAGGTCATGTTGATTGAACCACTATAAATCTTGTCTCCTCCATCTTTCTTTACTCTGAGTTACTGCATTTATTACTCACACTTAACAGGTAGTGTGCAAAGCCATTTTGTGCATCATCAATACATAGAGAATATCTATACTACTAATAAAATTTATAATGATGCATATATTTTTTAAGAATAATATAATCAATCAAAAAGTTTCATAAAAAATTACATTTATACATATGGATTAAGGAATATATAATTAAAAGTGATCTTATATGTAATTTACATATTTAAATGCATAAGGATATGATGGTAATTTAAATATTAATTGTGGAAGGATAGAGTGTCCTTTTTAATTTTTTATGAGGGTAAAATAGTGAATCAAAAATTTTTCATATTAAGGTACTTTTATTAGTAGTATAGATTATATTAATCATAATACTATTTATGTCTTGAAACCTACTATGTATAACAAAACTTTATAATTGTTTCTTAGTATATTATTTCCAACTATTTTAATCAATTTGAAAAGTACGTATTTTGATATTTTTTTTAAAAATTGATGGACTTTTAATAAATTAAATTTATTTAAATTTAAATTGAATTTGTTAATAGCTTTTTTCTATTGCCATGACAACATAAATATCACTAGAGTGTTTAGTATTAAACTTCAAATCTACTCTTTTTCTATTATGTTAATTATTAGTTCTCGAATGAATTTTATAAATCTAAATGATATGCTAAAGAATTTAAATAGTAAGTAGGCATCTCAAATTTTAAGAAATTTATTTTTAAATAAATATATTTTAATAAAAAATATTATATATTATCGTAAAAATTATAATTAATAGGGCTTCATCCAAAAATTTCACCTAGGGCCTCAGTTCGGCTCGGGCCTGACATTCATGAATTATGGTTAATTTTAATTGTTTTCAATTTGATTTCTCTTTGATTTTGACAATTCAATAAACTTATTATTTTATTTTATTTTATTTTTTTTTGGGTGAGAGAAGAAGAAGAGACTTGAACTCTTGACCTCAAGAAAATAAAACTTTCACAACTAAAGAATACTATTGGACCAAAGACCCATTAATTAATAAACTTATAGACAATGCTATGAAACTCTAATGTGGGTTAGGTACAACTCCACAATGGAATATGACTAGCAAGGAAATTTCTCTAGGACGCGGATTTCAGCTTTGTTTGAACATTGAATAATGATAGTGAGAGAGAACTTGTAAAGTTTCATCAATAAGTCAAAACATGTTGGTTTGACACTAATATATATTCTTCTATGTCTCCTTCTAGAAAATGAGACCTCAATTTTGAATACTAAGGATTGTGAAGCTGGTCCCAACCAGCAATGGTAGGGGTCATATATATGCAGCTGATAATGAATCAAAGATTCTAACTTGATTTTGTATTTACTTGGATTAGCCCTAATGCCCGAGTGGACAACCTCAGATATCTTGAGGTACTTAAGTACTACTCATAAAATAAAGGCATACGAAGCTCTCAGGTAAGGACGTCTGATAAAATTTGATAATATCAAGAATAAAATCATCTTCAAAGATGATTTCGCTTGGCAGCAGAAGAAGACAAGTCAGTTCGACCCTGACATAAGTTGGGATCCAATCAGCAATTTCACAAAGTGAAATAACCTGGGCCATTAGAAAAAAAGAGAGACAAAGAGTACTGTTTATCCCCAGATCTCATTTAAGAATAAAATTACTAGTGCTACGTCACCTATTTTTGGAAGACCACGTCATGCCTAAGGAATATAACCTCTAACGGTCTAATATTCCCTGCAATATTCGCTCCAATATCTTAACATATTAAGGGACAACTCATGTTGACTTAAGGACAACCCTATCAAGACGATATAAATAGTAAAACACTTACCTAAAAAAGACAAATAAAATTGTAACCGTCTTTTTTCCCAAAAGGCAATAAAACTCTTCGGAATAAGAGACTCTATTAGAATAAATTAGTCAAGTTCTTCACTGGATAAACCAATGTATCTTCTTCATGTTATCCAATTTCTGCTATGAGTTCATTTAGACACCTAGACAACATTCACATTTACACTATCACTATCTTAAATCAATCTCTCTCTCATATTCATGTGCCTTGAGCACCATCAAAATCTGTGAAATTAAAATATATAATTTATGTCAGAAATGTACAAAGTTGGATTAATTCAATTGTCATGGAAAAAAGCATGCTGGTGTCCAATGCCATCAAACTATGCCGTACAACTTGTTACCCATACCACATTCAGATTCAGGTACCCATACCACATTCAGGCTCGGGCCCATTGGAGTTGGGCCTTGTTTAAAATCAGGCAGTTAATGCACACCGAGTAATCCAGAAATCTGTTACTTAAGGGTTAAACTATAATACAAAAATGTTATTTGGAGTTAATTTAGGGACCTAATCAATTGTAGCCATTGGTTAGATTGAAAGTGGGTTCTACCCAATCTTAAATTTCACAACTAATCTAATGGTTGCTGATGATACCAATAGAAAATATGCAATTCAAAATAAAAAGATTGGATGACCTAACCTATCAGAATTCAGGATAGCCAATGCACGAATCAACTCGGCAATCACTGAAACACCTCAGAAATTACTAAAGCAGCTTAGCAAACGCTAGAAAAAAGACAGAAGATGAATCATACTACCAAATCCTACTTGAACAAGAAGTCACCACCTCTAAAACGCCATCTCATAGCTTTTAGAATGTCATGTCACACTTAGGGAGGAGAACCTCTAATGAGTAAATATTCTCTCAAATATTCTAATAGACTGACCACATAATCATTGCTTGAGGGCCACACCACCCTTATGTATAAATGGGCAAGCCCTTGCCTTACATAGGCATGTGCAATTGAAATCCCCAAGTGTAACCTTCTTCTTTTTCTAATAATGCAAAGTCAGATGAGTAAGAACTTTCATTACAGTGGACTAGCTAGCCTAGTTCTTAAGCTCGGTGAACCACATATTATATTGTGTTCTTTCTCACTGTTTCCTTGCTCACACACACACACACAGTTCATTCAACCCTCTCATTTCATACTTCCCAGTTATCATACCCAGTTGCAATGAATTAAGTCATTGATTAGATTCCCACATTAGATCTTAATGACATCGCACATACTTAAAACCATGTAAAACGTCAATTTTTATTGTCCAATTAGAGCGTGACATTGAAGTTTATAATATTTTATGTTACACCATGTTTTATTATCAAAAATTACTTTACTGCAAGTTAAGTTTGGATCATAGCCTTACCTCTGTTACTTTACCAAGTGAAATTTTCCAAATCTTTTGGCCAGTAAAGTTACTATTTTAAATGGGTGACCACAGTAAGTATCACCCTGTGCTGGTACCTGATGAAATTCTTATTATAGTCTTATTAGATATTATTCCTTAAAAAATAGGGCTGGCACCTATAAGGAATAAATCAAAGAAGAATTGACTTAGGTAATTTGGACACATAAAAATGGCCTATTACGATTGACGAGTCCAAATTCAACTGGGCTAAACCCGATGAAAATAAGTCGAGAAAGGCCCGAATACCAATGGGCCCCGGGATTAATTCAAGTCTCCAAAACCTATTAAGTCGGGTCACCCATTTAAGGAGAACGGAGAAGAGGCGAAGGAGTCGAGGGACAGTCGAAGCCTTATGGGCGCCGACTATGGGCGCCGACTATTGGCGCCGACCCCTTGGTTGAGCTCCCCACTCATCATCTCAACTCCTCACTTGCCCTCTCCTCATACCATGATATCCCAAGGAAGAATGCACTAGAAGGTCAAGGCCTAAGAAGACACCAATGGGATGACCACCATTGGGCGCCAACCATGGGGCGCCGACCACTGGGCGCCTACCCCCATGGTGCCCCCTTGCCTTGGTACTCCAGTACTCCTACCCTTATTCCAACTCAAGGTCCAAGCCTAAAGTCCAATCCAAGTCAGGAATCTCCTCCGACTGAATAGGAACACGAGGGAGAGAATGACGGGATGCGAAGATCTACTCTTACCTTACTTGTGCTTACCAAAGAGGTCTACTCCTACCATGATTGCACTTACCAAAATAGTGGAAGACTTCTTCCTCACGGCACCGCCTCACCATTGCTATATAATGTAAGCCCTCTCAAGGGTAAAGGGGGACGAAAGACATCTCCAACATACTTGCTCTCTCCTTCTCTCTCTCTCAAAAGCTCTGTAACACTCCGTTGATTGTTATTCATCAATAAAGAACACCGGCAAACACTGCCATTCGAAAGAGTGGACGTAGGTCACCCGAGACCGAACCACTATAAATCTCTTGTGTTGACCCGTTATTTATTGTTTTACTCTTGATTGCCATTAATTACATGCTAATTGCTCATTAATCACACCCGTTGATATTCTTGACTGTTGATCTTGCACGAAGACAGTTTTGTGCATCATCAGTTTGGCGCCGTCTGTGGGAACGACAAAGTTTCTACTATCTTTCTATTCTTTCAATCCATGGCAATCACCACGAGATCAATGTCTCAACAACCCGGGGACAACAACCCGGCTCACCGGGAGGAGGTTCCGCCTCCCTCCGCACCTTCAGGACCTTCTGCCACGACGACCCCCGTCGTCGGACAGCAACAACTTTTGCAGACTATGCAGTTGCTGGTGGAACAGAACCAGCAGATTATCCAACTTATGCTCACCCAAGGGGGCATCGCCCCTCACCCTGCAGGAAGAGCACCACTCCCTCCAACAGGGGAGGAGCAACAACCCCTTCTTTCTGGGCACCAGGCAGCCCATCATCATGGGGGCCTCCGCCAGAATGCCCCGAGGCCACAAGGCGCCTCTCGTCCAGTAGCCCCTCCTCAGCGCGCAGGAAACTCACGTGTACCCCCTATTTCACATGTACCTGCGCAGGAGGACGAAGATGGCGAGAGTCAGTATGGTGATCACCAAAGCCAGTATCGTCATCCGACTGAAGATCCCCCCAACCAGTGGGACGAGAAGATTAGAGAGGTGCAGAACCAACTTGGAGATGCCCTCAACGCCATCAAGGCGCAAGCACCTGAAGCCGTAGGCTATCTGGTAAGACGTACTGATACGCCTTTTACTGCTGATATTGTCAATTATCCTTTGCCTTCAAAGTTCAAGATGCCCAACATCGAGATCTTCGATGGCACCAAAGACCCCCTCGACCACTTGGATACGTACAAATCTCTCATGCAACTCCACAACGTGCCTGAGGAGATCATGTGCAGAGCTTTCCCTACCACCCTGAAGGGGTCTGCTCGCCAGTGGTTCTCCAAGATGAAGCCCTCCTCCATCCATTCTTTCGCAGAGCTCAGTAGGTCTTTCGTCTCCCACTTCATTGGAGGACGCCGCCATCAGAAACCAGTGACCCACCTACTTACCATCGAGCAGGACAGGGACGAAAGCCTCAGAAGCTACCTCGCCCATTTCAACGATGAGGTCCTCCAGGTTGAGGAGCCAGATGATAAGGTGACCTTAGCTGCCTTTATCGCCGGCCTCCGCACCTCCAGCTTCATGTTCTCAGTCCTCAAGAAGCCGCCCTCCAACATGCCCGAGCTGCTGTCCAGGGCACAGAAATATATGAACGCCGAGGAGGTCACCAAAGCCCATAGAGGTGAGTCCTCCCGAGGAGGGGAGAAAAGGAAGGACACTCGCGAGGACAAGTGGGAGGTAGAGAACAAAAGAAATAGGACGGAGGGAATCTCTGTCAAGGACCGCCTTGGTCCCCCACCTCTGAGAGAGCGACAACCTTTCACGCCACTCAACGCCTCGGTGGAGCACATCCTATTTCAGATACAGGATGACCCCACGCTCCGTTGGCCCGAAAAAATGAAGTCCGCCCCAAACCGCAGAAATCACAGCAGGTACTGTCGCTTCCACCGCGACCATGGCCACGACACTGATGACTGCTATGAGCTCAAGAGGCAGATCGAGGAACTCATACAGCGTGGCCAGTTGAGCCAGTACGTGGCTGGTAGAGGTCAGACCCTGCCACCTGACCGGGACCAGGACGACAGAGAACGCCAACAACCCCTCGGAGAAATTCAAACAATCTCTTGAGGGCTACAACTCCGCCAAGGAAACATTAGCCCACCTATGGGACACACCTGAAGATTTTATTTATCTTTTATAGTTTCAGTTGATTAATTTTGTTATAGTTTCATTATTTTATGAAATAAAATTTTGCAAGATTATTATAACTGTCTTGTTTTCATCTCAAACAACCTACGACTTAACAACAACAAGGTAAACAAAAGTCAAAAGGCGCCCAGACGAGGGGTCTTGCCCTCTCCACCTTGGGCATCTCCCATGATGCCGCCCAGACAATAGGTCTCATCCTCTCTCACTAGGCGCTAAACAGCAGGCACCCGACCTTAGGTGTCACGCTCCTCAGCACCCCTCATCATCTCCGTCTCAATGGAATGAGCCTCGGGTGCCCAGCTCCTCAGAGCCTTTCTCATCTCCATCTCAATGGAATGAGCTTCAGGCGCCCAGCTCCTCAGAGCCCTCCTCATCTCCATCTCAAAGGGATGAGTCTCCGCCATGGCAGCCTTCTTCTGAGCTATACGTAGCTCTCCCTACTGCTCCGTGGCATCCTCTCGTGCCTGCCACCCGAGCCCTACCTGCTCAGCGGCGTCCTCTCGTGCCTGTCGCTCGAGCCCTACTGCTCCGTGGCATCCTCTCGTGCCTGCCACCCGAGCCCTACCTGTTCAGCGGCATCCTCTCGTGCCTGCCGCTCGAGCCCTACTGCTCCGTGGCATCCTCTCGTGCCTGCCACCCGAGCCCTACCTGCTCAGCAGTATCCTCTTGTGCCTACTGCTCGAGCCCTACTGCTCCGTGGCATCCTCTCGTGTCTGTCACCCGAGTCCTAACTGCTTCGCGGCATCCTCTCGTGCCTACCACTCAAGCACCAAATGTTCTCAGCAGTCCCCAGTGCCTGCCTCTCTGACATCCCTAGGAGTCACAGACCTCCAAAGTTGCTCCTTGGCCAAAGTCGCATTGCTACAATCCCCCTAGAAACCGCACTGGAGTCTCAACTCCTACAACAGTACAACAGCTAGCTCTGGTACACACATGAGCCACAGTTTGAGAAGGAGTGGGGGCACCACTAGACTTGGCACCTGGCCATCAGACCTTAACTGGGGGCATAAAACCTCACTCTCTCGGGAGAAGAAGAGACACCACCATGAAAGCACAAGGAACCTCCACCTCCATCATCGCTCTTTCAACAGGAGCTCCTGAAATCAGAGACAAGGTCAGTTAATGACCAGGCACCAGAGAGGCGTCGCCCAAGGAGCTGCCCTGTTTCCAGGCTTCTCCCAAGGCACCTGCCCAGTTGGCGTCGCCCAAGGGGAGCTAGCAGGGCCCTTGCCCAGGACAATCAAGGCCCTCGTTTATGCCAGCCAGCACCTCGCCCAGCTGTCCACCTGACGTCACCCAACGCCTTGGCACCCCCCAGGCTATTCTTCATGCACCTGGCGCCTCCATCTGCTAAGTTGCCCAATCTCCAAAGATGCTCTGATATTGATCACCACAACGACATCACCATAGGCAGGGGAGCCTTCATGCCACGCCTTCAAGGAGTTCATGGATCATCCATAGAATCTCCCATCAGCAGGAATGGAAAGTTGAAGACTGGAAGCACCATGAGAAACAAGAAAATTTCTGCTCACTCAAGCGAAGCCGAAGCACATGCCCTCAACCCCTTCCTCTCGAGAAAGTCAGAGCTCGGGGCATGGGGGGCAAATAACGAGTCCAAATTCAACTGGGCTAAGCCCGATGAAAATAAGTCGAGAAAGGCCCGAATACCAATGGGCCCCGGGATTAATCCAAGTCTCCAAAACCTATCAAGTCGGGTCACCCATTTAAGGAGAACGGAGAAGAGGCGAAGGAGTCGAGGGACAGTCGAAGCCTTATGGGCGCCGACTATGGGCGCCGACTATGGACGCCGACTATGGGCGCCGACTATGGGCGCCGACTATGGGCGTCGACTATGGGCGCCGACTATGGCAGCCCCATGGGCGCCGACCCCTTGGTTGAGCTCCCCACTCATCATCTCAACTCCTCACTTGCCCTCTCCTCATACCATGATATCCCAAGGAAGAATGCACTAGAAGGTCAAGGCCTAAGAAGACACCAATGGGATGACCACCATTGGGCGCCAACCATGGGGCGCCGACCACTGGGCGCCTACCCCCATGGTGCCCCCTTGCCTTGGTACTCCAGTACTCCTACCCTTATTCCAACTCAAGGTCCAAGCCTAAAGTCCAATCCAAGTCAGGAATCTCCTCCGACTGAATAGGAACACGAGGGAGAGAATGACGGGATGTGAAGATCTACTCTTACCTTACTTGTGCTTACCAAAGAGGTCTACTCCTACCATGATTGCACTTACCAAAATAGTGGAAGACCTCTTCCTCACTGCACCGCCTCACCATTGCTATATAATGTAAGCCATCTCAAGGGTAAAGGGGGACGAAAGACATCTCCAACATACTTGCTCTCTCCTTCTCTCTCTCTCTCTCAAAAGCTCTGTAACACTCCGTTGATTGTTATTCATCAATAAAGAACACCGGCAAACACTGCCATTCGAAAGAGTGGACGTAGGTCACCCGAGACCGAACCACTATAAATCTCTTGTGTTGACCCGTTATTTATTGTTTTACTCTTGATTGCCATTAATTACATGCTAATTGCTCATTAATCACACCCGTTGATATTCTTGACTGTTGATCTTGCACGAAGACAGTTTTGTGCATCATCAACGATAACTGTGGTAAAGAGTTATATGATAACTATTGAAGGCAAACGTAAGAGTGGAGGTAGGCTAAAATTAATTTTAAGTGAAAGAGTAAGGAAAAACATGATAACTTGTAATTTAATAAAAAAAATACCCTTTTATAGAGCACAATAACGAAAAACGATTTATGTAACCGACCCTAAAAATATTAAAATAAGACTTTATTGAATTGAGTTAAAAATTGTAGAGGAAGCTTTTATTATTCCATTCTCATGGAAAACCCTTGAATTTAAAGTCATATGTGGAAAAGTTATATGATATCTTAGTCTTTAATTAAATAATCAAAACCTAGATTAAAAGTAATGACTATGATTCCTTTTTTCAAATCCATGGTTTTATAACGTGGCCAAAGATTATATGCACACGAAACCATAAGGTAGGAGAAGGTAGGTTTTTTCTAGAACTTGAGTAATATAAGATGGGAATGTTTTCAACTTTCTTGGTCATCATTAGGTAGTGTGAAAGTGCCAACGCGTATAAGATACTTTTATCATCATAGAATTTATAAATCATTAGATTTATACACTTTTATTGCAAAAAAAACTATTTTTTTTATTTAAATATGTAATATTTACCTCATAATATAATAATCTTATCGTTATACATATAACCCGTCTTTATCATCTTTAGATGAATTATGAAATCAAATTTGTATCCTGTTTTCTAAAGTTGAAACAACGTGATATCCGTGTATAAAAAAGAATGGTTAAAAAAAAAAGTAAAGCAAAACCAAGAATGAGACGTGATATTTAAGTCATAATATAACAATCTTATCGTTATAAAACCCGCCTTTATCATTTTTAGATGAAGTATGAGATCAAATTTGTACCCTGTTTCCTAAAGTTGAAGCGTCGTGATATCCGTGTATGAAAAAGTATGTTTAGAAAAAAAAGTAAAGTAAAGCCAGGAATGGGAAAAATCAAAATGTAGGCTGGACAATAACTTTTAGCCTAACTCCCCACCCCCACTTGCAATTAATTAACAAAATCAAATCTTTAAAGCTCCCCAATCAAACATTAATTTGGTGGAAGATCTTTAATTATCGAGCAATGTTACTCGGAATTAATTTATTGACCTAATTACTCATAATATCATTAGATTGACATTTGATCCCACTATTTGTTAAAAACCCGCTACCAAACCAATAGTTATAATGAATTAGGTTAACAAATTATATCAGTAAATTAGATTCAAATAGTATTATTCTTAATCATTGAACTCTCTGCTGTTTAAGACTAATTTGAATTAATTGAGAAGAAAATGACATTTAGAAACTATAATAAAAATACGATAATAAAGTACTATAATCTTCTTTGTAGCAGGGGGTGCACTTGTCATCGGGTGTTTTGATACATCAAAAGTTAAATTGTAATTTATTCTACTAATTAACCTGTTCTTAGCTTTATCAAGAGATCATGTAAGCTTACTTTGTACAGTCAAGGTAAACGTGTTTGAGTGATTAAGAAGCATTATCTACACTTGTAATATATATTGTGGAATTTCGATAAAAATATCTTGTACGTGTTTAATTGATATTTGTAGATAGCATATGATTGCAGTTCTCCAGATATTTTTGTTTTGCTTTAACGGTCAAGTGTGTCTAAATTAGCTTTTATGCACCCCCGACTAATTCCCTCCCCAATTGATTAAGGTAGATCATTCACGCAAAGATTAGAATATTCATGAGGAATAAAGGGTCCGGTATAACTCTGCTTTGAAAAAGCTTCTAACCTATATGTATAATATGTAGGAGAAGTCTATTCTACCTCCAAAAAAAAATTCAGTACCATACCGCCATTAAAAATTTTATGGTATTGTTTATAACTTTGTGATAATTTACGATCAATCTTAAAAATGTTAGGATTGAGATTGATCACAAGTTACCACTTGACCCAAAAATATTATAATTCAAACCTTAAAAGTTATATTATGACCCAAAAGACTTAAAAAAAAAATTGTTGAAAACAAACTCAAAAACTTGAATCGAAACCCACAAAAATTATAAAATTTAGAATCACCATACTTAAAGTTTTTTTGGGTATCATAGTTTTCTCCATAATATGTATGCTTTGAAGGTAAAAAGTCAATCACCCCTGTAAGGTTGTTTTTCATTTTTAGCCTACAAAGCAACAGTTCTATATAATTAGAAGCCTTTTAATGCAGTTTGGTCCCCTTTTTAATGGTGTTAGGTCGCTGGTCAGAAAAAATTGCTGTTGGGTCCCCTGTCATGATCATGAAGAAGAAGAAGGAAGAAAAAAATTTCTTGAGGCGAAGACTGTTTATATGTCTGAATTTTACGTCGGTGGACTTCCACCATCTGAATCCGCGGACTACTCTTTGAAACTTGGACGAGTGCCCACAAGATTAAATCGAGCGGTTGGTGAGTCATTAGTGGTTAAGAATTCGAATTTTTCGATTTAATACTTAGATTTGAGTTTTTAAAATTACGATAATTCGGTGGGAGTTAAACTTAAGTTTTAATGCTCAGAGTACGTGATGATACTTTATCTTCGGCTTCAAAGTAAGTGTGGTGTGGTCTCCTGTATAATATTTTATAGGTGATGTACATCACATGACAGTGTCATTCAGTGTCTGGTGAGCATTGAATATTTTCTTCTTCTTATTTTTGGGTTCAATAGTCAGGGGTGTTCGATCTAACTTACGTATGATATGAAATGGGTTGATAAAGTATCAAAAATTTCAAAAATCTAATAAAACAAGAGGTAAATGCACAATAAATATGTGACTCGCCAAAGTCAAGATCTTATTATGCATAGTATCTTGTTAGCCAATTACTATGCTATGTCTATATTGTTTTCTTTCTCATAGAAAGTGGGTATACATTTACCAAAACGACTTCCTCTTCTCATTCTCGGTCCGATAAAAAACAAACTTACTAGAGTATTCACGAGAGATAAATCTTTCATGTAAAGATTCAAAATCAAGACATCTGAGTTTACAACTCATCTCTATTACAATTTAAACTACTCTTTGTGTCATTACACGTCTCACTTGTTTGAACACACGTTTTTTCAATTAACACTATCAAAATTCATTTTTACCAGGTGATACAACCCTTAAAAAACTATACTACTAACAAAAGGATATGATGGATTAGATGTCCACCTAGAAAATGTATGTAATACGTTTTGTTTTCCTAACTGTTTTATAAGCTTCACCTATATGTTTCTATTTCTATTCTTTCTCTTTCTTCCAATCTGCATAGAGATACCGTCAGTGCACAATCCCTAGTTTATAATTAAGAGCCCACGGTAAAATCATAATTCAAGAAAAAAATATACATACAGTTTACACAACCTCTGAAAATATAGATAGGATCAAAGTCAATCGATTGCAAGTAAGTCGTACTCAAAAAAGTAAAATTCATTTTCTATTGAATTTACTACCAAGAATCCAACTTATACAAATTTACCTTTGAAAGTATAAATCAAATAAAAACCAAACAATAATAAAAAAAAAAAGTCACTCTTTCTTATATACAATATTGTTCAAGAGATGATTAAAAAAGAGAGAGAGAGGAGAAATCAATGAAGGAAAGGGACCCACGTTTGCCAGACCTTAATATCAGAATCCAAACTTCCACTGTAAACCAGATAAGAAGTCCCAGAACCAGAACTATTGTTGTACCCATGACAACTATCAACAACCGCAGTCAAACACTTGACTGGTCCACTGTGTCCTTCGAACACTGCCAAGCAAGAATAACTCTTCCCAATTCCTCTCCTCCAAATCCTAACTGTTTTGTCAGCTGATCCACTGATCACTAAATCTGACACCACAGCCAAGCACAAGATGGCCTTGGTGTGCCCTCTAAGTGCACCAGCCACCACCATATCTCCACCACCACCACCACCACCATCTTTCTCCCACACAATTATAGACCTGTCACATGCACCAGAGTATAGCACTGACCCATCTGAGCTAAGAGCCAAAGCATTCACAGCTGATTTGTGTTTCTCTAATGTACTCACTAGACTATGCTTCTTCTCTCCTTCATTCTTCCTCCAAACCTTTATCTTCTTGTCCGCAGAACCAGTGTACACAAACCCATCATCAGACAATACAATCGCATTAATCGCATCGTCATGAGCATTCCATACTGATTCTAAACATTTGAAGTCCGATGTTCTCCAAACCTTGAACGTCCGGTCCCATGAAACGGAGTAGAGAAGAGAACCATCTCTCGATAAGGCCAGAGCTGATATGGCGTCAATATGATGAACCCATGTTGTGGATTTCTTGTGCCTTCGAACTTTTACATAGTTCTTCGCTGAGAAGAGTTTGAAGATACTGTCTTTGACTGTTGGTAAGGTGGCTAGGCACTTGTATTTCTGGTTTGGTGTGTCATTATCGATTTTCCATACTCGAATTTTGTGGTCTTGGTGGGCACTGAAAAGCTTATCACCCAGAAAAACTGTGGACTTTACTGCAGCACTATTGCCTTCTGCTACCAAGTTATGGGTTTTATTGTCATGTCTAGAAGGGTCTCGACTCCATACACGAATTTGGCTATCGGAAGAGCCACTGTAGAGGTGTTTTCCAGCTAGAGTGAGGGAGAAGATATAGGAGGAGTGGGCTTTGAGGGTGGAGATACAGTGGTGGAAGGTGGTGGAGGATTGTTGATCAGATTCTTGGGAAGGTGGGGTTAGAGAAGGGACAGATGCTAAACTTGATTGAGAGGAGAGAGATGAGGAGGATGATTCTGAACGAAGGTGGGTAGAGTGAGATTGATCAGAATATGATTCTTTGTTTGGTTGGCACGACAATGGACAATGACGAAGTCCCATTTTCATCAATCTAGAGAGAGAGAGAGAGAGCAAGAAAGAGAGAGCAACTTGATGGGAGAATGAGAGCGGACAGAGGAGAATGAGAAGGTTATAAACGGGTGGGGGGTGCGGGGAGGCGTACTGAAGCATGACTGCGTATTTTAGCAATAAGTGGTTGAGGGGTCCATGGACTGTTCAATTTGAAGGGTTGAGTCATGGAGGAAACTGCCTCGTATGGGTGTGTCGGGTATGGATCCAAAATTGCAGTGGTAGTGGGGGATAGTTTTTGGTACCACTTGTTGGGATAAATACCCAGATATTTCCATAAAAGGGCTGGATACAACTTGAAGGATTTGTCAGCCTTTAGTTGGTGCAATTGCTAACATATTACTGGGTCACCTAAATGTGTGGACCCAACTTTAGATTAGTTTGTTCCCTCCCCTTGAGTAGTAGGGGTAAGGTTGGCATTTTTTTTTTGGGTTTAACAATCAAGCGGCCGAATTAGTTTATACACACGCTTAAACTAATTTCGTCCTCGTTGGTCCGATCAAAAATAAGTCATCCTCGCCGAATTTGTGGAATTCATGAGGATTCCCTCATGGTCTAGCTCTAAAGTGTTATCAAGATTCGAACTCAGAACGTCTGAGTTTACAACTCGTCTCTATTATCACTTGAGTTAATTTTTGACATAAATTCGACATCAAATCAATATAGAATTAACAGATTTGGACTTAGTTTCACCGGATTAAAGTTATAAATGGGTGCATCCATCAAATAAATGGGTTGATACTAATACGGTATCGGCCTAACATATTTTATACTCAACATTAACCTGAAACGATAAAAACCTGATTATACTTAATTATAAATGTGTCGAGTATGAGTTAAACAAATTTTAACACTACACAACTTGAATATGACACGAATGTGACTCATTGACAGCCAAAATAATATCGAGACAGTAACCCAAGCTTGTTATAATATCAAGTGGGTTTTCTTTCCTTTTCGAATGGTTTGAGAGGGGTTTGTGAACCCACTAGATCATCATTTAGCAGTAGGGTAAACTAAAAGAGACTTAGATAAGAGTGGAAACACTTGGGTTTTGTTTTCTTTTTTTCTTTTGGTTATTTTTGGTAGGGGAAGAGTGGGGTTAGAGTGGTCCATGGGCCAGCTGAGCTATCCCCATAGGGACCTAAGTTGTTTTCTTTAGGTTTGTCACTTTGTCATGTAAAAGTCATAGATAAGTAGTGGTTCTCATCATCATTTATCTTATATACAATGTTTGTGTGAAAGGATATACTAATTTTCACAAAAGTTTGTCAATTTGATAGTGCCAATGGACTATTAATGGGTGGTAAGCAGGTATGGCTCCTTATCTTAGAGTATAAAAAAGTTGAAAAATCAAATGGTTATTTTGGGATAAGGAAGGTTCTGTAAAATGACACATGATTTGTAGAGGGAATGGAAGAAGAACACGATTTCATATCATAATTAATTTGAGGACTATGAATTAGGGGGAAGACAATGGTACTCAAAAAAAAAAAAAATCAGTACCGTACCATAATTTTATAATTTTTTATTTATAAATTTTGAGGGATATTTATAAGTTTTTGAGAATTATTCATGAATTTTGGAAATAATTTATAATTTTTGAGTTCATTTACAACTTTTGAAGTTGCTTTGGATCGTTCTTAATTTTTTTTAGAATCGACTCCAAGTAACCCAAAAATTATAATTTAACCATAAAAGCTGCAAAATCACCTACAAAATTGTAATTTTTTTTCTTAAAAACAAATTAAAAAAATTGTATTTTAACCCACAAAATTTATACAATTTAACAGTACAGTACCGGAATTTTCTTTTTATTTTCAAAATCTTCTCCATGACTTGGTGGCTATAACAATGCTCTCTTTCTTGTAAGATAGTTTTCGTATTAAAAGGGCTAGCGACAGAGCTAACGTATAGATGTTAGCATTACATTATAAAAAGAAAGGGTATCAATCGTGTCGTGTTCGTGTGACCCACAAGTCGTGTTATTCGTGTCGTGTTCGTGTCATGACCCATGAAAACAAAATGTATTTAATGTGTTCTGAGTATTAAACATTAGTCTAGACTATTTATTATATGTATTTAATAATCGTGTCAATTTTATAATCATTCGTGTCAGGTTCGTATCGAGTTCATATCAACGGGTCAGAGTTGACACCCCTAATAAAAAGAGAGGGAGAATCGAAGAGTCGTTATCCTCAGCTGACCGGGAAAAAAAAATGAATTAGACTTCTTTATGCATGGTTCGAAAAATAAGAAAGATAGTTGTTTGGCAGACTTCAATAAATTCATTCGAATGTTTCAAATAGACTTATTCAACGGCTACCAACATCCCTCTCAAAACTATTCACATTGCTCAGACACGGATTATCCTTAGTTAATACTATGACAATTGAAGAGTTAGCATCCGTTTGATAACGTTTTTTGAAAATATTTTTTTAAAATAAAAAAATAAATTTACAAATTTTTTTTTTTTTGCTTAAAAGCAAAAGCATGTTTGATAAAACATCTTTGAAAAATTAATTTGTAAAAACATACACCCCCCCCCCCCCCCCCCCCAAAAAAAAAAAAAAAAAAAACCAAAAAATATACACACACTAACACTGCGTTTAGTACATTGTGATGACTTTACATAGAAATGGAATGAAGGTGATAATGAAATAAACATAGGAATTGAATAGAATGTACATTATCGTTCCAATGTTTAACAACAATTAGGATTAAGTGATAGAATAGAATTAAAAATCTAGTCAAATATCTTTGGACTCGGACTAGACCTGAAACTAGTTCCAGACTCTTGACCTGACATTGAAATTGGATGGACCCAACCCAGAACCATCACTTTGACCCGAACAAGGACCTAGACCCTAGACTATCCGACTCCAGACTCGAATAAGGACCCTAGGAGGTGGGATGGTGGTGGCGGTGGTGGAGACGAATAGGATAGTAAAATTAACAATAAAATTCAATCTGATAACTACATTTGGGAGATCCACTTACTCATTTATTATATTTATATTGGATGAAAGAAAGAAAGATGTAGATGTTCCTGTTACATTGAATAAACTACATTATTTTGACTTAATTAATAATTAAGAAACCCAAAAATCTGAGTTCATATCGACTTTTCCAATAGTAACTAGGCGCACGATAGACAAGAGCCGTTAAAGATCGATTTCAATCTTTATAAATGTAAGATATCTAGTTAATGCACCGTCAAAACCGAATTTTAGGAGTCTTTTCCCATTTCTAAGATGGTAAATTTAATGACAGAATCGTTTAAATTATCTCTTATTCTCAACTTATTTGCAAAATCAAAACGAGTTCAAATGAATAAATCTTTTTTATTTTTATGACTATTTGACTTTTCACCATAAGGCCACTGGAAATAGATGGCGTGAACGATGGAAGTGCACTATTTCATGAAATTCTCTTCAGATTGGTGGGTTGGATTGACCCGATCCATTTTCTAATATGGGCGCCGCCTACCCAAATGCCATTTTTGGCTGTTACCCGCCCAGTGCAAATTGGAATCGGAGCTATTGGCGTGTTAGCTGTCATTTTCGACGCACTAAACTTGATTTATCCTTATCGGCATTGATTTCCCTTTGATAACAAGTTCTAAGCTTCGAATCTTCATGGTGGCTACGTCCAACTCAATTAAAAAACAAGTTGGCAATTTTTTACTTTAAATCATCCACTTTAATTAGGGTGTGTCAATTCGTGTGGTATCCTATAACTTACGTATCGTATATTTTTGTGACATATTGTCTGTGTCGTGTTCGTATCAAGATCCACAGAAAAAAAAAACATTCTATTTATTATTCTGAGTGTCAAACATTAAACTAAACAATTTATTATACGTATTTAATAATCGTATTGTTTTGAATTCAGATCAATAAGTCAGGATTGACACCCCTAACTTTAATTTTTCCTTTGATGGTGCCAGCCAGCCGCAACATGTCCTCTTCCGCTAGAATCGTGGGTCATTTGACCACCTCAGCAATGCCTCCCCTAATGAATTTTCTAATCTCAAGTAACTCTCGTGGACACAGAGATGACTTTTCAATTCAGATATTTTGAACTGAAAAATTAATTATTTTTTTAGCATCATGTTATGAAGAATTTATTCCTAATGAATTTTCTAATCTCGACATAAATAACTCATCTTTGACTGAATTTAAAGATGATTTGTGAGGTGCGTGTCACACTTGTTCTTTAAAAACATATTCTAACTCAACTCAAGTCAGAGTAACAGTTGCTAAACTCGAAAGAATAGACATCTTATAGCAAAAAAAAAAAAAAAATGGTCCAGATATACCTGACCATAATACCGAGAAGAAAAAAAAGAAGAAAGAAAGCTATGCTTGCCCTCTTACACTATCTTTCAATTATCACATTTTTTATATTCCTCCTATTCGATTCACATTATTTAATGATTAGCTTTCAATATGAATTTGACAAAAAATTATCTTATTATTTTCGAAATCATATAATTTTATTTTGTTTTATGGTCCAAAATGTGTTTAGATATCAATGTTTTTTTTTATGTGGGTATGGGATAGAAAGATAAAACTATGTATCTCAAATTTGTTTACTAAATGTTTTATTCCAAATAATATGTTAAAATCTCTTGCATTGAATATTTTGTAAAAATTAATAGACTCTACTGATTTAATCACCCACACTAATTTAAAATATAAATTTGATAAATAATTTAGTAAGTTTAACATCGCCCGGAATAAAAAGCAGGAGGAGGATAGCTCTCCCTATTGGAGAATTGTTTGACTCAAGTGTTGACAAGAAAAAATGCCGTTGGTATGCAATAGTGAAAATTAGGCTTCTTCTTTTTTTACCAAATGATGATGAATAATTCACTTGTTCTTAGCTTAAAATCTGGTTTATGCGTGAGAGTGGCGTGTTGAAATATATTAATGTTTAAGTCATAACTGCCCTGATAATTTAAGTTTCGATAAATTACACTCACACTCCCTGATATTTGACTTTATTACACAGACACCCCCTCACGTTTCAACAATTACACTGAACCCCAATAGTTAGACGGAATTAACTATCTTAATAAAAAGCCTATTTTGCCCTTCTGTTTAACACAAACTCAGCCCTAATAGTTAGACGGAATTAACTATCTTAATAAAAAGACTATTTTGCCCTTCTGTTTAACACAAACTCAAATTCAAACCCCAAGCCATATCCCTAACCCTACGCCTCCTCTGCACAGTAATCCCAGTGCATTCTCCCTTTCTCCCTCTCTGGGCAAAGAACTAACCGAAAATCATCAGTCTTATTGCTCTCCCTCCCTCTCCCTCAGCCCATCTCTGTGTGTGCGTTAGTATTGTCAAAATCCAACACGACACGAATCAACACGAATTAAATGGGTTTGGGTGAGACTTTAACAGGTTTGGGTGATAAACGGGTTGACACGCCAAACACGTTTAATAAACGGGTCGTGTTCGGGTGAGACCTATCAAACTGTTTATCACACGTTTACTCGTTTAAATAAAATTAATATAATAATAAATTAATAATTATTTTAAAAAATTAGCAAGAAAAAAAGAAGTAAAGAAATCAATACAAAAAAAAATAAAGCAGTAATTCAAAGACAAAGGAGGGGAGATGGAGAGCACTTCAACGACAAAGGCAAATCAATGCCTTTTGTTTTTGTCCCACATTGGAAAATGAGGGGAGATGGGGAGGGTTGAGTTGCCTATAAAAAACAATGGCCTCTTTCATTTTTTTTAAGCCTTCAAGTCTGATTTTTATGAGATTTGGTTAAAAATTCATCTTTTTTGAGGTAAGTACAATTTGCAATAAAAAAAAAAAGTATTAAAATTTGTTGATATAATTTTTTAAAAATTAAACGGGTTAAACGAGTCGTGTTGTGTTACCCGTTTATTAAACGGGTCGTGTTCGTGTTGAGATTTTTCACCTGTTTATTAAACGTGTCGTGTACGAGTTTACATATTTTTCACCCGTCACCCATTTAACCCGACACGTTTGACACCTCTAGTGTGCGTGTATATATATGTATACACATACATATATACATACACATAGACAGATAGAGAAAAGGAAACCCCTGCGTGAAATCGCAGCTTCCACCACCATTTCCCACCAGCGTCCTCCACCCACAACCACCAACCCCATTTCCCACCCGTGTCCGCCACCCACAACCACCAACCCCACTTCCCACTAGTGTCCGTCGCCTACAATCACACACCACCAACACCACAACAAAGCCATCACCGCCAATACCCAAAAAACTCAAAATCCGAACCCACCTCCTCAAGGCACTGCCAAACATCTCAAAATCGAAAACTTGTCTCAGCCACCCACCACTTTTAGCCACAACCAAACACTTCAAATCTGAGTTCTTCATAGTCGAAGGGGGGCGCTATATTGTCCATCAGCCACACACACAGAGACAGAGAATCTCAGGCAGTGGGGGAAGGGGAGGGGTTTGTTTCTGGGTGTTGTAGAGGGGTTTGTTTCTGGGTTGGGGACTCACAGTGCTTGGTGGATTTCACTGGAAGGTGGGTTGTGGCGGTGGAGATTAATGATTTGGTAGGTTTGTGTTGTAGATTTGGAGGCAAATTGGGTGGGTTTGTGTGCTTGATTTCCCTGGTGGTGGAGACGGTAATTGGTGGTGCATGGTGATGGTGTTAATTTTGTATAAATTATAATTGAATTTGGGGGCCAAATTTAAATTAATGAATAAAATTAACTATAATTGAAAGAATTTTGGAGAGAAATTACCTTAATTAGTAGATTGGTTTGATTTAATTAAATTTTTTAAGACATATTTGATTAAGAGATTGTTAATCTCAATATTATAAGGGTAAAAAAAGTCTTTTTAATGAAATAGTTAACGTCTGTCACACAAAAGGGGTGCGGTTGTCACAAGTGTTATTTTTAAAACGTGAGGAAGTATCCGTGTAATAAAACCAAATGTCAGGGGGTGCGAGTGTAATTTACCCTTTAAGTTTTTGGAGTAATTGTTGGTTCAATATATTTTTATGAAGGGGATTAGAAAGTAATTTATCAAATAATAGCAATAACCCAAAATACTTTGTAATATTCAAAATCGAATATTAATAGTGCAACATTTAAAATTTATTTTTTTCTTTTTCATCACACAATTTAAAATTGAATTAATAAAAAAAAATAAAAAATAGGTATGAGAGAGAAGAGATATATACATGTGAATTGATGGGGGTTATCTAAGTATTGGAGGCCGTACAATAAAAAAGATGTTTTTGAGCGAAAAATAAAATTTTGGGATGAATTTTATATTATTGGATAAAAATAGATCAATATTAAACGTTATTATGATTTTATAAGTGGAGAATTCAACTTACGAGGCGCAATATTTTGATAGATATTTACTTTGAGGCTGTGGCGTGAGTGAAACCTCTGGAAAGATAAAGTCAGCAAGAGTGTTTTGATTGCTACATCTCTGATCCAACACGAAGCCACTAGGGCAACAACTGTAAAGTACCTTTGTCTTCTCTGCATTACATTCAATGAAAACTAACTAAAGGTGGGTTGAATTCATCATTTCCATACCTGTTTCCTTTATTTGATTTGGTTATTATACGGAATACGGGAACGATATGAGACACAATATGACAATGCTACAGAGATTGGTCAAATTTGAGTACTCTTCAAGCTTTTTTAGTCATTACCAAACAAAAATTTCTACTGCAACTTGCAAGTCTTGTTCCTTTGATGCATGTTTGTGTTGGACCACATTGATAATGACCAACAGAAGCCTTTCTCGAATATGACATTATGAACCACCTACCCTTGGGATCAAAGAATGATAATATCATCTTGACATTAACATAACAGTAAGATTGTTTTATTGTAATCTAAACATCAAAGGTTCAAGTTACAAAATTAATTTCTTTGTATAAAGTAATAATAACTAGAGTCTCGTGTACTGTGCTACTATTTTATCTTCTAAGTTGCTGTGATTAAAATCAATTACACTAAGCTTAGAAACCACATCTATCGAAAATGAAGTAACATATTTATCACGATCAATTGGTTAACATGAAAATTAGATCAACTTGGATCAATAATAAGCTGCAAATATCTACCTATAACAAGAAAGGAAGCCCTGCTAAATTCTATAATAAATAACGCTTATACTCAAAAGTTTCTTAGAACGTCAAAATTGTGAATTTCAAGCAAACGTCGAGATTTGCATGACAAGCAGCTTAGGTTAAGGCGTAGTGATGGATTTTTTTTCCTTGGACCCATTTAAAATTAAAGAAAATAATGAAAAATTGAGCATTGGGAGACCTAAAAGAAAGAAAGAAAAAAATAAATCAATGTACATTTCTTCAGGCACTTGCATGGATGTCACAAAATAATCAAGTATTGGAATTGGTCCATGGGTCATGGTTTGTCCCAGGTCTTTGACAGGTCGTGTGTAAGCCCATTGTCTCGAAGATGGGTCTTGGATCTTTTTCATGGTCTGCCTCAGGATCAACAATGAAGATGACCCAATGATTAACTCACTTAGGGCCCATTAGGGTTAGTCACCCTTGCTTTGGGCAAGCTGAATCTAGCCCAGCCCGCTCAACACGATGCCACCCTAATATTAAATAGATTTTGGCTACAATGGTTGAGATGATGATGTTACTGTGGTTATGGTTCAAACAAAATGGCTTGCTTCTAAACTCATCTAAACTACAAATTTGTCTGGGACGCTTATCTACATCTCGATTAATCTCCTTTTCGATTTGGTTAAATTCATCTAAACTATGGATTTTCTGGGATCAGCTTTACGTGCACCTCGATTAATTTCTTTCACGGTCCGGTTAAAGGACACTAAAACTAAGGTATTCATTCCCTAAAGAGTTGTTAAAATTTGAACTCAAGACGTCTGAGTTTAAAACTCGTCCCTATTATTATTTGAGCTACCTTTGAATTGGTGGCAACTTCTTTTAAGAAATAGGTTTCAGCCACCAAATATATTATTCTCACTTGAGGCCAATTTTGGGGTACAACTCGGGCGGATTGAGGGGTAAACACTAATTCAACCTTGTATATAATATTGAACCCGAATCCGAACTCAACCCGAGATACTCAACTCGAGTATTGTCCAAGTTAATTTCGGGGGGTCTCGGGTTGAATTCAGGTATTTTAATTCGGGTTACAAATTATCCCAAAGAAAATTATACAACTCAATTAAAACATAACACAACGAAATTAAACCAAAATACCATAGCCACCACCATTGCCACCACAGCCACTGCTCATCGCTACCACAACCACTACCCACACAGCCACTACACCATACTGCCAGCACAACCACTGTCCATCTTCGGCGCCATAGCCACTAGATCTGAGATGCCATAGCCACAAAAGCTTCGGCACGAGATCAAGGCTGAGAGGGAGTGAGAGGGAGGCTAAGAGAAAGTAAGAGAAAGGCTGAGAGATGAAGAAAGGCAGAAAGGTGCATGAGAGGTAGAAAGCCAAAACCCTAGTGGTTAATGCTTTATATATATATATATATATATATATATATTTACTTATTTATTTATTTATTTTAATTTTTTGGGTTCAGGTTGAACCCGATAACCCAAGGGTTCAACCCAAGTAGTACCCGAATTCAATTTAGGTTGGAGTTTTTGAACTCAGGCTCAACCTAAAATTTTAAAGGGTAATTTGAAAATCGGTATAAAAATTTAGATTTATTTGAGCTAAACTATATTAATGAAATTTATTTAATCCTAAGTGCATTTTTTTTTAAAAAGACTAAAAGAGTATTTAATACTCCATTACTCTCTCTCCATTACTCTTTCACTCTTTCTTCTCTATTTTTTCTCTATCTCTTTCTCTCATATTGATATTTTTTTTTAAATATGCAAAAAATTGATTTAATTTTTTCATCTCTCTCCCCCTATTTTTTTCTCTCTCTCATTCCCTCTCCCCCTATTTCTTTATTCTCTCCCTTTTTCTCTCTCCTTATATCAGCGTTACACAACATAATTACACTAATCAGTTATACCAATTAATTACAATTACCCTATAATACACTAAACAGTTACTCATGTGTTCTAATAAACCAAACAGTTACACTAAACAATTATACGAAATTACAACACCAACCCAATTTGTCATTTTGATATTTGCATAAATCAAAGAGTTACATCATTTAGTATTACGATATGGTTACACCATTATATACACCAAATTGGATTTACCATTATACTAAATTTGATATATATGATTTGTGTAATGATGTCGTGATACTAAATATTTCAACTATTAAGTTTATGTGAACAACTGAATGACAAATTGAATTGATATTATAAATTTGTGTAGTTGTTTGGTTTATTAGAATACATGAGTAACTGTTTGGTGTATTATAAGACAATTGTAATTGATTGGTACAACTGATTAGTGTAATTGTGTTGTTGTAATGTTGATATAAATAGAGAGAGATAGAAAAAATAGGGAGAGGGAGAAACGGTTAGATGAAAAAATAGGGGAGAGATGGGAAAGTAATGGGGAAAGAGAGAGAGATGGAGAGAAAATAGGGGAGAGATAGTGAGAGAGTTTAATAAATTTTTTACATATTTGATTAGATATATAACTGCCAATCAATATGTGTTATTAAAATTGAACTTAATAAAATAAATAACTTATACATACATTTTTCTTCAAATAAGTCTAAAAAATTATACTTACAACCAAAAAACTCAATTTTAAAACTATCCGAGCCTTATTTTTTAGGTTGAACTCGGGTTAGCCCGCCCAAACTGCTCCCCTAGAGGCCATGAAGAGATCCAGACCAACAAACATTGCCTTCTTAAGAATCAGTCTACGAATTGGAGAAGCAGTAAATATGGGCCGGACCCATTCATGGTATTTTGGGCCACACTTTCACACCTACGGCTAGAGTTGCCAATATATTATGTTATGATACAATAATTTATAAATCATATTGAGCAATGCTACATATATTTAAAAAATAGACTTAAAAATTAGACTTGATAATTATAACTATTGATTTCACTGTGGATCTCAACATTTATTGAGACCCACTACCTATTCAATGATTGAGATTATCAAGTCTAATTTTTAAGTTTAGTTTTTAAATTAATCTAGCATTACTTAAACCACATTAAATAGAGTTCATGACATATCTAATTTGATTTATATCGATCCATTTTATTTAGTGGATCCAATACTTCTATCTAATTATCATCCACACCTCTTAAATTTAAATATAAACCTAATAATTTCGCATAAATTTTCTATGAAATTTATAAATCATGTTTAGAAAATGAAGAGGGTTCAATATTCCAATATTGTTTTTTAAGTTCAATATAATAATCTACTATTTAGGGGAAATAAGGCGGGCTATAAATTAATTATTTAACAAAAATTTCTCTATCGATAAATAAGAATAAGTCTTCACTATAGGAGATAGGATTCATATCATCTTTCTCTAAGTTTTTTAACAATAATATTTGTTAACATATATCAAATGCAAATTCATACATGTCTATCGATAAAAATAAAAATAATAAAAAAAAAAGAATGTACGCAATCATGTAAGATGTATCGATTCCAAAATCAATCAATTTTTATAATTCCTATCCTAAATCTTAATTTAAAAAAAAATACTTAAATCCAAAAATAACCAATATATAATAAACGAATATTCGATAAAAATATGGAAATTATACAAGTAATCTCACATGTACCCTATACCACTATATCTGAAAAATCACAACTGAACTGGTATATAATCACCAGGTTCAATTCTATGGTCTGTGAATAATAAATACAAAATAAATTGAAATTATATTTACAAAAGAAATAACACAAATCCAAGTGATATTAAAAACCAAATATCACAAAATGGACCCAAAAAGTGGGCCCCATTTGTATCTCTCTGTGCCGGAGTTAAAGTGGATGTCCCATTATAATTCGGGTTAGCCCCGTATAAAACCTGGATCCCATCTATATCATCGTTGGTAAGCTCAGTCTTTCGGGAACCCGACGTTATAGTCGGGTACATAATCGCTCCTTCAACTGAAGAATGACCCAAACCCAGTAAATGCCCGATTTCATGGACCGCCACAGACTCCAAATCGACGGCGGAAGTTCCCGAAGGAGCATTGATAAAGTTGCCGTCGACCACCCAGTTCTCGTCGTCGTCCAAGTGTAGCCTCCCACTCGGTGGCGAAAACGCATGAGCTAATGTCCCCAAAACCCCATCAAACGTCTCTCCATCTCCGTGGTCGCCGGCGAAGAAGCCGATTTTGATATCGGCCGTGTAAAACGAAGTCGTCTCCGTGAAAGTCAACGGCGTCACTTCCGACCACCTTTCAAAGGCGCGTGAGAACACGTTTTTTACAGTGTCGGAGATTTGATTGTTTGGCGAAAACCCGTAGCTTAATTCGGTCCTACTCGCCGGCCACCGTGGTTGGCCTGGGAAGAAAGCGTAATGAGAGACAGTGTGAAGGTGGATCGGAGTCGCAGACGATCCTTTCCCGGAGTTCATCGAACTTGTGCCGTTGATTATATCTGCGTTTCCGCATCTGGGTGATACGAGTTTTTTAAGCGTTGGTCCGTCGAGCTCGCCTGTGGCGTTGAGATTGAAGTTGAGCTGGTAAATTCTGAGAGCTGACTCGAAAACGTCATCGAAATCGTCGGTGCAGTTGGTGGAGCTGTTTAAATAACCAAAGTACTGAAAGTATCTCTTGAGTTTGGCTACGCCATCGACTTTCTGGCCGGTGTGGCAGCCCAGAAGCTTGTTAAAACTTGCCCACTGGCCGGCGGTGGTATTGGAGATGAAAGAAGGGGGTATTGAAGATATATTGGGGAAGAAATGAGCAGATATTTTGGTGTTGAGAAGAGAGAGAAAAAGCAAAGACAAGAAGATCTGGGTATTCATGATTGTGTGGATTTGTTGTTATGATCACTGAAACTTTGAAGATTAAGAGGTTGAAGATGGAAAAAAGAAAGAGGGGGGTTTTGGATTTTGGATCGAATGGAAAGACAAGATAATTAATATGAAGAACAATCTCAAGATTATTTGTTACGTGTTTGATATTGAAGTGCGCTGGGAAGTCTTTGTTAGGCGTTGTTGTGTTGAAAATTTTCCATTGGAACGTTTTGAAGGGTTCCAAGGTCCACGGCGTAGTTTTATTGTTAGGGTTAATTTCACTTTGTACTCCAAAGATATTTTAATTTTTAATTTATACTTTTAAATATTAAAAATTTTAATTTATATCCTAAACATTATAAATTAGTAATAATGTAGACTTGATTCAAACTACTATTCAAATATTTTTTTTTATCATAAATTGATACACATGAATTGCAAGTGTTTCGGACATGAATTTATGTGTAAATTCACAGACTGTTAGCGTCTCATGTGAGTTGCACATGATATAATTAGCCTTTATCTAATTAATAAAATTCTGTTTTCGATACACAAAACTGTGTCCAATTAATCGCAGATGAAGGCCTGGTGCAATGAACATACTTCATTTTCATGTCTGAAATACTTACATCTCACGTGCTTTAATTTATAATATAAAATTAAACTATAGTCTGAGTCAAGTTCACATTATTATTAATTCATAACTTTAAGGATACGAATTAAAATTTTTAATACTTGAAGATGCATATTAAAAATAAAAACATCTTTTGAGAATCAAAGTCAAATTAGCCGGCTTTTTTTTTTTCACGTACTGTAACGCGTACGAATTAATCAACCTATTACGTTAGAAGAGTAAAGTTTAGGTTTTTTTGGGTTTTTGTTTTTTAATCATATGAATACCAAGAAGAGTCAAAGGTTGAGTTTTTTTAAAATGATATGAATGAGGAAGATTGTATTGACGCTTACCCGCCGAGTAATTTCCACGGTTGTGTTAGATGTGCGCGTCATCAACAATAACAAACACAACAACAACAATAATAGTCAAATTCAAAACTTCCAAATTCATCTAGAACATTAATTTAATCAATGGTAAGAGATTAGAAATGTTGAATTGTAACCATCTAGCTATGTACACCCTCATTTCTTGGCAATTTGTAAAGGCCAACCACTTATATTGCCTATATTCACACTAGTACTATATAAATCAATCCTATTTGTGTGTGAAACTTGTGTTATTCCATTATCTTTCATGCTAATTTTAGATAATTCAAAGTTGGCGATCTTGTTTTCGGGTTTTTTAATAAGAAATTGTTACAATCACATATTTTTAAATTTATAATTACAACATAAATTGCAGATGCTCATTATCACCCCATAAATCCAACGTATTGGTTGAATTCGAATTTTTATGTGATTAAGAGGTACAAAATCAAGGTTTTAGATTTACACTATATCTTTTTTCACGTTAGTGAATTAATTGTACAACTCGGGTGGGTAGGATGCATTGAGAAGTCAATCAAGTTCAACTCAAATTATAAATTTTTTTACCCAAGTTCAATCTTGACACAAATGCAAATCTGAATCCATCAACTAAAAAATTGCCTACAATTAAAATTTTGGTTCAAATAGAATTCATGTTAAACTCGAATTTAATTGTTGAATTACTCATTTCAAATTAGAATTTAGGTTCAAATAGGGTTAAACCCGAATTTAATTCGGATTAACTAATGAGAATTTCAAACTTTTTTTTTTTTTTTTGATTTAAAGGTCAAAGGTGTTCAGATTAGCTTACGTACACCTCAACTAATTTTCTCTTCGGTCCGATTAAAGACAGACCATCCATACTGAGATTAACGTATTCATCCCTCACGACTTGCCTCCAAAAAATTACCAAGATTCGAAACAACTACCTGCTGTGAATCTTTTTTCCATAGGCCAATTCTAGAATATGAAATCTGTACCTAACTTTTAAATACTTCAAACCACCTTGAATTGGGTTTAGATTAGTCCTTCTAGATTGGATCCGGCTCCTCTGCTGTTCGGGAGGGACAGCAGCCCCTGCTGTTCTTAAAACGGCACCGTTTGGTGTCTTTTTTAAAAAATCAATCAGACCCAAAAACAAGGCTGGACCACATAGATAAATGATCATCATGAGTTATTTATTTAGGACAGAACACTAGTATGTTCCGTACAAAATAAATTTTTTTTCAAAAAGTTTTTAGTTTATTATATCTTTAAAGACACCTATTCGATTATCAAAAATATTATTGACACCTTTTTTTATTAAACCATCATTTATAATAAAAATAAATTATCTAAAATACTAAAATTGTCTCTATATAAACTCTAAACAATCTTTCTATATAAAATTATATTAAAATTCGAGCCGATTAAAATTTATTTTTCTACATATTAAAATTTGAGCAGACTAAAATTCTTTTTTTTTTTTTACATATTAAAATTTGAGTTGTTTAAAATTTGATTCGAACTGATTAAATTTTATTTTTTTTACGTATTAAAATTTGAGCCTATTAAAAGTCTTTTACGTATTAAAATTCGAGTCGATTTGAGCTCTACTTAAGCTGTTAGTCCCGATTAAAATTTGTTTCGAATCGATTAAAATTTATATTTTTTATTTATTAAAATTCAAATCAAATTGATTCAAATTTATTTTTTACGTATTAAAATTTGAGTCAATTAAAATTTATATTTTTTAATGTTTTTTTTTTTGAGTGGGGGAGAGGGACTTGAACACTTGACCTCAAGAAGACAAATCCTCAACAAGATAAGAAGTATCATTAGACCAAATACCCGTTGATATATTTTTTAATGTATAAAAAATTGGATCGATTAAAATTTGATTTGAGCCTCGAATAGAATTTTAATCGACTCAAATTTTAATACGTAAAAAATATAATTTTATTAATCGACTTAAATTTTAATATATAAAAAATAAATTTTAATTAGTTCGGATCAAATTTAATCGCCTCGAATTTTAATACGTACAAAAATTTAAAAAATAGTGGGGGTCTCATCGAATTTTTTTTAAAAATTTAAAAAAATTGTTTTGTATGGAACATACTAGTATTCTGTCCAAAATAAACAACCTATGATGATGATCATCTATCTTTGTGGTCCGGCCCTTGTTTTTGAGTCTAATTGGTTTTTTGAAAAAGGCACCAAACGGTGCCGTTTTAAGAACAGCAGGGTCTGCTGTTCCTTTCGAACAGCAGAGGAGCCGGATCCTTCTAGATTACACCATTCCATTGACCCATTCCCGTACAAACTATGTGGTACCTTCGTTTTCACATTGATGTTTTGACCAAATTTTATGTTCAGACAGACAGGCTAACAACTATGGTTCTACATAAAATGCCTTGCAACACCTAAGGACTTTTATACCGAAGCTTTTCTCTCTCTCTCTCTCTCAATCAAGACACACGGACACGGTTGTAAAACCACATAATGGAGGAAAACGGTTCACAGGTGAACCCCTGGGCCAACGGAGAGTCATACCCGGTTCATGTTCAGCAACCCAAGAGGCTCGGTGGTGACCGACCCAAACTCTCGAGTAGGGTCGGCGAGAAGTTTGAGAAATCCAAAGCCATGGCTTCCACAGGCATGAAGAAAGTTAAGGAAGGAGCAACTGTTGGTGTTAAATGGATCAAAGTCAAATACCAAAGCAGCAAGCTTGCCCAGAAGAAATGATACGAAGCCCATTTCAGAAGAAGGTCTCTTCTTTGCCTTTGGTCAGCCGTTTGTCAGGAATATCATAGGTGGTTTTAGATTGAGTATTTGATTTTGGGTATATTTACCTTTTTTTTCCTTTTGGGTACAAGGCTATATTTTTAGTTGATTCTTTTATCTGTAAAGATTATTCATGTTCATGGAGGGGGTTTTATATTAATGAGGTGATTTTATGTTCTTAATTGTTTCTTCGTTGTCTGATTGTTGCTGTAAAATCTGTTGTTGAGATGGACAAAAAGATCCCATTAAACACACAATGCAGACAACTAATAAAAGAACAAATTTTTTATTAATTCAATCGAAGGAACTTTGGTTATAGAAAAGATTGGTTAACAGTCTTGAATGCAGTAGTAATTGTTTTCTAAAATTAATTTAAAACTACTCATAAAAATGTTCAAATCATAGGTTTTGTGGAGTTTTGAGTGTCTTTTTCATCTTTTTTATTATGTGTCTTTTATAGTCACTGTCTTCGACAATTTTTACTTCCAATTAGTTACTTTTCTTTTTTTCAAATAAGCTTGTGGTCAATCATCTTCTGCCTTTTTAAATTTATGCCATGTGACATATCCTCTGTGTATTCAGACTGTTATATGTTGATACATTGAATATTCATAAACTTTATTATTTCATGTCTAAACAGTGATACAATCCCTTTAAAGTGTTGTTCTTGATTGAAGAGACAAAAAGATTCATTCAAGGGGTGTACCCTGGGAATGTGCATCCAAAACAATTAACATTAAGAGGCCGTTTGGATGGTTTTTTGGGAGAGATTTAGATTGACTTGTCTAAATCTTTTTAAACTCAAACCTCTGAGATTTAACATTAAATTCAATTCATACTCATATTTGGTATGTCCACGGATATATTACTATTATGATAATATATTTATATATAAATGACTATTGTACCCCTTCACCAATCTAATTCAAATCCATGTTTGTATATATATGGGGTATAATTGTCTTTTTTGTATCTTTGAATCCATTAACCCTCATTCGAAACCCACCCCCCATGGGTTTGATAAAATCCATGATCTAGGGTTTAAGGTCCGGGCCAATAGCGGGCCGGGTTTGGTAACCCATACTTTCAATTTTTTGTCAAATAGGTTTTGTGTGTTATTTAGACTATTTTTCCCAAACCCATCTTCCAAAGCCCTCAATCCCACTTACCAAACAGCCCCTAATAAATACATCAAAGGAAAGGGACAGATTCCTTTGCCCAGAAAACAACAAATGAAAAACCCTTGCCTTGAAAGGGGGACTGTTATGGCTTATCTTCTCCCCAAAAGCTTAGCAAGATTACATCAATCTTCACTTGCACTACTTCTTCACAATAGTATTGTGTTGTATGAATACAATGAAATTGGGTCTTGAAAGAGGTTAGAGAGAGGTTGGTGGGTCTAATATTATTGCTTAGAGTTTTCCTTCAATTCCACACCACATGTACTGTGAATTTACATAGGACACACTATATGTAATTGGGTGTCTAACACCGATACACGATGGGTGATCTGAGGAGAAAATTGTATGAAAGAGTCTAAATCCTCTTCTAAGGATGTCATAATCTCTGTATTGAAACTACTGCTACTACTACAAGATGGGTATGCCTGAAATTAAACTGAGCTCTGGCTGCAGGGGAATGCCTGTATTGGGCTTAGGCACAGCAGCCGATCCCCCTGTAGACTCGCAAACTATTTATCGGGCAGTCTCACTGGCGATTGAGCTCGGTTACAGGCATTTTGATACAGCTGCACTGTACAATTCAGAACAGCCCATTGGGGAAGCTATGGCAGCAGCACTTCAGTGTGGCATTATTAAATCACGAGACGAGCTCTTCATCACCTCCAAGCTATGGTGCAGTGATTCTCATGGCGAACATGTTCTTCCTGCCATTCAAAAGACCTTAAAGTAACACAGATTTCCATCCATATTGCTTTAATTCTGAAAGTTTATCATTCATCGTTTTCTATTAGCATACATTGGATAGTCTAATGTTGACCTTTACAGGAATCTTAATGTAGATTATATTGATCTGTATCTCATACACTGGCCTGTGAGTTCAACGCCAGGGATCTATGAGTACCCAATTAAGAAAGAGGACTTTCTTCCCATGGATTATAAGTCCGTGTGGGCGGCCATGGAAGAGTGCCAGAGACTTGGCCTCACCAAGTCCATTGGTGTTAGCAATTTCTCTTGCAAGAAGCTCTCTGATGTCCTTGCAGTCGCGAAAATTCCCCCAGCTGTTAATCAAGTGAGTTTGGGCTATTTTCCCCATTCTTGTTTTGTCTAAATGAAAGGAATGGTAGTGAAGGTGTTCATTTTTGAAAGGTGGAAGTGAACCCATGTTGGCAACAAAAGAAGCTGAGAGAGTTATGTAAAGACAATGGAGTTCTTGTAGTGGCTTATGCTGTTTTGGGAGCTGTAGGAACCTTCTATGGCACCAACAGAGTCATGGAGAGTGAGGTGCTAAAGGAAATTGCAAAGGCTAGAGGAAAGACTGTTCCTCAGGTGCACCTAACATTGTCTTTGGTTTTTTTACTTTGCTTCAACTGTTCACATCACGAGGTGAGGATGATAATCCCCGCCTTGGTAGCTCAAGTGGTAACAGAGATGAGCCGTAAACCCAGACGTCTTGAGTTTAAATTTAGCAATCTCTTGGGGCCAAGTTATGAGGGATTTAACCCTCTTGAATACCCTAGTCCCAATGTGGATTGCTTTAACCAAACCGGGAAGGGAATTATTCGAGTTGCACGTAAGCTAGTCCGGACACCTCTTACCGTTGAACTAAAAAAAAAAAATCGGGTCATGTTTGGTTTATGTTATTTCAAAAATCGATGACAACTCGTATAATACTAGATCAAAAATGAAGAACATACAAAAAGAAAATCAGAAATTTTCTTTGTACAAAACCATCAAATGAGATTGTCATGACAAAATCGATTATTCCTAAGTGAAACTAGTCCGATCAGTTTATTATTCGTGATAGTGGATTTTGTCCTTTTTGGATTCGGGTCGTGTTAAAAATTATCACCTTTCATTAGCAGAAGCTCAATACTTGGTTTCAATGCAGGTTTGTCTGAGATGGGCACACGAGCAAGGCCTTGGTGTATTGGTGAAGAGTTTCAACAAAGAGAGAATGAAGCAGAACCTTGCGATATTCAATTGGGCATTGAGTGAGGATGAGTCTAGAAAGATCAGTGAAATCCCACAAAGCAGAGCATGTCTTGGTAAGGATTACACCTCTGTTCATGGACCTTACAATACAATTGAGGAGCTTTGGGATGGAGAACTTTGATCAGACTGCTTGTAGTTGATGCTTACTTAGAGGTGCCCCTCTACAATAAGGGCTTTTTCTAGTTCCTCTTGTAAAAAAAGAGCATACTCAGTGCACGAAACTCTCGCCATTGCGAGGTCTAGGGAGGAATAAATGTATGCAGACTTACCATCCTTTTGTACTGATTCCTAATTTTACTTTACGATAGAGGAGTGTGTTTCTAGTGTTTCACAAAGTGAGTGTGAAGTTCGTTTCAATAGCAATATGATGAGAATTGTGCAAGTAAGATTCAATTGTATCGCCACAAACTTCAAACTGTTGTCTTAGATGTAATAAAGCGAATGATATGTAAAATGATTTAAGTAAATCTTAATTACACGATTCTCGTCTTTCATATGTATATTTCTTGTCTTTTGTCTTCTTGGTGGTGCTGTGTCTTTTTCATTGTGCTTTGCACTTATTCCATCCGTAGCCATCACCACTGTGACCACCCCTACAATTTAAAGGGTCGTGACCCTACATAAATGACAAGTGGTTGCATCATACTAACAACATATGAACGCAGTGATTTCACTCACAATGGTTGATTTTTTTTTTTAGTTCAACGGTTAGGGGTGTCCGAGTTAGCTTATGTGCACCTCGACTAATTCACTCCTCAGTCCGGTCAAAGAGTTGTCAAGATTCGCTCACAATGATTGATCATGATCACTATTTGTATATTACTTGATCATCATCACTCACATCCTATTACTGTATAATACTTGTTTGAAATATTAGGAAAAAGGGTAAATGACATAAATTACCCTTAAACTAAAACCTCAACCTTCAAATACTCTCTTACTTTCAATTAACTTTAATTTATAACCTGAAATTTCATTTCACAAATCCTTTAAATTGGTTCTTGTTATCCATTTCAGGCATTAAATTCTCATTGTCGCGTTTGAATCCCTCTTTTTGTAGGTAATATTGCTTCTTCAAATGCGAGAATGAGTGATAGATCGTTGAGATTTTATATCCATATTCTGACTCTAATAGTAGTATGTGAACCATCTATTTGATGATGATACCCGGGACGATAATGACGTGGTGTTCCATTACTTCAAATATTTCCTCAATGAGTAGATACCAAATCAGATGTGTATGCCCCCAAACCCAAAGGAAGACCAAAAGTGATCTGTTTAAAAATGAGAATGAAAGAAATATCATTTGTATAAAGAACTATATATTCTTCTCCCCAACTCAGAAATGGCTCTGCATAGTATTCCGGTAGCAAGCCCAGTAGCACAAACAAGATGTCCAAATAAGAATATTCACAATATCGTTGTGATCAATTAATGAGACTTGGTCGAAAAATGTTTTTGTATCAATAATCAGCTCGGTAGACCTAGTTTGTAGTGTTATAGTTACATTTAAATGGCTCCTTGAATTATGTGCAAGGAATTTCCATATTGACTAATGGGAAGCGGGTTAGTCGCCCAAAAAGCCCCTAAATTAGGAATTTATTAAAAGGATATCGAGTATTGAGTTGTCATTTTTATCTTTATTTTTTCCCTTCGGAGTTTGTTAAACTGCTTTCATCGAATGCTTCGAGATCCATGGAGGACTAGTTCATCTCAGCCAGTGGGCCTTTCAAGACAATTGAGGAGCTATGGGATGGAGAAGTTTGATGTTTCATTTGAAAAACCAATCAAATTCCAACTCAGTTTTAAACTTTTTGTGTAATAAATAAGTCGAGTTCGAGAAATGACTGGTTTTACGTATCTCAACTCATAAACACATATCTAAACTTGAGTTTCGACTCCAACACAAACTCTAGCTTAGTTCGTTTAATTAGCTCAGCCATGCCCGAGTTTCAAAAGAAAATGAATGAAGATCAGAGGTTTGAATCTAAATCATGATCTTTTAATTGAACACCTATAGATTAACACTCGGCTCAATTGGTTTTATTTACAGCCTTAATGGATAGGCTTTCATAGTTTCATATTTGCAAGAAGTTGATATGTAACAAGAACTATTTGAATGGAATTGCTAAGCTTGACCTGTCTTCCAAAGTAAAAATCTCTTTAGCTTAATTAGGATATATTTTTATTAAAACGTGAGTTGAATATTTTAGGGATTAAATTGACAAAATTATACAATGAGTGGATCAAACTGATAAAACATGTACGCTTTAAGAACGAAAAATGCTATTAATCCTAACAAATCAAAACTAACACTGAAGTTAGTGAATAAATCGGAGGGGATTATGTTCATGCTTTTAAATAACATGTGAATGGAATGAACGTGAGAATAAAATAAACTTAGTGGTGTAATTGAATATACGTTACCATTTCAATATTTTGCAACAATTAAGATTAAGTGTTGAAATAGAATTAAAAATCTACTCAAATAATTGGATAAATAAAAAATTTTAATAAATTAAATCTGATTAAAATACTCTTGATGACATTAAAATAATATAACCATTTTTTATGTCCAACCTCTTAATCTCTAGCCGGACCTAACCCCGGATCCTAACTCGGGCTTGACCCTTGACCAGAAACCAACCCTGATTTGGACCTGACCCCAACCCTAGACCTTGGACCTAATCTCAAACTCGACTTGATCTTAAGCCTGACACTGCGCCCAGACCTGGCCCCAAACCCTAAACCCCTGAACTATGAACTTGACCCTGAACCCAACCCTAGAGTTTGGCTCTGATCTCAATCCCAAACTCTGGATATAAACCCAACCCAAACCTTGGACCCCAACCCTGGATCTGACCATGAACTTGGACCCTATGTGCCTAGGTGAATATGGGGCCCGGGGGGGTGGGGTGGGGGGGTTGGTGGTGATGGTGGTTTGCTAGTGAGAGTGACGATGAGTTATGGTAGTTAGGAATAGAAAATACCATCAAATATTAAAGAATGACAAGTTCTATAATGGTGGGATTAGAGATTCTATAATAATGGGAATGGATGTTCATTACTACATACTAAATATAGAAATGAGTAATTTAAGTAATAGTTATTCAATTCTCAAGATTCATTATCATCTACCAAACACAACGTTAAAATTATAGATAACTAGATCAAGTCACATGAAATAAAGTACATTTCGTATTCTTCTTTTTTGTATAAATGAAAAAAAAAAAAAAGCACACAAAATATAAGTCCAACCCACACAACATCACCCAAAAAATTGTGTAGGAGGGTCAGTGATTCTAGTACAAGTACAAGAGAATGTATGAAATAAATGCATTCTAATAGAAACATTAAATTAAAAGTCGGGACATAATGAGAAACTGATAAAAACAGTCATATACAGATAATGACGTTCGCAAGAATGAAATTCAAATGAATTGATGGGGCCTAATACAAGCGATAGAACATGTGATTTTATTCTATGCGAAATAAAGAATCTTACAAGGGCAATGATTCGAAACATTTTTTTTTTACACTATTTCAAAAATTCAAGGAATCAATCGTATGAATGTGTGTAAAATACAGAATTCAGCTTTGCCAAACTATGGGCGGAACGGATCAGAGTTGATTTGGTATTTGTCTCTTTGTGCCCGGCAATGCCTATAATTCATTAACAATACTCTTGACAGCACAATTCGGACTGCCATCATCCAGCTCATTCTTTGTTCTCATCCTTTGGGTGGGCCCCTGTGATTTTACTGCTTCTTCCACCAATGATTTTGGAGAACATAAAATAAAGGATAAATTATATCTTAACCCTCTCAACTTTAACCTTTTTCCATATTAGTCCTTCAACTATCATATTCTTACATTTCATGTGTGTGTTGGTTAGTGGATATTGTTAGCGTAATGAACAAGATTGGTGATCCCGTGGCAATGGATTTAACCAATTTTGGAATTTTAAAAACTATAATCGAAATTTAATTTCTTGTTCGGTTTTTTCTTTTCTTTTTCATATTGAATTGGGTGGTGTTAGGATCCAGTGGTGTGGGGTGTGGTGTATGGTTTGCGGTTTGCCTTTTTTAAATCCATACGGCAATAGATAAATGGTTATGTTTAAGTCGGACTATGACGTGATAGCAAGTTCAATAATTGATTTTAACTATATTTTTTTTAAATACAAGTTTTAGGATATGATCATGAAATATATAAATTACATACACAGGTTGTTATTTTTTGGGGGTTTATTTTTGGGCCTAGATTGTTTTCAATTGTGTAATTAAATGAAAGAAATGAAATTATATTGCTATTTGAAATATTTATATTACATCAACAGTTTTAAATTTTTTGTGTGTTATATATAGTACTTTTAAGGACGAATTATTACTCATATTCTTACATTTTATCATCAACTATATTATTAGTTTCGTATCGTCCCAATTATAGATTTTGTTAAAAAATTGACAAAAAATTGTTTTATTTTGTCTTTCAAACTGTTTTATGTTTTTCTTTGTGCCAAACACTTTGACAATTTTTGTTCAAAAGATAACGGATATTTGTGTTTGGAAAAATATAAAATTAATTCAAGTAGTTGAGGAGTAATGTGAAAAATTCAATAGTTTAATGGTACAAAATGAAATTGAATCAATAGTTAAGAGTCAAAGTGTAATTTCTCCTAAAATAAAATGTCATTTACTGTGGTTTTTCCGCACCCGCCGGCTTGCCCTGATCTATTTTCCCGGGCCATTTTAACCGAATTAAGTTGTTTTCATGTTGCTGGCAAATTGATTCTCAATTGGCTCTGCATCCCCTGGCTGCTGTAGCACTCACTATGTACCTGAATATATTCCGTAATATTAAAAATTGAGTATTAATCATAAAATATTTATTTTTTTAATTATATAATTTAAAATTAAAGTAGATAAAGAGAAAATAAGATAAAGATAATGGAAGAGAAGCAAGAGGTATGTGATGATTAGTGGGATTATCTGATATTATGTTGGTGTGTGTTGGTTGAATTATCTGATATTAGAAGCCGTTCAAAAAAGATGACGTTTTTTAACAAGAAAAAAGATTGTGATGATGCTCGAAAATGTTCAGCCCAAGTCTAGAACAATATTTAATAAGATGGGGAAGGGGTAGTGTAAATCTTGAGTTAACAAAGAGAGAATGGATGATGAAGTTGGATCAAAGACAATATCAATATGTAAGTGGTTCACCCTAGCCGAAAGACCAGGGTTACGTCTACTGTAATAGAGACTCTTGCTCCGTAGGATTTGTATTGCTTGAAGAAGAAGATTATAGTAGGTTTCTTAGTTTAGAGCTAGTGTGAACGGTGTCTCGTGAGTATAGGTTTCTTAGATCTCTCTCTCTTACAGTGTGAGGGTGTAATATATATACAAGTAGTCATCTAGGATTTTCTGTTATCTTCTTCTTTGTTGGGCTTCCTATATTTTGTTAAGAGGGTGAAGGTGAAGAGTCTGATTTTTGGGCTCCCGTCTTCTAACAAGGGGTGGAAGTCGAGATACTTCTTTGTTGAAGATGATTCCTGGGAATTATCAGGAGTACCTGGTGATGTCCCTCAGTCCTGGGGAGCTCCAAGGAACACTCGTAAGACTAATAATTGGCCTTATATCTGTTAGCAAAAACTCTCATCCTTGGTTGTTATTCTAACGCGTGATTTGATCTGCAGGCTTTTGGTCGGTTCTCAACGCCGTGAAACCTTTTTGGATCTCCCCTCCGAGAGCACAGACATGCGTCGCCACCTGAGGCCAAAGCAGAAAATTAAGACATTACACAATCAAAACAGGAGAAGTGTAACAGTCGCCCACTCTTCCACCCTGGCAGCTTCCACGACATCGAGAACCGGACAAAAGCCTGCAGATCAAATCACGCGTTAGAATAACAACCACGGATGAGAGTTTTTGCTAACAGATATAAGGAAAAGCATAGTCAATTATTAGCCTTACGAGTGTTCCTTGGGACTCCCCAAGACCGAGGGATGCGAGAGACATCACCAGGTACTCCTAATAATTCCTAGGAATAACCTTCAACAAAGAAGTACCTCAGCTTCCACTCCTTGTTAGAAGATGGAAGCTTAAAAATCAAACTTTTCACCTTCACACTCTTAGCAAAATATAGGAAGTCCAACGAAGAAGAAAATCGCAGAAAACCCTAGATGACTACTTGTATATATATAACACCCTCACACTATAAGAGAGAGAGATCTGAAAACCTGTACTCACGAGACACCGTTCACACTAGCTCTAAGCTAAGAAACCTACTGTAATCTTCTTCTTCAAGCAATACAAACTCTACAGAGCAAAAGTTTCCATTACAGTGGACGTAACCCTGGACTTTCGGTTAGGGTGAACCACTTATATATTGTCTTTGATCCAACTTCATCATCCATTCTTTCTCTGTTAACTCAAGATTTACACTACCCCCTTCTCCATCTTATTAAACATTATTCTGGACTTGGGCTGAACATTTCCGAGCATCATCAGATTGTATAATGAATTTTATACCGTTATATGAAATTAAATAAAGATTAGATTAATTTTACTCGTTGTTATGTTTTTATAATACTATATAGAAATATATTAGCAATAACGCTCATGGCTTCAATTAATGAAAAGTCACTTTGCCCGTGAAATAAGGCTAAAGTATTTAATTAATACTATCTAATTTGATCTTACAGTGACGAGAGTCTTGTATATCGGGCTACCCTTAAACTTTTAATTATATATTCTTGAAATTCATACCGAAGAATTCTAAAAGAATATAAATCTCTACCAGCCAAAAGTACATTACAACCACCTTATTTTGACTCCAGAAAAGAAATAAATTATTTAAATATCAAATAAAAAAAAACCAGTGGCTCTTACATGCAACCTTCCAGAAAAGAAACCCAAAGCACTAACATACACACCAAGTCAAAAGGTTGTAGTTGGTTGACCCATTAAACTTTCAACAGCCTATCATCAATTTCAGCTGCTGCATTAGATTGAATGAAGTTGGTGCATTTGCTAAAAGCTTCTGGACAAAAACTATTTAGGTGAACCACTTTCTCCTCCTTGTCAACATTGCTTCCTTGCCCACCACACACTAAACACTAAAAAAATGGTTATGGAACAATCCATGATTGATCTCTGTGTGAATTTAGCACAGAGATTCACACGGAGTTCACGAGTAATGCTATTGAAATTTAAAAAATTGATCTATTTTATTATCCTAATAATATAACAGTAATGTGATTCAATAGTGTTGTTATGATCGTAACTCTTAAACTTTTTCATTTTTATTTTTTTGGTTTAACGGTCAAGGGTGTTTGAGGCCAGCTTGCGCGCACTTCGACTAATCTCATCTCTGGTACGGTTAAATCCAGATTATCTACGTCAAGATTAGAGTATTCATGAGGGATAAATCTCTCATGGCCCGGCTTTAAAGGGTTGTCAAGATTCGAACTCAGAACGTCTGAGTTTATAACTCATCCATGTTACCACTTGAGCTACCCCCTTCATCAATTGATACATCATTATGTTAACATAGTTCCCAATAGCATTATTCTCATGAGTTTGAGTTTAACCTTAATAGGTTTAGTGACAAACGGGTGGATTCGCTAGACTTCTAAGTAGTTGAGTTGATACGAATTCAGCTAAACATGACATCTACCCAATTAAACATGACTTATATATATGTATGATATAAAACTGATTATATATGACTATAAATGGATCGGATAAATATGAAATAAATTTTGACACGAGACGAGCATACATGACATCCATCTTAATTTTCAGAATCTGCTTCTGCAGAAAATGGGAGAGAAACCTATCCCTCCTATCACTTTCTTCAATTCATACACACCAAAATGTGACTTTGTTTGATTCAAAAGGTTGAATTCATCCAAGTGGAAATGGCCAGAAATCCCTGAATTTTGAGGAAGTCTTCCTTCTGACTTTATCTTTTACGTGCAAGACAACGTAATCCTTTGTCTATTTTGCACATAGAATCATTCAAATATATGTCAGACATAGTCATCATTTGCTGTGGTCTAACTATAAAATATGTTTTGATAAAAAAAAAAAAACTATAAAATATGTTGAAAAAGATTACACCAATTCAACACACTCAAAATATTGATAAAATTATCTGAACTGGTGGTCTAAAGGTAAGTTATACTCATTTAGGGTCGTTCTTAACTCTCACGTAGTTATCAAGAAAAATTCGATTTATGGTAACAACGCGATTTGTTACTTGATTTTAGTGGTACTATGGTGACAGACTGCCTTTTCAGATTAATAGCTATAGTTCAAACTGGATATTTTACTGTAGAGAACCCTTATGATCACACCCAGAAGTCATTATCTATTGGTCCCTTTCCCCCTTTTTATTTATCCAAAAAAAGAATATTGATAACCACCATATCTACCTCCCAGCTGCTGCTTGTATACTATACAAGAATTAATCAAAGAAGCCTCGAGTTTTATTATTAAAATACCCCTAATGTGCAGTTATGATTTAGTCCTAAGAGAAGGTTATATTAGTCATTTCATACACTAAAGCCCCGGGAAGGCTGCAGATACGTACCAGAAACAACTCCTCCTCTGCATTTGAATGTTTCAGCCACCAAACCCAAAAGAAATGCCCAAAATTCAGAAAAAGAAGAACAATTTTAGTTTCACAACACACTAATGAAGTTCTTCATGGCTGCAAAGGTTCAGCCTTGGAAAGTTTTCAGTTTCTCTCTCTCCTTTCTGTTCTTCATCTCTTCAATTCCTCAATGTTCATGTCAATTTGGTTCTCCTCAGAACATTCAAACTTTCTATCCATTTCCTCTTCCACCAATCGGGTTAACACCCAATTCTAGTTATGACAATCAACCACCACCAACTCCGACACAACCACCGCCTCCACCACCGCCATCACCACCAGCAAAGTCATCATCTAAGAAGGCTGTTGGTACTGCGGTTGGTATAACCGCGGCAGTCACTCTAGTTCTATCAGGGATGTTCTTTATTTTACTCCATCATAGGTCCAGACGTCGTAAGAGGGAGCAAAAGCCATATATTAATCCTTATTCCCATGATGCTAATAATCCTGTGGTGGTGCCTCGCGATGAATTTACTCGATTCAAGGGTAATATAAAGGGTGTGATTGTTGATGAGGAAGGTTTGGATGTGCTTTATTGGAGAAAACTAGAAGGTGGAAAGTTTAAGAATAGTTATAAGAAAGAGGTGTTTAAGGATAGAAAAGTTGAAGAAAAGGAAGAAGAAAAACAGGTGATTAGTGGAGTGGATAGTAGACAGAAGAAATCTAAAGGGCCTGTCCAAGAAATTCCTTTGCTTAGAGGCAAATCTTCAACATCTCACAGTCCATCTTGGAATGGATTGGAAAAGCCTAATCAAGTTGAATCAACAAAAGCTTCTGCAGAAACTGTTCTTAGTGCCGTGGAAAAACAAAAATCATCGGTTCAAACATCATCACGTTCGCCTCCACCAACGCCGCCACCACCTCCTCCTCCTCCACCACCTTTGCCTCTTATGGCAATTCCGAAGATGCAAAGTCATGCACCACCACCACCTCCTCCTCCAATTCCAGGAAAGAAAAGTCATGCACCACCACCTCCACCACCTAAGGCTGGTGGATTGATATCATCATTATCAAAGCCACCGCCAGCACCAAAAGGAATGCTGAGTGAAAGTAAACGAGGCGAGTCTTCGTTAGGAGATGCCGTGGCAAGAAGTGGAAAGGATCAGATCAAACTGAAGCCCCTGCATTGGGATAAAGTGAATCCCAATGTTGATCATTCGATGGTCTGGGACAAAATCGATGGTGGCTCTTTCAAGTAAATCTTCTCTGCTAATTTGGGGTTTTGCTATAATTACCCGATATTCTCTCTCTTTGTTCTTATTGATTCTCAATTTTTTTCAGGTTTGATGGTGATCTTATGGAAGCTCTCTTCGGTTATGTCGCTACCAACAGAAAATCCCCGCGAAAAGAGAGCAATTCATCGAGTCCAAAAAGTGAAAGATCAGGTCCACCCTCTCAGATTTTCATCCTCAACACAAGGAAGTCCCAAAACACAGCAATTGTGCTCCGTTCTCTAGCCATTTCTCGAAAAGAGATCATCGATGCACTCATTGAAGGCCAAGGTCTAAATGCAGACACTCTTGAGAAGCTCACTAAAATAGCCCTTACCAAAGAAGAAGAAACAGAAATCCTTGCATTTGATGGAGACCCTACAAGGCTAGCAGCTGCAGAGTCCTTCCTCTATCACCTTCTCAAAGCTGTTCCATCTGCGTTTACTCGATTCAACGCCATGCTTTTCAGATCAAATTATGATTCAGAGATTCTCCACGTCAAGGAATATTTACAAACACTTGAATTGGCTTGCAAGGAGCTTCGAACTCGTGGCCTGTTCTTGAAACTTTTAGAAGCCATCCTCAAGGCTGGTAATCACATGAATGCCGGAACTTCAAGAGGCAATGCACAAGCTTTCAATCTCACTGCCCTCCGAAAGCTGTCTGATGTTAGAAGCACTGAAGGAAAAACTACATTGCTTTACTTCGTCGTGGAAGAAGTAGTCCGGTCAGAGGGGAAACGTTGTGTTCTCAGAAATCGTAGCTTGAGTCGTAACAGCAGCAAAAGCAGCAATAGTGGGAACCTAAGTTCGGCCAATTTATTGAAAGAGGAGAGAGATAAAGAATACAAAATGCTTGGTTTACCTATAGTAGGAGGCCTAAGTGCTGAATTTTCCAATGTGAAGAAAGCAGCCACAATAGACTACGATAGCCTCGCCCAAACATGCTCAGTGTTAGGTGCCAGAGTTGCAGAAATGAAGAAACTAGTGCTGCAACCTGCCCCTGGTGGAGGAGGAGGATTTGTAAAAGAGATGAAAGGCTTTCTCGACTCGGCTGAGAGTGAAATAAAAGCAGTGAGAGAAGAGCAAACAAGGGTGATGGAGCTTGTAAAGAGAACAACAGACTATTATCAAGCAGGAGCCTCTAAGGATAAAGGGACACAATCACTTCAACTCTTTGTGATTGTTAAAGATTTTCTAGGAATGGTTGATCAGGCTTGTGTTGATATTGCTAGAAATCTGCAGAAGAGGAAGACAGCATCCCCTGCTGCTGGATCATCCTCCTCAAAGTCACCGACTTCTCGGGCCTCAATGAAATTTCCAAAATTGCCAAAAAAATTCTTGTCAGATAATCTGAAGAGCAGTTCTAGTGATTCAGGTGATGAGTTCTGACGAAACACAACAGGGGATTGGGATGTAAATAGGCGAAAAGGCATGCCGGAATGCTGTTTAACTGTTTAATTGATTCTTTAAATGTCAGATTCTTTTCAAAATGTGAGTAGGATTTCATTGTTTACATAGAACTTTTCATTTTGCTGATATGAATTTTTCTCTTTCCAACGAACCATTGAATGCAGAGATCCGAACCCCAAATCTCGTACTCATGTTCTGATGTCATGTCGAACAATCATCTACTTTAAAAACTTAAATTACTAGAGATGGTGTAATTTAATTACGGATACATTTAAATAGAACTAATCAAAGGTAGGCAAGACTGGAGGATGAACCTGCTGGACGGTCCATTGGTGTCATGATCACAAACATTCTGTCTAATCAGAGTTCTGTGAAACAATGCCCAAAAGAGCAACATATACAACTTAACAAGAACCATGTCTAAAACTAACAACATATCACTTTGTAATTACAGAAATTCCAAGCCTGTCATAATGTTTAACTATTGACTATATTGTGCACATACATAACCACGACACTTCGTTTCCCAAGTATAATATGGCTCTTGAGAGGGAGGAGCACCACCAGGAGAGTACTTTGCTGATATCTGATCGCGGAGAGCCCCAACCTCTTATTTTATCTCCGGAAAGTGATAAAGAAATCTCAACAAAACAATGGGATACACCATACTGGTTGTCTGCTATGGCATTTCAGAAATACAGCCCGAGTCCTGAATCGTCTCCATCTTGGATAAGCAATAATAGTATGGGATGTGTCCTTACCAAAGAAGAAATCTCTTATTTGCATGGGTCTTTCCTCGTCCATTAGTTTCTTTCTCCACCAAAGAGTGTACTTGCGCCTCGATTCCAATCTATGATCAAAGTTAGTAATTTCACTAAACTGCACCAACCTTTCACCTATGTGACTCAGGTCAATGACAGACCTCAATTTTGGGACCCTGCTACATCATAAAACACACACAGTAATCTCACAGTTGACTACAATTTAATCGGGAAAATCAAAATCAAAATATCTAACCAAATCAAATCCAATATAAATTTTGTTTCGAATGAAATAATAGTACATAACAACAGGTGGGAGCAGTTAGCATATTAATGTAGACATTGTATTACTCTTTGGCCTGGGCAATCCAGGGCCATGGAGCTCATTTAATTGGCATAAGTCCGTGGCTAGAATTAGTTTCCAGGAACATGAACCTGAAGGGTCAATACAGTATTTTGCCATGATCTGCATTAACCTGAAGGTTCAATACATTATACCAGCACAGAGTGCGACGGATCCTGGAAAGGGTTGTATTTAATAAAGAATGATTCCATTGTGTTTCAAGAAGCATTTGAAGATATTTGCCATGAGCTGCATGAACCTGAAGGTTCAATACAATATTATTGCAGCACAGAATCTGACTAATCCTTTTAATCATTCTCAAGGAAAGGGTTGGATGTAATAAAGAATGATTCCCTTGTGTTTCAAGAAGCATTTGAAGATAAAAATCTACTATTTTCACAATGAAAAGACCAAAGAAAACATGAGCAATCACTTGAGCTGAGAATCACTTTCAAGAATTTATGAAGCAAAGCTCTCCTAATATTACCACTTCGGATTATTTTTGTTAATTTCCATTATGGATCTGTTTGCAGTAATGGATTTCTACGAAAATGATATGTAACAGAAGATGACTATTTTGCACATGAGCTGACAACCTCCCCACCCTATAATTGTAAAGATTTATATGATTGGGTCATATCCCAAAAAAGATGTATCGTTTTTTAATTCAAATCTTTGCGTCTGTTTGCATCTTATGTAACTAGAGAAGTTGAGAAAAATGGCTTAGTGGATATGAATAAAGAACTTTATAACAAGGTGATCAACTTCACATCTTCCTTTATGCAATGAAAAATATTTTTTCCCTAGAATGAGATGTGTGAAAAAAAAAAAAAAACAAGATTTTGATTGTAGTGGTAAGGCCATCATGGTCATTCTGACTCACATGATGTGATGTCCTCTTGACAAACTATAGGTTCAGTTCTGGCAGCAATGAGTCTCAGCACCATCTACCACCACCAGCAGGAATAACTTATCTTGCACAAGTGGTAGTTAAGATGTGCTATAATTGAAGTTGGTCTTTAATATTATAATTAGACCAAGAAACTTTCAAGAAAGAACTACAGCCAAGATTTTGACATAAAAACTTAATGTGGCCCACCATTTCCAACCACTTAAAGAGAAAAAATGAAGGTGGAAGCATACAAGGATAATGCCAAAATAAAAAAGAAAGACGATGTTTCTTCTAGATGACTCCTCATGGTAGATGAATGTATCTTCTAATATTTCTATTTATAAACTTTCCGTATCAAGATATCTGTCTTAAACAGAATTGGTCTGCATCAACATGTTTAACAATCACTAAAGAGAGTGATCATCTTCTAGTACGAAGAAAATTGACATACCTTTTTCTAAGCAACTCTTCGATATCCCTTGTCCCCGATAAAAACCTGGCATAGGTGAGGCTTTGAAATTGAGACTCTGTCTAAGCTTGCTGATCTCAGCGTCCTTTTCCTCCTGAGTCAAGTAGGCAGTGTTGAGACACTCATATATAGACAAAATAAAGATGATCATGTTGCAAAAGTGATATAGATTATAATGAAGCAGCATGATTTTAGTTTTTTCACTGTACTAAACATACCTTTAATTTCGAATGAAGGCGTGTTTTTTCCAACCCTTTAGAATGGGATTTTTCCTCCAGCTTCTTAGAAAACTGTTGCAAATAACTAAATCTGAGTACAGGTGGAAAAATAGTATATGGAAGATGTTTTAAAGGTGTCAATGGATACCTCTTTTTGTTTTTCAGCTCTTTCTTCACTTCTGACGGCAGCCTTCGCATTTCTTCCATCCACACAAGTTGCTTTCAGTGGCCTGTTTTTAATTATGCAATCCAAAATTAATCTTTTAGAGAAAATGACATATGAAGCTTCACAATAAACACAAATTATGCACAATATATAAATTTGCCTCCTTGTTTTATTTTTTCCAGTCTAAACTACTAGTTAAAAGCATCAAATATGTTTTTTTTTCCAGATTTTTCATCTTAGGATGACAACTGGCTGCTAACATAAAGAGCCCTTTCTATATTCAAGTGATGCTTATGGATGGCAATTGGTCCCAAATTGATCAGCCAACTCCCTGTCCCATTGCTTGTGTAAAATGTGTTCAGGCTGGGGTGGAATCATCCTGCTGAAACTACCATTTGGAAAATCATAACAGTGGCCCAATAAAATTAAATGGAAAATTCTGTAGAATGAAAATTTACCTTTAAGGAAAGTAGTTTTATGAGTATGGGAAGAATTGATGACTTATAAAATAGAATAGAGAATGAAATGTACACAAACCACGCCGACAAACATGTACACACACTCACTCTTATCCCGAAAATGAAACATGTATACATACCCACATCTTACCCTGATGAGATAGAGTTCGTTTTTGTGCTCACAAATCCTCTCTGAGCATTCATTTTCTCTGCTGCCTTCCTCATTCTACAGTTTTTCAAGATTATTAGATCAAAGCTCAAAGTTCAAATAAGCCAGCCAAGGAAATCTATGCACAAATAGAGGCCCATGTATTGTTGTAACACATTATAGAGATGCACATTAATGCATATATCATGCACATATCCAGAGTCTCATGCATGTACATATGCATAATGATTCAAGATTCCATTTTCAAAGGGTATCTCCAGTGCGCTTTCACAGGAGGGATCTGATCCTTGCAGTAAAAGTAAAAGCAGTAAACAGTAACAAATGCTTGTAAATGAAGAACACAACAACGAAATTCTTAAAGCAACATAAACATACATTACAAGTCTGTAGATGCAAAGAAAGATTCAATGGCCTCCCCACCAATAATATGATATGGAAGATATAAAACAAAAGAAAGGAAAAAAAGGAGCAAAAAAACCATAAAACTCCAACTATAACTTTATTGTAACGCTAAAGCTACGAATTTTAAGATTATTTGTCTTCATGAAATGCAGTAACAAAGAAATGTACTAGTTTTGACAGGTAGTGATTTGATATCCTAACAAATAGGTAGTATCATGCTCAAAACTAGACAAAGAAGGGGTAAATTACCAATTACTTGGGCAGAAATTTGTGGTATTATAAAATTTGGATACCCCATGCATTCACTTTGATTCATTGAATACAAAGATACAAGATGAGTTTAAACATTTTGCTCCGCATTTTGAAAACCACATATGCAAGCATTGGTTACAATATGCCACAAGATATAACAATATTCCAACTTACCCTTCATTCTCTTTTCTAGGAGTGATGGAAGTGGAAACTTTTTTCTCTAATCCCCCAGTTGACACCTGCTCAAAAATGTTGAGACCAAAGCTTCACAAAATGAAAATAAGTGGAACACATAATAGGTATATATGCATAATTAAATAGGAGTTTTGACCATAAACAGCCATTATAAAGCAACAAACCTTATTTGGTCTACAAGATTTTGCATCACTGGAAGTTCTTAATTGGTTGAAATTATTCTGGAATGTCTTAAATGCTCGTTTGACAATGTCCTTATCTCCCATTTTCTCCATAATTAAAGACTTTCTGGCTGTAGTGATGACACTAAGAGAAGCTGAATCAGAATTTGCAGGACCCAAGCTGAGAGACATGTGCAGGGATTTAGGAGCAGTTCTGTTGCTTTGTCCTAAAGACGGATTCTTGCTCCTCGATAGTAATAAAGCATTTTCCTTCTTTGTTGAAGATCGAGATGCAGACACCACAGTGGAAGTTGACATCGGCTTTGATACTTTAGGAGTGGAAAGTTGTCGTGGTTTGGGAAAGGGTGATACCGGTTTCTTCCTTGTCCCCGCCAAATTCTGCTCCTTTCTGATTGAAGCATTCTAAACACCAAATGTGCAATCAATTAATAATATAGATTAATCAGAAGAACAACCAAACTTTGAGAATTATGATACAATTGAAATAATCTCTATATTAATAAATTGTCTACAAACTTGACCTTTTGAGATGTATTCTGTGCATCCAATTTTGGATTCTCCACTTTATTTTCCTGGCTGTTTACTGTCTCATTGTCTATTTTTGGAGGCTGCTCCACCACATCCAAAGATTCCACTCTTGGAGGCATTTCCACCAAATCCACAGATCCCACTTTTGGAGGCTGTTCCACCACATCCAGAGACCCCTTTGGGAGGGTCTCTTCATTATCCAAAGCACCTTCTTCTGAGCCATTCGATGCAGGACCATCTACTTTGCCATCTAATTCTTCCTTGGCTTCCTCAACCAATGAATTTTGACACTCCAAGGCAATAACAGCATCTTCTTTTGGTTCAGCAACCTTTTCTGTAGGGCTCAGACCATTGGAAATACTGAAATCAGTACCAATCCCAGAAGTATTTTCCATAATAAGATCTTTGCAATTTGGATCATCTGATCTTGAAGGTTCAGTTTCCACTGTCTTCTCCGGCTCCAGTAGCTCGGCCTTCCGAGCAGCAATCTTCTTGTAGTGTGCTTCAAAATAAGCTCTTTTCTGAGCTACCGATCCGTGTGTTGAGCATTTCTCAACTTCTTCCAAGTACTTATTTGGAGAGAAAGATGACCATTTCTCCCAAGAAAGTGAATCATTCTCAAATCTACCAAAGGAAACCGATACTTCAAGAGTAGCACCAGAGGCCACAGCAATGGGTTCTCCCATCTGTTTATTTACAGATAATCCCAACTTAAGCCAAAATCCAACAGAAAACAGAATGACAACTCAAAACAGCAGAGAGTGTGGGGATTTATAAAGTATAAGCAACAAATGAATCATGAATCTAAAGAACACATTAAGTTCAATGAACAATAATTGGAAAAACGAAAATCAAACAAATGGGCCACATTTTACTGATCAAAGGACGAAGAGGGTATACCTTATTTCCAACAATTGGTGCTTCTAATACTGATTCACCATAAATCCTCTCGAGATCAATGATGAATTACCACCCAACTACCAAAACAAAACAGGGCAATTCATCAATAAATTCAACCATAGTAGCTGACCAAAAGTAAGCAGATTATAATGAAGACAAAAAGAAGCTTAGAAAAAACTGCAACCAGGGAAGGCATGTGCATGTTCTGTGGTTCTACTTTGTTGTTTGCTAACAAAATACTAAACCATACAACTTTTTACAGTTACCAAAACTTTGTCAGTTTGTGGAAATTCTGGAAATGATAAGCTCAATCACCCACTTAGAAACAAGTGTACCAAGTGGAGAGACAAGCATCAAAGTGGCATGTAATCCTCTCATGACTCCAATAGAGGTTTCATCATTTTACTGCGGTTACTGTTTTTTTGATAGGTAAAAAGTTGAAGACTTTACAGAGTATGTGAAAGGAGGAGGATGATGGTGAATGCATAAAGGAGAGGAAAAAATATAGGCATTTTAGCAAATAACTGGTGGGTGACAATTTGATTAAGAGATTAGTTGACTCAATTACAGGGAGAAGCCTACAGTACTAAAAAAAAAATATCTGTATCTTGCCGCCATTTACAAGTTTTGTGAATAATTTTTATAAAATTTAAGGGTAATTTACAATTTTTAATGTTACTTTGTATCCATCTTAAAAAATTTAGGGGGTGATTGACGAAAGTTGTAATTTAGATCATAAAAGTTGTAATATGATCGAAAAAATTATAGTTTTTTTAGTTATAAATAAATCTAAAAACTTATATTTCAGCTTACAAAATTTATAAATTTCGAAAATATGGTACTAATTTTTTTTTTGGTATCGTGATGTTTGAGATCCAACCGAACACTGTGGGACACATTTTATTAACTATAGAGATAAAGAAAATAAATGAGATTGTGTAGTATTTGGGTCTTACCTTCAGGTCACAGCCCCGCTGTTCGCAAAAGTTTTTGTTTTGTTCCCTTTAAACGATGCCGTTTTAACACATTAAACCATATTGTTTTATTATGTGTAAAATAATATCTTTTTAGTAAAATAGCATCTCTGTAGTAGTAGTGGAGAGTATCGCCATCCCTTACCTACGTAAGTCCCTACTAATAGATAATGATCAGTGATGATGTTCTTAATACAATTGAGCAATGTTGTGAATTTAAAGTGTACTAAATGGTGGAATTTGGTTCAATTTGAGTTCCAAGACTCTTGGGAATAGGATTTTTTGGACAATTGGGGAGGGGTCACATAGTGTGTTTATAGTGGTTCACCAGCTCGGGAACTCGGCTAATTCACTTACAGGGAAGTTTCGTATGATTTACAGATAGTACTTTTCTAGGCTACAATGACCACATATCTTTTTTTGAGGGTTTTGCCTCTTATTTATAGATATTCTTAAGATTTGCTTGATCTGGGAAGAGATCCTCGCCCCTTAGCTGTAACAGTTCCCCTTATTGGGCAACGAGACTTGCATTAGTTGGGTGATTGACGCCAAAAAGATGGGAGACTTGGTGGGATCCAACTGTTATTTGAACAAACTTTCGTGAGTAATGAATTAGAGAGTTGAGGTTGAAGTCCACATGTGATACTGATGAGTTGAGCTCCTGAGCTGGCTAACCTGGAAAGGCAAGCTCATTCTTAAATATTTTGCGATACCATCAATCAGATCAGTGATGAGAGTAGATAGATTCGCAAAGAAGGTCCACTCAAAATTGCAGTACAGGAGAGAGAGGGAGAGAGAGAGAGAGAGAGAGAAAGCGACAGTTGCTACTTGCTAGATGTTTAGATCAATAATGTAGTTAACGTGGGACACGAGTGGACCCTTTGAACTACACTTGACCTGAAAACTGTCCTCCACTCCAAGCCAATAGAACATGGCCTGTTCTAAAAATGATATTTAAGACCATCAGACGCTTATTTCCGACATCCAGGCTAACTTCAAACCATTAGGGTGATTTAGTAATTAAGTTTAATTTTTGATAAAGTTTTAAGTTCAATTCATTCTCACACTCCTTAAGAGTTAATCATTTTTGTCCCTATTTGGTTTAAATATTAGGAAGGACCAGATTAGACAAACCCGTCTATTTCATACCCATCAATCTAGCATTTGGATTAATTATAATAATAATGTCTCTTCATCTCATGTTTAGTTTAAGTATTATTTAATAGTGGGTTCCACATTTATCCTATCCAATATTTTATTTAAATAGAGTATTGAATGATGGTATAAATATTAAATTACCAAAGAACCCTCAAGATAAATAGTGACATTTATATCTTAAAAACTCTTGAGGACAAATATATCTTTTACCCAAATACATCCCAACCGGATTATTTAAACCCACCAAAAAGGTGAATTTATTTAAAAGATTGTAGGTAATATTAAATATACTATTCATCCGTATTATTTCTAGGTAGTAATACCGAGCCGTATATCCAAACATGGGTATAAGAGGGATAAAGTGGACCCGATTTTTTTTTTTCAATTCCTCTTTCCTAATACCTAAAGCAAACATACCCTTAGAGACATACTCTAACCCAACACAAGCCACGGTGGCCAACCACTAAACTCGAGAGAGTAGTCGGCACAAGCCAGAACACCCAACAGGAAAAAAAAAGAAAAAGAGGATAACTTCAAAGCAAATATATACTCATAGGACTGTGACACCACATAACCACACTGAGCACCACCCTGCGGTGTCAATCCCATCCAAACACAGTGAACCCATAAACTGTACTCGTTTAGAAGACTTACCCCTGTGCTTGAATGCAGCAGGCCACAATATAGTAACAGACTCTTGCCAGGAAAATTCAAAACGATCTCGAACAATAATTTCTGATATAACTCAATAGCCTAGGCAAGAGTAGTATTTTGTATGACATAGCTGTTATGCCAATATAGAAACTAGAGCTACCAATGAAGTCGAGCCATGTCAAAATTTACCAGGACCATGCATGAGCCATGTATAATTGAATTCATTTTTCACGTAATCATATACAATCAATCAAACTATTGCCGACCACAACTAGATTCATATCAACCCATGTATCAGGTAGGCATAATTTTGATCCAATCCCATTACATCTAAACATATACCCAATAACTTTGTAACAATTTTTTAGTTGTCGGATCGATAGATCATTTAAGAATTATCAGCTATAAAAGAAGCTCATATTTGTAATTATTCCATGTAAAATTATTATAAAACATAAGCAAACTTTGCCACAGAAACAACATTTATTAAGCTGGAAAAAGCTTTACATGTCAAAATATAATGACTCCAAGAGCACATAATTCACATACTCTAATCTAATGTGGAAATATCAGTTGTGCCCCCAAAAATTACATCAACAAGACAACAAAACGTAATGATTCTAACCATTCCCAAGAGCAAGTATCTAGAAGGGTGATAATTTTCGTTACAACTTTTATTGTTCAAACCTCTTTTTTCATTTTCCTGTTTTTTATCCTCTGTCCAGAGAGGGGAAGTCGGAAAATTTCCCCAATACTGCTTTAAGGAAGCACAGCTCTGACTTCTTTCCTATCTGCTCCAAATGCCTGCAACAGATAACCAAAAAAACTCTGATACCAGGCTAGTGCAAAAGCAAGCTTAACAATAATTACCAATATGGCTGATCTGGACACCATTTTTCCCTCCATCCATTTATAAATGTTTATACGAAGCAATACCACTTAAGTATCATTACAAAAATAACTAGTGAATCCCTAAGATGCAATAGCATGTCATTTTCAAACGGGCTGCTCTGAGAAAAACACATCAAATACACTATGTAATCATTCTTAAAATGAAAAAAAAAAATTACTAGTACAAATCTTAAATTTTTGGGGAAAAAAGAACATAGTTCCACAAACCATTGTTGGGCGGGGCACATCAGCAGATTAGGCAGTAGAGGCCCTTGATCAAAAGATGTGCCTTCTCCTTGAGATCTTTGTTGGAGAGGTTTACTCTGAATAGGTGATTTGTGTTGTTTCATATTTAAAATGCCATCAAAGTGGGATATTATACCCATGTTGTGGCAATCCACGCCTTTTTAACCCTTAATGACCATTTTGCAAAGCTTCAAAATACTACTCAAGTTGCTCTTAGATCATCCCCTTATCAAAGGACCATCAGTCTCTGTTACATAACCGTAGGTTCAGGTATTGGGTGTGATAGGAATCTAGGTGCCAGATTTACCTCATCTTAAGACTCAAAAACATGAACATAGCTAAATACAACTATTTTTACATCCTCTTTATTTTCCATAAATGGTTTAATGCAATAAAGTGGGTTACCATGTGCATTTTGACAAAGTACAACACGGGGTTAAAGTTAACTAGGCAATCAGCACCCTCCAATCCGACAACAATTTACATTCCGTGTTTCACACGAGCCTCACATGACTCAACCAAGCCGTGCGAGACATAACCGAGTCAACCCAAGTCAACTAAGTCATCATCACCGGATTGACCGAAACTCTTCATCATGTTCAACTACTTCTATATAGCATTTCACAGGTAATAGCCCAATATCATTTCGCAACGCCGTGACCTGTGCGACTCAATGCCTCAATGGTCGATATCGCAACCTTGGACCACCGTACAAAAACATCTATATTCTGTAACAAAGGGCCACACATCCAAGTATAAAGAGTGTGTCAATTACAAGACACTATTGGTGAACGACTGTCTACACATGTCAAACCTATATACCATAGTCATATTCATATCTAGAGCAATGCTACTTGGACTTAAAATGCTAACTTAATTTGATGGCTTGATCAATCACTATCATTGATTTAACTGTGGGTCTCATTATTTATTGGGACTCACTACCTATTCAATGGTTGTGATTGATCAAATCAACAAACTAAGTCAACATGTTAAGTCCAAATAGCATTTTCCACATATCTAAGTGTGTCCGCTGTCAGTATTTCACACATTTAAAAAAGTCCATGTGACGTTGCTCATCTTTAAGGTACACAAACTTTTTGACATAATAATTTATAGTTGTATAGGTGATATCTAGAAGGAATGATCTACAGGCATAGCTCACAGTCTTCTAGTTCGGTTTAGGGTATGCGATTACTCGGCTTTGGATTAACTTTACTGAACATAATTCATGTGATATGTTGGACAAAGAAGAAGGAAAAAAAAATTACACATTTGTATCATCAGCTTATACCTTTTCTACCCCCTCAAGTCAGATATCCAGGGAAGAAAATGTTAGTTCACTTCCCATATTACGCCAAACATAAGTACCACCAGTCATATATCACTAGAGTAGCAAATACATCATGCATCATCCTAAAGAAGAGGCCCATCTGATCAACTCACACCTTTGCTATCTTTCATATTATGCCAAACACAACAAACAGTGTGCATAAATTATCAGTGTTCCATGCAAAACATATCAGCATGCACAGTCAAACCAGTTAAGTATTGCAAGAACATAAATTGCTGAGAAAAGAATTAATCTTATTGATTGCATCACATTTGATATCTTTCAATACTTAATAGCTAGGCCAGTCACAAAGGGTGTCCAAATCATAACCTTAACAAAGAAAAAAATGTCCTCGTTTTTGAGATAATTGATAAAACTAACAGATCACGAGGAGCTAAACTTTACCTCAACTCCATATCCTTTCGCATAGACATTGGTGAAAAGTTCAGAAGGATCAGGCACGGGGCTCTCCTGGTAAAATGGAGAACAAAGGGATCACCCATCAAACGTTAAGCATAAAAAGCAAAGCTCTCCAAAATGTTATTCGCATATACAGGATGGAAGAAAAATACAAGTGTGTCATGCTTCTTACCTTGGCTTGCGCGATGGCTTGATCTACCTCTTTTCTTATTTCCTTCTCAATATCCTGCACAAGGATTTAATAAAGTCAACCAATGAACCTCTTTAAGATGTTGCTCTCTAACAGGAAAAAAAACAGAAATAATCATCCTGATTATATAAAGAAAAAAAATAGCCAAATTATTACAACTGCCAAGCAAAGAATTTGCTAGGGGAAAATTCAAAGTAGGGGATTCAGATCTTCACGTACCTTTAGCTCTTTCTCGGTGGCTATATCCTGAGCTAATATCAGTTTTCTTATCCTTTCAATTGGATCACGCTCCTACACAAAGTCCAAATCATGTATACACATTATATGAGACACCTAAGAGAAAGGTATTTTAATAATAATCTCCCTTCAGAGAGAAAATAGGGAAAAAATCAACCTGTCTCACACCACTAATCTCATCACGCGTGCGGTACGTACTTCCAGGATCAGACATAGAGTGACCATGGTACCTGTAAGTGTCCATTTCAAGAATCTGAACACAAGCATTGAGAAGACAAAAATTAATTTTTACGTGTAAAAATGACATAAATGAAATACCAAAAGTAAAACAGAATTCAATCCCAGCAAATCTTAGTTCCAATAATAGCTCATATTATGACACACTAGTATATGACCTGCAAATGCATTAATTCACTCTAAGAATAAAAGAAAGATACTCAACTTACTTTCCAAATTAATATAAAAAAAATTCACGGATTCAGAAATTATAATATGCAGCTTCCAAAGTTAAAATTTTCCCAATTGACACGTATTTAGGAATATGCGGTTGTCCCAGGGTCAATTCTGGCTTACATGAAGGAAAATCCCATCCCCCGTCTGGGAAGTCTACATTTCCAATATACATCTCAATCTATCAATTTCAACAGTATAGCATCAACAAAAGACTATAAATAAAATGATTTCTGAATATATTTGACTCTGCAAAACTGAGTTTCAATATTTTTATTTAACTAGCAATGTCATGGGAAAAGAAAACAGTTCTGCTCAATTTTATTAAGGAGATAAAGAGGGGAGTGCCCTGTTATACATTTTCTTCTGTGTACTACCCCAGAGAATTGTGGAGATGAGGGTTGGTGAGACACTAGAATCAGGATGTGACGTCATTGAAGATGTTTGTCTTTTGTTGTGCATTACAAAGAAAGGAACCAACAAAATTTTTGAAGGGCGCAATAACAATTCATAAGAGAAGACAACTGTTCGGGTTATTTGTACAGTTAGTGGTACACGTGGAGATATTGCAACTTCCTGTTAAGTCGTCTTACCATTCTTTGATTGTGGATATGCCTAGTAAGGGGGAGGGGGGGAGCATGTCCTATACCGTCGCCAAGTCCAATGCCCGACACATGTAATCCAAGCATCTAGAAGTGTCCATTTAACGTGAACAAGCAACAATGATGTAAAAATTATTGGCAGGTTGTTTCAGACAGCTTTGCAAAAGATCCTATTAATCAACCGGCTTAACTAGAAAGTATTCTCCATCAAAAAAATGAACATAGAAGCAATGATTACTACGACAACTCAGAGTAATGTAATATTTCAGGAAGAGTGCTTCAAATGATAGGACATTTAGCTTTTACAATATAGGTTTCAGAAAACTCTACATAAAATGGCACAAACGCCTGTGAATGTACTCACAATTGGTCCATTCTTCAAAGCATGGTCCTTTGCAAATTTGCATGCTTGTTTCACAGCAAAGGCATCCATGCCATCCACCTGTTTCCAAAGTTCAAAAAATAAAAACATATACCAAAGGAAATAGGACACAATGAAATGGAATGCCACAAATAACTCCATTAGTCTGTTATCAAGACTTAATGTTAACCACTTATGCAGTAATAATCATGAAAATTTCTGCCTTCTGCATGACACAAATGAGCACAACATGAAGCTGCTAACGAACACGACTTACAATTGTAAATTCATACACTTGAGAAATGAGTATACTATCAAGGTATATTTAAGCCAGCTAACAAACTGCCAAAAACCACTTGTAAATACTAATCTAGTCTAGCCTACAAATCACAAACTTAAACAGCTAATATCTTTAAGCAAATAGTCACATTGTCAGACACAATCTTGATTTCACCAAGACTAAAACCGAAAAATAAAAATAATCAACTATGTGAAACAATCAAATCACAAACACACAGACCAACAGCACAAGCTATTCAGTTATTTCAATATCACCTTCAAACCAGGAACATAGTCTCCTCTCTTATAGTAAGCCGGACTCTTTGCTGCCCTCCACTCTGCTGTCCCCATTCCATCTGCAACAGCAACAAAACCAATCAAACCACACCACCATCCTAACTCTCATAAGTATCTACAATGGCATTCGATTAAAATAACATATGCACGCGGATAACATCATTTCTTAACTGTACAAACAGACACACACATTTACCACATTCACAATCTATCGAAATACATTCTCTTCTCAATTACAAACAGAAATCAGCTTTTACTCCAATTATGAATCTTTTAGTAAAACTTACAGTGATTGTTCTCGCAAACCAAAATCGCCGGAAGATCCCAAAGAGCAGCCATGTTCAAGGCCTCGAACAACTGCCCCTGATTCGCTGCTCCATCCCCATAAAGAATAAACGACACGTTCTCGTCCCTACTATATTTCTGCGCGAAAGCCAGCCCACACCCTAATGGCACTTGAGCCCCCACAATCCCATGCCCGCCATAAAACCCACTATCCTTCTTATAGAAATGCATCGAACCCCCTTTTCCCTTAGAACACCCCTCTTTACGACCCATCAGCTCTGCGAAAGTTTCCAACAAGGTTCCTCCGCGGCCGAGGTATAGACAGTGGTCTCGATATGCGGTGATGATGATGTCCTTTTTGGTAATTGCGGCTTCCATGCCGATGGCGACGGCTTCTTGGCCGTCGTAGAGGTGGCAAAAGCCGCGAATCAGCTTGGCTTTGTAGAGGGAATCGGCGGCGATTTCCATTCGGCGCATCCGAGAAATTTTGTTGAAGAAGGTCATAAGTTCGGAAGGGGTGGTCGTTACGGATTGGGATGGTGGGTCGATTTGGTGGCCCTTGAAGGGAACGGCGATCTCAACGTTGATGATGGAGTCAGAGGAGGTGGAGAGTAGGCGGGTGGAGGGGATGAAGGTGGTGAGGGGTTTCAGGAGAGTGGAGCTCCGGCGAGTCAGGGCCATCTCGGTCGTTGGTTTGATCGGCCGGTGGGATGCGTAATGGGGGGGTTTGGTGAGAGCGGGGTGGCACTGAAGAGAAGAACCAAATAAAGTGGGAGAGAGTGATTGACTTGGAAAATTAATTATTAATTAATAAACTAATTAAAAAATACGCCACCATATTCTGCATAATTGATTTATTTTTTGTATATATATATATATATTTAGAGTTAATTAGAACATCTCCAACCCTAATTTAAATTTAAATTTAAGTAAAAAAATCTAAAAAACTTGCTTCAACCCTTACTCAAACTTATACCAAATCAAGGGAGACTATTTTTTTTACTCAAATTAAGGGAGACTCAAATCTTTACCAAAATCTTTAATGGTGAGATTTCACCATCTTTTAAAGATCTAATTGTCATCTTTACTTTCATTTAATTTTGGGTTTGTCCTCATTTAAATTTAAGTTTCTCCTTCTTTAAATTTGAGTTTGTCTATTGGAGCTATTTATATCAAATCAATTTTTTTACTCAAATACTAAATTAAAATTTGAATAAAAGTTTGAGTCATGATTGAATATGTTATTATATTGAAGATTCCCAAAATATAGAGTTTATTTCATTTTGGTATAATATTTCAATTGTATTATTTTTGTCCTTGAAGTATTGAATATGTTTTATGTGGTTGATAACATCTAAATTACTAATAGTTTTTTATCATAAACTTCTCACATGATAGCTAAATATGGATAACAAATAATTTGGATAATTCTTTATCAAAATTTGGATAACTCTTAACAAAAAATGTGTAATATGAATAGTTCTTGATCAAAATTTGAATAAAGTATGACCAAAATTGTGTAATTTGGGTAGCTCTTTGACTAAAATTTGAGTAAAAAATTGATCAAGAGTTATCTAAATTATTTTTTTGTCCATATTTAAATATTACATGACAAGTTTATAATAAAAAAATTATTAGCAATTTGATCAAATTGTCTGCTTGAGTGATCACATAAAAATATATTTAATACTTCAGAGACTAAAATAATGCAATTGAAATATTGAGAACCAAAATGCGACAAACTCCATACTTTGGGGACTTCTAGTATAATTAACCCTATATTTTAATTTTCATGAGAAGTTACCCTATATATTTTAGGAATGAGAAATTTCTACTAATCTTTTAAGGTTTTCTTCCAAATTATTATGATTCTACATTTACTCGGAGAGCGGTCAACAATGAGATTTTCGTGAATTGAATTATAATTGAATTATATTTCTTATAAATTTAATTTTATTAACTAGTCATATCACGTATAAATTATGACTTTATTATGACTAGTCATATCATTTAATTTTATTAAATTTATATGTCAAAATAGGTTTAACTTAATCCAGACACTTTTAACTCCAGAAAAAAAAAGTTTGGTAGTAATATTTGGTCAGCATTCAGTTGGTAGGACTATTTGGTAGGCAGTAAACAAAGATGTGCTACACATGGTGGTTTGGTGTGTGCAGCCTTCGATAGTTCAGTTTTGTCCTTTGTCCGAACCCCAAAAGAAAGGGCTACCACCAACTGTCAAGCTTAGATGGGCAATAATATCATCAAACAATACCAAAAAGCTGTGACAGCTGTTACAATCAAGAACAATTAAGGTCAATATAACTCAGTTTGAAGCAACATAGTAGAAATTCATTCTTCCACCTACGCCCCCCACCAACCCACAACAACACAGCCAAAAATTGGGAATTTGTATTGTTATACTTGTGGTCCATGCTCACCGCAAGTCCACCAAATATTTGTTTCAACGGACACAACGCCATTTTCAACGGTGGTAACACGTTTTTATCCAATAAGTATCGATGTTGAAAAATAAACCACCATATAAAGTGGTGATTTCTATGTGTACTATTATCACTAAATAGCTGATCTAGTGAATAAAAACTCAAATTTTCTTGCTCAATACTTGAATCAAGTCTCTTCATCTAAGACAACTTAATGGATTTGAACTTATTTTTCAGCACCTAGAGCACATAGTGAGACCTTAACTTCAACCTTGACGTATGTGCAGTGAGGCCTTCTACAGATAACTGTGTGGTACTGGGAAAAAAATTTATTTGATAGATATGTAGAATAACCTATCTACACATCCATTTCTAATACCAAAAAAATAAAAATAAAAATTTTAAGTGTACCTGTAATAGTAATTACACTAGGTTGAACGTGATACCCATGGAACGATGGGGGGTTGACTATGCTCGTAACCAACTCTCCCAAGCCAGCACCTGGGGAGAGAAGATTCTTTCCCCCCACCAAGTATTGAATATTTACACCCAGGCCCCAGCCATAGGTTTCCATGGCTTCAGACTGGCATTGAAGCAGAAACACTTGATAGGGTCATCTGAAAGTAACAAAGAGAGTGTTAAATGAATTGCATTCAAAAAGATTACTGTGTTTTACATCACAAATAACTTCTATTTACAAAATTGTAGCTCAAAATGCCACAACCAGTATACTACAATCTTCTGAGCCATATCCCCTCCATTCTTTATTGGATTACTGACAAAAGAACATGTAAATACATGAAAAAATAGTTCCATGAACGTCGTCCTAGTTATGGCGCCAACGATTTTTCCATCTCCAACGACATCATATCAAATGAGTGACATTTGCTTCTGACGAACATGAGAAACACGACATCAGGAAAAATGTTTTTTCTCCTATTTTCAAGCAAATTGTGCAGTGAGATGTATCAAAAACCCTAAATTGTCAGGCAAAACACATTACGTTATGTTATCATGGGTGTGCATGTTTTGATTAAATCAGTGTCAATGACAAATCTACCAGCTTCAAAATGTGAAGATATACCGCATCTACTTCTGGTGTCCGAGAAATGAATTTAACGAACTAGACAGGAAGCTGTGAAATCTTTGAACTCTGACAGAAAAACCATTTGAAGAGTTTGCTTGGTCATGGCATGAAATACTCAGAGGCACGGTTCTTCTTTTTCTTCTTGTCCGCCAAAGGAAGTCTTCTGTATCTAAAACGTAAGAGACCTACCACATACCAATTTGCTCCATTTTAGTAGAAAGAATCATGTTTCAGATATGCTATAGAAGCAACACAATAACGTCTCATTCTTCCTCACATACAATGAGAAATTGAACTTTTCAGATTACCTTGGACAAATTGCAAGCAATCTTACATTCCAGACCATTAACAACTTTAATTCCATCCATAGCCTCGCATGTAGCAGAAACTTCATCTCCACAGGCATATTTGCGTTTATTTCTGCAATACAGGCAGGACAGAATAAGCGCAGGACAACTAGCAGCCAAACAAGTTTAAACAGTTTCTCTATCACCTACAAACCTCCTCAAGAAAATCCCTGGCTTCTCCTTGTTGGCAGGAACAACCGAAAGAAAGTCATTTATCAAATAAGCTTCAAAATTGGGGTCCATAGAAACAGTTGGCACTTTATCATGCCCATAGTCCATAAGTTGGATTGACAAACAAGTTGGTGAAGATGACTGCAGTTAAATCAAATATCATATATCAAGACACATTTGACAAACACTACTGTTTATCACCCCATTGGTGTCCCAAATTTCCAACCCAAAATATATAGGGAAGCAAAAGTATTAAGGACATACACATTCAATCCGATATATATTCTCATCGTGGAGGACATGGGTGTTTTCATGATAAACTACATCGACAAAATTCCCAGGTTTTCTTGATTGCTCATATGCAAATAGCTGGAGAAGTTTGTTGTCTATCTCATCAGTTGCAATTGTTTGTAGCTACAGAAGATGCCATGGAAATTAAACTTGTGGTCAGAGAGGGAAGAAGAATGTTTAAAAAACAAAGAAAATGATTTCTGCTCATATTACCTGCTTGACAAGTTTAAAAATCAGCTTGTCTAATGTGAACAGAACATATGATGCAGTCCCGATAATAGCTCGGCAGTCATCCTCAAACTTTGCATTATCAGAGGAACCGTCCAGTAGATTGTGAAGTGCATTCATGAATCTGTAAGACATATTCAGGGGATTAAAGGTAACTAACACTGATCGCCTACAACAAGCTTCAAATGAAACTAACAAAAGTAAACTACCTGGCATACAAATCACTTGAGATTGTATCATTTGAAGCCCTCCATTTGTTTTCAGCAGATGAGGAATGAAATTTTGCTTCTTTTATTCTACTATACAGTGTCTGTTAATTTGAGAGAGAGAGAGAGCCATCATAAAGAAAACTCATAAGCTCAATCACAAAATTACCTGTCTGGAATGCTTTCAGAATAAAATAAGCCTTACTTGATGAAGCCTAAAAAGCACATAGAAGGAATCATTTCCATAGAAAACCCGAGAATCGCGTTTCCTGTCCTGTAATGCTGAATGACCATGCTTTGTAAGAGGCTTCACTGTTTTTAAGAAATGCTCTGACAATGGCAACAGTATACCATCCCCATCAACATCAGGGGAATCAGTCATCCCTTCTGAGTCACCTTCACCCTCAGTTTTGTTATCCTTCTCATGATGTTCTCCATCTTTTTCACGCTCTTCTTGTGAGCTATCTTCTCCAATACCAGACCCACTCCCTGAAACATCACCATTTTCTGAAGCATTCTCACAGTCCTCTGATGACCTCTGATCACTTTCCTCACCTTCATCATCAGAAGCAGCATCATTCTCTTGTCCTGCCTCTCCACAACTAAGTTCTTCTCCATGTCTGGCTTGATATTGCCTGCTCACAAAACCATCCTTCGTTTTATTTGCAGCCTCTGTTCCAACATCTCCATATGCTGCAAAACTGTCCTCAAAATCTCCATTTGGGGACAATTCACCCTCCTCTCTTTCAATTTTAAAATGCCCGATGGACTCCTCATGATACTCCTGAACTCCAATGCCCCCAGCCATTGCCCCGTTGGAAGATGACACTGGTCTTGTACAATCACCACCCTATAGCATTGAATAAGATCAGAAAATACATTACAGCGAGACACAATGACTACAGATTCATCATAGGATCAAAATATCAAAACAAAATCCAGAACTTAGGTTGCTGATCATCTGACGGATTCAATATAGGATCACAATCATCAAAATCCAAATCTGAAATTTGGTCAATGATCAGCTAATAGACTGGATACAGAGTCAGAACTATCAAAATAATTCCAAAAATTGCTAAATGATCAGCTATGAGACAATAGCCCTTTCCAAAATCAGAATGTCCTATCAATTTAGATTGACAGGATCCACACGGTGCAGCAGTTTATGAGAACTTCCCCATCATCTGACCAAAGTGAAACCAGATATAGAACTTCTTGATCAACACCAACCCAACAAGGCAGTGTACAAATTTAAGCATCTTTAGATTTCCCTCTCAGTTCATAGATCAAGCCCAAACCATGTGATTCATGGTATCAACTATAGTAAACATCTTCATAAGATGCAAATATATAGCTAATTGGTGCCCCATGACCATTAAGAATTTGGACATAGCAGGTTATATCTGCATCACATGGTTGGTCATTTAGGGGTTTGTTGCAAGCCGGGCACGCCATTTCCATCCATATTCCTATTCTTGACATTAAACAATCAGGCACCAAAGTGCAGCTGGTGTAAACCTAGGCATGACATATGTAGATGCCCAAAAATATTAATCATAGGAGAAATATAACCATTAAATGATATAATTGGAAGCTACATACAGTTTGAAACAGCCACGTATGGAATGTAGCATGATTATATTTTGTAGTTTTTGTTTTTGCTTTTGTGATGTTATACTTCACCTATAATTGTAATTTTTCCTATTGATTATCTGTTAGTAAAATTTACAGTTTCCAATCAAAAAAAATAAATAAATAAATACAGTTTTAAACTGGCATAACTTCATAATTGAAGGCTCCGACTCCCCAGACCAAAGGAACTCTATTTGTGATGGTACTGAGTTCCCCCACTCTGCCTCTTATTTACAATGACTAGTTTTGGATCTTGTGCATGCCTACCAATAGATAGTGGACAAAACCCTGTAACAAATCACATCTCCACCGCAAAACAACACTCTCATCCAACTTTTATTAACATCATCGATGTGCCCATTCATGGATCTGAAGCTCGTGAAAAAGAAGCACAAATTCAAAACCACTAATGCCTCTCATGTTGCAAGAAGGTTCAAAATCCTAGATTTTTTTTTGTTTTTTGAAATTGCAAATAATGATATGGTCATTTTGTGCTGATTTCATCCCAACTATGGTATGTTTTTCTTAGATCTTGTGGATAACTTTTTGAAATTTTTGGGGGTTATTTGTCAAGGGTTTGTGTGTGTGTGTGTGTGCGCGTGAGAGAGAGAAAGATGGTCACGAGCCGAGCCAAATCTAAGAATATGAGCTAGAAGAGCATACCCCAACTTGAGGGGCTCGGCTCGATCGACACCTTTACTTAAGAGTAAATACTATCTTATTATTAATGAGAGGAAGGTAAGTCTTCACAAGAAATAAAGTTCATCAACTTGATAAAATAATAAATATCAATGTCGTAAAATTGTTGCCCGCAACTTTAACTATACCTCTGATGAAGGTAAAATTTCTCTCTGAGGCCTCATCTCAAGACTGTTGTCAACAGCAGCATTACCAGGTCTGGAAGGAAAAGTGCAAAGCCCTAGAAATGGGAAGATGTAACTCAGAATTTCAGCCATAAATTTGAGAAAAAACTGGCATGCCAAGGACAAAAGAGAAAAGAAATGAAATAAACATACATTATACAAGACTTAACCATATACAAACCTGATGTATTTTCTCCATTGACTCTTCCAAGATTTTCTTCTGCTCCAGCGGCAAGTGATATATTTGAATTGGCTAGCGATTCATTCGAAGCAACTTGTTTGCTGACCCCAGATGTTTCACCCGCCACATTAGCATTCATCTTCATTGTTCCATGTTTAGGGATTTTACAAGTATCACCCTTCTGTGTAACATGATCTGCGTCATAAGAACCATCTTCTTTAAACCCATTATTGCCATTTACTAACCATGCTCTGGAGGAGCTTGAATGTTCAGGTTGAGTATTCTCATCTCCACTTGTGCAAGTATGTGATTGTTTGCAATTAATGATAGCTGTGCCACCAGGACTGCCATCACTTTTTCCCACAATAGCGGCCATACTTTTCGCAACATAATTTTTAGCCATCACAACACCTTCAGTGTCCTTGGGGCCTCGAGACCATGAAGGAACACCAAGAATCGGTTCCAGGAAGGTTGTCCAGATCTTCATGACTTTGTCCACCTGTTCAGCTGTACAAACTTCTCCACAGGAATATTTGATTAACTGATATAATTCTTCATGGATGTCTGAATCAGGATACTCAAATTTCATATCCGGAACGATATGTCGTATATTTCCAGCAGCAATAGATAACAGCACGTCATCCTCTTTGATCTTCTTTTCACTGATTTCTTTGATCTCAGCCAACAACACTGTGTGAGACAAAACCACAAAGTTAATACATGAGAGGAGTCCATGGCAAACGCATGAGTTCATGGGATCATAACATTAAACAAAAATTCAAATCGATCATCTTACAGTATCTCTGGAAGTTCATGTGGCTTCTCAAGACTGCTTCAAAGTAGAGAATTAAAAAGGTTACTAAAACGATCTCATTTGTGTTCTATACTGGTGATTTCGCTGAAAGTGTGTTTTAAAATACCAAATTTCCGTTTCAGTTACCGAGGCCACCGAAATCTTCCCATATTGTCTGAGAATTTTGAGAAGCCCATATTGACAGAGCAATTATCATTCCAAATTGCAACGGGAAAAAGCAATGAGGGAAAAAAAAAAAGAAGAAGACAAGCTCAGGCCCTGTTTCGTTTTGGAAGAAGAGAAGGAGGATGCGCGAGGATGGTACATTAGCATCACTGTACCTTTTTTACGGAATTGTTCCATGATCAAGCCCTAGTACCCAAGAGGCCTCTTTTTCAACAATGATTTGGGAGGAGGTACAAGAGAAGGGAGGGGGGAGAGATGGATTACAATCATTTCACCATTTTAGAAGTTTCTTCATAGTCAAGCTCTACGAGCCCATCTAATTTAATAAACCCACAATCTATATATAACCCGTCAGCTGCATATGCACTCATATTGCTGTTACTATTGATAATGATTGGTTTAAGTTTGTACCCCTTTAGAGCCCAAGGCCGTCTGGGCTTGCAGAAAGCGGCTCAAGCAGCTCGCTCAAATAAACTCTCCAGAACACAAACTGGGCCACAGACCGGTTGCAGGGAAGCTCGGAGTAACAAGCCCGGTACGATAACAAACTAGGAACTCAAGAGCCCCGCACTAGGCCAGTCTGCAAAAGTTGTAGCATGACACGTGGACATGGGACAAGGAAACTTTACCCGACGACTCTGATGAACAAAAACCCATAGGTAGTAGACACGGAACAAGCAGTACAGTCGGCGAGTAGTGGATTCAAAAAGGTTTTGAGGACCACAACACTAGGATAAAGACAAACACAAAAGGGACTACAGAATCAACCAAAAAAGACAAACACGAAACTCTAACTACCAGTTGCATAAATAGCCAACAAGACTAAAGTGCACGAGAGGAGTCATCCCGTAAGCCACCAAGTAAAACCTAAGCAATGTCTTGTAAAGGCCTCAAGCCAAACACTCAGTAGTAGCAACCTTTTTTCCCAAGCAATACAATCTCCAATGAACAAAAGTCTCCCTTACAGTGGACATAACTTTAGTCCTTCACCTAAGGCGAACCACTCATATTTTGTCTTCCTCTACATATAGCATACGCCTCCACACTCACGTTCTCCCAGATACTCAAACACTCGTTAGACTTCCCCCAAGTCTGTTCTATAACCCAGTTCAGTTAATTTCGAGCACCATCAACTATCAAATTCACCTTCTCTTTGAAAATTACATTCATGACGAAATTGGCCTCAACATTGCTAAATTGGCAAAGGAAAAATTAATAATGTACACAAACAGGAAAATAATTACCTTTAGTGCTCAAGTTCTTTTTGTCTTGTTGCTTGAAATAGAAGCTGCGATGATCGAGTGATTTGTGATGGTTCTTAGCAAAGATTTCAGCCCAAACTTTACTAAAATCAGAACGACAGCTTGTCCACTCTTCTTGTTTCTGCTTCAAGCGGGTTAATATTATGGGCAGCGCAAGAGGTGCATTCTTCTTTAATACATCAATCACATCAAGCCCATGGTCGCCATATAAACGTTCAATGCACCTCATATTCAAAGCTACATAACAACAAAGAGAAAAGCATTCAACATGACAGCATACATGGCTATCTTGAAGAATTAGTGGCCAGGTTATCATCTATCACCTGTAAAATGGTCTTCAATACAAATCAGACTCTCTGGCTGGAATGCTTTGTTATTGATCTTGTCTAGTAGTTCTTCTACACGTTTTGCTGTTGCATTCACATTTCCTAACAACATGTCCAGTTCAAACCTGACATCATGAAAACATTACCAATTGCCAAACCCAATCTATGCAAAATATTAACCAAATGTATATTTCAACCAATCGACTCTGCAAAAAGAGAAAGAGAAGGGAGAAAAAGAGAGATCTAAGTATCATCCATATTACTATTATCTTGCTAAGGAAAATGATATGTTGGCATATTACAACTTTGCAATTGGCAAAAACTTAACTTTTGTACCAAAAATAAAACTTAACTTCAACAAAAAAACTCCAGCATCCCTTAGATGGTAGCTAAATTCCTAAGTTAAACTGAAGCCTAACGAGGAAGAAATGGAATTGATTGAAAAAACAAAGACTAAAGAGAAAAAATTTGACTCGATGTGCATGTAAGATAGGAAAGACAAAACAGGTAAAGGTCATGATAGATTACTGTCTCAAGACAGTTTCAACCTGTCATCTTCGCATCGGAACAAGCTTTCTTCATACTGGTTTTTGCGCATATGTTTAAAAGAGTAGTCCTCACTTCCTGAAGTGACGGACACCAAAAGACTATTCAATACTTCAGCTTCAGCCTCTTCAGTCTGACTTGCTAAAGGAGATGGATACTATATCCAAAAACATCAAGGCAATACCAAATAAGAAACTTTGTAAGAAAAATGTTGCAGAATCAGAAATTTTGTAAACGAAATGGTCTAAAATAAGAAACTTTTATGACAAAATTTCCTACATTCTTCGGCCAAAAAAGATAACTAGGTGAACAGCGCTCCCAATTGGAGAGGTCAAGTTCTTGAATTGATTTTTCCAAGTACTTATCCTTGCTAGAATATATAGACATCTTTTGTCCTGCTATATCTTTACTTCGAAAGTCTAGACCTTTGTCAGATCTACCCCTTTCTCTGTCGTCACAATCTTTATATCTGTGTTCCTTCTCGCGATCTTGATCTCTATCCCTATCATCTAACTTCACAGAACTGGGTAACAATGATCCTGCAACAAGTAAAAACCAGTTTATGATTAGCAAACTATACACAATTTCAATATATTTCAATGCATTACACAATTGTTTGCTCAGAACTCCTACTTAATATGTGATTCCTTAGTGATATAATGCCTGAGCACCTCTCTTGATGATGAGCAAAGAGGAGCATCTCAAATAAATACAACTAGTGAAGAATTAAACCTTTTACTTACTTTTATTCACGAAACCAGCGAGACAACCATCTGCAGGAAAGGTCCAATCCAAACATATTAAATCCACAAATACACAATCAAGATTAGGCCACTTAATATGCAGTAACCTGCTTATATAAAGGCAATAACAAAAATGAACAATTACCAATCTTCTCATATCGAGCTAAGAATTCATCAAACCCTTCCATAAGGTCTGGATATCTTCCTAGAAGATCATCCACCTGATGCAAATGACACATAAGAATGTCAAGCAAATTTCACGATTAGGCTTTTCTTTCAACATCTTTACTAATATCAGGTCATGGCCTTGAGCCAAAAAAAGGGGCATACAGGTGGGTACTACTCAGAATTTATCTCCCAATGGTTGAAACATCTGCCTGCTGTCAATGGGCTCTATTTTAATGATATTTACATTATACTTTCCTGAGTTTGGATACATAATATGTAAATTTTTTTCTGAAACATGTTTGACACCCTACGCATCAGTTATCACTAGCACCTTTTTGGTAGCTTCTGCTCATATTCCCTGCAACAGTAATACTGTTGCTGAATGGGGCATCATATCACTCCAACAAAAATTTACTATATAGAATGAAATATTGATATAAAAGATGATGAGAGAGTGCCCAAGAACACGAAACTTCTAATAGACTCAACTCAACTAAACAAAGTCTTGTCCCACAATTTGTTACATGAATCATGTTCCGTCATTGTACACTATCTAAGGTCAATGTTAATTTTGTTCTTCTGCTACCTACCATAACTGATAACAGGTATCAGAACACAGTCATGAGCATTTTGTGAAAATTTTCAAACCATCTTGGTGATTATCCCTCAGTTTATCTCCTATTGAAGTTACTTTTACCATTTCTTGAGTATATTCATTGTAATTTTATTATTTCTTGCTTTACCCTCCATATTAACATCTGATATCTACCAAAATTATTTTTCACGTGTTGTTTCTTAGTTGCCCAATAGTCCCGCAATTAATTCAAAAACACGAACAATTATAAGACATACCAAAGACTGCAATTGTGCACGCGTTATTATATCTCTGTTGTAGATATGAAGGCACTTTAAAAATTCCTGGTATTCATCAGAATTGCATAATCTCTCCTTCACCTTCTCACAGAAAGCAGACTCCTGGTTGCAAATACCTGTCCCAACATAAAATAGGGTGAAACCAAAGAAATGACCAATGGTTAGAGCTGATCAAAAATACAAAGGGCTCATGTGGACAAAAACAAGTCAATGAACAAAAAGACGAACTTAAATAAGTTGTAATCATACAGATCCTACCCACACAGAAAAGGGGAGGATGATAAGTGTCAATGCAAAGGATTTATATACCAGCAACTTATAAGCAAATTGTCACAGGCTCACAGCAGTGTTCTCCAAGTATCACCTATGACATTTATACCAGATTACTTGAGGGAAACCGAAAAGAAAGATACAGAATTAGTTGGTTTATTTACCCCCAAAAATAAATGGAAAAGAAAGATCTTCATACTGAACACATACACATCTCAAAAGAGGAAGGGGACTGAGTGGCATCCAGGTGACTGCAAAGGAAGTTGAGGTGCTCTACCAATACTGAATTTACGACATCCAATTACATGAAATTCTTACATATAGAGCCCGCGTCCATTGACTTGAAATATTTTTGTCATTATATATTTGAAATGGGGAAAGTAATGTGCCCTTATCCAGCTTGAGATCCATTAAACCACGGGCTTATAAAGTACAACTGTACAAAGGCCAAAATCATCTCACTATCTAGACAACTTTCTTTGAAATGTTGGTCTGAAAAATCAATTGCTAAGATCTCCCACTAGTTAGTTACAAAAGCAGGGTGTTCCAATTTACGTATCTGAAGAGATCCCCTCCACTACAAAATGCTCCAATTATGTAAACTGAACAACCATAGAAACGAACAACTGATATATCTTTTGAAACAATGACAATGTCAACTACGTGGATCTACACAGAAACAGAAACTTATAAACTAAGACCAAAAAACTCAGTTTTAGAAGAGAAAGTAACCCTGCAAAAGAGAGCTCATAAAACTCCAAGTGAGCAGAAATAACCATGGAAATTGTTCAAAAAAAACCAAACACCCATGGATCATCAGATCAGCAGTAAAGTGACTGGATTCCTCTTTGAATTTCAGAAAGTACATTCAATTTTTTACGCCATGAATTAAATAGTCATATTAGAAATAGAACCACAAAATAAATACCCAAATAACACAAGTACTCACATTTCAAGGAACTTCTGTCACCGTAAGTGGATGTACCTATTCCTGTTCCAAAGAGTTCAGCGCCTTCCCCACCTTGGTGAAATTGGTCAGCAACAGAGTCTTCCCTGCGAGCAGATTTTCGTTTATGGAAAAGACCTTCTTGATCAAAGTCTCTATCATCCCACTCTCGTTCTCTTCGCTCTCTGTCTTCCCTTCTTTCCTTCACAATTTCACTACGCCTCCGCTGTTCTTTGTCAGTTCTCATTACTGCTTTATCATGGCCAGGTTCTGGCCAGTCAACACTGCGGTCATAGTCAACATGTGAAGCAGTAGCCTTCTGGTAACAGCCCACAAGAACATAATATCAGCTTAGATAACCTAAAAGAAATAAGAAACTACATCTCCTATTGGTGGGGATTGAGAAACTACCTTATCAACATGCACAGGCCTCATTATGGTCATTGGTGAGCCCCTATCATCACGACGCGACATGGAATTCCTACCAGGTGGAGCATAATGAACAGAGGTTGCTACCAAAGGATCAGGTAGAAAATGAGTGAACTCCTCAAGCAGGTCGTGATTGTCGCGGAAAAGAGCCGCAACCTGCAAAAAGATGGAAATTGATCACAAAACTAAGAGCAATAACTCTGTGGCAACCCAAACAGCAAAAAAAAGTGGTTGATGGCAAGAAAATGCAAGTGTATACCTCCTGTTTGACCTCAGCGGTGGACTTGTTTTCTTTTTTGTACATATTCAAAATGGAAAGAAAAGATTTGTACACACGATCATCACCTTGAAATCTCATCTGTGAGCAAGTAAAACCCTAAATGAAAAACCGTGAAGGCAAAGCTAAATGCAGAATTCAACTATGCCTGATTTTTCACATTTTTCACCTTGATTTTGTTCACAAAGTCCATTGCTTCATCAAATTGGACCGGTTTCTTCACCGGATGAGGTATATCATCCGGTAGAAGGGTAATCTCGTATCCCTTTGGCAAAAAGGTATTGAAACCCAAAATTAGGTCTCGATGCCCTTTAAATAATTCCTTTACTCTTGCTATGACACCAGCTGTGTCAATTCTACAAACAATTAGCATTAAAAAATCAATGACATGTTCCAGGCAAAAGTTGCTACAAATAACTAAAACAAACAACACTACGACCAAACCTTTGAGCCTTGAAATCCTTCATAACTTCAAGAAACTCGTCATATTTTTCCTTGTTATCTTGAAATCTTTCCTTCACTGCTCTGAGGTATGCTAGGGCATCGTTTGTTGTTAGTTTCTGTATGCTGCTTCCACCCATCATCTGGGGTTGTCCATGCCCAGACCTGTTGTCCAAGAAAATTAAACAGACAAATTCAATCACAAGAAAAATCAACTACTTGAATAAGTCTATACTAGATAAACATTTCTCATGTCAAAATAAGAAGCATATCTTCTACAGAGGAAGAAAAAAAGGACTACTTTCATCTTCAATCATGATTCATAAATATTTCCCAAGACAAAAACAAATGATTTTTTTTCATCTGGAAAATGATATAGAGAATCACGACACTGAAAAACGGAGAGATAACTACTAATTTTCAAAGCCTCTCTTCAGAAGTAAATCAAAGAATCAAGCTACTAATAAACTAGCAAATAAACAAATGCCCAACAACTCTACAAAATGTCTATAAAAGTCTCACTTGCAAGACAAAAAAAAAATTGAAAAATAAAACATAATTAAGAATTTCTTCATCTCACAGTTCACATCATTCTTCAAAATCAAACATAAACCAACTCATCAAGAGGCGACATAATCACATATTCCTAGAGTAGTCTCTAATACAAAACTATCGAGAGAGAGAGAGAAAACACTTACGGTTGAGAGCGAGAAGAGACGATGGGGCGTTTGAGTTCAGAACTCATATACACATCATCTCTAGACCTCTTCATTATCTTTCTCTCTCTTGTAATTAACTCTTCTAAATCTTCAACAAGTCATTCCTTATTCACTCTGAATACTCCTATTACAAAAAATACAATTAAGACAACATTACACAATCGATCTTACGTAAAATCACAAAGCAAAATCAACAAGAACAATTGATCATAATTCGTACCTCTTAGCAGAGATCACCTTCAGAAAATCAAATTCTACACAAACAGAAAATAAAACTCGATCACATTACTTGAAGATAAAGCAAAAGATAATAGAATTCATCACTATATCACAATGTTTTAATCAAAAGAGAGGAGTTCACAGCGAGAACACGAATTTCTCTAGTCGGTGAATAGGCGAAGCTCTGAATTAACGAATGACGTACTTGCTTCGCTTGAAGTTGTATGTGTATTCACACACACACACATGTGATTGTGTGTTTCGTTATATGTAGAACACTCCTGTTCTCTCAGAGGATGCGAGAGAGAGCGAGAGAGATTTAGAAATATAAAACACTAACAGAAGGAGAGAGAGAGATATATGAGGAGAACAGGGGTGAGGGAGATAGTCGTTTTGACGGGCCTTTCACGGTAGGCCCGATGGGCTGGTAAACCGGCTATAAGCCTATAACCAGTTAACTGAGCCTTACGTGTAGGTAATTAGGGCTCAGTTTGGAGTGCATTGTAAATATGGGAAAATATGGAGGGTAATGTTGTCCACAAAATTTAGTTTAGGAAAAATTTAGCAATGCCATTCTGTGACTAAAATTGTCTATTTAAAAAAATGAAATTGTCTACTAAAAAGTATTTTATTTCCATTGAGATTCATATGGATCATTTTATTGTGTATTAAATGAGATTTGATTTGGAAAAAAATGAGATTTGCTTATTTTAGAGTGACCACAGTGACAAATGTGTTCCCAAATATGACAGTGTAGCTGGGTTTAGAATTGGGTCAGAATAGATATTTTGTAAAATTAGGGTTAGGGTTAGGGTTAGGGTTAGGGTTAGAGTTAGGATTAGGACTGCATTATAACTTTTTGATTTTTATTTTTTTCATGGTCATACACTATTACATGGGAGGAAGACGATAAAATTCGAATCCGCGACTTTATAATCTAACCACAACCCTCTTGCTTTTGTCATTGGCCGTTAGTGAACAGGTGTTAAAATTAATTAGCCCTCATAAAGCAAGGTATAATGGTAATTTGATAATCCAAAGGAGTTTAGAAGAGCATTGGCCTTTTGCTTCATGTACAAGCAGGTCTGTCAGTATATCGGATTCTGATTTGAATATGATATGAATCCGAATCTAATATATTATATTTAACAAATTCGGATTTAGATATACATATATTCGATTCGAATTATTTCTATTTTTTTATATAAATATTAAAAAATTTAAGTGATTATTTTAAAAAATTTAGTTGAAATTTAGGTATAATTTGTTAAAAATTAGTTAATTAAATTATTTAAATCAGATTGGATTCAGATTAATTAAAAGATTCACATATGAACGGCAAAAATAAAATTTGTCGGATTATCGGAACGAATTCAGATTGGACTTTTGAAATTGAATTCGAATTCGGATCAATCAAAATCCGATCCAACCCAATCTGTTGACAGGCATAGGTACAAGTTGGAAACTATTGGGCTGAGCCAGGCTGAAGATACAAGCTGGAAATTATTGGGCTGGTCTGGGCCAGGCTGATATATCAAGCCTGCAAAGAGGCTTACAACCTTCAAGGCTTTGTAGTTGAAACCAATACTTTGTAAAGAGAGCCCAATTTATTACAGCTGGGCTTTAAGTAAATCCCATTATTTGCAAACCTGGGCCAAGTTACCCGCACCACCCAAAAGAAAAGAATGGATCAAGGGTGTGGGCCTACATGGATTAGGTACCACGTTTATGTACTTCGTTCCAAATCACTTGGTGGAGTGCGTGCGAAATACTATATAATGTGTTTGCTTAAACACCTAAGATTATGTGTGATCTTAGATCTCCGTCGTCTAAATTCTATGATTAATGATATTTATAAATCGGTGGTTCTGTTTGGAGAGAAAGCAACATAATAGCTAAATAGCATAAAAACATATTCAAGTGAAGTATAAAGAAAAAATTGATATGTTGTTTTGATCTTTCTTTGTTTGAAACATTAGGGGTAGCCCCAAAGCGGCATTGACTAGTAGTGGTTGGTCAAAGCACGATGATCATCAATGAGATTCTTCAACGGAGTTTGTCATTAGTTGTAGCTGTGGGTAAGGTGCTATCGTTCTTCTCGCTCTAGATTTCGATCTATATGAATTTCGAACGATAGAAAGTATACTTTTTTGTAGAGGAAGGCAATAACCTAACCTTTAAGAACCTGTTCAGGAAAGGGGAGAGTCTAATAGGGTACACAAAGTGGACATCACAAAAATCTACATTAGACCTTAACTCGTGCAAAAATGCTATGTGCACTAAATTTATGAATTAAATAATTGTCAAACGTTATATTAGTGTGTTCCATTATCATCCAACAGTTAACAATTATTTACTATCGAGTAGGGTGGTCTAATGGTGGTACCGGACTTACTCCTCACCTATAGGTTAGGAGTTCGAGTCTTGTAGTCCCCATTGGGGCTCGGTGGTTGGCTGCTATGCTAACCTAGCTAGGTCTGGTCCCGAGAAGTGTTTCAGGCGCAATTAGAGGCTTTATGATCCCACTGGTAAGGGCCTAACAGGGTGGTCGCTAGACACTCTTCCTTGCCCCCACCCCTACTTTTCTCAACAAAAAAAAAGTTAACAATTATTTGGTGCACAATTTTTAATGCACATAACATTACTCTTAACACATGAGGTTTGAAGACTTCAGGGCCTCTGGTATAGTTTGGGTGGATAGTGTTGTATCCAACCTATCCTCTGCAACACAAGGAATTTTTTTAGGTTTAAGTACTAATTTAATCAAATAAAATTTCTTAACTTTGATCAACCTGTATGTATTTGGATCGATCTTGGGCTAGGTCACCAACTAGTGGTCTAAGGGCTTATTTGAATGGATTTTTGGGGAAGGTTTGGATTGACTTCTCCAAATCCTTCTAAACTCAAACCCCTCCTTAGAAAGATGAGATTCAATGTTGAATCTAGTCTATACCCATGTTTAGTATGTAACATATACACATGTAAGACTCACATATATATCACAATTATTAACAACCATTTATCATATAAATGACTATGTCGTCCCTTGGTCAATCCAATTCATACACATGTTTGTTTAGGTAAATTTTCTTGTGTTCTTATGAATATCATATTTGATTTTTTTTTTCCTTCCTAACTTATCAAATAAAATATGAATATTGATAAAATATAACTAGAAAGGAAGCTACCCAAGACAGCTTTCAACTCCTATAACAAAATTTATATTAAGAAATGGGAACATTTAAGCAAAAAAAAAAAAAGAAGTTCTAAGGGGTATAATTGTCTTTTGTTATTATTAACCTGTTAATCCTCTTCCAAAACCCACCCCCTCCAGGTTTAACGAAACCCATATTAATGGGGTTCAGTCTCAGGGTTAGTTGCGGGCTGAGCTTGATAACCCAAACATGGGGTTTGGGAACCCAGAATTGAATTTTTAACCCAAACATAGGGGTTGAGGGTCTTTTATACTATTTTCCCCAAACTTGGACACCAATCCCCTCCAAACCCACAAAACAAACAAGCTCATAGCTGGCTTGAATATTAAACTCATGATCATGAGTTTCGTCAAACCTAGGAGGATGGATTTGAGAAGATAGGTTAAGGAGTTAAGGATACAAAAAATAATTGTATCTCTTAACATGGATATGAATTGAATTGATCAAAGGGCAAAATAATTATTTACAGGACAAATAATTGTTAATAATTATAATATATCCGTGAGTCCTACATATGTATGTGTTGCATACTAAATATGAGTAAGAACTAGATTCAATGTTAAATTTCATTTTTATAAAGAGAAATTTAAGTTTGAAAAAATTTAGAGCAACCAATCCAAATCCTCTTTAAAAATTCAACTAAAGAAACCCTAAATAGTACGCTTTCTCGGAATAAATTAGGTTACCCAAAAGGTAGGTGTACAGGAGCTACCTCCCCTAGTACCAAAAGAATGGGTGGTCTCTCTGGGACATGAGCTTTCTCCATAGAATTTACAAGAGCTACCTCCCCTAGAATGGTCACACCCCACAGCCTCAAAGGTGAATCTCGTACACGTGACCATTAATTCCTGCAGTCTTTTTATAAGAGAATCTCAAAATGAAATAGTTTAATATAAGGGTAATTTGGATATTTAAAAATAATTTTTCGATACTTTACGTCTATTTTTTATTTAATTTAAACATGACTTGTGGCAAGTTATATAGTATTGTTTTACTGTATTTGATAACCAAAATATAAGGTTTAGGATTATTTTTTGGTGTAGTATTAAAAAACTATTTTTTGATATTATAGTTTTGTTCTTAATGGTTTTAAATGGTTAAAAGAATATATGCACACACATCTGTATATATGACAATTTTAGAATATATGAACAAAATATTAGAGTAAGATCCTTTTTAATATATTTTCTCTTCAATTTTGTTCTTGATATCATCCACCATACATTCAAATAGGACCCATTACATATAAGTGAGTCTCTCACTCATTAATGATGGATAATATGTTAATTAGAGATTTGAAGAGAAAGTGTATGAGAGAGGATATCCATCCCAAAATATTGGATGTTGGATGTTAATTGAATTAAATTTTATTTTCTAAAAATCAAGAAAAGGGTAAATTTAAAGTCCTCCACCCCCCCCCCCCCCCACATAATGTGTATATATACACTAGTGACAACCTCTTGTAATGTACGAAATTTGCGGTTCTCTCTACACCCACCTTAATATTGTTGAAAAATTATATATTAGTGTGTTGAATTTATTTTAAAAAAAATTAAATATGAAATGGTTAACAAAGATGTAAAAATTGTGCCATTTTTTCTAGATATCTCTTCCTTAATAAAATCTTTTCATAATTTCCAAAAAAAATATATATTTTTTATTATAAGAAAGTGTGTGTATACATACATACATATATGTATAGTTATATTGAACCTCTCGTTACTAAAATCACAATTCTCATGTATATCTAGCAGTATTGAGAAACAGCCATGTGATGTATATCACCAATAAAAAATTATACATATTCAATAAATGATTATCACCTATCACCTTATCAATTTCTTTAAAAAAAAAAAAAATCAACTTGTTTGATAAAATATTATTAGGTGTAGCCACCAAATAACACTGTTACAAGATGTTTTATAAGCACCCAATATTTTTTCGACTTTTTACGAAGACAAATGGACATGGTTGATAGCTTGATCCGGAAGAGGCCCTTTTTTGTAATAAAAAAAGAAAAATAAATAATTGAGACATTTTAAAGCATGTGAGTCTTCTGTTGTACAGCTAACACGCTGTTCATGATATTATTTTACACCTATATGGTAGCAGATAAGATACGCCCGTCGCAAGGTGGTGTGCATAGCCGAAGGCCATATAGATGTTTCTTCAACTGACACAATACTTAATTATTAGTTGCAACTGGCACAACTCATTGGGTGTACCAAGGGACGTGTATGTATGGTCTCCAGAACTTAGTCAGATGTGTTAGACAGTACAGTACGAAATTTCATGTTGTAAGCTACTTTAGAGGCATGTGCTTGAGAATCATTTGCAATTAAACCTACTGACTTACGCTTAATATAAAATTAGATATTAACTTGCTATTAGACAATCTACTGACAACTTTACTTTGTATATTGCAACCTTGCAAAAGATTCAACATCATCAAGTGTAACTATAAAACAAGCAACCCCACCTCAACCGAAAAAACAAACAAAAGACAACGATTAATATTAATTATACTTAAGTTATTATTTGTAGGCCCCAGAGATACAGCCTTACAATAGATTAACAAATATTATCCTACTTGTTTTCTTCATGCTTTTTGACAGATGTCGTGGTCTAAAACGGCAACAAAAATGGTTGAAAATAAAAGACATAAAGAAAACTTAAGACAAAAGAAGGTCCTACTTACCTTCGTAAGCACGAGAGGTCAGAGAAAGTCATAAAATAAACACAAAGTTAAATCAATAAATTTTATGGTGTCATAATTTATTCAACTTATCCTACTTATTTGTAGTTGTATATATTGAGATTCGTACAGTTAGGGTTGATAATCGAACCGAGTTACTCGAGCTCGATTCGGGTTCAGTTTATTTTGGATTTATTCAGGTTTAACTCGTTTTTTAAATGAGTCGAAAATAAATTGAATTTGAATAATTTTTTAAATTCGTTTACAAAATAAGTTCGATAGACTAGATTTAAACTGACTTGACTCTTTTATGTATAAATACTCAAGTTTGACTCGAATTCGACTTATTTTGAGCTCGTTCAGACTCAACTCGTTTAGGAAATGTAACTTGAACAATTTGTTAGACTTGTTTAAAAAAATGAGCTCGACAGACTGGACTCGATCGTTTGATTATCAGCCCTACGTATAGTAGGTAAGTCAATACGACTCACTGATATTTTGAAAATGTGGGGAGATATCAGTATAATTATGTCAAAGGTTGGGGGTCAGTGTAAAAATTACCCCAAACTAAAACAACCCAAGATAAGCTCAATCAAACACTTTCTCTGACTACTTTCTTACATTCTCTCTCCGACACAAACCGGATTACCAGAGGAGAGACGAACCTCAACCAAACAACTGTCGGCACCCAACACCTTCATCTACACAAAAATCATACCCAATTCACTTCAACCTCAACAGATCCAACTCCGATAACTCACTTATTTCTTCCCACAAAAGCCACCATGGATTCTCCAGAGCAACGTCGCAAGAGAAGACGATTCGTCAGACCACCACTCTCTCCTAAACACTTACTCTCTGTAAGATCTCTCACCTCATCCTTCTTCTTCCTCACTTTCCTCTACTTCTTATCCTTTCGATTTTTTGCCATAAACTCATCCACCTTTCACCCCATTTTAGTAGTTTCAAGCTTTTCTTTGCTGTCATCCTCTTCAAGTGGTTCAGTTCAAAATCATTTCAATGGCGATGATTTGTTATCGTCATTAAGAATAGAGGATCGGGTTCTTTTTCCCGACCATGTCTTGCTATTGGTGTCGAGTACGAAGAGGAATATAAAGAATAGTGAAGGAATGGAATGCGTTTATGGAAGAAATCTCTTTAAGGGTTATGATTCTTCTGATGGTGTTGCTGCTGTTAAGCATAGTGTTTTGTCAGTGGATGAGTATGATGGGTTTCGATTTATCGCCCGGTGTCCGGTTCCACCGGCAAATCATTCAGCTGCAGTGAATTTACAGAGGCGTGGAGGGAGTGTGGCGGAATTGGGTGGTGATTATGGGTTGTTGAAGAGCAATCAGACGGTTTATTCTTGGGAAAATGTGGCATATGCGGCGGTTTTGGATGGGAAAACGGTGGTGGTGTTTGTGAAGGGATTGAATTTGAGACAAGAAAGGAAATCAGATCCTACCCAATATAGCTGCCATTTTGGGTTGAGGAATTGGGAGAGAGATGGAGGATTTGCACTTACAACCAGAGCTATTACGGCTGCTCAAGAGGTTGTGAGGTGTTCTTTGCCAAGGAGTATGAGGAAGAATCCGATTATGGCTGAGGGGATTCGGGTTACCATTGGGGTGACAGTGACACCCCATGTTCATGCCAGAGCTCACGAGCAAGTGCTTGTGCCTTCTGTGGCCAAGATTTGGAAGTATAAGCCGGAGAAGCAGAGGAATAGAAAGGAAAAGTATGAGCTTTGTGTGTGCACAATGGTGTGGAACCAAGCTTCTTCACTTCGAGAATGGATTATGTACCATGCTTGGCTTGGAGTTGAGAGATGGTTTATATATGACAACAATAGTGATGATGGAATCAAGGATGTGATTGAAGAGCTTGAGCTAGAGGATTATAATGTTACTAGGCATCTATGGCCATGGATTAAGACTCAAGAAGCGGGTTTCTCGCACTGCGCTCTTAGAGCAAGAGATGAATGCAGTTGGGTTTCTTTCATGGATGTTGATGAATTCTTCTACTTTCCATTTCCAACTCCTCGGCTTCAAAGAAAAAGGAAATTGGGGTTTCCAGGGCAGAATTCCCTTCGGAACTTGGTTGCAAATTTCTCATCATCAACAAGAGTTGCAGAGATCAGAACAGACTGCCACAGCTTTGCACCATCTGGGTTGAATTCACCACCCTCACAAGGAGTCACAGTAGGGTACACTTGTCGGCTTCAGAGTCCCGAGAGGCATAAATCAATTGTCCGCCCGGATGCTCTCGACATTACCCTTCTTAATGTGGTGCACCACTTTCATCTTAGTAAGGGTTTCAAGTACCTGAATTTGCCTCAGAGCATAGTTGTGATAAACCACTACAAATATCAGGTGTGGGAGGTTTTCAGAGCAAAGTTTTTCAGAAGGGTTGCTACCTATGTTGTTGACTGGCAAGAGAGCCAAAATGAAGGATCAAGAGATAGAGCACCCGGGTTGGGGACAGAGGCCATTGAACCACCCAATTGGCGACTACAATTCTGTGAGATTTGGGACACTGGTCTGAGGGACTTTGTTCTGGCGAACTTGGCTGATCCTGAATCTGTGTCTCTGCCCTGGGAGAGGTCTCCTCTGTGACCTGTGAAACAAGGGCTCCTTGAAGCATGCCTGCCCATGTAAAACAGATCAATCACAGTTTTTCTTTCTTTCCATTCTTTCACCATTTTGTACCTGTTTTCCCTTTTTTTTGTTAGACATGCAAGCGAAGAAATACCATAGATTAGATAGGGGGTTCTTAGATAGTTGTAATTTTGTGGCAACATAATTTGATTTTTTTAATTCTTATGCAATTCATTGCTTCATTTTGTTATTTTTGGTTTAATGATCAACATGCAAGTGGTTGTGGCATTTTTTCGCGTTGCAAATAAGATGGCATGAATTCAGTCATATAAAACGATTCCAATGGTAATAGCACAGGAAGAAAGAAAAATGAAACGAGTCAAAGATTTCATAAATTGTTGTAAAGATGACACAAACTAGCACATTTATAATCTGCAAGTTTATTTATGTATTCTAAACATGCCATTATCACAGTAAGAGTCAAAAAGTGGCAGTAAGGGAGCAGAAGGTTGATAAAAAATGAAATGAAAGGTAAGCATGGATATTATTATGTGCAATTTTTTGCATACAATTTCAGAATTATGAGAAGCAAAGTCCGATTTTTACGTAGTTGATAAAACAAAAATTGACTGTGTAGTCAATAACTCTAAAATATGTTGAATTCAGAAGGAAAAAACAAAGAAAACTAAAAACTGAGGAATTCAGAATTGCCACAGAATCTGGCAACAGTTACATAATTCAGAATTTTAATGAGCACATTGCCCTGGTATACCTTCCAATCCTCAGGCATATGCTGCATTTCAGGAATAATGTAAACGTCAAATATCACAATCACGCCATCGAAAAATCCTAGATTAGATGTCAGCGTAGATATGCCTGAACTGCATAATGCTCATGAATTCTTTGATCTCTTCTTCTGCAGTATCGCTGGCAGGACCAAAGAGGGGAAGGAACAAAAGACTGAAAAGAAACCAGGATCAGACTCAAGTATAAATGCCAAATCCAGAAAAATGGAAAAACAAACCAGTCATAAGATGCATGTTTCCATTGTGATACAAAATACAGTTTAGGAGAAAAAATTTGTGATCCTAATCACATAAAATAGAAAGGAAGATTTATCTAAAACAGATTGGAGGACTTCAAGGAAGTTCAATGATGGCTTTCAGAAGTGGGAAAGCCGGTAATAATAGCTTGAATTAACATTTTATGATCTGATCACTAGAGTACAGTTCCACAGTTTTCATCTGACTGCTGTTGTTCATCACTAGTGTAGTGCAGGAATCATGTTACTGTTGGAAGCACGAAATATATAAACTAAAATCCCCATGATTTTGCAACTCGTGGATCATAACTTCATGGATGGCAGAACAGAATTCTTGCCAGGGACTATATCAGTACTTTAATATGTGAGTGCACTCTTAAGGTATTTGGAATGGCAAAGGAAAGTTCGAAATAGCAGGTATTTGGAATGGGAAAAAAAATCTCAGAACAGCTTGAGTTAAATCTCATGACTTAACAACTGAAATAAAAGACCAGAACTTGACAATGCAAAGATGATCTATGTTTTTTGGGTTCCTTCTTTACCAATGTTTAGATTCGTCACATCAGCATTAACCCAAACCTTAACAGACAGAGAAGCAGTCATTCTTAATATTTAGCCACCAAAATGAGGAGTTTTAACAGTGCCTTACTCTCGGGAACTTGACACTACAACCCCGAAGGGCATATAATATACTAGGATAGTGGCAAGAAGTGTTATCATATCATTATGTGGACAAAGAAGTCAAGGATCCAAGTTAGCTTCTTCTTTTTTTCCTGTTGTGTTTCCCTTCTTTTTTTCTTTTTGTACATCCTTATTCATCTTATCTTTTTGATTAATGGTTTAATATTTTATCTTTGACACGACAGAGTCCCTGTGCTGTGGTTTCCATTGTGTCTAGAGCTTGAAGTGGATTCAATTGGCAAACCTGTTTTGAGTGGCTTAAACACAGTTGATATAAGACTTACAGAGTTCATTGAATTTTTTACATCCTTATGTCAGCAAACAAACAAAAGATGGAATCTTTTTTCTGATAAGAAAAACAAAAGAAACAAAAGATGGAATCATGGAACAACTCAGTTCTTTCCTTCCCTTCTACTCAGCATCCAACAGAATACATATGAGACTTGGTTCTATATCTCCTTTTTTCCTCCTCATCTTTGTCTTAACAAGTCACGTGGGAAAAGCATCAATTAAAAGAGAATTTGTGTTTGGCAATGTGGTTGAGAAATGTTTTGTATGAGATAGGAATGAAAAGGGGAGAGGCAGGTTTCAAATGATAACATATGGTCATTGACAGGATACAGAATAAGACTCCTAGATAATAAAATGTAGTCACCAATAAGGTTTGCCCTGCTTCCCAAACAATGAAAAAGTTCATACGCATATAGGAATAGAACTATGGAAATCAGGAAAATATAGAATGACTATAGAAGGCCGTTCATGGTAGTTCGTGTACTGAAACAAACAAGTGGTAGAATTTTCCACATGCAAAAGGGATGAGGGAGCACAGTGTAATAATAAATATGCTCTCTTCGCGCAATCATATAGATGTAAAATATTATACCACTAAAATGGAATATAATATTACCTTGAATAAAACTTTCAAAGAATGCTATGCAGACCTAAGATTTCAAAGTTTGATTGTTTTCAACCTCTATATGAGCTGCCAGAGTGATGTTATTCACATTTTTTGTGAGTGTAGCATCCAACTTCTCTCCAATCAATGTAATCCATGCCTGCAGATTTAAGGAAAATGAATTGCTACAGCATCGTCACTAAAAAATTTACTTCCATCATTAAAGTTCTCATTTTAACAATGGCCAAAAAGAAAACCTGGATCAACCTTGAATGCTTCACATGGTTGCCTAAACTGTTCCCAATGAAGACAGAGAAGTTTCTTATATCAATGATAAACATCTTGATGGGAATTCATTCTCAGGAAAACCCATACAAAAAATGCTGAAGCTTAAAGAATATCAGTTTTACAGATATTAAGAACAAAAGATGTCTTGTTCTCAGCGAGGATTTAATTTGGACCGGATTACTGTCAAGTTGGGGCCTGAGAATGGCCTGGATTGGCAGCAACAATAAGCTTATGAAACTTATTAACAAATAACTTTAAAAAAAAGAAGTGAAGTATGTATACTTCACAAAACCACAATTTTGTGGTCAAACATGAAAAATAGGCTTCAAGGTTACACAGAAAAAAACTGTAAAAACAAAGGCATGAAGACTCGCATGGATGCTACAGTATCTCAATTCTAATCACCATGCACGTGCTAAAATTTGAAATCTAAGGAGGCACCTGGTCAGAAGTTGTGAAGCCCCTAATTGTGTCACCTCCAATTATTGCAATTCCTTTGTCTCCAAGTGGTTGCAGGATGACTGCCTAGTGAAGTACTATTCTATCAGCAATACTTTGAAGAAGATTGAATTTGCATATATTGCAGGATTTTTATACTCATTTTGCCAAGAAAATGAAAAACACAGGTAAACAAAGAAATTAAAACACAAAAAAAATGAAATGAGGGTTGTAATTGAATCTGCTATAAATATTGTAGTAGCAGGTTGAAATTCTTGATTTCTTTATCATTTTGCTTAGTGGATGTTCTTGATTATCATCTTTGGAATCATGGGCAGTGCTCTATAAAACAATGTCAAATTAATTTCCGATATTCTTCTTGATCAAAATATTTTCAAATATTATTATTTTGCTATGATTTTGAGATATGACATGTTCCAAATTGATTACAAACACAAATATGTCCTATCAATTATATTTAATCAAGGATTTCCACTAAATGAGAAGCAAGTCAACTTATACGCATTTGAGAGAAAGTAAGCATTATTACCTGTGTATTTGAAGGCAGAAATGGCAGCTCAGACTTCCCAGGATAAAGAGACAAGTTGGCCAAGTAGCTCTCTAAAAGCATGGGTAAGAACTAGCAGTCAAATTTTCAATTGTAGGATAAAAAATTCGCTGGAAATTTGTATGAAGATCATTCCATATTGCTTACGTGATCCAGATTTTAAAACACCACGGTAGAGTGATCCTTGGATTAATTTATTGACATCTACGACCACTGGTTCAACTTCATTAAAGGAAGAGGCAGCAGCAATTCCTATTTGGAGGATACAGATGCTATCATAAACAATAACCAGAGACCTGCAGCAACTTACGACTGACATAGACTCCCACACCCTGAGAAGACTCAGGAAAATCAAGCTTGGATCAGCACAATCAGAATACTAATGTTAAAAACAAGTGTCAAACCAAGATTTCAAACAAAAACTATGGCATATGATGTGGTTTAGTTTAGATACAAGATATCCCATTTAGAATAGAAGACAAGTAATTCGTATTTAGAAACATTCATGTGAAATATATTCATGCTATCATGAGCTCGCCTGACCGTGACAAATTAATCCTATCGTTTCTTCAATGACTCATATGAGATGAAGTGCGTACCATAGTAACTCGGAAACTACAAAATCAGGAAGGTGAGAATATATCCTTTGACACTTTACACCTTGGGGATTTACCTGAAACCAATATTTAAAACAAAATGAAATCCCCTGAACTACAGATATGGCAAGTAGCCTACTGAACTAACAAGCTCAATGTGTGTGTGTGTGTGTGTTTGAGAGAGAGAGAGAGAGGGTTAAAACTAGAAAGCAAATGAAGAGTCCTTACCACAGATATAGATTTTGGTCTGATAGACAGCCATACTAGACCAGCTAGAATATTGGTCACAGCCAAACCAAGTGTCAATAGATCCGCTCTAGACTGAGCACTGCAAGATAAAAAGACTTCAAATAGATGGAATCGCGGACGAGTACCTCCAAAAAAAAAAAGTCCATTTACATTTTTTGTACAAGTCCAATGGATTTCTTTTAACCCTTCATAATCAAAACAAAGCAACCCAATTACTGTTCCAGCAATTTATAATTGACATAATCACACACTGTATTAGATCATGGCAACCCTAATATATACCCTCAACAATGCGTGAAGAAATCAATCCAACGATAGCTCTAAGATCAATATGTGTATCTCTTAGTTACACACATCCACAAAACAAGCAACAAATCATGATTTGCATCGTATGGACAGTCAATTCACCAATTATAGCTGAAAGTAAGCCTAATTCAGCATGTTAAAAATTAGGTGATTGCCATTGCTAATAAAAGAAGAGCAGACTCACCTGCTGGCATCGGCCACCGGAGCAATGCCCGAAACAGAGCGATTGACGAGAACTGCCAACAGAGACGCACCTCCAACATAAATCGGCAAGCTCCGAACGGCGTCGTCGTTTCTGGATACCCAATCGGCCACCCATTCCCTCTTTGGCTTCGGCCCTTTGTAATCTCCCTTTCATTGTTCGCAAAAATGTCAAAGAGACAGAGAAAATGCAAAGAAATACATACTCACACACACACACACACTAATGTATATAGATTTGGTGAGGGGAGTATATACCTGGGAAATGGAAGAAGCCCTAATAAAGCGCGGGAAAGAGCAACGACGAAGACGGTAAGGACGGTTAGGGTTTAACGGAATTGTACAGAGAAGAGTTCCCGCGTCCATAGAGAATTAGTTAGTTCGTTATCAAAATATCTCGAACTGGATAAACACTAAACAGACTAGTGTATAGATTGAGAAGGAATCAGGTACATTCACATATTCTGTTTAATCCCTTTTTTGAGGGGGAATCACACTTTGTTTCTTAAAAGATCTATAATATAAAACAGGACGGCTCAAATCTCAAGGCTTTAACATCCAACGGCCTCAAATCAATTTAGGCTTCAACATCCAACGGTCTAAAATCATTTGGGGCTTCAACATCCGACGGCCACAAATCATTTCATCTAATCTAACGGCTACCAACTTTTTCTTCAATTTCCCCCCTAAACTCATCCCTCTCTCACTCAGATTATTTTTCAAAATCAGTACCCAGGCGTACTCTCTCCTTCTCTCTCACCTCTCGCTCTGTTCCTCTCTCTCTCTCTCTCTTCTCACTTTGTAAGCCACCAAGAGAGACAGACCCACTAGAGCCGAAACCACCAGCGCCACCCACCGGAGTCACCAACGCCAGTCGCCAGGTACTGCCAAATTCTCTCTTCTCGCCTCTTCCTGCCTCACTCTGCCTCCTCCTTTCTCTCAGACACGAGCCTCCTTGAAGCCACAATCGATCGAACTCGATCAGACCACCTTGAACTCGATCAGACCACAATCGATCAGACCATCGATCGATTGCTGTTTTTGCCCCAAATCGAGCATCCTTGAAGCCACAATCGATCTCAGACCATTGATCGAACTCGATCAGACCACCATCGATCGATTGCTGCTTTTGCCCTAAATCGACTTCTGCGGTTCTGTGTTTTGTCGCCTCTTCTCCATACACATAGCTCATCTCCGAGTTTTCTCCACACCAGAGGCACACAGAGGCAGGCAGGAGGCAGCAATCGATCTCAGACCATCGATCGAAGTCGAATCCAGAAATCCCTTCGCATTGCACCCTGAAGATCCTTGGTTACTGCCGCCTCCTCTTTCTCTCAGACTCTCTGCAACGCGAATCGATCAAAACAGGTATCAATGGCTATGTACATTCTCTCTCTCTCTCTCTCTCTCTCTGCTATGTATATATATCGTTGTATGCGTGTATGTATATATATCTCTCTGTTCTGTTTGATTTTTTGCTGGATGATCATGGGCTTTGGTTTGAATTGAATTAGGATTCTTACATTGTTTTGGAATGATATTGAATTGGGTTTTCTGAATTGGATTTTTTGAATTGAGTTTGCTTTGGTTTGAATTGAGTTTGCTGGGTTTTCGGAATCTTGAGTTTGCTGGGTTTTCGGAATCTTGAGTTTGCTGTATGATCATTGAGTTTGGTGGATGGTATTTGCTGGATGATTATTGGGTTTTCTGATTTGGATTTTTTGCTGGATGAAATTTGATATTGAATTGTTCCTTTTGGTTTGCTGGTATGATTTGTTGTTGTATGATCATTGGTTTGCTGTACTACCAGAAGCTACCACCATATCCTCACATCTCCACTTATTGCTATCAAACTCCACTGTCCCAAACATCAAATGCATACTTAATGAAGCAAATGCATTAAGTATTGTCTCTAGCTTTCTCTCTCTCCTACTTCACTTTCTCCAAATTTGCCTCCACCCTTTTGTCTCTCAGTATTCTAGCCCTCAAACTCCTCTTCTTCTCTACCTCTTTTTTATGCCCCTTTCTAGATTTCGCTCCCTGGACTCTCTTCTTCCCAAGAAAACCCAAACCTCTACTCCCTCCTTTACCCTTCTTTTTACTGTCCCATTCACTCTTCGCAATGGACCGAACATCAGGGCCTTCAAGAATTCGAAAAAGAATTTCAGGCAAATCCTTGAAATACCCAAAATCGGCAAATCCTTTTGGGGTAATTTTGGGCATTAAATTTTGGAGTTTGGTATTTGTGGTTCCAATTTGGATTACACATATTGATTGTGTTTATGTTTTCTAGATTTCTGATTGTACAGTATGGAGGATGGTAAAGTTTGATTTTTTTTGGTGATGTTCTTGCTAAATTTGCTGATGAGTTTTCTTACTACGATGAATGAGTTTTATGGGTAATTTTCATGGTGTTAAATTTTGGGAAAATAATTTTATTTGGTCTTAATTTGTTGTTATAACATACTCCACACCAAGTGTTAGTTATTACATACTCTACCATTGATTTTTTGTTTGATTGATATGAATTTACTATATACCCATTTATTCTTATGACATTCATTGGATTAGGTTCCTTGGGTTTAAATTTATTCTTTTTTTTTGGTCTATTTTAATTTATTCTTTCACTTTGTTTAATTTCATGTATGCCACTGATAATAAAATTTTATTTGTTTATTAGATTGACATTTGATGCTTATTTATTTTTTGGATTGTGCAATAGATGATCAAAGGTTTATAGTTGATGCCACGGATTGTGCAATAGGTTTTTGATTTTGAACATTTATGATGTCAATTTATGAATTAGTTTACTGGGAGTTGCTGTGTTAGTTGAAATTTGGTTATAATTTTATGAAATTAGTTTACATTCATTAATGCTTTGATTTGTTCATGTCATTTGCTCTTGGTCCCTATCTACTAGGAAATATAGTTTTTGTTAGCATACCCTACTTCTCAAGCAAATCAACCTAATTGACCAAACTTATAAGAGTAAAACATATATAAGATTGAACGAAGAAGATCAAGGCAAGAGACAACTTCTTCAGATGACTCTTCTCATTAGCTACTGGTATGTATGTTCATATTGACAATGACATTCATGATCAAGAATAAACTCATATACATTGTATAAATCATAACAATTGATACTAAAAATGATATAAATACCAATTTATGTAATCTACTCTTATGAAGGGAATACAACCCAATATGTGTTTAAAGATCATGTTTAGAGATGAACGATTCCTTAATCACTAGGACCAAATTTGATGCACTTCCACTCAATGCCAACTCATATGCAACCTCAATTATATATTGTGACTTCGGCATTTTATGTTTGAGTTACGTAAACAGTTACTTTCTCATGAACTCAATTTTTGTTAATGTAAGAGCATATTGCTATACCAACAAATGGGGGGCCTAAAACCCACATGGAAGAGCATATTGCTTTTGTAATGCATAATTTGTTAGTGTTATTTGGTATGCAAGTTGTTCTTGGGTCATTGATTATCACTTATAATTGGAACTACTTATAATGGGTGATTAATTAGGTTCACTATCGTTATTTTTTCTGTATCTGAAGTTTATTCTGGACAAGTATTGGCTCTGAAGTTGTTTCTATTGATTGGGTGTAAATTTGATTGAGACAACTTTGATACAAATTTTTTCTTAGTTCTTGCTTGCTTGTCCCTTTTTTGTTTTTCTTAACGAACTTGGTGAACTTTTGGTAAATTAATTGTTCATAATTGGATTCTGTTATTTCACTCACTCTCCATCCTGAATTTCTTATGCCTTTAGGTTATAATTATTGCAGTGAAAAGAAGCTCTGTAGAATTGAATAGTCACGATGCCTTTAGGTTATATTTGGTGATAGATGATCATCCAGCTTGCAGCTATTAAGAAGTGTTTCATGGTTTTTGGGTTTTCGAATTTTTAAGTGGAAGATGTTATGTTGCCCATAGTTTTCTTCCTTTGCTAACGAGGACCAAGGAAAAGGAAAGGTTTATTGTGATTAGGTGTTTTCCTATGAAATTCTTGTGTTTTTCAAATTATTTAAGGCCTAATCTGTTATTTACTTGAGCAAAAAATAGGACCCTGAGATCGATTGAAATGGTATAGTAATGTGCACCAAAAGCGATGCACACACCAGTAGTTGCATCATTAATTGGTTTCTTTTATTATATGCTATTGTCTAGCAGGTTAATTTCCTGGGTGAAATTCATTATTTTCATTCAATAATCATATACCCAGTTGTTCATTAATTGGTTTCTTTTATCATATAACTAAGTATCTTTTGTTACTTAGTTATTTTCTCACTTTCTTTTTTCTTTTCTGTATGTTTTTTGGTTAAATGTTTCTATCACCAGTTGTCTAATGATAGACGGATGGCCATTGTCAGTGATGTGCTGAGATTATGTTTCAATTAAATTTTGTTGAGTTTTATTGAAATTGAGGTATTGTGTGGATTTGGAGTTGCTAATATCACAACAAGCAATTGGATTTGTATTGATTTTTTTTTTCAAACAAATCAACACTTTATTTCATAGTTCAAAAAGTGTTACAATGAAAACAAAAGCTTACAACCCTGCTCTTTACAAAGAACCAAAATCAATGGTTCTTAAAAAGAATGAACGAATTTACATTTTCGGCACAGGCAGTTCACCAAGCAACTGAGCAGCCTGCATCTTCCTCATAATTGCCAATCAACAGACTTCTAGCTTTCAAGGCAGGGAGACTCCTTTGATTGCTCCTAATTTTATTGATTGCTGTTATTCTTTTGCTCGAAAGTTATATTTAAATGCACATACATTGGATTGGGAATATGTTATTATAGAATTGAAATTAGAGTACATAATTGAATTTAGTTTTTTAGTCAGTTATTTAACTTTTTATACTTTTTATAAATTGAATGTAATTGGTAATCCTATTTTGTCTTTATATCATTTGTATGTTGTTAAGGAATTCATTTTTAATATATGATTTCGTTTTGATATGTCTATGGTGTGATTGTGTGTCCTGTTTGGTGGTTATGAATCGTGTATACATGTTTAACTTTTTTGGGATACATGTTTAACTTTTTTGGGTTGTACCATTGATCAATGAGCACTTTCTCAACTGATATGTTTTGGTGAACTAGAGCTGGTTTGTTTCCCTTGCTTACATGCAAATATCCAATACCTGATTACAAAAGACATCACATTTGAGAACAAAAAATTAAATTAGCCAATGATGCAATTATTTTTATTTCTCAGTTAAAATCATCATGGATCTGGTTTTATAGCAAAACAAACTGCGAACACAAGATAGCACTTCGACATTGTTCAAGTGCAAGAAAAGTTGTAGCTTGCCTTCTAACCCTTAGAACCGACTTATTTCAACATTTTTTCAGTAAATCCATTAGCAATAGTTCTCATCGGGAAGTACAAATAATTGGACTCCTTTATTTTAATTTTAGGACACAGCAGTCAATTTATCACAACAAAAGAAAAGCATAGAATAAAAAAATTAAAATGATAAGCTGCATTCTTCAACTTTGAGAACTAAAAATATACGTACAATGTGCAAGCCCACAAAATGCTCAGCATCAATAACATAGGCATTCTTTTGGAGGGACTAGGGAGGGTAGGGGTACTCAAAAAATATAAAACTCTGAACATCTATAAATATACAACACTGGGGAAAAATGGGCAGATCCCACCGACCTTCACTAAGACCTTCGATTTGCCCATGACTTTGACGACTTCACCAACATATGACCCAGGTTCCTGAAGAAGCTGCAGCTCTTCTTTAAGCATCCTCACTGTTAGGTTAAACACATGCAAAACATCATTAGGCAAAACAGGAACATAATTAGATTCCAAAAGAAAGCCAACCAATAAAAACCCAGATAGCAATCTATAACACAGGCAATGTCAACGAGCAACAATGATAGCAACGATACCCTGTAGATCATTTTCAGATATAAACTGTAGATCATTTTCAGGTTGATAATATTAAAAAGCTGATAATATATATAAACGGTGAGGCAAAAAAGCTGATCATTTTCAGGTTGCCTCACATTTTCAGGTTGTTCAAGTCCAAGCCAAGCATTTTTAATATAATTTAACATACAAACATTTTTATGTGTACATGTTTACATTGGTACACATAAAAATCATAAAAATCATGCATGTTGTTTGTTTGACCCTTAATCCCATTTATTAGAAAGCCGACTTTTATTTTTCAGAACTTGTGCAGTGGATTTACCCAATCAATAACCTGTTTGGATTACTTTTTGTGTTGTCGATTTCCTGCATCACATATAAACACCATATATTTTTTAACATTGCCTAAATTGCTCAATTACTTAATCATTCAAGTGCTAAATTTTGATTTTTAGTATTGGCTATGGTTGAATTCTTTGCACAAGGTTACATGCATTCAATCCGTTTAATGATTAAGGACTTGAATAGTACAAAACCTGCTTTGCATTTGACATTCATGAACAAACACTTCACATAGCATATGGCTTGATGCTTTTTCCTCTGCATTTTTCTCCTGCATCATGAGTCTTTTATTCTGCCATTTGAGCCTCGGCTTCTTTCCATTTGTCTACTCTAATAATTGCTTAAAAAACCCCAGCACCTTTTTGAATGCTTATATCATAGTCCATTCCTCTAAAAATGGGTGTCAAGGAAAAACCTCTCACCAAAAACTTTCTATTTGACAGTGAATGGAAGAGAGTTTCTAGCCTTCATAAATTATCTCTCATAGCAAATAAAAAATTTGGATTTCTGGCAAAATATGGAGTCTTTTTTCCATGTACACCCTTTCACAGAGAGCTGCAAAGATATATTAGTGTCCGTTGGCCGTTGCACAGAAGAACATTCTTAATGGATCAGACTTCAGTTGATACAAATGGAAATACTGCCTATCTTTAGTTGAATGGAAATTTTAAATGGAAATTTTTTCATGCCTAATATATTAGTTTTGCTCATTGTTTGTGTGAACGTGATCATCCACAAAGTTGGAATTCATGTTACATATGTGCAACACTATTGCTTACATTGTAATGTCAACCAAAGTCAATTCATTACATTGTACATTGTAACCGTTGCTTAGTTTCAATTGAATGAATTCATAAGTCTTTGTTACATCCACTATGTTTTAAATTTGGTTGTTTTGGTTGTTTGTGTGAATCCTACCTTTTATATTATAGATTGCTTTGCGTGAAGCCGCTCTGTTTTATATTATAGAATTTTTAGGCACCGTATGATTTTTTTGATTACGCCTACAATTCAAATCTATATATATGCTAATGCCATTGGTTAAATCTATATATATGCTAATGTCATTGGTATTGTCGAAACTATTATTTTATCACATCTAAGTCTCAAATCATTTTTTTTATAGATGGATCCGAACCTTCGCGAAGCGGTAAGATTAATTACATTGCGCCTACAATTTATAAATTTCATTACACCTATAATTTAATTTATTAAGTCTGCTCTTACAGGTTGATCTAAGTGATAGTAACAACATACCTGTCAATGTTTTGTCTGAATATGCGCTCAATCAATTAAATATGCATAAGGTAACACTACTGGTATTCTTAAAAATTTTCATTTTGATATTAGTTTGCATTTTTTTACTAATGCCTTATTTTGTACTTCCTAGGATAATTCAAATGTGAATCACTTGAACAACCTAAGTGTCGCTCCATGTTTGACGAAGGGGAAAGAAAAAATTGGCAGTTCTATTGGAAAAGAAAATTGGTTTACTCAACCGGTATGTTGTATTGATCGTTGTTTATGTATTGATAAAAATCAATTAACACAACATATCTAATAGCTATCTAACGTGTTGGTATTTCGGTTAGAGCGATATACACTACATTGTCGATTATATTTTTTAGTTCCTCACCCCTCACTCTCACTCTTACACTTCTCTCTCACGCACACACGACTCCATACCATCATCAAGGATAATTGTTGTGTTGTGGTATTATTATGAGAACGATATTTATTATGAATTTGATTTTAAAAAGTTATGCTTTTTGGACATGCTAAAATAATGCCTTATTTTGTACTTCCTAGGCGAATTCACATGTGAATCACTTGAACAACCTAAGTGTCGCTCCATCTTCGACGAAGGGGAAAGAAAAAATTGACAGTTCTATTGGAAAAGAAAATTGGTTTACTCAACCGGTATGTTGTACTGATCATTGTTTATGTATTGATATAAATCAAGTAACACAACATATCTAATAGCTATCTAACGTGTTGGTATTTCGGTTAGAGCGATATACACTACATTGTTGGTGATATTTTTTAGTTCCTCACCCCTCACTCTCACTCTCACACTTCTCTCTCACGCACACACGACTCCATACCATCATCGAGGATAATTGTTATGTTGTGGTATTATTATGAGAGCGATATTTATTATGAATTTGATTTTAAAAAGTTATGCTTTTTGGACATGCTAACATATTGTCCAAATTATTTATTTGTTTCCTTAGACATTCTCACATACTATAAATTGAGTTAATTTGATTAATTCTTAGTTAATTTTCTTAATTTTTTTGTATCTTTCATAAATTGCTACATTGTGTTTACTTGCGGTAGATTATATCAATGTCTATTAGGGATTTGAAATTATATTAGTTCGCTAATTGTTTAACTTATTTCACACGTCACTTCCTATCTTAGGCTCCCGCATCAAATATCGCTTCCTCTAAAATTGAGGCCCAACGCGCCAGACGTGAACGAAATCGCAATGATAGTAGTACGTGCTCGCGGCGTCAGCTGGCGCAGCGCGCACGTCGGGAAAGAGAGCGTTCTGGGAGTTACACTCCACCTCTACCCAAATACTTTCCAGTATTGACGCCAACTCGCGTGCCCAAAACAACAACTAATTCAGTGATGAGACTGTTGGGTTTTCTTTGTGGAGTCTAGTTTTGTGTGCTGACCCGGATGATGACCCGACCCGAATAATGTTGCGTGGATCTTAATGGGAAATTTAATGAGGCTTAGTCCATGGAGCGAAGGATTGGGCCGATAGAGTCTATTGGGCTTGGGCCCGTGCGCAGGACATATAAATACGCTCCTTGGTGATTAGGGTTCAGTTAGTGCATTGTACAGCCGTCATTGTAATCCTCTCTCTCAATAGTAAAATCCCTGCAGCTTCGTGGACGTAGGCAAATTGCCGAACCATGTAAAATCTGTGTGTCTTGTTCTTTCTTGTTTCTTATTGCTTTATGTTCTTGGTTTGTTCTTCGATTGTGTGTGTTTGTTTGTGGGTTTAAAGCGATTCAAATCCTAACAGAGACACCAGTCCTTCTCCCATTTTCCCAACCATGCTCCACTTGCTAACATGGTTACTGCATATTACAATACAATCCCCTCGCATTCCCAACCCCAACCATCTCTTAGTACAATATTGGCTGAACATTCACCTAATCAGTTGTTCAATGTCGAGGTACATTTACTATTCCCATCGTTTGTAGCAATGTCGATGTATATTTAAAATACATAAAACTAATTATCTGCAACGCCAGAATGAATGCATACTTGGGCGGGAAACACGAATTCTTAGCAATCATACTGCACCTTCAACGTCGAAAGTATGTCGCACGCCCACGAATTCTGGCTCTTTGGTAATTTTTCTGATTAATGTCTTCAGATTGATAAGTATTTCTATTGATCTTTTTAAAAATAGAGTTATAATGTATTGTCTTTTCCCTGTTGGATAGTTGCATAGGAAAATACCGGTGATTTACACTCCCCCACAACCCTTATGTCATGATTTGCAAGACCTAACTCCATTGCACCGAGCCACTATAGCACACCTTCCTCAAAAAAGGGCGTGGACAAATAATTTGGAATGTTATCTAACACCTACAATTGCGTCCGACCCAATTTTCATTCCAACTGATTTTGATCTATTCTCACCTGTTCCTGTGCGACCTTTACCCTCGCCTCGGAATTTAGAGACAGATTATGCTCACTGTGAAGTTGTCTCTGATGTAGCACCACATTCTCATCAAACTCACTTTGATATATTCTCACCTGTTCCTGTGCGACCTTTACCCTCGCCTCAGACTTTAGAGACAAATTATGTTCACTGTGAAGTTGTCTCTAATGTAGCACCACATTCTCATCAAACTGACGACAATGCCCTCATCACGTCGTCTCCTGTTCTGGTAGATCCAACAGGGTATGTATATTCTACATGGTTTATTAGCTGTCTAATATTTCCTTACTTCTCATATTTGTGTGCATACAATTTTTATTTGTAGATCCCCACCAGAACCCTTTAGCGATGTTGACAGTATGTTTACTGATGACGAATTGAATGTTATTGTCCCTGTCAATAATGAGCGTCATTTTCTCGGGCCGATGAATATTCAGTGTCCTTATTGTTCGGCTTTACATTGGCGGGATGAACGATTATCTTGCACAGGATTGTCCAATCCAAGATTTGGAACATGTTGTCTACAAGGAAAAATTAGGTTACCGGAACTCATTGCACCCCCACCTCCTATTCGTGCATTGTACGATGGTCATGATGGTCAATCAAAATCATTTCGCCGGCATATTAGGGAGTACAATGCAGCCAATGCTTTCACGAGTTTGGGTGCTAAGCTTGACGACAGATTACTCAACTTAAGAGGGCCAACATCATTTACTATCCATGGGGAATTACGTCACCGTACCGGGTCATTGTTACCCCCCGATGGTCGCGCCCCCATCTACTGTCAGTTGTACATATATGACCCAGTCACTGCATTGAATATTCGGTGTGCGCGGAATAATAATATGCGTCGAGATGTCCTGCACACTATACAGAATTGTTTGTTGTCAGTGAATCATTTTGCTTCAAAGTACAAACGTGCACATGAAATACTAACCGAGTCAGAATCTTCAGATCATGATTTACGTGCTCACCTTCATTACACCTCATCAACTGATAGGCATCGGTACAACCTTCCAACCACAGATGAAATAGCTGTGATTTTGCCTGGTGATGGTAGTGAGAGTAGTTGTATGCGGGATATTGTTCTGCACCTAAGAGGAGATAATAGAGCATTGATGCAGATCAATGAGTGTCACCCAGCATACTTACCATTACATTATGTACTTATGTTTCCTACTGGTGAGCTTGGTTGGGAACCTGATCTGCGACAATGGAACTCCGAACAAAGTGATTTCTCGGCCAGAAGGATTACACAGATGCAATTCTATAGTTATCGTATGTTTCCGCGTCCCACTGAGTATTCAACAATTCTGAGAGGAGGAAAGTTATTTCAAGAGTTTATAGTAGATGCTTGGGCATCAACTGAGCAAAACAGGTTGTCTTACATCAGACTCAATCAGGATAAGCTGCGTCGGGAGCTATACTTGAATTTGTGTGACGGCAGTGTTGATGAGTTAGGCCCCGATCAGATCGGACAACGCTTTGTTCTGCCATCGTCATTTACTGGGAGTGCACGTAACATGAGCCAGATTTTTCATGACTCAATGGCCATTACAAGGTACCACCAACACCCTGACATCTTTCTCACCATGACGGCCAACCCAAAATGGCCTGAAATAACAGCTGCCTTACTAGAACACCAAACCTCTTTGGATCGTCCAGACATAGTTGCCCGAGTGTTTGAGTTAAAACGGCGTGCCCTGATGCATGAGGTAAAAACTGAACAAATTTTTGGTCGAAATGTTGCTCATGTATTCACAATTGAGTTCCAAAAACGAGGGTTACCTCACATGCATGCTTTATTCTTCCTTCATGGTCCAGACAAGATTCAAACAACTGCACAAGTGGATCGGTTAGTTAGTGCTGAATTCCCAGATCCATCCATTGATCCAACTCTCTACGAAACAATCAAGAGTTGTATGGTTCATGGTCCGTGTGGTTCCCGAAACCCACATTCAACTTGCATGGTTAACGGTGCATGTCGGTTCCACTATCCAAAAGCCTTTGCAAATTCGACTACTATGGATGAACATGGGTACCCTGTTTACCGTCGTCGCCGTAATGGTCAGTCTCACACCACTAGAGGGCATACATTTGATAATCGGGACGTCGTACCTTACAATCCACACCTATCAAGAAAGTTCAACTGTCATATAAATGTGGAGGTCTGTGCAGGAATGAGGAGTGTCAAATATATCCACAAGTACATTTACAAAGGTCATGACCGCGCAACAATGGTTTTAGAAGGACCAGATGGAAACAATGAGATAAAACAATACCTTGATGCAAGGTATATTGGACCGACAGAGGCTGCATGGCGGCTCTTCGGTTATCCTCTCCATGAAGAAATTCCTTCGGTTGTACGGCTAGATCTACATTTACCTGGGATGCATCAAGTTGTTTACGATCCTGCTAAAACCCTTGAAACAATTAGACTTGGGTCTAGGAGTCAAAACACAACTTTGACTGGATTTTTTGATTGTTGTTCTTCAAATGATGTTGCACGTGCCTACACATACCAGGAATTTCCCCAACATTTTGTTTGGAACAAAGGTCGAAAGATTTGGACTCCGAGGCAAAGGGGGTTTGCAATTGGCAGATTATACTTTGCTACGCCCAATTCTGGGGAGCGGTTTTACCTTCGGTTGCTATTAACAGTTGTTAGAGGACCACGGTCTTTTGATGGTCTATGCACAATCAATGGTGTGATTCATGATAGTTTCAAATCAGCATGTGTAGCTATGGGGCTCTTGGAAGATGATGCAGAGTGGGTACAATGCCTCCATGAGGCTTCAACCATGAATACGGGATACCAGTTACGGCGATTATTCTGCATTATTCTTATAGAATGTTCCCCAATACAGCCATGCACTTTGTGGAATCAATTCTCCGTCCATATATGTGATGATCTCCGTCACAAGCTACAAATAACTTTTGGCATATGCGATCCAACGCAGTCTCAAATCGAAGATTACGGTCTATATCTGATTGATCAGTTGCTACATGAATCTGGGAAAAAATTGGATGACTTCCCACCTATGCCACACCCCGTTCAAAATTGGAGTTATGTTTCAGGTAATAGATTGTTGATCGATCATATGCAACTACGCAACGAAGCAAATCAACTGAATGACCTTTTGAATATTGATGTTTTAAATAATGCTCAACGTACGGCTTACGATGCTATCACTATCTCCGTTGCTGAGAATCAAGGCAAAATATTTTTCCTCAGTGGAGGTGCAGGAACAGGGAAAACCTTTTTGTACAACACCATCACCACTAAAATGCGCAGCGAGGGTCATATCGTCATTACAGTTGCTTCATCAGGCATTGCATCGTTGTTGTTGTTAGGCGGTCGGACAGCTCATTCTACATTCTGCATTCCATTTGATATCATAGAAAGTTCGGTATGTGGTTTCAGCAAACAATCACCGCATGGGGAATTATTTAGGGAGGCTCGCTTGATAATATGGGACGAGGTTCCCATGCAGCATCGACATGGTGTTGAGGCAGTTGATCGCACACTCCGCGACGTTCGTGATGATAACCGACCATTCGGCGGTATCACGATCGTGCTTGGCGGGGATTTCCGTCAAATATTACCGGTGATACCTAAGGGTGGGCGAGAACAAATTGTCGGTGCATCCTTAAGACGTTCTGCAATGTGGGCGAGTGTGTGCGTATTTACTTTGACCATAAACATGCGTTTGAATAGCAATCATCCTGCAAATTCTTCTCACGCATCTTTCTTGGAAGAGGTAATTTATATTATAGATTTATTTATATAAATACCGTCTAATTATTCATTTACATGTACTAACTGAATTCACATCATACTTAGATTGGGATCAGTACGCAAGATACTGTGGAACTTCCACCAACAATACACAGGTGTCAAACTCTGCATGAACTAATTTCGAGAGTTTATCCACAACTAGATGTGCTCAGTGCGGTAACCCCAACCTACTTAACTGAGCGCACAATTCTTTCCGCTCGGAATGATGATGTCTGTTCTATCAATGAAGCTGCTCTACAAATATACCCTGGCGAGACGTATACCTACTTGGCAGCTGACAAGGTGTCGGATGGGGACGAACTCTGTCGTTCTACCACTAATCAATATCCAAGTGAGTTTCTGAATTCTCTAAACCCGTCAGGTTTACCGCCTTTCAAGTTGGAGCTAAAGGTCGGGTGCCCCATCATTTTGTTGAGGAATATAGCCCCGAAAGATGGCCTCTGTAACGGGACTAGACTAATGGTTGTCAAGTGCGCATCGCGGGTTATTGAGACTAGAATTCTAACTGGTGACAAATCTGGGAATTTGTGTTTCATCCCACGGATATCATTATCACCGTCGTCTAAAGATTTACCATTTCAAATGACTAGACGCCAATTCCCAGTACGCTTAACATATGCTATGACAATCAACAAGTCGCAAGGCCAGTCAGTCAAGTTTGTTGGAGTAGATCTGCGTTTGCCTGTATTCAGCCACGGTCACCTATATGTGGCCATGTCTAGATGCACGTCGGCTGATCGCATCAGTGTTCTTCTCCCTCCTAATGGATCAGCTACCACGACAAATATCGTATATCCGGAGGTTTTGTTGGACTTGGTGTAAATATTACTACCTTTTTCAATGTATTGCAACTTACGTCAGGTCTAGGTCCATAACTTTTGTTATAGTTTTAATAGCTTTTTCCACACATGTATGATGATAAATTTCCAGTGATTATATGTTTATTTTTTGAATTCATGAGCATATGTGTTCAATGATGCTGAATTTGGTTTTCTGCTTATAAGGATATTATGAGATGACTTTATTGATTTAAAGTGGTTTATTTTACTTGATGTTCCATTTAATGCGGAGATGTACGTGTTAACCAAAGGTTGCTTATTGATATCCCAGTGGGACGAGCCAAACAGATACTTCCAAATGGCAGGGTACCAATGCTTTTCACTATTTCAGTATGAAAATCATTTTTTTGGAATTTTTTTTTTCATCAGTTTGGTTTTAAGTGTTTGTAGATGCTTAGTCGAAATTTGCATATAAAATAGTGAGGCAGTATTTTGGAAAAAATTCCATGGTGAGAACATAATTCATATCATGAATCAATCTAGCAATGCTCCTTAAACCGGGCCAGACAAACATGTACAATTCTGTAGGTTTGTCTTCTTACTATCATTATGTGACTTAAATTGTTTTCCATTATTAATTGTTTTTGTCCAAGTCGTTCTGTTTTTGTCATCCTTGGTATTACAATAGTTTTGGTGCATGCCGAGACACTAAGTTCCTTGAACTGGTGTATGCCAAATTTTTTGTCCATTTCTCCGTGGCTCTGATGCTCATAATTTTTAGACCATAGTGGATACTCATTCAAAAGTTTTTGCTTTGAGTTATTTTATTTTTTGTGTTGTGGAAAGATTTTTGTGTTTCAAATTTTGTTGAGATTTTATTCTTAGAAGGTAATGCATTTTCAGACAACATAACAAGGGAATGTGGCATGTTTTGCATTTGAATTGACAGAGTAGACAGTTTTTACGTGAGCTTTGGGCCCCTCTCTCTCTACCCTTTGTCTTTTGCTGCACTTTGTTTTTAATTAATTGTGTTTCTGTGGATTTTCTGCTATATTGATGTGTTTGGGAACAAACAGTACTCTTTGCATCTACTTTATTGGATGGGTTCGAATTTTCCCAATCTGGTGACATCCGTTGAATTGATTGTTGGGAGTTCCGTTGAAGACGCAATTATTGATGCAAATATGGTGATCGTAATGACGTTGTGATTCCTCTTTGTGGTGGTCCCGAGACCAGTGTCGGTGGAGCTTTTGTAGGATGTAAAAAATCGAGGGTTAGTTTAGTTAAATTTGGTTTGATAGTATTGGGTTGTTTATCTAATTGAATTGTCGTGTTTAGTTAGATTCTTGAATGGATGGTTTGAATGTGCTTCTTAATTATGGATCATAATATTGTGCTTAATGATTTTGAGTTGCTTTTAATTGATTGTAGTTTATTAATACACGGGAACCGGGTGTCGATAATCTGTTGATGGTGGCCGACAAAATCATAATCATTTTTACATGGGATAGTCATTACTTTTAATTGTTTTCATCTTAGCTTTTTTACTTGGTCTCTTTTTCCCAAGTATTAATTTTATTAGTATTTAACAGTCCATGTAATCAGCAAACTTCTTCCTTAATAGGAAAATTGTTGTGTGAGATGTTGATTTGAAATGCTCTTCATTTGTTAGTTTCCATGTATGACGTGCTGGTAATCATCTAAGCATATTATCTATTTTTTTTTGGGGGGTTTGGATTTTGGTAAAATTTAATTTGTTTATATTTGTTTTGTTGCAGTAAATGGTGAGATTTGCTTGCAAATTTCTTTTTTATATTATAGCAAAATTGAAACTTTATTTCAAATTTGGAATTATTGGATTTGGGATTTTGTTTCGGCATTGGACTTGACAAGGTTAGGCCAGGTGTATACATTTTCTCTCTTTAGGATTTTATCTTCTAAGCAACCTATATTGTCGTGGGAATACTTTTGGTTTATTTTATAAAGTGTTGGAAGCTATCAGCATAATAAGCTTGACATTCTAATTCTTTGTTTTGCATTGAATTTGTCCACTGAGTTTTCACTGAATAATTGCACCAAGTCGAGGAAATTTACAAAAATATTTGCACCGGTTTTAGGGGCATGGGTTGGTAGAGGCTGGGTAAGGGGCTTATTGGGGTTATGTTCAACCACGCATGATGATATTCTTCATTGGACATAGACTAGCACCACTGAGGGATTCACTAAGGTCATTAATTTTTAATTCTTTTAATTGTTAACTAAATTTGGTTTGCCAGTTGAGTTAGTTTCCATGTTTAAATTTTGTGTGAATGGGAATCCAATCATAATTATTAGTGATTGGAAATAATAATTATGTTTCATTTTTTCCCATATGAATGCTAAAACTGATATTAGTTTTTCAGTAATCTCGAAACTGCATATTGAAAAGCACCGATTGTAGCCGAAGAACTCATTACCAGCAAAGATGCTGCTAACACAAGTAAGACAATTTTCCCTCTCATTTCATTTCTTTTCCATTAAATTCCCAAGTTTGTTGGTGATTCACTTAAAAAATAGTTGGTTTTTGTTTGACAGTTGAGAAAGAGATTGTGGGTTTATTGGGTCATATTTGGTTTTAAAGTCTTGCTGATTTCTCTAAAATGTGGGCTGTGGCACTTGCGACAAAATTTGGGACAGTTCTATAATTATCAATTTTATGTTGAATCCAACTAACGATAAAAGTAAGGGGTCTCATTGTTTCGAATTTACAATTGTTTTATTTTGAATTTATAATTGGTTATATTTCAAATATTTTCAGGTATACATGGAAGGATATGAAGATGAAGTTGAAGGTGTTTCTCTATTTGTGCATGTGTGTATTTCTTGTGTTCCGTCTTTTGTATAGTTAACTAATTATACATGGTTATGATGATTTTGTTTTTTTGGTTTGGAAAAACATGGTTACGATGATTGTGGTGATATGTATAATTTATAGACAGGTTTAGATTTTTTTGGGTTTCTACTTTTAGAGGAAACTCTGCCCAAATTTCTTGAAATTAGTAGGGACTAGCTTGATGTGGTTGGATATGTGTTGATGATTGGGTATGTATTAATTATTGTAGTGGTATGGTGAATTATGATGATTGTTATGTATGATTGTAAGTTCTGTAGACAGGTTTATATTATAGATGAGCTCTTATTTTAAGAGAAAATTATGCCGAAATTTCTGGACAATATTTAGTTATTATAGTTATTAGACGGAACACAAAAAATAGTTATTATGTATAATTGTAAGTTTTATAAACAGGTTTAGATTTTTTTGAGCTTCTATTTTTAGAGGAAATTCTGCCCAAATTTCTTGAAATTAGTAGAGACTAGCTTGATGTTTTGGTGGTTGGATATGTTTAATTTTTCATTACGCCGTGCCTTCAGGCACGGGCAATTACTAGTTTTATTATATACCTTAAAGACCCTTTATAAGTTTAAGAATTTATCGCACAAAATATTATATAATTCCAATAAACTTTTTTTTTTATGGTAAAAAAAAAAAGTGGTGGGGCCCTGGAGTAAAGGAGAGCGCTCAGAAATCACCTCGATAGGTCTTCACTAGTGGGATCATAAGGCCCCTGACCATGTCCATTTCACCTCTTGAGAATGAACTTAACTAGACTAACACAACAATTAACCACTGAATCATAATGTGGACTCTAAAACTAGAGGTGTCAATCGTGTTAAATTAAACGAGTGACGGGTGAAAAATATATAAACTCATACACGACACGTTTAATAAACGGGTAAAATTTTTTAGCGCGAACACGAACCGTTTGATAAACAGGTATCACGACACGACTTGTTTAACCCGTTTAAAAACAGAAAAAAAAATATTATTTTAACAATTTTTTACACTCCATTTTGCTTATAACTATACTTTCCTCAATTGATAGAATTCTAGCCAAAAACTCATGTGAAAGCTACACCACAAAGATTAGCCAAAATGAAAAGATCCACTACCTTTTTTATAGGTAACTAAAGCCTCCCCTCTCCATTCCTCTGTCGATGTGGGATTCAAAGAAAGACAATTCAATGTCTCAAAGGTTCAAAGCTTCTCTTTCTTACTGATTTCCTTACTTTTTTTTTTTTGAAATGTTTTCTTTATTTTTTTTCTTTACTCATTCATTATTTTTTATATATATATAATTTATTATTATATTAAATTTATTTAAACGGGTGATAAACGGATTGACAGGTCTCACCCGAACACGACTTGTTTATTAAACGTGTTTGACGTGTCAATCCGTTTACCACCCAAACCCGCTTAATTCATGTCGATTCGTGTCGGTTAATCGTGTCGTATCGAACTTTGAGAAACCTATCCAAAACTCAAACCTCTAATCTCAATGTGAGAAATTTGACCAGTATTCCACTAGACCACCTCGCTCAGTGGTAAATAAACTTTTCAAACCTAAGAGATCATCGTCTATAACCAAACCCTAGATCCATTTTTTATTAACACCATTCTTGACTCTTGCCTTTGCATTTTCCCATTTTAATTCTATACGTCCAAAGTAGCCACACTATTATCCCGTTGTTGGACTTTAAGATCATGGGATTAAACCTAATTATCATTTTTTCTATAATATTAGACAAAAAAAAAACTCATTTTGGCCAGTGAGTGATTAAAAGCCAAGAAGCATATGTTAATGTGGGTCCTTATCAATCCTATAATCATCTTGTTATTAGTGACTAGCGTCCACTTAAATTAAAGGCATCTTCTCTGTCCACTTGAGAGCATTGAGACCACCAAAGTTTGCATCAATGTCGTCCACATACTCCTGGACAATGTAAATTAACAAAAGAAGGTACTTTCACTTGATTTACGAATGTCACCAATTGGATTAAATGGCCACGATACTGGATGAATCGTGTCATATTGTGTCTTAATTTGATCGAGTTTTGTCAAAATATATTTAAGTCCATACATAATATAATTGTTATTGTTTTGTAGAAGGGATCGGATCATGTATGATCAGTATGTTGTCGGTTTCTATTGCCCATTTCTTTGATTGTCTAATGAACCTCCCCCATTAATCACCAATATCTGAGAAGATTAAGACAAAATCTGTTAATTTTGTATCAATTGAAAGTCAGATTAGGTCTAAAGTTATGGGACCTACTTATACTAACTTCATGTTTTCCACATATTTTTGGTTCAACGGTCAAAAGTGTTTAAGTCAACTTACGTGCACCTTAACTAATTCCCTCCCTTGCCGAGTCAAAGACATGTCATCCGTGTCGGAATTAGAATATTTATGAAAGATAAATCTCTCATGAATTGACCCCAAAAGATTGTCAAGTTTCGAACTTAGGACATCAGAGTTCACAGCTCGTTTTTATTACCACTTCAATTAACCCTTAGAATTTTCTCAATACTTTATCGCCTTCCATAAAAATTAATATGGAAGTCACTATATTATAGAAATAAAAATAAGTCATGTTATATCGAGTTTGTTATGTACAAAGTAGTATATAATCAAAAGTGTCATTTTAGGCCTAAAATTTAAGCTATAATGCTCCATTAGTAGCCAATTGTCCATGCTGATGGAAAAATACAAAATGTACATTTTGGGAAACTTCTTGTGATTCGAAGTAAGGAGAATAGACACGGAAAGCAATATCCTCCACAACTTCTTGTGATTCGAAGTCTCCAATCAATGTACCTATACACCCTCGTGACATGACACTGACACTATTAAAGATTTTGGTATAGTACCAAAATTTAAAATTATTTTAAGTATAAGTTCTCATAATTTTAAAATTTATTATTTTTATGAATATTTTTATATTTTTGTAGCTATTTTTGTCATTATTATAATTATTATTTTTATTATTTTTTTTCGATATAGAAAAAATTATCGCTTTTATGAGTGTTTTTATCATCATTTTTATAACTATTTTTACTATTTTTTTGATACCACAACAATTGAAAAAAAACTTATAACAATGATAAGAATACCTACAAAAATAATAACTATCGGTATGAAATCGAATTATTTTTTTTTGGAACCTTAGTCAACTCCTTATGTTTAAGTTACAAATTTTTTTATGTACACAAACAAACTACAAAAATTATGATTGATTCTAAAATGTTATGATTGATAATAAAAATTTAAAAATTAAATTAAATATTTCAAATGTGAAATTAAAAATAATTACAAAATATTCATAATCGATCATAATATTTCATAATCAATTATAAATTTGTCTAACCGTTATAATTTTATCTTTAAAAATTATAATTTTTCGTACCATACTGACAAGGTTTTTTGGGTACCAAAAAATTACCTAACACATTGTGGCCATACGAACCCCATAACAATGCTACAAATATGTGGACAAAATTGATGAGACACAGCACAACATGTGAAACACCTGCTAGCCAAAAAACAATTATTTTTTTTCTTTATTTTATGTCTTCTCTCTTATCGTGGACCAATTCAAACCCCCTCCCCCCCCCCCAAAAATAAAATAAAATAAAATTAGGGTATGGATGAAAAACTTGAAAAGTTATTATCGTGATATTTTAAGTTTACCTCGTAAAAAAAATCTTCGTTTATTCAGTAAGTGTATCTCATGATAATATTATCAATAAATCGTGTCGTATCGTATCATATTTTTAAGTTTTACAAGTCATGTTTTCAAGTACTCAATTTATACTCGATTGATTTATAATTGTATATATTTGTGTATAAATTGCATTTGGACGGGTTAATATCGTGTAAACACAGATTTGCGCGGGCACACATATTTAATGGGACTCTGAATTCACCTGTTTATCACCCAAATTCATTACATGCCAATTTTTTGTCACTTTGTAAGTCGTGTCTAGAATTGTATGGATTATTTATAAATTATTATACTCACCAAAATTTATATTGTAGTAAAGGCAATTTTTCATTATGGAAAAAAAGAACAAATTGTGGGGATATTCCTTGAATTATAGCAACATTATATTAAGATTTCGAATTGATGATAACAAATAGATTTTAGATATCATTCATATTTGTTCTTATTTTGATTTTTTTCTAATGTTTGCCAAATACAAACAAATCATTTTTATATTAATGAAAAATAAAAAAATTCCTATTATTTTTTTAAAAAATTTCAATAAATGGCCATTACTTAACAAATGTTAATGGGATATCATTGTAAAATACATAAACTCAAATCTTTAAAAGCTTGTGAAAAACAAAAAGAAAATCAAAACAATGAGTGCAATTGTGGGACTTAAATTTCGAGGAATAGTAAAGAGTCTTCACCGATTCAATGGTATCATTAGTGATCTTAATTTGTAAGAATTTTTCATATGAATCTAGCATTCGCACTAGAGGGATTGTTCGATTGAATGGTAGAACAAAGTCTCACGCTTTTTCACCAACTACAATGGAACAAAACACGACTTCAAGTCTTGCACAACTGAGACCCCATTTGTCCAAATGTGATATTTTATTCAAATTAACAACTTTCACATCACTAATTTTAAAACTTGCGACTATAACGCGAGTATGAAACACACATAATCTCTAACAAAAAAACCCTAATATACCAATGAATAATCATCTTTTCTATGTACCTTTTTCAAAATCCTAAATACAATGCAAACTTTTATCAACCACTAATTATATATGTTTACGGATCAAAACTAAATTTTATATTTTTTTTGTTCAACGGTCAGGTGTGTTTAGGCCATTTTTTGTGCATCTCGATTAATCTTCTCTCTAGTTCAATCAAAAACAGGTCATTTATACCGAAACTAGAGTATTCACAAAGATAAATTTGACGTGACCTAATCTTAAAAAAAAATCTAAATTTTATATGATTAAAGAGAATTTCAACTCATGACATGTAACAAGTAAAATCCCAAAGGTCTACAATCATAAGCAAAGACGACCACACACACACACATATATCTATATAATAAAGTAGTTTACAATTCAAATCTCAAAAGTATAAACAAAATGATTTTTGCTATTCGCGGTTGAGATCACTTTAAATTTTACTTTAAAGTTAATCTAACGGCTAATATTAACACCCTAAATTTAATACGAAAAATAGGCTCTTAAGGGTGTGTTTGGATTGAATGACTTTTTAAAAATATTTCTAGAAATTATATCTCATAAATACTTTTAAAAAAATAATAATATTTGAAACCGCCCCACCACTACCTCTACTACCACCAACGCCACAACCACCACCACCCCTACCGCCACCACCACCCCTACCGCCGCCGCCGCCGCCGCCACCGCCGCCACCACCCCTACCACCACCACCACCCCTACCGCCGCCGCCGCCACCACCACCACCACCACCGTCGTCGCCGCCACCACCATCACCGTCACCGTCACCGCCATCGTCACCATCACCACCACCACCAATGCCACCGCCCTCGCCACCACCATCGCCGCCGCCACCACCACCATCGCCACCACCACCATCGTCGCCGCCACCGCCCCTGCCTTCGCAGACACCACCACCGCCATCGCCGCCACCACCACCATCGCCACCACCACTGCCGCCACCACCGCCATCACCACCGCCGCCACCACCACGGTCATTGCCACCCACCACAACCATCACCGTCTCCTACCACCACCACCTCTCACCCCCACTACAACCGATGCTTAAATTCATTTATCTCTCATCTATGTTTGTGATTTGATTTTGGATATGAATACAAATATGTTTATTGTTTACTATTTTTTATTACTATGTGCATTCAGGCACATACAATAACTAGTATATATATATGAGCAATGTTATTGGAACTTAATTTAGTGATCTAATTTACTATCACCTTTGGATTTGTTGTGAGTTCCATCAAACATTGAAACTTGATGTTAATCCAATGGTTTCAATGAAACCACATTATTATGTCAACAAATTATGTCAAATTTTTAGGTCAAAATAATATTAATCTATATATATAGAGAGAGAGAAAAGGAAAGGTCAAGGAAGCAAATGTTGGGGCCCCACGTGCTTGCTCGTCATCCTCACAAAATCGCACCCACCACGCACCAAAGGTCATTAAGAAGTGATGACGTGGCACTAGAGGACAACGAAATATTTGCCAAGCAACAGAGAATATGCCATGTCCACGGTGGACAGTCACTCTGCTCCTCCACCATCCCCCTTTTATATATATATATATATATATATATATATATTTTTTTTTTAAAATATTGCATTCCACTAATTAACAAGCATTTCACCCCCAATAACATCACTTTCTCTACAAGATTGATAGATATATGAAAACCGGGTACTTCAACGACACCAAAAAAAAAAAAAAAAAATTTAGTATTATACCGACAATTATGATTTTTTTAGGTGATTTATATCTTTTAAAAGTAAAATTATAACTGTTTTAGGTAAGTTTATAATTAATTGTTAAATGTTATTATCGATCATAAATACTCTTAAAAAATTATAAATTTCTATAAGATCTTTCTCAAAACCTAGTAAGTTCTCATACATACTTGTTTTCATTTTTTTAGTTTAACGATCAGGGATGTTTAAATCAGTTTACACATATTTCGATTAATTCTTTCTCTGGTTTGATCAAAGACATACAATTCAAGTCAGAACTAAAATATTTAGGAGAGGTAAATCCCTCATAGCCTGACCCTAAAAAAATGAGCAATACTATTGGGACCTAATTTACTAACATAATTTATTGACCTAATTTATTATGATTTTTAGATTGACAGTAGAACTCATCAAATATTTAAACTTGATATTAATCTAATGATTCTTATGAAACTACATCATTATGTTATTAAATTAGATTAAATTTTTAGGTACAAATAATATTATTTTAAAAAAATTATCAACGTCCAATTTCAAGACATCTCAATTTACAACTTTCTAGCTTAGAGTATCCTTTGGGTGATATATATTTGTTTGTAAGTTTGTTTTCCACTTGCAAACGACAATTCTTTTCCACTCTCTCATGTTTATGTGTGCGTTGTCCACCTTTAACTAATTTTCTTGAACTGTGACAACCACGACGACAAAGGCGACAATGTCTCCCACGTTTGGGAACGATGGCCAAGACTCACACGCATGCCCGGAGGCTAGTGGCGGCGTTGCCTCCGCCACCACTGGCAAAGGGTTCATGCTCTTCGGTGTTAGAGTCATGGAGATGGAGGGTTCATTCAGGAAGAGCGCTAGTATGACCAATCTAGCTCAGTACGATCATGAACAGCCTCAGGACTCCAACGTCGATGTCGCCGCTGGCTATGCTTCCGACGACGTCGTTCACACCTCTGCTAGAAGCCGTGAACGCAAGAGAGGTACTTATAGATCGATTGATAGATACCCATATAAGTGTGCGTGTGTGTGTATATGTTTAGAGAGAGAGAGCTTGAAATATGTGGAGTTTTTACTGGTTCAGTTGTTTGATGGGTTACGTAGGAGTGCCATGGACGGAGGAGGAGCATAGGCTGTTCTTGTTGGGGTTGCAGAAGGTAGGGAAAGGAGATTGGAGAGGGATTTCAAGGAACTTTGTGAAGACAAGAACGCCGACCCAGGTGGCAAGTCATGCTCAAAAGTACTTTCTCCGCCGGAACAACCACAATAGGCGGCGCCGGAGATCTAGTCTGTTTGACATCACCACCGATACGGTAAATTAATAACCTATAAAACTCATTTAAACACCATTCGGGACGTGCTCTAATCCAGCTCAAATTACGGTAATTATTCGTTGAGTTCGATAGATAGTCGGGACAAATCGGGACACCCTTTAACAAAACTATTTTTTCTTTAGTGATATAAATTTTCATCTTGTTCTATTTTTCTGCAATCTACAGTTTCTGAGTTCGGTTCTGGAAGATCAAGTTCACCAAGAAACCATCTCGCAACCACCACTGCAGCCGCCACATCTAAGCAACAACATCCAAGTTGAAGGATTTACTGTGTCAACTTTTCCGGCGACCCTCTCTCCGACAGTGTTGCCGGCTACCGGCGAGAACTCACTGGAGAGCCTCACACTAGGACAAAGCAATCAGGTAAAGAAATCACCCAGGCCTATCCCTATTCTTCCTGTCCCTCCATCTTCAAAAATGGCAGATCTCAGTTTAAACCACACACACACACCCACCACAGACCCTCTTCCTTTATCTCTAAATCTCTCCACAACACCATCATCGCCGTCCGACCAGCAGTCACCGCCGGTGAAACATGGTTCAGCTTTTCAAGCCATGTCAGGCAGCTTTAACAGCAGTAGTAGTAATGGAGATAGCATCATCAGTGTTGCTTAATGGGTTTATGTGTTGTAAAGGGTAAAAGACTAAAAAAAGTGGGATTAGTTGGGTTGGATTAGACATTAAGATTAGGTGATTAGATAATTCCTTGTTGTACAGGTTAGAGAGATTTTATGAGAGATGGGTGCCATTATCATTGGTGGGGATTTTCTGTTTATTTTATGTTTGGTTCGTTTTGTATTATTGTGGTGCAAACAGCACCAGGTACTATATACTACTCTCTGTTATTTGGTCTCCTTTTGGTTGTTTTTAGTACCTTCAAGTTGAAAAAAACAATATCTCAAGTTGGATATGCTATTTATGAGATTTCCATTATGCTGATCTTTGTTATATGGTCAATAGATTTTGTGGCTAGTGGAGATAGATTGAGCTTTCTACTTGGTTGGTTGCCTTTATATATCAATCACTAGTCTACAACATATTTTTCAAAAGGGAAAATACTATTTAAACCTAATTTGGGGTATAATATACCGGTGATTTTATGTTGTTATTATCACATAATATCATCAATCAATAATAAAATATTAAATGAATAAGGCAAAGTACACTTGGTAGTTATTGACTTACATGAAAGAAAAGTGAATGGTTATTGACTTATATAGACGAGTAGTTATTGGTTTGTGTAGAGTCCATTTTCTTATTTGTTTACACATTAGTAGTTGGTGATACTACGTGACAATACTGACGTTGCATTAAATATTTTCTAATAATATATGAGAAAATATTTATTATAATGATTAAACCACGTCAGTATTGTCTCGTGCTGTAACACTCCAATAATAACTCAACAAATAAAAAAAGTGGACCTCACTCATTCAAATAATTACTCCTTCATGTAAGATAGTAATCACCTCATGTAAAAAAATCGAGTCACCTTTGTAAACTTATTTATTTAATATTAATAAAGGTTACACCACGTGACAATATCGACGTTGTGTAATCGCTACACTAAATATTTACTCCTAATATAGGAACCTAATTCAACGCAATCATTAGATTGAAAGTGAGTTTTATCTAATATTAAAACTTGTAATTAATCCAACAACTACATTGAATTAAATATGTGAATAAGTCTTTAAATTAGGTCCTCTAACATAGCATTACTCTTTTCAAAGTTGTCATGGTTTTTAACCCTATATTTGGTTACAGAAAAAGGATCATGCATCTTGATTTGAGTTATTTATAATCATTAATTATTAAAATAATAAAATAAGATGAACAAAAATCATAGAGAATTTATACATGTCATCTTGTGATTGGATTGGAATAAACAAAATCTCGTGATTGGATAAAAAATAAGATACGACACCTAAAAAAATAGTTTTTTTTGGGTAACTTTTCGATAGAAAAACTAATCTATGTATAACTTGTAGTGGACCCCTCTAGTATTGACACCTTATTACTAATAAAACGATGAGTGCATCAACTCTCAATAGTCAATAGTATTGTTATCATTGCTATCTTATCAACTTTCACACCTATTATTTATTTTTATATCGTCTTCCTGATGATTGAAATAATTTTTTTTTTAAAATTAATATTAAAATTTAAATCTAAGATCTATTATATCATAACCGAACTAACACAAATAATATTTTTCCTAAATTAAAAATTAATTTAAGACATATATTAATAAAAAAAGATAAAAAAATCATCTCCCCGTACAAGGATTATGCTTGTACTTAATAAAAAATAATTAATATTTAATATTTTATTCATATAATACTAATTAAATGTATTAATTATATTAATTTCAAGTCATTCGTATTTGAGATTTTTTATGCTTATATTTAGTCTGATGATTTTTAGATTGGCTTACACTTGCCTAATACATTCCTTCGTCTAACCGACAGTATTTTTTAAAAAAGAATTTTAATTTTGACCTTCTATTTTAATTTTTTTTAAAGTATTTAGGCCAAAGGAACTGGGCTGCGAGACCTTATGTCAGGCTTTCATCTTCAATACGCTCTCTATTTGGACTTGCTAAAATAGAATGTTCAATTTGACTATCTATATTTAGAGCGTCAACCTTACTCTCTATTTTATAATTAATTATTGAAAAAATGACACATGTGCATGTTGCATTAAATGTTATTCCCCATATAGGTTATTTTTAATAAAATAGAGTCTTATTGGAGTAGTTAAAAAAAATTCACTCTATTTCAAAAAAACGACACTCTTTAAAATAGAGAGTAGTATTGAAGATGTTCTTATTCTCGTTGAAGGCAGAACTAGCTATTTATTGAAACCCAAGACTATCATTGTCTAAAACAAGAATTTACCAACAAAAAAAAAAAAAAATGGTCTAATGTACGAGACTCCCACCCATACTCAGAAAACATTTTCTTCATTCCTTCTTGCTTCAATTTTACATTCAAAAACTTCAAGCTTGAACACATTTAATTTTCACTTCATAATAATACAGCACATTACAAGCCTATGTACTCAAACCACTTCTCTCAAAAGTTTATTTGAATCTTGACAATTCCTTGATTTTAGGCTATGAGGGATATATTCTTTATGAATACTCTAGTCCCCTTATAAATTGCCTCTCTTTGACCGAATCGAAGAGGAGATTAGACTAAGGTGCGCAAGTTAGCCTGGACACTCCCGTTGAACCAAAAAAAAAAAAGTTTCTTGCTGACTCTAAACAAAGATGTAGTTTCTGTCATCTATATATAACAGTACTTGGTAGTTTATGTGAAAGACAACACTATAATTTGAAACTTTGAGCCTATTTCATGCCCATATTATAAAAGAACAAAACTTTCAGTACTACTTGGCTTGAGGAGATGGGGAAGGCAATATGAATGGCAATCCTTTGGATCCTTTCATTGAATCATATTGGTTCTTCTCATGAAACCTTTTGATATAATCATAAACCTTTCCATTAGTACTTGCAGTGTTCAATTCATTCATGTTCCTGTCATGAAACCTCTTGATATAATCAGAAAACCTGCCATCATTATTGTTAGTTTCACAGACCATGTAGGATGAGCTCTCTCCTTCATCTGATCCTGTCAAGTAGGTGAAAGATTTGGACCCGAGCTCTGGTTCTTGTAACCTCTGGCTTCTACTCTGTTGAGACGATGGCAAGGCGTTTGAGGGTTGGACTGGAGCGTTTAGAACCGCGTTGTTTCTCTTAGGCACTCCACCATTTAATCCCAGATTCAAACATGCAAAAGAAAAAGATGATAGTTTGATGATGTTCACCACCACCTGCATGGATTTCCCACACAAAAATTTATTTATGTGCCTGGCCTTATGGGTCATGACAACAAACTAGCTAGCTTTAAGAGTTAAGAACTAATTCTGATAACAACTTAAGGAACTGAGAGTATAGAAACTGTGGAAGTACAACAATTTAGACGAGGATATGGATTGTGAACCATCTAACCCTCCCCCAAACTCCGTAATGGCCGGAGTTTCGTGTATTAGGTACGCCCTTTTTGGATTGTAAAACCATGCTTTGAAGAGGGATTTTGGAGGAGTCAAATTGTTCTGTGGGGTTCTGGAGATGTGGAAGGCTAAAGGCTTTGATTACAACAGAACAATGCAAATTGTCTCTACATTGTTCCACAAAGTAAGCCTTCTTTTGTTTTGTAGGGGCAAAATTGTCAAAAGGGAAGGATGAGAGGAATCTTTCTTTCAAAACTATTTTTAAATGGTATGAGGTGCCAAAGTTGAGGAAAAAACAGATAGTAGGAATTTCTTGTATTTCATATGGCGCAGTGGTAAGATTGCTTCATTAAAATATACACGTCACAGTTTCAAAATGAAGAAATAACCTATTTTTAGGCAAGGTAAGACTAATAAATCCGATTATTGTCAAAATCTTCAATAACGGGGGTCTCAGCACACAAACTATTTGACGGGTACTTAATATCATCGAGACATCAACACTCACGTACTAATAGTTATGACTTTTGAAAGTCAAGTTACAATTTTTTGGTTTGTAAACTATAACTGCAAAGAACATAATTGATCACAAAGATTTGTTATGATTGATTATAGAAGTTATTACTTATAAAAGTCAAGTTACATAATTTTTTTTGGATTACTATAGTGATATCCTATTATTAAGGGCTTGGGGCAATCATGTGAAAACTGTTGTAAAACACTTGATGATGATGATGAAGAGGTGGGTTTCTGTTTCAACTTTATGCCATTCTTGTATGAGTGAATATTCAGAAGAAAAAGAAGAGTACTGATTTTGACTTGTGAGCTTCTTGAACTGTCTTTGTTGAAAAACAATTGCATGATTAGGAACTTAGATTGCATTCTACTTTATCATACATGCCAGTTGATAACACAGGCTTTGGACAAGATTCTACTGGAGTGGTGCCAATCTGTTTCTTTGATTTTTGCTCTCCCCATTAGCTAGTTACCTCCTTTGTCCAATCTAAAAGCAACCTGTTTGAACAAATTCTAATCAAAAGAACCCTCTCTCTCTCTCTCACACACACACACACTAGAAATTTTTGTAAAGCTGTTTCTCCCCAAAATTTATTCAATTCGAGAACTTGAAGTAGACAAAATTGAGAAGTGAAATTTGCTACCAAAGACTTTGTTGGATTACTAGCCAGTTTAAAATTTGGGTTTTTTGCACTTTATACCCTCAAAAATTAAAATTTTCACATTGTACCATCAATGTATCAAAAATATTGCAATTTGACCTTTTTATTAGCTTTTCATTATTTTTTTCGGCTTCAAATTTGAGCACTCAGAAACGCTAGATGCGTATGTGTCATTCAAATGAAACTCACCCAACGTTTGATGGCGCTAGACTTTTTCAAAAATTTAAGGGCAAACTGCACTTTGCACCTTGAAAGCTTAGACTTTTTGTCATAGAGGTATTAGCTTTACAAGTTATATTTGAAATTGAATGCATCAAATCAGTGTTTTAAAACTCAGTCTGGTCCAGCGGATTGACCCGGTGAATCGGACCTCAAATCGAGCCATTTAATTAATTAAAACTGCTTATAACCCACTTTGAATCAGCCTAAGTTAGGACAAACCAGGCGGATTATTAAAAATTTCCTAATTGCTTCTGATCTAAACGTGTCTTCCTGTATCGAATGGATCCTCATCTCCTCCTACAACACAGTGACATTGGAGTCTCTGCAAACTCAACCTTAAAAAAATGGCATCAAAGCATAAAGAGCGTTTATGGTTGGTCATCTTTTACCATATTTGTTTATCTGTTTATTTTATTTGGTTCAATCACCTCCTTTTAATTTGCACTTTCTTCATCTTTCTCTTTTCTTTGGTCATCTATTGTGTGATTCAACAAAGGTTTTGTTTTAGGATCATATAAAATATTTTATTTTTTCTCTTGATTTTGGCATTTTTTTTTGAGTTTAGTATTTTCCATTTTTTTTCATGGTCATGAGGTAATATTGAACCAAAATCACATTTTCAGTTGCCATGAGTTATTGGTAAAGCCAAGACAGCAACCATGTAACTTGGGGTTTCATATGAAGTTTCACATTGAACAGTTAGTTACACATGAAGTTTCATGTGTGTCATGGACATTTTAGAAGCATAGACCAATCAAAGACTTTGTTGGTTTTGGTAGAATTTGATTTTGTACATATTGTCTTGACATGCTATTTCACATTTTCTCCTCTTGCCAATGGATGGATTGATATTGTATCGGTTTTATGTCCATAGGATACCCAATGTATTATAGTTTATCTTTTTATTGCTGCATATGTGATGTTCAGAATATACTTTTGTCATTGTGATTAGTAGTTTTTTTCTGTTTCATTGATGTTGTTTATTTGTCTACAACAATTCAACATACGAATAATGGAGCCAAGTCTAGAAATTGTCAAAGTCTGCCAAGTGATGAATAATTATCTCTTTCATAATATGACTGTGAAAACAATATTAAAGGATTTCTTGGTTGCACATAATTATACTTGGAAACTTATTAAAAAAGACTACTATACAATTCTTTTAGATGCTATATTTGAGTGGAAAAATCGCAACATGGTTAACTTACTTTAATTATAATTACAAATTTTGAATTTATCCATCCAAATGACGAGGTTAAGCTTTCTTAACATTGAATATAATTTTAACTATATTTCTTCAACTAATTAATTAATATTATTACGATTATATATACATATATATATGTATATATATTTTGAATAGAACAATGGTTTGATTGGACACTAATTATTGCAGCAAACAATAATTTTTACTTCAAAACATGTGATTAACCATCAAAATTGTTATTTTACTCTATTTAAGGATGAGATAATTATATATTCTTAAAAATTATATGTGTTATATTCTCAAATTTTTCTAGCTTGATATTTACTCTAGTTGTTTGTTTCATTTTGTAGGTAATTCAGATGATTTCTAATTATAATAATGTGATCCAAGTTGAGCAACAATTGATAAAGGATTTGGTTCAAATAGGGGATAATTTGCTGAAAAAGAGAAGTTGGGAGGCATCCCGAACCACAAATACACACTGGTGAAAATTTTGAAAAGAAAGATTTTGACACTACTATGGTATTTTGATCATAACTTTTTACTTCGATATCATATTCACCTTATCTTTGCGGCTTTAGAAAGTAGACTTTAAGTGTTTCAAAAGTTTATTTCATAAAAATTTCGTGGACCAACTTCTAACTATATCAAAAATCACATTGAAAGTTTAAACAAAACTAACCAACGTCCAGACGGTTTATTTAATTTATTCATCTGTAAAATCTTGACTTCACAATTACACCCAATTTATTGTTTGAGCCTACTCGATCTCAAAAACACTAAAACTTTGAAAATAAATCATACCGTAAATCTGTGTAAAATATTTTCTTGCTATAGTCCCTAATTTGTGTTGGACCGTCTTTGTCTCAGACGTTTTCGAAGACAGATATTGACTTAGGGCAAAAAACGCCAAAAAAATTTAACTATACAGAAGAGTGCGAAGGAAGTTGCTGCCTGTTGGACAATAGTACTTATTGTATATGTCGGTAATTGCAATTCTAGAGGCTTAATGTATAAGACATTAGGCTTTGAGGTGGCTAATTTGAAACAAAGTTGTTGAAACAAAACTAGTTCATCGAAGACTTGGTCTACAGGGATACTTTGGAGAGAGAGCTGGAATACAAATATATTAAGAAGACAATTTTGAAATGGGCTAGGAAATGTGCTTATGTCCCATTGACACATATCGAAGACGGGCTGAAATCTTTAAAGAATGATTGCTATGAAGAGTGGAAGGTTGATGCGTGAAAAATCTATGGTGCTACGGAGAAACTCGTCAAGCAGATTGAAGATCTAGAGCACTCTCTAGGTGGGGAGAAGCGAGAAAATTGAAGCTGTTCTTTGCGACATTGGAAATTAGACTTTAAGTGTTTCAAAAGTTTATTTCATAAAAATTTTGTAAATCAGCTTCTAAATATATCAAAAATTAAACAAAACTAACCAACGTCCAGACGGTTTATTTAATTTATTTATCTATAAAATCTTGACTTCACAATTACACTCAATTTTTCGTTTGATTTTACTCGATCCCAAAACTACTAAAACTTTAAAAATAAATCATATCGTAAATCTCTGTAAAATATTTTCTTGCTATAGTCCCCAATTTGTGTTGGATCAACCTTGCCTCAAACGTTTGCGAAGACAAATATTGACTTAGGGCAAAAAACGCCAAAAAAGATTAGTTATAGAGATGAGTGCGAAGGAAGTTGCTGGCTATTGGACAATAGTACCTATTGTATATGTCTGTGGTTGCAATGCCAGAGACTTAATGTATAGGGCATTGGGTTTTGAGGTGGCTAACATTAAAACAAAGTTGTTGAAACAATATGAATTGATCGAATACTTGATCTACAGGGATACTTTGGAGAGAGAGCTAGAATACAAATATATTAAGAAAGCAATTTTAGAATGGGCTAGGAAATGTGCGTATGTCCCATTGGCACATATCGAAAACGGGCTGAAATCTTTAAAGAATGATTGCTATGAAAAGTGGAAGGTTGATGCGTGAAAAATCTATGGTGCTACGGAGAAACTCGTCAAACAGATTGAAGATCTAGAGCACTCTCTAGGTGGGGAGAAGCGAGAAAATTGAAGCTGTTATGCTAGAATTGTTGTTCAACCTTCACAGTACCCCTGAACTTTGCGACATTGGAAATTAGACTTTAAGTGCTTCAAAAGTTTATTTCATAAAAATTTCGTAAATCAACTTCTAAATATATTAAAAATTAAACAAAACTAACCAACTAACCAACTTCCATACGGTTTATTTAATTTATTTATCTGTAAAATCTTGACTTCACAATTACACTCAATTTTTTGTTTGATCCTACTCGATCCCAAAACTACTAAAACTTTGAAAATAAATCATACCGTAAATCTCTGTAAAATATTTTCTTCCTTTAGTCCCCAATTTGTGTTGGACCATCCTTGTCTCAGACGTTTGCGACGACAGATATTGACTTAGGGCAAAAAATGCCAAAAAAGATTAACTATATAGATAAGTGCGAATGAAGTTGTTGCCTATTGGACAATAGTACCTATTTTATATGTCGATAGTTGCAATTCCAGAGACTTAATGTATAGGGCATTGGGCATTGAGATGGCTGACTTTGAAACAAAGTTGTTGAAACAATACGAGTTGATCGAAGACTTGATCTACAGGTATACTTTGGAGAGAGAGTTGTAATACAAATCTATTAAAAATACAATTTTGGAATGGGTTAGGAAATGTGCGTATGTCTCATTGGTACATACTTTGGTATTTTGATCATAACTTTTTACTTCGATGTCATATTCACCTGATATTTGTGGCATTGAAAATTAGACTTTAAGTGCTTCAAAAATTTATTTCATAAAACTTTCGTAAATCAGCTTCTAAATATATCAAAAATCACATTGAAAGTTTAAACAAAATTAACCAACATTCAGACGGTTTATTTAATTTATTCATCTATAAAATCTTGACTTCACAATTACACTCAATTTATTGTTTGATCCTACTCGATCCCAAAAACACTAAAATTTTGAAAATAAATCATACCGTAAATATGTGTAAATATTTTCTTACTTTAGTCCCCAATTTGTGTTGGACCGTCCTTGTCTCATACGTTTGCGAAGACAGATATTGGCCTAGGGCAAAAAACGCCAAAAAAAATTAACTCTAGAGAAGAGTGCGAAGGAAGTTGCTGGCTATTGGACAATAGTAGCTATTGTATATGTCAGTAGTTGCAATTCTAGAGCCTTAATGTATAAGACATTAGGCTTTGAGGTGGCTAATTTGAAACAAAGTTGTTGAAACAATACGAGTTGATCGAAGATTTGGTCTACAGAGATATTTTGGAGAGAGAGTTGGAATACAAATCTATTAAGAAGACAATTTTGGAATGGGCTAGGAAATGTGCGTATGTCCCATTGGCACATGTCGAAGACAGGCTGAAATCTTTAAGGAATGATTGCTATGGAAAGTGGAAGGTTGATGTGTGAAAAATTCATGGTGCTACGGAGAAACTCGTCAAGCAAATTGAAGATCTAGAGCACTCTCTAGGTGTGGAGAAGGGAGAAGATTGAAGCTGTTATGCTAGAGTTGTTGTTCAATCTTCACAATACCCCTAATCTTTGCGACATGAAAAATTAGACTTTAAGTGCTTCAAAAGTTTATTTCATAAAAATTTCGTAAATCAGCTTCTAAATATATCAAAAATCACATTGAAGGTTTAACAAAACTAATCAACATCCAGACGATTTATTTAATTTATTTATCTGTAAAATCTTGACTTCATAATTACACTCAATTTATTGTTAGATCCTACTCGATCCCAAAACCACTAAAATTTTGAAAATAAATCATATCGTAAATCTGTGTAAAATATTTTCTTACTTTAGTCCCCAATTTGTGTTGGACCGTCTTTGCCTCAGACGTTTGCGAAAACAGATATTGACTTAGGGCAAAAAATGCCAAAAAAGATAAACTATAGAGATGAGTGCGAAGGAAGTTGCTGTCTATTGAACAATAGTATCTATTGTATATGTCGGTGGTTACAATGCCAAATACATAATGTATAGGGCATTGGGCTTTAAGATGGCTGACTTTGAAACAAAGTTGTTGAAACAATACGAGTTGATTGAAGACTTGGTCTACAGGGATACTTTGGAGAGAGAGTTGGAATACAAATCTGCTAAGAAGACAATTTTGGAATGCGCTAGGAAATGTGCGTATGTCCCATTGGCACATATTGAAGACGGGCTGGAATCTTTAATGAATGATTTTTATGGAAAATGGAAGGTTGATGTGTGGAAAATTCATGGTGCTACGAAGAAACTCGTCAAGCAGATTGAAAATCTAGAGCACTCTCTAGGTGGGGAGAAGGGAGAAGATTGAAATTGTTATGCTAGAGTAGTTGTGCAACCTTCACAGTACCGCTTATCTTTGCGACATTGGAAATTAGACTTTAAGTGCTTCAAAAATTTATTTCATAAAAATTTCGTAAATCAGCTTCTAAATATATCAACAATCACATTGAAAGTTTAAACAAAATTAATGAACGTCCAGACGGTTTATTTAATTTATTCATCTATAAAATCTTGACTTCACAATTACACTCAATTTATTGTTTGATCCTACTCGATCCCAAAATCACTAAAACTTTGAAAATAAATCATACCGTAAATCTCTGTAAAATATTTTATTCCTTTAGTCCCCAATTTGTGTTGGACCGTCCTTGCCTCAAACGTTTGCGAAGGCAGATATTGACCTAGGGCAAAAAATGCCAAAAAAGATTAACATGAGTGCGAATGAAGTTGCTGCCTATTAAACAGTAGTACCTATTGTATATGTCGGTGGTTGCAATGTCAGAGACTTAATGTATAGGGCATTGGGCTTTGAGGTGGCTGACTTTGAAACAAAGTTGTTGAAACAATACGAGTTGATCGAAAACTTGGTCTACATGTATATTTGAGAGAGAGAGCTGAAATATAAATCTATTAAGAAGGCAATTTTGGAATGAGCTAGGAAATGTGCGTATGTCTCATTGGCACATACTTTGATATTTTGATCATAACTTTTTACTTCGATGTCATATTCACCTGATCTTTGTGGCATTGAAAATTAGACTTTAAGTGCTTCAAAAGTTTATTTCATAAAAATTTCGTAAATCAGCTTCTAAATATATCAAAAATCACATTGAAAGTTTAAACAAAACTAACCAACGTCGAGACGGTGAATTTAATTTATTTATCTGTAAAATCTTGACTTCACAATTACACCAAATTTATTGTTTGATCTTACTTGATCCCAATACCACTAAAACTTTGAAAATAAATCATACCGTAAATATGTGTAAAATATTTTCTTACTTTAGTCTCCAATTTGTGTTGGACCGTCCTTGCCTCAGACGTTTGCAAAGACATATATTGACTTAGGGCAAAAAATGCCAAAAAAGATTAACTATAAAGATGAGTGCGATGGAAGTTGCTGCCTATTGGACAATAGTACCTATTGTATATGTCGGTGGTTGCAATGCCAAAGACTTAATGTATAGGGTATTGGGCTTTGAGGTGGTTAATTTTGAAACAAAGTTGTTGAAACAATACGAGTTGATCGAAGACTTGGTCTACGGGGATACTTTGGAGAGAGAGCTGAAATACAAATCTATTAAGAATAGAATTTTGGAATGGGCTAGGAAATATGCGTATGTCCCATTGGCACATATCGAAGACGGGCTGAAATCTTTAAGGAATGATTGTTATGGAAAGTGGAAGGTTGATGCGTGGAAAATCCATGGTGCTACGGAGAAACTCGTCAAACATATTGAAGATCTAGAGCACTCTCTAGGTGGGTAGAAGAGAGAAGATTGAAGCTCTTATGCTAGCGTTGTGCAACCTTCACAATACCCATAGAACTAAGTTGCAACCACCTCACAGTACTCATATTTATACTCAACATTGGACACTAATTATTACATCAAACAACAATTTCTATTTCAAAACATGTGATTAACCATCAAAATTGCTATTTAAGGATGAGATAATTATATATTTTTTAAAATTATGTGTTATATTCTCATATTTTTTAGCTTCATATTTACTCTAGTTGTTTGTTTCATTTTGTAGGTAATTCAGATGATTTCTAATTATAATAATGTTATCCAATTTGAGCAAAAATTGAGAAAGGATTTGGTTCGAATAGGGAATAATTTGAGGAAGAAGAGAAGTTGGGACACATTCCGGACCACAAATACACATTATTGAGAATTTGAAAAAGAAAGATTTTGACACTACTTTGGTATTTTGATCATAACTTTTTACTTCGATGTTATATTGACCTGATCTTCGTGGCATTGAAAATTAGACTTTAAGTGCTTCAAAAGTTTATTTCATAAAAATTTCGTGAATCAGTTTCTAACTTTGTCAAAAATCACATTGAAAGTTTAAACAAAACTAACCAACGTCCAGACGGTTTATTTAATTTATTCATCTGTAAGATCTTGACTTCACAATTACACTCTATTTATTATTTGATCCTACTCGATCCCAAAACCACTAAAACTTTGAAAATAAATCATACCGTAAATCTCTGTAAAATATTTTCTCGTTTTAGACCCCAATTTGTGTTGCACCGCCCTTGCCTTAGACGTTCGCGAAGACAGAAATTGACTTTGGACAAAAAAATGACAACACACTGATTCTGTACATATTGTATTGACCTGGTATTTCACATTTTCTCCTCTTGCCAATAGATGAATTAATATTGCATCAGTTTTATGTCCATAGAATACCCAATGCATTATCATTTATCTTTTTCTTGCTGCATATGTTATGTTCAAAATATAATTCTGTCATTGTGATTAGTAGTCTTTTTCATTTTCATTGATGTTGTTTATTTGTCTGCAGGAATTCAACATACGAATAATGAAGCCAAATCCATAAATTGTCATAGCCTGTCAGGTGATGAATAAATATCGCTTCCATCATATGACTGTGAAAACAATATTGAAGGATCTCTTGGTTGTACATAATTATAATTGAGAATTTATTAAAAATGACAACTATACAATTCTTTTAGATGCTATATTGGAGTGGAAAAACAGCAATATGGTCAACTTACTTCAATTATAATTACAAATTTTGAATTTATCCAAATGACGTGGTTAAACTTTCTTAACATTGGATATAATTTTAACTACATTTTCTTCAAATAATTAATTAATATTATTACGATTATATTTATATATATATTTATTAGATCGAACAATGGTTTGAATTGACACTAATTATTGTATCAAATAACAATTTCTACTTCAAAACATGTGATTAACCATCAAAATTATTTTTTTATTATATTTAAGGATGAAATAATTATATTTTCTTTAAAATTATGTGTTATATTCTCGAATTTTTTAGTTTGATATTTATTCTAGTTGTTTGTTTCATTTTATAGGTATTTCAGATGATTTCTAATTATAATAATGTGATCCAAGTTGAGCAACAATTGAGAAATGATTTGGTTCGAATATGGGATAATTTGATGAAGAAGAAAAGTTAGGAGGCATCCCGGACCACAAACACACATTAGTAAGAATTTGGGAAAGAAATATTTTAACACTATTTTGATATTTTGATAATAATTTTTTACTTCGATGTCCTATTGACCTGTACATGCACAACACACAAGCATTGTGAAGTGAAAGTACCAGTCATATAGCTTGGTGATCTGAAGTTTGTTTTCCTTTGTGCAACATTGATCTTCCTCATTGTGATGGGTGTATGCAACTCGGAATAAAAGAATCAAACGTAGGAAAAGTTTCGTTAAATGGCATTCATGTGATGTCATTTATTGTTAGCCAGAGTAGAAAGAGGCTGGACGGTCCAATGCCTATGTCGATAAGAGTTTACATTTACTAACAAAAACCTTGCTCTCATCAAATGTTTGAATATCCCACAAAACGTAAACCCTTAGGACCACCACCCATAAATTTATCCCTTGTGTGGAGAGGTGACTTTACACAAAATCTAACATTAATCCAATACGTGAGCGGAGAAGTACTGTGCTGATCAACTGAGACAGCTAGAATATTTAAAAAAAAAAAAAAGTTTGGGAATTCAAAAGGTGAATGGGAAAACCACAAGTAAAAGGAGAGGAAAAACATCTCCAGTCAGCATGTAGAACTCCTTGGTTATACAAAAATGATATCCGTAATAATACATAGTGGGTGATCTATATTTAAGGAAAAATTGATGAAAGATTTCTCGGGGGATGAATTTAGATCATACTACATGGATCTCATACAACACACCAACCAGATCACCAAACACAATTGCAGTGGCCCAAAACATTCCATGCACAACAACATAATTGTCAGGACAGTGAAAAAAACTACTTCAAAGTTAATTTTGTTCTACTTACGCCAACTAAAAACCTCATCCTTTCTTCCCTTCAATCAAAAAACTTACCTCACGTGAGTCACACCTCTCGACAGAATCAGCAAAGCTTGTTCCAATAGAGAATCCAACTCCATTAATTTCTATCATTGTTCGCATTTTCAGTCACCATTCGTCAGGGAAAATGGAAAACTGACAAGTCGACATCCATGCTGAAACCTGCTTTCTACCGTGAATTGAGAAATTACATAACACAATATACCATGTCTTGCTGCTTCCTCCTTTCCGAAAAATATACAAAGACAAAGGACTTAGTGCCTTCCGTCAGTTCTTTGGCAAGTATTTTGCGCACAAAATCAAAGTCAGCAGCAACACAAACTCCAAACAAAGAATGATGTTGACTATTATCCTCAAACAACGAAACTCCTCTTTTAAAACACATCTACAGTGCACAATGGCAAGAGAGGACTACAAACAACCTGCAGGGGTATGGAGATCACAAAAAATAATCAGGAGTCTTGCGTGTGGTGTCAGGCTCAATCTGCCGAGGTGCTGGGTCAAACTGAAGGAAATTCTGCTCCATGTTCTCCCCGATTTCTAGTATTGCAGCCATGTTCCCACACCGATAACAGTAATTTGGAGCACTAAATACAGTCACCACATTCTTCTCCTAGAAAATGCATGAATGGGAATAAAATATAATATAAGAAACAGATTGGTGAACAAAAAAGAAGAAAATCTTTTGATTACTCCATCAATGTTCACAGACCTGACACCAATTATAACCTTCCATGACAAGCTGGTGGGCTCTTGAAATCAGAGTTAGCCCATTGGTGTGGTTGAACTGAGCAGCAATATCCTGTCCGAAAGTATAGCCAGCTCCTCTTGGAGATATTCCCCACCCACATCGGTCGTCTGGATCAGACCACAAGAGATCGCACATAGGTCCTTCATGTGGAACCTACCAACCCACAAACAAAGATGTCATACACTGGCCTCAACAAAATCACCTTAGGACATTCCACATACTATACAAAATTTCCAGAGAGAAAATATAAAAATCACCATTAGCTCACTCATCTGTAATCACTCCTAACATGAACAAGAATAACAGCCACTGAGCCTCCCAAATTTCATGCATGCGTTAATCCAAAAAGCAACTAGCAAATAGCAGAACTGAATAAGTGATAGTTACAAAAATTCTTAGTGCAGTATCAGAATGTACTATAACAAGTAAAAAAGTTCTCCAGGCAATGCATGGCATCCCACAGTTTTTTGGGATTTTACCATATATCAATCAAGTTTTCAGCCCATGTTGGAGTATGTTATCTACGAGAGGGAGAAAGAAAAACGAAAACAGAATAAAGAAACAAAGAGAGAAAGAAACAAAAAGGCTTTGGCAACAACCAGGGAAAAGCCTTAGATTTACGACAGACAAACATGACATCTCAAAGCATATGAACTTCAGGCATATGATTGCTCATTTACCTCCTGTATACGCTCCAAGGATCGGATATTGTCTAGTGTATCCAAGGATGGTGAAAGTCCTCCATGCAAACAGAAGATCTGTAATGCAACAATATAAAGCACTTAAACGTTGTCCTGAGATTAATAGAAATAACATATCCATGCGCGTACAACTCAAACCTGACTCTCAATAAGTGCTGTAAGGGGCAGATAATCAAAAAGGTCGGTGAAATGCTTCCAGACATTGGCATTTCCATACTTCCGCAAGCATTCGTCATAAAAACCATACCTGGGTTGAAAAAACTGGAATATAAATAACAGCTATAAACAAATAATAGATACTAACAAATACAAAGTTGCTAAAGCTCTAAGCTGCATGAACTAATTATTTTCTCTTTCCAATTAACTTCAGGACACTTGAGCCAACCATCCAGCATCAGCCACATGAATCCTCCTCTCCAAAATCGACTCCGTCTAGATGCATATTTCTGCCTTTCTAATAGACCATCATCACGATTATAGCTTAAGCCAACAAAAATTTCAGCATCACAATTCAATATATATTCCTTGGGTTTATATCCTGTCTCTCAACCAAGTCAAGTGATTGCACTCAATCATTGCACCCAACACCCTTGACTATAAGGGAGAAATAAAGAACCACTTGATCCGAGATAAGAGAAGCATCACACTGGTGTGCGCCTCATGGTTGATGTAATCCATACATGGCATGTATAAAAAGCTTTCTAATTGTATTTTCCTCATGCATTGTCCCGCTAGCAATTAGCTTTGTTTCATATTTTGACCAAAAGACAATTTTCTTTCCTTCTGTCCTCAAGATCCCTCCAACCTCCCCTTTCCTTGTATTTTTCATCATTTCCATCAAATGAACCATTATATTCAAATGAGTGGTCTACATGGCACAATTCGTACTTTAGTGTTATTCGCATTTCCACATGTTGCCTAGTTCCTATGCAATTGTCTCATACAGAAAGTTTTATTAGACCAAAAGCACCCTGTCAAGTCAGAGTAATGGACCATCTAGTAGGAGGGGCAAAAACTAGAAGAAACGGAAAGTAGAGGAAATGTTACAGATGCCCCTGAGAAAGGAAAGATACCTTTCTTTCCCTCTTTGTCTTTTGTTGTCTATGAAGGAAAGAAAAAAAGAAGAAAATATTGCTTGATTTTACCACTATATTTGTTATATATAAAGGGAATAGTACTTGTCTGAAGGGAAAAACAGTGAATGAAGTGACATTCAATCTTCTTTCTTTTTTCTTCCTCCCATTATAGGAAAAAAAAAATATGTGACCAAAGGGACTATATATCCATTTTCTCTTACTTCTCCTTTACTTTCTACCAAATGAAAAACTCCACCCATTCCTCCCCCTCTCCTTCCCTCCAACTTTTCCTCTTATAAAATAGACAACAAAAGTGTATTGGTTAGAGAGGAGAAGTAGAAGGAAGGAAGGTGAGAGGGAAACAAAATGGAGATTTTAGGTTCCATCTATATCTTATTAGGGAAACTAGATCTCTCTCTCTCGCACCCCAAAACCTAATTCCCCTTCCCCCAACTCTAGCAACGCGCAGCCACCAGCGAAAGAGAAAGAAGAACAGTGAGACCTCCTCTTCCTCAGCTAGCAACAGCTAGAGGCGACCTCCTCAATGGTCCACCAAGAGCCATCGGCATGGACACCACCACCTTTACCATCCACAACCAGGCATCTCTCTCTCTCTCTCTTTCCAACCATCATAAACCCATCACTCCACCCTAGCCCCTCTCAGATAAAACCCCACCCCACAACCCTTGGAGCCTGCTCGCAAGATGTTTGAGACAATCCCTGAAAGTCCTTTTTATCACAAAGCATAACAAGGACTCACTCTTCAACCCCAAAATCCTCTCTGTTGAAGCCCCACTTTTGTTGCTTGTTGATACCCAGTTGGCAAGAACTTCTAGTTCCATAGGTGCTCCAACTCCAACAATTACCTAAGTGTGTGTTGTCTGTCCTCATTGTATCTATTCTATGTCCAGCGAGGTGTGAAATTGATATTTTGTCAAATTTACTTTGTTAGTGAAAACAAGCATATATCACCCGTATCACCCAGCCTGAATCTTGAAACTTAAAATTGAAATGCAATATACACTTGGGCAACCTGCCCTTTGATTGCCACCTCATATTTTGATGGTGCTAATCCAAATTTCATAATCGCAATGGATCTCTTACAATTCAATCTAGACATTGATGAGCTCATAACTGAGTTTGACCAAGTGCCACGTGAAAAGGAATAGTTATCTTGATATTTTTTTGGGTTATTGTTATGTGTTATTATGTGAGTGGAATAGTTTTATATATTCCTTTAAGAAATATTATTGTAGTTCAAGTGGTTGGGTTTACTCGATCAAATCGACTAACATTGACCAAAATGAAGATATTATATCTTTTCTAAAAAGTTCTCCATTATCGTTCTTCAAGTTATCAATTTTTTGACGTGTTTGATTTTGATTTGGCCTGTTTGGGTCTATTATGGTTTTTGTTTTCAAGTTTTTAAATTATTTGATCTAGCCTGATTTATATTGGTTTAATTATGACTTTGGACTTACCAAAAAAATTATGGCACCGGCGTAAATTTTTGGGCGCATCTAAGAGTGTGGATTTGTGCATACACACTTAAGCGAGTATCACACAAGGCGCTGCTATATCTCATGAACACACACATCCACCCACACTCTTTTTCATGTGTAACTTTTGTTATGTTGCATAGTGCCTCCAGGCACAAGCACAGGCATTAGCTAGTTATTATATAATTTGCTTAACGAAATGTTTCAAGAACATCATTAGAATTTAGAACCAATCTTACAAATACGGAAAAACACTCTACTACCACATTCTACAAGTAAAGAACATTTGCACGATATCCTGGCTGAAGTTTTGACCATATTACACAATGCATTTTCATCCATATTTGTCTAATTTAAAAATGTCAACTTTTGGCAGCTAATTATTTAACTGTAGCTGGAAAGGAGAGGATAGCAAACAACTATTCTATTGTTGGTTTGAGGGTGCATAATTCAGTTTCCTCAACATTAAAAGACAAAGGAGATGAATCGACTGAATAGAACCATCAGGTAGTGTTCCTCATTACACCATATAAGCCAATTTCCTAGTAAAGATGAACATTATAATAAATTTAAACTCGTAGACGCTACAAAAGTAAATGAACCTTGAAAACTTCAACTAGTAACCTCAAGATGGGAAATACAATGAGTATGCATGGTTGCATGTCTAGCCCTGGCATAGGATGCATGGCCAGGCATGGCACCCAATTTACAATGAATTAGCCTGTTACATTAGTTGTCTCCCACAAAATTTTAGAATAATAGAACACATAGCTATTGTGTGAGCATGCTCTCGTTATGGGAAAAAGAAAAGGGCACATTGAAAAACACATAGCATGTGAATATAAGGGAATCTTTAATATATCAGATCAAAAAATTTGGCCAAAAAATTGACAGAAGTATGGAAATTTTGCTAAAACTTCTATGAAGTTCACATTACTTTCTTTTCTAACAACCTGCAGTATGAGAAACCCATGTCAAGAAAGAAAAATAACTTCTTGAACTTTGACCCCCCCAAAGTGTGGATTAGAACTTGAAATAGTAAAGGTCTTACACTTGAGTGATTTGCCGGCTCTCATGATTTCCTCGAAGGATTGTAATTCTATCTCTATACCGAACTTTCAGAGCCACTAAAAGTGTGACTGTCTCCACTGAATAGTACCCACGATCTGCATTAATTGATTAATGCTTTTAAAAGATGCAAAAATATCTTCCAAAGTACAATTTCCAAACCAAAACAAACCAGTGTATGAATATATCACTGGAGAAAGGAAATCAAGTTGATCAGAGCAAGAAATTTGGCACAAGACTACCCTTTCACATGCACAAAAACTAGGCATACAATCTCCCCTTTAACACGACATAATGACATTTTGTGTTTTTAAGGGGGGTGGCAGTGTTTTTTTTTTTTTTTTTTGGGGGGGGGGGGGGGGATGGTAAGCCATACATCTTACTATCAAATGATCAAGGAATAATTAATCAAGAGCCACAAAAAATACATTCATGGACAGTACAGGGCCACATACTAGTAAGTATCTCCTACTTGAACCAACTGTTTTCTCTTACATGTGCAAGCAATAGTGAGTGTTTTTTGCTACAAAATTTTCCTCTTGTGGACACATGGTGTTCCCTTTAATTCTACAAATGATTCTAACTTCATTCACAAACGGCAACTCATTTTCATCTCTTTCCCAAAAGCAAACAAAAATTAAAACTTCTCACCACAACTCTCATTTTTCAGGTGAATTCCAGCAGTAATTACATTACCTAAACCAAAAATCGAAGTTATGAAGTAGGCATCCTAGATACAGTAATCTAAAAGAGTAGCAGTACTTCTCAGATGATTCAGTTGCATATCTCACAAGCTCCCAAACAACAATAGGTTTTCATAAACTATGTTAGACATCGATAATATCCAGCAGTGCAATTTATGGACCTATTAACAGATCAACATAAAAACAAATTAAGATAGGCAAGACTGGTATTTATTTGCACTTCCTCTTCGTCTCAATGAATTACTTCCTACTCTTACCCCCACCAAATAACTACATAAATTTTAAGTCCACTGGGTCAATGATTAGATCTATAAAACAGAAAATGAAAAAAAAAAATAAATAAACATAAGCCATTTCAATATCCGAACATTATGTCCACGACCAGCACAGATAAACAAACATTTCTACTTTCAATATTTTGTAACAAATAGAAAATCCATAATTATCAACAAACTCATCAGAAATTACAGTTTAAATATCGAAAACTGACCAACATAATCGCCCATGAAGAGGTAATTCGTATCCGGAGAATTTCCGCCTATCCGAAACAGCTCGATCAAATCGTAAAACTGTCCGTGAATATCACCACACACCGTGACCGGACACTTCACCGGCTGCACATTCCATTCCTCCACAAGTATCGTCCTCGCTTGATCACACAGCACCTTCACCTCCGCTTCCGTTAAAGGCTTGCAGTCCATCAACTGCTCTATCTGCCGATCCAGATCCGCGTGCGACGGCATTTTTCCCACTCTTCTCTCTCTCTCTCCGATCTAGAAATTTCAAACACCAACCGATCAGAAATCTAAATCGATCCACGAAAAAATCAACCAATTTAATCAATTGACGGACGTACCAAATGATTCACTCAATCGGATCAATTTAGCACCCAAAATCAGGGTTTCGAGCTTCCAATCATTATCTGATTCTAAGATTTGTCTCCATTCAGAAGAATCTCTTTCCCTCTCCCTCAAAAATCGAAGAAAAATTATATGAGTTTTTGATAATGTATATATAGTGTATGGCGATAAATGTGTGTGTATGTAATGGCGTAGAAAATGATGAGAGAGAGAGAGAGAGAGAGAGAGATGGAAATGGTGGACAGGAATGCTAAATGAAACTCTTCAAATGGAAATGAAATGAAAATGAAATGAAATTTTGTTTGTTGAAAAATTTCTCGCTCCGGTGGCTCCGCCGGGTCAAAATCAAAGTTGGACACTACCGACACGTGTCGATGGAATAGCTGCTCTTTTTGGGCATCTTCTTCGTTCATTAGGGTTCTACGTGCGCATGAGGTGCAGGATAGCATGTCGGTGCATTGGGCCGTTGTGGGCTTGGTATGGGTTTAATCGTCGATGGATCAAAGCTTTGAATTATACGGTCCAAAAGAGTATAACGCAAACAAGGAGAAAATCGCACTTGCCACTTCGAAAGATTTTAAGATTTTTTATTTTGTACTCTTAAATATTAATTTTTTTTTATATTTTATCTTCAATATATTGAAAGTGTTGCAATGTAGTCTTTATGGTAGCATCTACTGCTTATTCTGTCAAAAATTACCCCATTAACGTTGACGGAATGAATAACGAAAGTTAACAGAATTATCATATTACAACATTTTAAATACATTCAAGGTACAATGTAAAAATTAAATCTTTGAAGGTGCAAAATAAAAATTCTTAAATCTTTCAAGGTATAAAGTATATTTCATCCAACAAACAAATACATTATTTGATGACTAGGGGTGATAATCGAGCTAAATTTTGCGAGTTCTAATCGAACATATTGAGCTCGTGAACCGAGCCCAAAACGAGTCGAACCCGAACTGACTCCGAATAACTTGATTCGATTATCAACCTATTGATGACTAAAATAATTTCCAAATATGTAACAAGTAATATAATTTGCATTTATGTTAAACAAACAAATGCATGTTTGATGACTAAAAGAGATTCCAAATATGTAACAAGAAATATTAGAAAAGGTAATAAGAATTTAAATTGGAGAGTTAAGAACCCCTTTTCACATTTTTTTTTTCATTTTTTTTAATAAAAAAAAATGGTGAAAATTGAACCATTAAATATGTTCCGGGTAATTTTCAAATTATCTCTAACTAAATATATAAGTGGGATTTAGCGAGGATAATTGGGCAAGAAGTCCTCAATAGTGTAACAGCTATAGCTACCAATTAGCACTAGTTATTGATTCAACTCGAAATTCATGCAAAGTTAACAGGTATGGGTTTAATTTTAATGATTTTAATATATAGTTGAATTGATCAATTGCACTCACTTAATAAATGCATTACAATGGGTTAAATTATTTTTGACACAGTAAAATTTGCCTACTTAGACACTCGACACGACACAATCCACTATCAAATGCATATGGTTCACAAATGATTACGAGTGTTTGGAGTGTGACGATTAAGCTTGCGTTTTGTTGCTTTGAGTTAATCTCTTTAAAGCACAATTAGAATAAAAGAAAGGCAATTATTTTGGGTTCAATAATCTTTAAGGTATGGACAATTAAGCTCATGAAACATAGTGGTCGTGAGTTTAAATCTCTGTCTCTTATAGTTACTCTCCTAGAATTTACGTGACACAAAATTATTGTGTTAATCAAATGTCCCGAGAGGTACAACCACCTCGTCGTAGAAAAATTGAGATTCCAATATTATTATAAATAGTTAAATGTTATTTTAGCTTAGGTATGACCTTTTGAATTTCTACCAAAAAGGTGAATTTATGAAGTTTGAGGAAATTTATAGTTCATAATAGTTTTAACAATAGGATTTTTCAATCACTATATGCTTATAGTGACGGATGTATGAAATTTAAGGCTAATTCTAGATTGATTAAAAAAAACGAGACGAAGAATATCAACGCAATAATGTGACACTAATATAATAAATAAAATTTGAATCTCAGGTGAGTAAATGTGAGAACAAAAACTCTAACCCGTCGCATCTTGTGGTCCTTGTTTTCATCTTTTTTTTTTTTTTTTGATAGTCTGGCATTATCAAAAGTTAAATGACAATCTCTTATCAATTTATGCTTTTAATTAACTAACACATACTTCAAACTAGAGTTATTTGGGCCTGACTCGAGCTCGGCTCGTATCTTGAACAATATTTTAAGTTCGTTTAGAAGAACAAGTTTAAAAAAACTCGGTTCAAGCTCGTAAACTCAGCTAGTTTGTATGTGAACTAGTTGAGCTACTCGAACTCGGTTTATTTTGAACTCGACTTATTTTTTAAATGAGCCTAGGTTGAATAATTTTTTTACTTATTTAAAAAAACGAGTTCAACAAACTTAACTTGATTATTAACCCTACTCCAAACAATTTCTCTCACACCATCTCCCATGCAATAAAGTTCTCTCTTTTTCCCTTTTCGGAAATTGTCCCAATTTGAATCTCACAAACTTTAGACCAAGTCTTGGCCTCTAAGCTCACACTCCAATCAACAAGTGAGAGAGAGAGAGAGAGACTACTTTGGTCTTCACTTTGAAGAGAGACCTCAGAAGAGGACCATTTTTTTTCACTTGCTTTTATATATATTGAATTCATTTATTTTCTGAGTGCCACGCCACCAGACTAGAGAATCTAACAAGCTTTTTACAAGTTTGAATGGGACTAAAGACCAAAACAGGACTCTCACAGTCACCACCTCTACCAAAGAATCCACTGAAAAAGACTAACAGAAGATCGATCATGCCAGTACCCTTTTCTTGTCCAGGTGCAAAACACCTTTAGTTGGTGGTTTTGCTTTAGTTTTAGAACACAAACCATCACTTCAAACAAAACCATTCATCTTCGTTTAGAGATCCCACAAGTACGCTAATTTGTCATAAAACAACCTGATGTAACCTTATCATTTTACCAGGATTGCGAGTCGATTATATAAACTTGTTTGGAGCTGGGTTAAAATCTCGATTTGTTTGGGTTAAGAGGAAAATAAACTTGGTCCGTTTGGACTCTAGCTTATGAGGAGATTTTTTATCAATTTTTTGGGTAAAAATAGTTTTTCTCAGCACGAAGGAAATTTTGAAAAATGGTGCTTATCCAAGGAATTCCAAAGAAAAGTCGATTTTTTTTTTTTTGAAAACTCTTCAAATAGTTCCAATAACTTTTTTAACTCTGACTTTTTTATTTTATTTTTCAAAATTTTATTTTGTACCCAAAAAAATCAGCTCCAAACGGGCTCAATATCATCTTTTCAAACAAGGAAAAATAGAAATAAAAGAAACAATAATATTATTTAGACCTAATTTACTGACTTAATCAATTACAACAACGAGATCGAAAGAAACTTTCTTTTTTGAGTAATGTTATCTAAAACTAAAAATTAATTGAATTGGTTGATCTAATGATGTGTCAACTGATACAATCTCTAATGAATAAGTTCAACACCGTCACAATAATTCTATTGGATCATGTTACAATTACGTCATTATGCCAACAAATTAGATCAATTTTATAAGTATCAATAACATTACTCTTCTTTTTTTCACTCTCCAATACTCCTAAACAAATTTTGTAGGTTAGAATAAGTGCAAGGCTGAGATTCCTTAAAAGTTGGTAAAAGACTAAAAATATTTGAAGTCCCAGTTTCTATAAATACATACATAATCGTTCAACGTACGAGGCTCCTGTAACCACAAATCTTGGCGCAACAGTAAAGTCGTTCTATTGTGACCTGATCGTCGTACTTATGGTGAATCTTCTTAGGCTCTAGTGCTGCTTCCTAAGCTTGACCAGGTGGTCGTCCAGAGTTTCCGGCTCTCCTGCTCAAAAAGCAAAGTGATTTGACAATAAGATTCACTAAAAATCAGCCTCGATTCAGATAATTTGTTTTTTGTAGTAGAATTCTTGATTAAAAAAAAAAGTAATTAGCATAATATTAATTATTGAGTTAGTCATCGGAATCAAGTATACATAATTTTGTTTTTTAAAAAACCGATGATTAAACACTGTTGTACAAAATCACGTCTTAATGAGGGATCCGCTTATATAAAATGGGTTTTACTTGAATTTATGGTAAATGATTCACCAAGAAAGAAAAAATAGAAAATGTATATTGGAGTGAATCTCACTCTGATAATTAAGATGCTTATATGTGTGGTGATAACAAGAAAAACTACCCCTTGTGTGTTCGTTAAAAAAAAAAATTTGAATTGAAATTCCGTATCGGTTGTGACAAGAGATTCAAGTTAATTGATAAGTTTACATCCACTCCAAGGTGGCGCTTGGACTTAGGGTTATTGGTTTTCTTGAGCTTTTGAGTCTACAATATAATGCTGAGAAAAAAATATTTAAAATATATATGTATTCCCTTATGTGTACTAGAAGAAGAAAGAGAGATGAAAAAGAAAGGCAACATGAAAAGGTTAAAGGATTCATAAACGTAGAGAACAAATGAAATGTTATATAGCTTTAATAACACATAATTATTGATGGAATAAAGTGGAGAGATATGCATTATTCTTTCTTTTACTTTTGTTTGTGATTAAGTGGTGGTACTTGTAAACAATTTAAAAAGGAACCTTGAGAGAGCTTGAACAAGTACTTGATCTAACAGTACTTGCAGTATTACAAATGTAGTAATGTTATTGGAAATCTAAAAATTTAACATAATTTGCTGATTTAATAATGCGATTTTATTATAACTGTTGGATTAATATAAAGTTTCAATGTTTGATGAAACTCACAGTCAATCCAATGGTTATAATGAATTAAGTCAATAAAATAAGTCTTAATAGCATCGCTCATGCAAACCCTAATACCTAAATTTGACAAATTAGCAACAAACAGAAAGATGAACTGCATGTTAGGTTGAAGGAGACTATCCCTTGGTCGATGGCAACGATGAGGGTTAGGTTATCGATTCCAATGAAACGCTAGGCTTAATTTTGAATAAGATAACAAAGTAAAGCTATAGAGCAATCCTTCAATTTGAAAAGGACTTTGATAATTAGGATCAAAGACTTTGTTTTCTTTTAAGCGAAGTGGATAATTGAGTGATTCTTTACCATACATGTTGTGAACGTGCAGTATGGTAAAGAATCAAACTAAGTAAGAAAATCAAGAACAAATACGAGAATTTACGTAGTTAAGTAGAATTCTATCTACGTTCACGAGTGAGATTGTTTTTCATTTGCACTGTCCGTATGACTTTTGAGCCTATCACTATTACCAACACAATACATAAACTACAAAGACTTATGCATATGTATACCTGTTGTGAATGGGGTCAGGTCCATTAGGAACCTTTCTTTTACTCATGTAGTTGAGATCTGTCACTTGATGAACACCAGACTTCTTCCCTCCTCTCTCCGTTATATGTTTGAAACTTCCGGCCGGCCGCGGGATTAGGGTTGCCGTTGTTTCTGTAACTCCAACTAAGAAGAACCAAATGAATCCAAGCAATGCAAGTAGTACCCCAAACAAGGCCTTAAAAGACCTACCATTACTACCCATATCTCTTTTTCACACTCTCTAGAATTTTTTCCTCAAAAGAACAAAAGGCTTGTGCTTATAGAAATTAGATGGTTGAAGAAGTCAGAACAAGTAGATAATGGTTGTGGGTCTCCAAGAAAAGGGAGGCAAGACAGAGAGACAAGAGGGAAGAGAAGTGATGGTGGGTTAAGGCTAGAATATTTTTTTCTCTTTGGCCAGTTTTTCACTTCATGGGTTAAGAGTGATTGGTTTTCTTTATAGATTGTAGTGACCCTGTTACTCTTTTCTCGAACCCAGAGAGAGAGAGAGAGAGCTTGCTTTATAAAGTCCAATACGACAATCTTCTTTTGCTTTGAATTGTGTATTTTCATGCACCTACGAGACCAACGTACGTTACTATAATTCCTTACGTACAATACAACGAAAACTAGATTCTTAGGTATATTTTGTTGTGTTAGATTACAACGAGATTACATCTTTTCTAAGGAAACAATTTATGGCTAAAAAACACAAAATTTAGCCTGCATAAACAGCCCAACAGTGTGCTGTTGTCTCTGAGACAACTATAATCTCGAGTTTATTGAGTTCGATTTGGGGTGATAATTTTATCCATTAACATGAACTCGATCCGACACAAAAATCAAAAATAAAACAATTAGTTGACGCGAGTAATAAATGGATCAAATTAAGATTCAATACGAATAACACAATTAACGGGTAGTGTAGATAAAAAAAAAGTATTTAACAAGTATTGTAAACAAAAAATAAGATTTTTTTTAATTTTTTAAATAGTATTATATGAGTTGTTGCGGAATTAAATAATTTTTTATTGACACGAACCCGACATGTACCGAAAGTGACCCGATATAAAAATAACGCGATCGAAAGTGACACGACACGAGACAATTGACACCCCTAAATTCAATTACCTCAAAAGGTTGTAACATTAGCATGATTCAATTACCTAAATTCAATTACCTCATCAGGTTGATAGTATCTTTGTTGTTTCTTGGCAATCTATAAGCTTAGGAAATATATATATATATACACGATCCAATAAGGTCATATTACGATTCAACGAGATTAGAATTCTAATCAATGAGATCAAAAAAAGAGTAAATTGATCCTTAAAAGTTTAAATTGATTCTAAATCGCTTTGATTGTGATTTTTGATCAGATACCAACAAAAATAAATCATTTATACTTGTTAAACACGCACATCCAGCCCTTTTCTACTTTACAATTCCTGCTACTATGGTCCACACACATTGGAGGCTGCTAATTTTAAAAGAACCATAAGTCTTTTTCTCTATACACTCTTGGAATGGAGTATAGAAGGAAATGTAGCAAAGAATAATGTTATTTGGATTTAAATTATTAACTTAATTTGTTGATTTAAGATTATCTTCAAGAGAAATTTAAATTCTTAATTAAATTTGAGTAAAAAAAAAAGATGAAAAACTTGATTTGATATAGACTTTTTCAATGGAGAAATTCAAATTTAAATGAGGACAAATTCAAATTTAAAAGAAGGTAAAATGTTATGACCATTGGATCATTAAATTAGAGTTCTCTTCATTTGATATGAGTATGAGTCTAGTATTGAAGAAGGTTTTTAAGAGTTTTTTACTTTTTTAAAAATTTGGGTTTAAAAAATGATAAGGATTAGAGATGCTCTAATGACGGGTTAAGTGATAGAGTCCGAATGATGAAGTCCAACAATTAGAGCTATAATAGTTGTATTAGACCATGTCAATACCACATCATTGGGTTGTAGATTATATCAAATTTTTAGGTTCCTTTTTTTTTTTTTCTACAGGGTATTTAGGTTTGCGTCAACTACTCTCTCGAGCTCTGAGATTAGTCACCAACTCAAATTAGTTTAAGGATATGTTTCCTGGAAAACAAAGGTGACTGGCCTTAGGAGGTATGAGAAATATCGAACATGAAACATCCTGTTTACAAAAGGACAGACTTAATCACTGGACCATACCTAAAAATTACGATTTTTAGATCTCAATAATGTTATTCAATAGTAAATATGGATGCCAATAAACTAGAATTTTCCTTGAGGGAAGCTGGTTCCTTTGAAGAGTGGCATTTGATTGGGGGAATATAGCACACCTTAGTTACTCCTAATATTGGACTAGAGCATATCGCATATTTGTTAGGGCCACACCATTTGAATCTTTACTACACAAACGTTAAAAAAAGTTGTGATTTGAGGAATCAAATGCTACTCACTGTAGTAATAGCTTCATTTGGAAGTTTAACTATAACTTAGTAATTCCGTGCCAGTATGCCACCAGTTATCACCTGGCTTCCATATAAATCCCATCTCTCACTTGTTTTCTCAACATTCGGATTGACAATCAAGTCATCTTATGTTATTTTGAGTTTATGATTGAGAACTGTTCTAATTAATCACATGTTCTTTACACTCGTCGTACAAACAATTTTTGATGACTCATGATCTAAGTACACCGATTTTAAATAGAGTGGATTTACGATTTAGATCATCTGAATGTTCAATCCTAAATTATAATAATAACCCCAAATCAATTCGATTTTGAAACATGTATCACAAATATAAAATAAATAGTAATTGACTATATATAATTTTTCAAAAAGGGTAATTATATATATTTTTTTTATAATAGGAAATGAGTGCTAATAGCAATCAACTGTATATTTATGGATCTACTATTATATAACTACATATAGTAGTGAAAGTGATTTAGATTAGGGTTTTAAAATTAATTGCGATCCAAGATATTATATCAATTAAGTCTATACGGTACAAAAAAATATTGTATGATATTTTTGTAACTATATTACATATCAAATCGACTTACGATTCAAGTAATGTTGAGTCAGACGAACACGACTCATAATGTTAATCCATGAAAGAAGTCTAATCTTCAAAGAATCAAACTAGTTGGCATGGCCCTGTGTTTGCATATCTTACATAAAATCTTATCTTCTTTATGGATTCGTACATGACAACTTTGTGGATTGTCCCCTTGAATTCGATATGATTTTTGTAATAAGCAGCTGGAATAACTGAACATGCACACACACACACACACACAAAGATACCCAAGTTCTGATTCTGAAACATGGGAAACCAATAAATTTTGAGGTACAAAAAAGCATGCACTTTCATGTCTAATCACTCTCCTTACATCTTACGATATAAGCATCGTTTAAGGGCCAATGTGGTCATTTCACTAGCACAATTCTTCTGCAAGCTTCTCTTCTTTGCATATTTTTGTAGAACTTGACTACGGTACCTAAAAAAAAAAGGTATTATACTTTCAAATTTTATTATTTTAATCGATATTTTTATAATTTTTATAGGTTATTTTATAACAAAAAAATTTATCACTATTGTGGGTAATTTACAAATTTTGTGAGTATTTTTTTTTACTGTTGTGATAACTATTTTATTATTTTTGTGGTAATTGTTTTAAGATCAATCGTAAGTACTACAAAAATGATAAAAACCGATACCACAACAGAGGTAAAAATCGATATGGTACCGATTTTTTTTTTTTAGTACGGTAGACAACTACTATTTTTGTATCATTGGGTCATAATCCTTGGATTAAGTCTTATGCTGTATTTTTTTCACTACAATGTGATTGAAAAAAAAAAAACCTAATTGCCCTTCAATCTATATGAAGCACTGCCAAACGGACCATGATTTCAGACAAGAGGTCCCAGGCGAGACACTACCAAGTCTAACGGTTTAAAAGGAGGAGACACAGTCAGGCAATGGCGAACAGGCCCTCAGTAGATCCCCTCCAGCCGGCCATTACTGAGAAAATTTGAGCCAGTTTCTTCTTCTGTTTATTCTTTCTGATTTATTTCGGAACCTTCGCTCAATGAGAAAATGGGTCAAATTCTAAATACATGTATTACCATAACAGGAGATTGTACAAAAATGAGTGAACGGCTAGAAACACCAACGTAAACAAAAGATTCGTAATGGATGTAAGTAGATCATGTACGTCTACGCATACAAATTCTGCACAAAATATATCAACATTTAGAGTTTTCAACTTCAAAAGATGGTTTATAATTTATTGAATGAACCTTCAGAGTTCTAATACACCGCACGTTAAATCAACTTTGACACAAATTATGGAAGCTTTACAGTTTCTGAACAATCTCGGAATATCAGCATTCGTTCTACAAATTCTTTTCGAGTACTAGATTGAGGACAGAAACACGGCTACAAGATGTATGGAGATAATTTGATTTGTTTTCTAACACAGCAGTCTTAAAGACAGAAACCACAGCCAACCCCATGCTTGATGTAGAAAATCATAATAGTCTCTTTTTGATCCAAGAAATGGCTATATTTTCGGGCAGTTACAGAAGGAGGAAGCATGACCTTTTATGCTATTATTACCAGTTGATGAGTACTGACGTTATGTTGTTTTCTCAAAACCACCACCAATCTGCATATGCAACCATTCAGGTGATGAAGCCCTGCCGTATTCCCTTGTAGATTGTGAACCAAATGGCATGCTTGCTGTATCAAATGCTTGTTGACCAAACTGAAACATCAAATTGAGTTTGCACAATATTTATGCAGAAATCAAAATCATGGGGGCAAGAAAGAAAGAATGAATGAAAAAGGAGCAGGGAAAAAGCCTCTACCGTCTATCTCTGTCTGTTTCCTTACATCTCCCTTTCCATTACTGTGAATAGTCGTAGTAAAAAAGGCTAGGGTTCCACCCCCACCCTCTCTATGACAAATGTAGTCTTATCCATTATGTGACATCAACAGGACATTTAGTTCATCTATAAAATTATGGTTTCATACTATTACATGTTTAATCGTAAGAGAAAGCAAACATTACGCATAGTTTATGCTTCAAATATGCCTTCATGAAATTATTCTCATTGGAGGAAAATAAAGAGACTCCTGTAATGACTGCATAGCTAATTGTGAAGATATTCAAGTCAAATCTAAACACAAAACAACACCTGCATGATGGGATAATGTACACAATAGTGTGGATGTAGTTGCTAAATGCTAATGGTACCCTCAACAAACATTATACAAAGCCAGACATCTGATAGGCCCCAATAATGAACTGGATAACTGAATCTGTCATCCAGCTCACTTATTATCACCTTAAACATTGATGAATATCAGCCTCTTTGACCATCGTCAAAAGAGGCAATAATAAGGAAATAAAGTTTGGAGCTGATGGTCCAAGTGAGAAACTAACCTATTGCAAATATAGACGTTTCCCAATAAAAATTGAACATTTCAAACTTACATCCTTTAAAGGAAATGCTTCAATGCTAGGGTTCATCCTCGTATTGACTGCTTCAAGCTTCATTGACAAGAACTGCAACACCCAGCAGAATCTTATAATTCAATCCCAAGAACAAAAGCCGAACAATCTCAAACACAATACTGCAGCAATCCATCATCAAAAGAAGGGTACACACCTCGACCTGGTGCTGTAGGGATTGGATATAATTGATTATCTCATCAAGGACCAATGCTTTTCCAATGACCTGAATCAAAAATTAAGGCCCCTTGAGAAAACACTTTTGAAAATATACCAAGTTGAAGGGTACAGAGAGCCACAACTTTGAACAAATGACTGAAATATAGATTCGTCTCCCTGCTATATAACCATAAGTACTCAATGAGGTAACGAGACGATTAGAAAAGGTGCAAACCACAAGCAACATTCCTGGTCTTGACCAGGCTGCTCATTCACTCTGATCACCTATTGATCTTTTAAATTGCAAAAACAACATTCACCGGTGAAAATGCTGATCTTTTACATCAATTTATTATGCCATCTATTGTCCAATTCAGAAATCATTTGGTACTTTTGTCGCAGGAAATTTTTCTTGCATGTGTTACTCATCTGTGCATGCTTGTGAATGTTCACCTTTTTTTATTTTCTCTTAGTTTCTTTCTTTTTCCTCAAAGAATTACTAGTTAGATATTCGCAAGGACCCTCAATCTCATCATGATCATCCCAACCACTTAAAATCTATATAGTCTATATGATCTATCAAGGATCAAACCCTAATCAGAGACCCCAAAAGAGTGGCTTCAGCTCATGCATATGAGCAACATTCTTGCCATTATGATCATAAGTAGTCATGACCATACAGAAACCATAACAACTACGAAAAAAAAGCGCATAGCATGAAGTACCAAGGGGATAGTATGATTCTCAAAAAATTGAACGAAGGGTGATTATTGTGAGGGGAGTCTCTAGGTGTTTGGTAAAATTTACTGTATGTCTCATGCTGTAAAAATCTATTGAGAGTTAAATGAAGACCCCCCCCCCCCCCCCCCCCCCCCCCAAGGATCAAACCCTAATCAGAGACCCCAAAAGAGTGGCTTCAGCTCATGGATATGAGCAACATTCTTGCCATTATGATCATAAGTAGTCATGACCATACAGAAACCATAACAACTACGAAAAAAAAGCGCATAGCATGAAGTACCAAGGGGATAGTATGATTCTCAAAAAATTGAACGAAGGGTGATTATTGTGAGGGGAGTCTCTAGGTGTTTGGTAAAATTTACTGTATGTCTCATGCTGTAAAAATCTATTGAGAGTTAAATGAAGACCCCTCCCCCCCCCCTTTTTCCCTTTTTTCTGCAGGGCTTTTCCCAGAATTCTAAGAAGAAGAAATCATACATCACGTAACTTATTTGGATTTTTTTTCCTCTTCAAAGAAAATCATATACTACAGTGTGCTCTGCAAAGGCACAGACACAATCTGATCCAATATCTTTTAATTCTTGCTAAGGATTCTTCTCGACTTGCCCCAGCAACAAGATTCAGCTGATTGCATTTTATCCTCTCCAATTTCATGATTGGGAACCAATCTTATGTTTAGCAGACTGATTGGTTTCAATCATCTCATTAGAACTTTTATCTCAGCAGGGTTTAAAAGAACATTAGTCATTCTTGTAAATGGTCAAATAACTAGAAAAACCACAAATAAAGAACACATTCCAACTTTACTAAAAGCTTTTTCATATAAAAAACCGGAATTAATGCATAACAAGATTATGATGATAAGTTAGCAAATTGCCAATACTGCACCTTAGTACAACCAGGGACCAGATCTTGGAGAATTTTCATCCTCTCACTTATCTTTTCCCTCCTAGCCTGTCCACCAAATGCATCCAATCACGAAAAATGTTCAAAATTCTAGATTTTAGACATTATTTAGACATCAATTCTCAACACACTAATAATTATAAGAGAAAACCTGTCTGAGGATGTCTAAGGATATAAAATTATAATTGGGTTTTAAGAAGATGGAAGAGGATTGGAGTAAGTTACCCTTTCCGCAAGACTGTGGCTATCAGTAGCTTGACCCCTTCTTGCTCGCACGTGGATGTAATCTTGCTTAGGTGGCTCAGCTGGCTTTGCATTTTGCTCTGCAGCCTTGCCTGGTTTTGCTTCAACTTCAGCTTTGGATTCATGATTTTCATCTCTAGATCCAGATGTCTTAAGTCGTTTCATGTCAAAATCATTCTGCTCAAAAAGCAAAACTAAATGAAAAACCTCACTTCCTATTGATATGCATTTGTGAACCATGAAACTCTCTCACCCAACTCAACCATATCAATTGTATTCATTTACATCTGAATCCTAGGAAAAAAACAGGTCAAAATTAAATGAGACATCAAATAATAGAACAAATTATTTCTCAAATAATGTACACAATTCAACTTTTCCAATTGAATTTCATCCAAGCTACTTCGATGTGGAACAAATAATATAAACAGATTTAAGGAACAATTCAACCAATATACAGAAATGTAAGTCACTATACATAGTAACTTTAAGATTTACTTACCCAAAAAAAACTTTAAGATTATATAGAATGAATTACCATGCCATTGCCACTACTGGTTGAAACACCTTTAGCAGACTCCTCCTCCTCTCGCCTCTTCCTCGCTCCGCCACCGTTCGTATTCGTTCTCTGGTCCAAAACCATGGGATCACCCACCGAAACATCTCGATTCCCACTCGTATCTCCAAAACTCTGCGAAAATTGAACTCTCCTCAAGTCCAAACCACCTCCAGATTCATCACCACTCGCACCTCCGCCGTTGATAGGAAATGGCCAGATCTCCGCCGAACGGTACTGCGCCACATTCGCTGCCTGAAATCCACCGTGGTTCATCATTGCCTGCGGATCCATTTCACCAGACGACCCGATCCAAACCCGAATTCAAATCTGGATCCCAATTTCTCATCACACCCGCATTTTTTTTTTTTTTATAGCTTTGCCGGAGCTCAAATAACCCTAGCCTACACTATCAGTTCAGTTGGTTAGTTCTCCAAATTTGAATTGTGAGAGACTTCGAAAGTGAAATGTATAGAGAAGAGACAGAGAGAGAGAGAGAGAGAGGAAAGCTGGTGTGATCTTCTTCGATAGTGCAGGTTGTTGTTGGTGCGTACTGTACCCACTGGCGTACTTTGGGCACTACCACCATTGACTGTAGAGAGAGATAGAGAGGAGAGACACCAGAGGACAGATACCTCGGGAGTTGAAAAGAAGTGAGTTTTGAGTGAGTTTTTCTCGGAGGATCCAGCGGGTTGATGCCAGGAGCTTCACTTCTCTCCTCCTCACGTGCACGTCTACTTCACCCAATACTGACCATCAGATTGTCTTACTAAATTAGTCGACGATGAGATTAAATTAATGATTGTTGTAATTATGATTAGTTTGTCTATTTGTGGAAAAGTTATTGATAATGATAGTTTTAGCCTTTTAGGTGGAGAAATTAATCTGATGTGTCAAATCTAAATGATAATGAAAGGGATGTACTCGATACTGACACTTTTCAAGACGATATGGTTGTATATATTTTGAGTCTCATAAGATTCAACTGAATCATCTGAGACGAGTCAATATCGAGTCAATTTCGAATCGCCGAGTTATAATCACTTATTCAATTTATACTATATTATTACGCAACACCACAATATAACTTGAATATCTCGAGAAGTCTAACTTATTCTTTTAAGTCATATTATTTGATATTATTTTTATGATGTCTTTATCGATGTGACTTAGAATTCTCTGAATCAATAATCGATACCCAGTTATACGATGCTAAAGAAGAAGCTTGTATCATTTGCCTAACATGGTTTGGTGGCAATGACAAAAGTGCTGCTATGTCAAAGTGATGGAAAGATGCTTTAGTCACACTGATGCCAAACTTTGCCAATTACATATCAATTTTAGTTAGACATCCATGATCACCATAAAGAGCAGTACCGACTTACTTGGGGCAATTCCCAGATTTAAAATCATGTAGCTAAGAGAATTTATCACGTTTGTTGATGAAGATTGTAATCTGCTTTGATGTGTCCAACCCACCGCAATGAAAATGCAACCAGCCAAACAATAAAAACTACCCAGCTGTGTGTCCACGGAAGACTTATAATCAAACTAAATTTTGTGAGCTCGAGTTGAGTCTATCGTGCTTTTTTTTTATAAATGAGTCTAATTTTTTTTTCAAACTTAACTCATTCGAATCGAACCCAAAATAAATCAAACTCCGAGTAGCTTGACTCGATTATTAGAACTGAAACTTTCTCTTGAAATGCTTGATGCTTCTAAAGTTTTAGCATGGAAGAGTATTGTAAGTTTGTAACTCTTATGTATCATAACCAATGATTTTCTTGGAAATCTACATGTGCAAAACATGTAATGTGTGGATTTTTTTTTGTATAGATGTGGACTCATCTTAACTCTCACCTTATCTGATCAGGATCGACCTGAGCCTGAGATTGTAATCGAGATTAAACATGAGTTCAAACTCTCGTTAAATATATAACAAATTATATATATATAATTCACTTGCTTAAGTTGAAGGCCTATACTCACTCCAAACCACAATACTAAAAAAAAAATATAGACAAAACGCACACATATATATAATTAAGATTATGGACATAAGCAACTAATGTTCTCCAATTTATCATTTTTTTTTTAGCTAGGGATGTATATATTATACATATTACCACTGTATGATATAAATTCAAAAACTACACCATGTATATTAACATAAATAACATAAGCTACTAATGTTCTGCAATTTATCATTTTTTTTAGCTAGGGGTGTATATATTTTACATATTACTACGATATGATATAAATTCAAAAACTACACCATGTTTATTAACATAATAATAAATGGGTCGGGTTAATATTAAACATTTTTTTGTGACTTTTTTGTTGTTTTTGATTTTTTTTTGGTGGGGAGGGGAGGGGGGAGAGTGATCTATCTGTAGTATGAAACATGACAAATTTCAATAAATCATCTGACGGTTTCAAATAGATTCATCTAACGGTCATCAATATCTCTCTTGAAACCATTGACATTGCATCATACATTCTAACACGAATTATTCCTAATGATCTGATATTCCAGCTGACCGAACTATTTTTCTTAAAAGCTCTTGATCTAAAGTGAGCCATGGTAGTAGATAATTTCATTAGATAAGTTTTTTTTTTCTTCTAAAGTTTTCTATTTTGGGATAACGGAGAACTCTATTAACTATTTGCTTTTTAGACGAAAGATGATACTTTCTACTCTAGATGTGCACAATAACTTTTAAACTACGCAAATAAGGTAAACCGGGTAAACCAAACTTGCTTGCAAAGGGTTGTTACCAGGTATACGATGTGTAAGCATTTGATTGGGACATTTTACCAACTGCAATGATGGAGGAAATGAAAGTAGGGAACTAAGGACCAAGTTTGGGGACAGCTACAGCCTAATATGAACAGAGACATATGACCCAATACCTCACAAGTTGGAACTCATTCCCATACCAATGGACCCTCAGACGCCAATTATTGTAAGATTGTCACCTCTCGTAGGGCCTTAGTGTCCTTTTAAATAAGTATCGTGGTAAACACGCGTTTTTTAGATTTATATGATTTAAATGATCTAAATTTAAGTTGGAACTCATTCTCATACACATTCACTCGTTAATTACGTGTATCAGTTAAACTCGAATTTTATGTGACTAGGTAAACTCGAATTCAATACATGTAGACTTACGTTTCGATCATTGTTCGACTAGTAAATCAACTCATTTAAATCATTTTATCTGTTGAAGCTCCAGATCCCTTCAACCATGGCTGTGTGGATTACTCTGTCTAAAGGGAAGATATTGCATAAAGACCTCGGACTCTTAGGACAATTACACAGTGAACCCATGAAAAGATTTCAGAACACCATTTGAAAATTCTTGCGAGCTGGTCTGGGTCATGCCATGATGACATGATTCCAGATTTCTTGGAGACTTTTTCTTGCAGTTCTATGCTTCTGTGAAGTTTTGTAATCAATAATCCTAAAGTATAGTTCAAGTGATAATATGAACGAACTGTAAATTTTAGATGTCTTGAATTTGAATTTTGATAACCCCTTAAAGTTAGATTATGAAAGATTTATTCCTTATGAATACCGTAGTCCCGATATGAATTATAACTCTTTGATTAAAAGAGGATTTCACCTAACATTAAAACTGATAATTAATTCAATAAGTACATTAAAGTAGATTCCTAATCCTCTAGCGTTATTTGTATACCACGGATGTTTTGCCAAAATAGGAGGCTCTAGTTCTGTCAAAACCCTTTTAAGATACCATTTTTCACTTTTGTAAGTACTTTTTTTTTATCTTAAATTTTGATTTTGAATTATTTGTAATTATTTATAATTAAAATAATAAAATAAAATAGTCATTTTGTGGTTGGACATGAATAAGAGATACTTAAGACAGTAGACGTGTGTAGTGGGCGCGTGAATGTACTCAGCCCACCCAGGGTTAACCGGGTCGGATTCCTTGTTTTATGCTTACACCGCGACTGTGCAGGTAAAACCTAGATAGAAGAAAAGCGGTTGGTTCAGAGGAATTTGGCGGGAAAATGGTGCTGCTCAAACTGTCCAAATTCAAACTTCAACTCCAAGCCCTAGTTTCCGAAGTTCGTGAACTCAGAGTAATGCTCATCACCATCACCTCTCTCTCTCTCTCTCTCTCTCTCTTAGATTGATCCATTTACCGGAACTTTTTAGGAAAGGGAACGCTCGGCCTACGAACAACGTCAACTATCAATCCAGGTTTAGTTCAAATCATTTCACTTTTCAGCGCCATTGACACACACTCACGTCATGTATTATACATTTATTATAAACATAGTGATATACATGAACTCATGCTTAAGCTTGCGATTGTGTGTTTCGTACTTGATTTAGAAACAAAAACAAACCGAGGAAGAATTCAATACAAAATTAACGGGATTACAAGCGGAATTAGCTTTATCGAATGAACTTGGCCAAAAACTCGAGATGAAGGTATGCTATCTCTGACCATTGCTAGTTATGTGTTTGTGGAAATTATTGTTTGAATTCAAGTAAATGACGGTCTCGATATTTATTTATTTTATATATGGTTAATTAATTACGTTAATTTTTGCTTGTTGTCCCAGGTGAGATACCTTCAGAGTGACAATGCTATGCTTGAGAATAAGCAGAAAGAGTTGAAGGGAACTATTAACAGCTTACTCCAATCAAGCGATAGTTTCCTAAAATCATATGAGGTTTGCATCAGTTCAATTTTTCTGGTAAATAGGTTTAGAAGAAGTTATTTTAACCATCTTGCTTGAGAAATGAAAAGTGGGTACACTGGTAAAAGTTTATAGACATTTATGCAAAAAATGATGGATAGTGAAACATGATAGTAACTTAAAACCTTATCGAGGAAATTAAAGGCGAACTGACAGGAATACTTATTTTCTAAGAAGAATTATAATTTTCCTGTCTCTAGTATTTTGAGATGGCCTGAGCAACTGAATTACTAAGGGCACACCTCGATGTATAATTTGTGCCCAATACCCAAAAAAGAGATAGTCATTTCATAAAGTGATTTAGGGAGGTAGTTTCATTTGATTTGGACGATGCTACGAAATCCATAGATGATTGGGTTTTGATTTGCAAAACTGCACTGTATTTTTTGTGTTCTTAATTTCCATTGAGCTCTTTGATTTTCTGGTTTATGATTTCTGTGACAATTTTGAGTCTCCTATCAGAATCATTTTTTTTTTAATTGTATCGTTAAGGCTTTGTTATACCATGCAGTTCATTTAACCAGTATACAGATAAATTTGGTCAATTTGTCATATTGATGTGCAGGACTCTACTTGTGAAATGAAGCGATCTATTGAATCCAGAGATAGAAAGATTTCTGTCCTTTTGGAGAAGATAAATGCTCATTTACTGTTAATTGGTTCTATAGAAAAGGAGGCTTCCTCTGTCAAGCAAGTAGTGGATAATGTCCAACATGCTCTCAATGATAAAGAGGAAGTAGGTATGTATCTTTCTGAACTCTTACATTCTCCAGGTGTTTGCTCAATAGCTCATGAATGAATGTGCATTATAAACAATTTGTACACACATTGAAACTGCAAGATTGGCTTTTCCTTTCAAAGAATTTTCTTGCTGCGTTCAGTGGCTGGACTAAAGAGCAAATTGGATAAGGTTTCTACATTTGAAATGCTATTTGTTGGTAAGTGCAAATTTTTGTTGCCTGCCATTTTAGCAAGTGTTATTCTTTAATGTACGATGTCATTTTCTTTATGGTATTAAGGAGTGATATATCAGTGATTTGGACTTCTCAACTATGTTTGTAAAACATGGGCATATCATTGTTTTGGACTCCTCAACTATGCTTGTAAGGTGGCAGAAAATTAGACCCATGGTACTTTGGTTGGATTTATTGGCTCTATAATTGCAATAGTTGTTATCTATCGCGTCATTATTTTGAGATTCTCAACAAGCCTTGTCGACCCAGCTTAATACTTTTTCTTATAACATGCTATATATGTGCATTGATTATGCTTTGTAAAACCAGAATTTAGTCTTTTCCTTGCAGAAAAGATCAATAACCTGGAGAGTAAATTGAGAAATGATGAGGATGACCTTGGAAGAAAGGGCAAAATAATTATGGAGCTGGAAGCACAGATGGAGGCTGCAAAATTTACTAATAAAAGCCATCCTCAGATAGAAGAGATATCCATCTAGCTTATATGCAGATCTATATGTTTTGTTATTTTAAATACTGAAGTTTAATATTGAACTAAAGACATTTCCTGTAAGCATTTGCCTTAACCAGCCTCACCTTCAGAAAATTGTGTCAGCAAAGGATTTGGTCATACAAAATCTAATCTCGGAGAAAAAGGTCTTGATTGAAGATTTGTGGTTCTTTTCTTTTCTATATACAGTTTTTAATTCGACTTTTGGTAACTTTATCTGGAATGCTAAACATTCAGGCATTGCAGTTTGAACTTGGGAGTTTAGGAGTTATCATAAAGAAGATTCAGGACACTGTCATACAAATGAATGAGGAGGTCAGAGAAAGGGGTTTGCTTTATTTTATTTTTATTATCTGTGGGTTCATTTTACTTTTTGTATAAACTGGTATCAACTTTAAGCTCTATAAGTTTATTTTGGAAAGTTTCCACTATAATATTGAATTATATTGACCATTTTGCGTATACATTTTTTTCGCTTTAGTATTTCAAACGTAAATTTTTTTTTAAAAAATGAATCTTGCATTAACCATATTGATGCCGCAGTTATATGGTCCTTTTTACGCCTATGTATATTTTTGGCATGCCAGAGATTTATGATCCTTGTTATATGTATGTATTATCCTTCAGATGACAAAGAGATATAAAGTATACAATCTATTCTATTGGTGCTATGTTTGATCCCCGGTGGGACCTCTCAAATTAAAGTCTTGCCTCTAGCAGCCTGTTTTGGGGTGTTTTCCTGATTAGTCTTCAAATTAAGCATCTTTGACTTCCTGAGCTTTCGCATACCGAATTGCCTAGGCTAATCGGCTATCATGTATTACAGGCCTCTAATTCCTGAATATTATTGATCTAATGCCAGGATAGAAGGTCGTTCTCCTCAATGCTGGTAGGCCAAGAAGAATGTGAAAAAAATAGAGATGAGGAAAATAACAGGTGGGAGCATATACTTCTCGCCAGTTTCTATTTTCAAGTTGAACCAAGTTTGAATGTAGCATGTCTTTTTCCAGAAGCTAAGTTATACAATGGATGATACAAAGAATCATTCTTCAGATGGTACTAATTGTATGTTGCATTGGAAAGCCCAAACAGATGGAGTGCTGCACTTAAATTATTCTTCTGCTGGATAAGTATTATGTTTTTCATTTTGTGTGTTACCGGCATACCAGGACTGAAGATGTTCAAAACCATAGGGAAAAGTCTCCTCATAAGGGTTCTGGGAGAGAAGCTACAAAAAACACAGGTTTACTCTGTTTTCTTGTATCACTTTTCTTCTTTTTTTGGGCTGTCATAGAGGAACAAATATTATTCCAAAAAAAGTCATGTCATTTATCATACTATATATGAAGAGTGTCCATTCTGCTGGAATCTCAAGCTAGGACTTTAGCATGGAGAAGCTAGCTTAGCTCACTAAATCCTATACTGGGAAGGTCAAATGCAGTTAAACCTTGGCTGTCTTAGATGTTGGGATGATACTACAGCCAGTTGTAGCTGATGATAGTAAGTTATGGACAACGGCTGTTGCTTTTGTTTTCATATCCACTTATCTGTATCTCCTTGGGTATAAGAACCTAAAAGCAGCCTTCAGATGATCATTGATGGAAGAAAAGATTTTGAAGTGCATAAATTGTGAGAAGGAGGTTTAGGTGCTTTAGTAATATTGAAAATCTAAAGTCCTTGAAGCTCATAGCACGACGTATCTGCCTCATCACCTGATGAATTTCAGGAGTTACATATTTGCAATAATTCTAATTGTGTTCTTCTACATTGTTCAGTGAGAATCGAACTTACAGCTTGTTTCTGAGGCCCACAGAATTCCTTACAATTCAGTATGGTAACCTCTCAAATAACAGCCGAATCCATTTTCTGATCCCCATGGAAAGATGGAAATTACGAACTTTTTACAAGTTTCGAAATTTTCAGCTTCCATGGTTGAAAGTGAATCCATCCACAAATTGGAGCCATGACCACATGTTGTTGAAAATTGAAATGTCACTTATAGACGTCCACTAAGCTATTTTGAAACATGCAACTGATAGTTATTCAGAAATGTCCTGTAATAACTAATGTGACATTCTAATGCATTATGGTAGACCACCCTAATAGAGTACTCCTTCATCATGTGGCACCATTATTGTTAGGCTGACAAGAATGACTTAAAACTTTTTAAAATTCCTTTTATTGTTAAATGCAGCTTCACCTCTATGTCAGGAGTGTAATTCCATTAGCAGCCCCTTGATGGAGAACAATAACCTTGACAACTCCTGTTTGTCAGAGGCAAGTGGACTTTTTAACCTACTGTTTGCAGATAAGTTTTTCATGACTCAGTTGTGTGTAATGCGTCCAAGGGCAGCTAACCTTGACTTCTTCAATGATATAATGGCAGTCTGCGTGTTCTCTTCCACGTTCAGCTTGCTCGGAGCCTGAGTCTGCTGCCAATATCCCATCTGGTGCTGATACAAAGGTATTGAAGCCTTAGCCTTTTCCGAAAAGAACAATACTTGGCTCTTAGGTTGTTAGCCAACTTCATTATGTTCATGTCATTATTGATAGGATCACCCAGGATTAAGTTTCAGCGTGTCTATATGTGTGTACACGTGCTTTCGTTAACATCAACTTAACACTAATGAGAATTTTATTTGATTAAACCTCATACAGGATAACTGCACCGCATTAGTACATCACCTGGATTCTGAGTGCTCAACAACACAAGCAGATGCCTCATAAAATCTGGGTTAGTATTATATATTGTGCATATAACATTTTGGTGTGGAGTCATGTAAATCATATATTGGAGACATGTAGATGATTTGTGGCTTTCTGGCTCTGATGGCTGGAAGCCTTTGCTCAGCAATTCTCCAATGCTCCATTTGACTAGGGTACAGTAACATATAGGGCTATACTGATTTGCACATGTAGCAAGATTTTGGATCTACAACTATACGTTATCGTACTCTCTTCAAGGTTTGTGCATTCATCATCACCCTATAATAAGCACGAGTAAGCAGTAATTTGAAAATGGGGTACTATTGACCTAGAATGGTCCAGGATTGTATGGACTATACTAAACGCTGCCACATTTGTCAAATCTACGGAGACTATATAAAGACAATGCCAAAGCCCATGCATTCTACCGTGGCATCCTGGCCTATCTTTCTAATTTGTTAGTACCGAACTTACCGGCCAAGCGTACGAAAAAGAAAATCTTTTTTTGAACCGTCCCCTACACTTCGCTTATACATCAATAGGGAGTTGCTAAGTGGCTTATAGACATTGAATTCAGATTTTAGAAATGATAGGATTAGCATTTTTCCATTATATGCCACTCTGTCCCAGAGGCGAGATCTGAACATCATCATCAATCCAGGCTAACCCGTGACATTAGCTTGGAAATACTAGGAACACCAACAATCCACCATTCTTTCAAACATTGAGCCCGTTGGGCTTCAAAACTCGGGCTGACCTAACACTGCTCAACACATGGGCACTGGTCTCACTTTAATTTTGCTGGATTCCAGTACATAATGAAGCATGTGAAGACTTGCAGTAAAAGTCAGTGATTTGAACAAAGTGGATTTGCCCGAATGGTTAAGGAGTTGTCTAGCAGGGCCGGCCCAACTGGAGAGGCCAAAAAGTGTGGTTTTTAAGCCCCAGTTATAAAAGAGGTCTTATACTTTACATGTTCATAATATAACTGAGGTCCAAACTCTAAATATATAATATTGTAAGTCAATATCAAAATCTATATAATAAAGTAGTTTACAATTCAAATCTCAAAAGATAAACAAATTGACTTTTGTTTTTCGCGGTTGAGATCGTTTTAAATTTTACTTTAAAGTTAATCTAACGGCTAATATTAATACTCTAAATTTAATAGTAAAAATAGGTCCTTAAGGGTGTGTTTGGAATTATTTTTTAAAAGTACTTCTAAGAATTATTTTTCATAAATATTTTTTTTTTAAAAAAAATAGTGTTTGAAACCGTCCCACCACTACCTCTACCTTCACCACCATTACCTCTACCGCCGCCATCACCACCGTCGCCGCCATCACTGCCGCCACCATCGCTGCCATCGCCATTGCAGCCACAACTACCACCACCACCATCGTCGTCGTCGTTGCCACCATCGCCGCCACCGCCACCATTACACCACCACCGCCCCACGACCATCACCACTACCACCACCGCTGCCTCTACCCCCACATTACCCCACCGCCGCCGCCACCACTCACCATCATCGTTATCTTATTCTTATATTTATTACCCTTACCACCATCATCTCACGACTATCGTCGCCACCCACCACCACCATATTGTTGCCCATCATCACCCGTCGTCAACAACCATTATCACCCACCCCACCACATCTACCACCACCACTGGCGCCACTCACTGTCACTCACCCCCACCACATCTACCACCATCGTCATTCGCCACCACCCATCATACTATCGCCCAAAAGCATCTGTCGTCGCCCCACTACCACGACTAGCAACAACACCGTCGCCCACCTCCACCCAGACTCACCACCACCACCACCGCTGTCACCCATGGCTGTCACTACTATCATCACCGTTGTTACCCACAGTTACCACCACCACCACGGTCATTGCCATCCACCATCACCACTGCCGCCCACCACTTCTCATTCTCACTACAACCAATGCTTAAATTCATTTATCTCTCTTCTATGTTTATGATTTGGTTTTGGATATAAATACCAATATGTTTATTATTAACCATTTTTTTATTACTCTGTGCCTTCAGGCACAGACAATAACTAGTAATCTTATAAAGAGTAAGCCTAATAAAAAGATTTTATGTTCAATGCCCTAGACTTATCCATAAATCAGCTCACAAAATTCAAAATCCATATCTCTCTCTTATCCTAGTGCTTTACAAAGTCTATATCTTCAAACCTACCTAAAAATGGTCCATGTAATTTTGTTGGCAAGAGTGATAATTTAATTTTGATCAAGAGAGAATCAAAATATCAAATTTTAATTCTTTAAAGTAATGTTGATAAATTAAATTTTATTGTTTCATATTTTTAAGGCATTTGTTTAAATTCAAGCTTATTTTGTTTTAATTGTAGATTCTTTTTTATCATATGTATTTATTTTGATTATATATTATAGGCAACCAGTTGGATATACAAAATTTAAAATAAGAAAATTAAAAATAAATTGCACCTCAAAAAAAATTTATAAAAAATTGTTACAAGTATCAAACAAAAAAATATGTTAGTAATTGATAAGATGTGATAACAAAATTTGAGAACACAATAATTTGATTAAGAATGTATATTTGAACTAGCGAGAATTTTTTTTAAAAAAGAATTATATTAACATTAAAAAAATCAAAATACCTTATTCAGATTTGTCACTTTAAACCTCAATATGTGTCGGGCTGCTCTTGTTGTCTACTGGTTTGAGTCTCATCAGTCACATTGTGATTTCATTTCCACTTTCCTTTTGAAGTAGGTTGCATTTAACTGTGTACATTAAATAAAAGAGAAAGGAAGGGTATTTTGGAGTTCAAAAAAAATAGTGGATTAAAAACGGATTTATTTTCAAATAAGTTTTCTCGAAGGAATCAAGTTATTATAAGTCCATTCAGGAGGACTCAGCCCCAATTTTTACTAAATAAAACCCCGTAAGCGTTAAATATAGTTGAATTTGTTGGCATAAAGTGCCGTTCAAGTCGGGCAAACTACATGCCTTCTCACAACTTACAATGAGAACTGCCCGGTTCTTTAGGATCTCGTCTTTGGACATCCACAATGTGAAACATAGTAGTTTGATTTTTAATTTCATTTTCAGGTGGAATATGTTCTTTTGAATAAAGCCATACAAGTTAGGCCAAATCTTTATACCCATTCCTCATTTTTTCTTTTAATAGAGTTGTCATTTTGCCAAACCACTCTTAATAATCGTATTATTCTTATTTAACTTTAATTTGATCTATTTATTATTTGTGTTAATTAATCGTGTCATTTTTTAGTTTTGTATCGTGTCGGGTTCGTGTTAATGGATAAAATTGACACTCCTGATTAAGAGTCAACTATAGTGTACCTAGAAGAGGCTGGCCTAGGCTATGTAATCCCTTGGTTTCTGTAAATTTCTCATCATTTTGGGAACAAGCTATAGTTTAATTTTGTCTTCATTGATAATCTGTATTCTGTACATAGGGTGTACATGTGGGCCATGAACCATCTTGGATGTCGGGTTAGCCGGCCGGGCCACGGCTTAGTGACTATAGGGCCACAGGCAATTTGAGAAGTTTGACAACACTTGTGCCCAGACCCAGGCTGTGGACAGCTCTACTATACGGCACCCGAAGTGACAATTATTTTCCAAATGTTTCAATGTTAGATCATATCTCATGAATGTATATAGGATCCGTAGTATTCAAGTGGGTCCACCATCTAAGGTGAAGAAGTCAAGACGAGAGAGAGAGAAGTCCCGTTTTGCATTTGAGTTTAAAAGGGGGACGAGTTATAATATCAAATGTGTTGATGATGCACAAAACTGTCTTCGTGCAAGATCAACAGTCAAGAATATCAACGGGTGTGATTAATGAGCAATTAACATGTAATTAATGGCAATCAAGAGTAAAACAATAAATAACGGGTCAACACAAGAGATTTATAGTGGTTCGGTCTCGGGTGACCTACGTCCACTCTTTCGAATGGCAGTGTTTGCCGGTGTTCTTTATTGATGAATAACAATCAACGAAGTGTTACAGAGCTTTTGAGAGAGAGAGAGAGAGAAGGAGAGAGCAAGTATGTTGGAGATGTTTTCCGTCTTCCTTTACCCTTGAGAGGGCTTACATTATATAGCAATGGTGAGGCGGTGCCGTGAGGAAGAGGTCTTCCACTATTTTGGTAAGTGCAATCATGGTAGGAGTAGACCTCTTTGGTAAGCACAAGTAAGGTAAGAGTAGATCTTCGCATCCCGTAATTCTCTCTCTCGTGTTCCTATTCAGTCGGAGGAGATTCCTGACTTGGATTGGACTTTAGGCTTGGACCTTGAGTTGGAATAGGAGTAGGAGTACTGGAGTACCAAGGCAAGGGAGCACCATGGGGGCAGGCGCCCAGTGGTCGGCGCCCCATGGTTGGCGCCAAATGGTGGTCATCCCATTGGTGTCTTCTTAGGCCTTGACCTTCTAGTGCATTCTTCCTTGGGATATCATGGTATGAGGAGAGGGCAAGTGAGGAGTTGAGATGATGAGTGGGGAGTTCAACCAAGGGGTCGACGCCCATGGGGGCTGCCATAGTCGGCGCCCATAGTCGGCGCCCGTAGTCGGCGCCCGTAGTCGGCGCCCATAAGGCTTCGACTGTCCCTTGACTCCTTCGCCTCTTCTCCGTTCTCCTTAAATGGGTGACCCGACTTGATAGGTTTTGGAGCCTTGGATTAATCCCGGGGCCCATTGGTATTCGGGCATTTCTCGACTTATTTTCATCGGGCTTAGCCCAGTTGAATTTGGACTCGTCATTTGCCCCCCATGCCCCGAGCTCTGACTTTCTCGAGAGGAAGGGGTTGAGGGCATGTGCTTCGGCTTCTCGCTTGAGTGAGCAGAAATTTTCTTGTTTCTCATGGTGCTTCCAGTCTTCAACTTTCCATTCCTGCTGATGGGAGATTCTATGGATGATCCATGAACTCCTTGAAGGCGTGGCATGAAGGCTCCCCTGCCTATGGTGATGTCGTTGTGGTGATCAATATCAGAGCATCTTTGGAGATTGGGCAACTTAGCAGATGGAGGCGCCAGGTGCATGAAGAATATCCTGGGGGGTGCCAAGGCGTTGGGTGACGTCAGGTGGACAACTGAGCGAGGTGCTGGCTGGCATAAACGAGGGCCTTGATTGTCCTGGGCAAGGGCCCTGCTAGCTCCCCTTGGGCGACGCCAACTGGGCAGGTGCCTTGGGAGAAGCCTGGAAACAGGGCAGCTCCTTGGGCGACGCCTCTCTGGTGCCTGGTCATTAACTGACCTTGTCTCTTATTTCAGGAGCTCCTGTTGAAAGAGCGATGATGGAGGTGGAGGTTCCTTGTGCTTTCATGGTGGTGTCTCTTCTTCTCCCGAGAGAGTGAGGTTTTATGCACCCAGTTAAGGTCCGATGGCCAGGTGCCAAGTCTAGTGGTGCCCCCACTCCTTTTCAAACTGTGGTTCATGTGTGTACCAGAGCTAGCTGTTGTACTGCTGTAGGAGTTGAAACTCCAGTGCGGTTTCTAGGGGGATTGTAGCAATGCGACTTTGGCCAAGGAGCAACTTTGGAGGTCTGTGACTCCTAGGGATGTCAGAGGGGCAGGCACTGGGGACTGCTGAGAACATTTGGTGCTTGAGCGGTAGGCACGAGAGGATGCCGCGAAGTAGTTAGGGCTCGGGTGGCAGGCACGAGAGGATGCCACGGAGCAGTAGGGCTCGAGCAGCAGGCACAAGAGGATGTTGCTGAGCAGGTAGGGCTCGGGTGGCAGGCACGAGAGGATGCCACGGAGCAGTAGGGCTCGAGCAGCAGGCACAAGAGGATGCTGCTGAGCAGGTAGGGCTCGGGTGGCAGGCACGAGAGGATGCCACGGAGCAGTAGGGCTCGAGCGGCAGGCACGAGAGGATGCCGCTGAGCAGGTAGGGCTCGGGTGGCAGGCACGAGAGGATGCCACGGAGCAGTAGGGCTCGAGCAGCAGGCACAAGAGGATGCTGCTGAGCAGGTAGGGCTCGGGTGGCAGGCACGAGAGGATGCCACGGAGCAGTAGGGCTCGAGCAGCAGGCACAAGAGGATGCTGCTGAGCAAGTAGGGCTCGGGTGGCAGGCACGAGAGGATGCCACGGAGCAGTAGGGCTCGAGCGGTAGGCACGAGAGGATGCCGCTGAGCAGGTAGGGTTCGGGTGGCAGGCACGAGAGGATGCCACGGAGCAGTAGGGCTCAAGCGGCAGGCACGAGAGGATGCCGCTGAGCAGGTAGGTAAAGCTACGTATAGCTCAGAAGAAGGCTGCCATGGCGGAGACTCATCCCATTGAGATGGAGATGAGGAGGGCTCTGAGGAGCTGGGCACCTGAGGCTCATTCCATTGAGACGGAGATGATGAGGGCTCTTTCATTCAATTGAGATGGCGATGAGGAGGGCTCTGAGGAGCTGGGCGCCTGAAGCTCATTCCATTGAGATGGAGATGAGAAGGGTGCTGAGGAGCGTGGCACCTAAGGCCGGGTGCCTACTGTTTAGCGCCTAGTGAGAGAGGATTAGACCTATTGTTTGGGCGGCATCATGGGAGATGCCCAAGGTGGAGAGGGCAAGACCCCTCGTCTGGGCGCCTTTTGACTTTTGTCTACCTTGTTGTTGTTAAGTCGTATGCTGTTTGAGATGAAAACAAGACAGTTATAATAATCTTGCAAAATTTTATTTCATAAAATAATGAAACTATAACAAAATTAATCAACTGAAACTATAAAAGATAAATAAAATCTTCAGGTGTGTCCCATAGGTGGGCTAATGTTTCCTTGGCGGAGTTGTAGCCCTCAAGAGATTGTCTGAATTTCTCCGAGGGGTTGTTGGCGTTCTCTGTCGTCCTGGTCCCGGTCAGGTGGCAGGGTCTGACCTCTACCAGCCACGTACTGCCTCAACTGGCCACGCTGTATGAGCTCCTCGATCTGCCTCTTGAGCTCATAGCAGTCATCAGTGTCGTGGCCATGGTCGCGGTGGAAGCGACAGTACCTGCTGTGATTCCTGCGGTTTGGGGCGGACTTCATTTTTTCGGGCCAACGGAGCGTGGGGTCATCCTGTATCTGAAATAGGATGTGCTCCACCGAGGCGTTGAGTGGCGTGAAAGGTTGTCGCTCTCTCAGAGGTGGGGGACCAAGGCGGTCCTTGACAGAGATTCCCTCCGTCCTATTTCTTTTGTTCTCTACCTCCCACTTGTCCTCGCGAGTGTCCTTCCTTTTCTCCCCTCCTCGGGAGGACTCACCTCTATGGGCTTTGGTGACCTCCTCGGCGTTCATATATTTCTGTGCCCTGGACAGCAGCTCGGGCATGTTGGAGGGCGGCTTCTTGAGGACTGAGAACATGAAGCTGGAGGTGCGGAGGCCGGCGATAAAGGCAGCTAAGGTCACCTTATCATCTGGCTCCTCAACCTGGAGGACCTCGTCGTTGAAACGGGCGAGGTAGCTTCTGAGACTTTCGTCCCTGTCCTGCTCGATGGTAAGCAGGTGGGTCACTGGTTTCTGATGGCGGCGTCCCCCAATGAAGTGGGAGACGAAAGACCTACTGAGCTCTGCGAAAGAATGGACGGAGGAGGGCTTCATCTTGGAGAACCACTGGCGAGCAGACCCCTTCAGGGTGGTAGGGAAAGCTCTGCACATGATCTCCTCAGGCACGTTGTGGAGTTGCATGAGGGCCTTGTAGGTGTCCAAGTGGTCTAGAGGGTCTTTGGTGCCATCGAAGGTCTCAATGGTAGGCATCTTCAACTTCAAGGGCAGAGGGTAATTTACTATATCAGCAACAAAAAGTGAGTCGGTACGTCTTACCAGGTAGTCCACCATTTCGGGCGCATGTGCCTTAATGGCGTTGAGGGCATCACCGAGTTGATTTTGCACCTCTCTGATCTTTTCGTCCCACTGGTTGGGGACGTCCTCCGTTGGGTGGTGGTACTGACTTCCATGATCGCCATATTGGCTCTCGTCTTCGTCCTCCTGCGCATGTACATGAGGAGGGACTGCTGGGTGAGGGGCGCCTTGTGGCCTCGGGGCTGCCTGCTCCTCTACTGTTGGAGGGAGTGGTGCTCCTCCTTGGGAGAGCATGAGTTGGATGATCTGCTGGTTCTGGCTCACCAGCAGCTGCATGGTCTGGAGGAGTTGTTGCTGTCCGACGACGGGAGTCGCCGTGGCAGAAGGTCCCGAAGGTGCGGGGGGAGGCGGAACCTCCTCCCGGTGAGCCGGGTTGTTGTCCCCGGGTTGTTGAGACATTGATCTCGTGGTGATTGCCATGGATTGAAAGAATAGAAAGATAGTAGAAACTTTGTCGTTCCCACAGACGGCGCCAAACTGATGATGCACAAAACTGTCTTCGTGCAAGATCAACAGTCAAGAATATCAACGGGTGTGATTAATGAGCAATTAACATGTAATTAATGGCAATCAAGAGTAAAACAATAAATAACGGGTCAACACAAGAGATTTATAGTGGTTCGGTCTCGGGTGACCTACGTCCACTCTTTCGAATGGCAGTGTTTGCCGGTGTTCTTTATTGATGAATAACAATCAACGAAGTGTTACAGAGCTTTTGAGAGAGAGAGAGAGAGAGAGAGAAGGAGAGAGCAAGTATGTTGGAGATGTTTTCCGTCTTCCTTTACCCTTGAGAGGGCTTACATTATATAGCAATGATGAGGCGGTGAGGCGGTGCCGTGAGGAAGAGGTCTTCCACTATTTTGGTAAGTGCAATCATGGTAGGAGTAGACCTCTTTGGTAAGCACAAGTAAGGTAAGAGTAGATCTTCGCATCCCGTAATTCTCTCTCTCGTGTTCCTATTCAGTCGGAGGAGATTCCTGACTTGGATTGGACTTTAGGCTTGGACCTTGAGTTGGAATAGGAGTAGGAGTACTGGAGTACCAAGGCAAGGGAGCACCATGGGGGCAGGCGCCCAGTGGTCGGCGCCCCATGGTTGGCGCCAAATAGTGGTCATCCCATTGGTGTCTTCTTAGGCCTTGACCTTCTAGTGCATTCTTCCTTGGGATATCATGGTATGAGGAGAGGGCAAGTGAGGAGTTGAGATGATGAGTGGGGAGTTCAACCAAGGGGTCGACGCCCATGGGGGCTGCCATAGTCGGCGCCCCTAGTCGGCGCCCGTAGTCGGCGCCCGTAGTCGGCGCCCGTAGTTGGCGCCCATAAGGCTTCGACTGTCCCTCGACTCCTTCGCCTCTTCTCCGTTCTCCTTAAATGGGTGACCCGACTTGATAGGTTTTGGAGACTTGGATTAATCCCGGGGCCCATTGGTATTCGGGCATTTCTCGACTTATTTTCATCGGGTTTAGCCCAGTTGAATTTGGACTCGTCATGTGTCATTGTTGTTATTTTCGATGTTGAAACAGTTACATCATGGGTGGTCTAGTATAAAGGAAAACTAAAGATTTGAAGAGAAAGTAGTTGTACACAAATTAAGAAATGTTGATGACCAAATGAATGGCGTCACCTTAATATAAATATAAATGCTAGAAATAAAATCATTGGCACTACAATCTAAGCTTATCATTAATAGGATATTTATGATAGAAATATATATTTATGTATATATACACACACACATACACATATAATGTACCTTATATGTAGGGTGTATGTGTTTTGAGGGTAGGGATAAAGAGAGAAAAAAAAAAGGGGGGGGGGGGGGGTCTTCGGGTTGGGGAATTAGAAGTGTTTGATGACCATACATTTCAGACGTATACAAGAGGATTGAAGATATTTATTGGTGTGATTCTGGTGACCAAACCTCAGCCCTTAAGATACCTTGTTTTAAGCTATACTCATTTATGTCTTAATAATATATGTATGCTCTTTATGAATTTCAGGAAAAGGTGAGAGGGCAAGGATCCTCTGCAATACTGTAGGCGTGTTATTCTTTTAAATGACGCCGTTTTGTATATAAAACGATATTATTTTATAGGTAAAACGATATCGTTTAAAAGAACAACACGCCAACAAACACTAGAGGAGCTGATGGTTGAGATTGACCAATGTGCATTGCTTGTCCCACATGCTACTCTTCCTTCCAAATCTGGAATTTCGAAAACTTAGAAGAAAACAATGATAAAGGTGACGATCACGAGGAGTATAGCTATTAAATGCTTCGTTTTTTTAATAATTGAGAATCTTTCTTAATACCTACCCTTTAATCTACTATGTAAACTAGGGATGAAATTCAATACACCTACCTATAGCTGATGGCCCCATTAATTATGTGTTGCAATCAGTTAAAGTGTCTTGGGATTAGTTTTGACTAGGGCTATCTCTGGTTTGTTCTATTGTATTTTTTTTTTGGAAGGGGAGGGGGGCTTGAACCCTTGAAATTAAGAAGACAAATCTTTTATAAGGTAAGAAGTATCATTGGACCAAAGACCCATTAATTCTATTGTATATATATCATTTGCTCGATTCCTAGTTATAAAAGAGGGCGACATATGACAGTTTAAAGGTGATGAAATCTAACTATTGAAAATTTAAGTGGAGGATAAGTGGTTGGCTTGATGGTTACCACAGTTTACTGTTAGATTGTTAAGTTGTGGGTTCGAACTTGATCGCCCTCTCCACTATAAAAAAAGACTAAAACTTGTTTTTAATATGTTTTTACTCAAATTTAAATTTGATTCAGAATTTTGAGTAAGACCCGAAGATGTCTTTATTACTTATTTTTTAGTTTATTTATTTAAATTAACATTAAACTATCCTAAGTTTATTTTAATTTGAGACCATATTTAGTCTTGGAGATTCAGATTTGCCATGGGAATTGTTGTGGCGACATTCACGAAAGCCCCCACCACCCGGCTTATAGATATTTGGATTATGTTGTTAGCTGTTACCATCTGTCTTCTTCATGCCTATTCTCAACAATACCTCTCAATATATTGATGCATACATTGCATGGACGCTAGCCAATTCAATCTTATGGTTATTTTGCTGTTTTTTTATTCCGTGTTTAAAGATATTCTGTAATATTAAAAATCGAGCATTAATTATATAATATTTCTATTTTAAAGAATAATTTATTTTACTTGTTTTCTTTGATTAGGCAATTTAAAATTAAATTAAATAAAGCAAAAATAAGAGGGAGGTAAGAGATAGATAAGTGTGGATTTGTGAGGTTGTTTGACATTGAAAAACGTGTTGATTAAGTTATCTGATATTGAAAATTGTGCAAAAAAAAAAAATATTTTTAAGATTATTTTTGTACTCTTTTTAAAGGCTTAGTCCACGAACAATTTTCTTTTTTTGAAAGACTCGGTCTTATATTTTTCTTCTTCTTGGTGGTTGTTGGTTTTGAATGACTTGGTCATGATAAATTTAATAGCCGAGGGTATAGAAAACTAAAAAATATCTGTCAAAAGTTATTATTTTTAATGGTAAGATTACACATTTTAAAAATAAAATTATAACTTCTGGAGGAAATTCACGATCAATCATGAATTTTCTTAAGTAATTATAACTCAATTTTTAAAAATTATAATTTTAATGATTGGTTACAATATTTTATTTATATTTTATATCTCAAAAAATTATAATTTTTAGTTCGGTATCAACTATAGTCTCTCTCAGCTGAACAAAGTAAACATTTCTGGTCAAAACTCACAAATAACCAAACCAGCTTTGGTGGGTAGATGTTTATTCAAAAAGAAGCTATTCTTTTCAAACCTGTCTTAATTACCCCTTTATTGAATAAACTTAAATCATTTGGGGTATGTTTGTTTGGGCTGATTTGAAAGGGTAAGTTTAAGTATAATAGTTTGATTGTGTTTGGTTAAAATTTTTAACTCAGGATTTATATCCCGGCCTTTAAGTGACTCGGAGTATTAACTTTATATATATGGGGTTGGATAAACTCAATGGGGGTGAGTTTCATATATGATAGTCATAGTCTATGTTAATTACGTTAAATAATCATTTTATCCATAATAAAATATCACAAACCATCCAAACATGCCGTTGGAGTTGGAGGGAGGGCGAACGTGTTAACATATCATTTTTTGATATAGAAAATTAGAAGTCAACTAGGGATTTTTTTCTTTCTTTTTTTGCCATGCACTACTATAGAAGAAGAGGAGACGATGATGTTCGAATTCACGATTTTAAAATATAATATAATTTAATGATTGTTAGCGTAAAAAAAAAATGTGGGAACTAAGAAATCACAATTATTTGGATAAAACAAGTCAAACCTAGCCAGTTGGCCGCGCAGCAACAATGTGGTATATGTTTTAGCAGTACATACCGACCTTTGAATTGAAGCCGTCAACCATTTGCAAAGCGCATAGTAGTCACAGCCCCGCCGGTCGCTTCGGCATCGTAGACACATGTATTGATGATCTTCTGTATGCAAATGTAGCCACCTTTTAATACCGTGAGCCCCATTAATATTTAATAATAGAAATTATGTTATATTTTTTTAAATAAAAATTTTAACAAAAAAAATCGATAAGTATAACATTTTCTCTTTAAAATACACGAACTCAACTTGCCAGACACAACCTAATGATATTTCATTGCATGTTTGACTGATCAAAAAAAAAAAAAACTTGCCAGACACAACACACGCTTATTTTTGTTCCCCTATCCACGTGGAATTTTCTCATTCCACGGGGTCCCACCATCAAAGAAATGCCTTGGACAGGCAACAACTGCCGTCACTCGTTTGCCTCTCTCTCTCTCTCTCTCTCTCTCCTGGACTTAGCTTAGCACTGGAAATCAGACACCAAATATATGCGCATATCTATATATATATATATATAGAGAGAGAGAGAGAGAGAGACGAGGTAGTTGGTTGGTGGGTTCTCTTCCAACCCACGCTTGGTTTCTTTCTGTCTACTCTCTCTCTGGACTTAGTTGAGATGTATGTGATATGAAAGGTCGATTGGTTATCAGTTGAGGTTTGTGATTGAAGATTGGTTTGTTACATTCTTTTTTCCTCTCCGGAGGTTTTTTATTCTTGGGCTTTGAGTGAGTGAAGATGGGAGCTTGTGTATCAACACCGGAGAGGTGTGTAGGACGTGGATTGGGGTCTTCCAAGAAGAAGTCTAGGAAGAGAAGGAAAACTATCAAGCGAAGAGTCTCATCTCATTTGACCGATCGCTCCTCCGACAAAGCTGAAAAGTCCGTCAGACTTTCCACTGAGCGACCCTTCCACACCCCCACTTTCCGCCGTTCGTTTCTCTCTCTCTCTCTCTCTCTCTATACATATATGTGTGTGTGGTTACATATATGTGTGTGTGTGTGCAGTCTTTTGACAATTTTGTATGGTCTGAAGGGTCTTTATATGGATATCTTTCTTTTGAACGAAACAAAAAAAAGAAATTTTTTCGACAGTTTTAATTTCTTTGACAAAATGTGGGTTCTTTTAATAATTGTAAGATCATTAAGGAGAATTGTTTTGTATGATCATATTGGGTTCTTTTCATTGTTAATATGTTGTGATAATGTAGTTTTTAGGAAGTTGCAGAATATTTCTATCATCAATAGTAATGGGAAATTGGCCTGCTTGACCCAATGGTTTGATCTTTCCTTTTTTTTTTTTTTTCTGTTTCAACCGTTAGCGCTGTGCACCTCAACTATTCTCCTTCCCGTTCCGGTCAAAAGTAGGTCATCCATACCGGGACTAGGGTATTCCGTATTCATGCGAATAAATCTCTTATGGCCTAGCCTCATGAATTCGTCAAAATTCAATGTCATCACATCTAAATTTACAGTTCGTTCCTGTTAATAGTTCGATCTTTTAGAGAGCATAATAGAGCACTAAGCTCGAATAATCTCTGCTGAAGCTTTTATTGTATCTCAATATATGCTAAGGTGAAATTCCAATTACTGTCTCTGTTTCGGTATCGTGGTATTTTCCAAAGAAAATGATATGATATGGTAATCTAGCTTCGGAATTTCTGTGTTCTGTGACATTGACTCATGCTAAAGCTAGAGATGTAGCTGGAATCACAGCATCTTCATTTCTAATGAAACCATGAGATTTCTCCTCTAGCTGAGACCAAACCCGATTTTTTAATGATATGTGATGGGGTACTAGCAGGAAGTGTTGAGGAGGCTTGGTTTGATCCTGCTGCAATACTTGAATCTGATTTCAGTGATGAAGATTTCCAAAGCGTTCCTGACGGTATAACAATTACAGATTATTCTTTTGATGAAATGTCCGAATTCATCTTCTTCTTTTTTTTCCCTGTTCTGATTGATTATTTTTTGCAATGGTTGTTTGTCTTTTCTACAGCAGATGTACTATCCCTGAATGGTTTTGAAGGTTCATCCATATCTAGTGTTGCTCCAGTCAACATCCAACGCCCCTCGTCCCCTGAGAAACTACAGAGACGAGGGAATTCGTGCACATGCGATTCTGCACTTGAATCAGAGGGACATCTGAATGAAGCAGAGCCTGTTTACCTTGATGAAATTTCCTCATCTCCGGGTGAAAGTGTTGGTAGGGAGGATGGTTTATTAGATAGTTGTGGAATTATTCCAAACAACTGTTTGCCCTGTCTTGCCAATACTGTTCCAACAGTTGAGAAGAGAAGATCTCTAAGCTCTAGTCCACCACCAAGTGCAAGGAAAAAGGCTGCCTTGAAACTTTCTTTTAAATGGAGGGAAGGACATCCAAATGCTGCTTTACGTCAGTATCACCAGTCTTCATTCTTATATGTCAAATTACTGCAACATAATGTTAGATGCATGAAAATTTGCATTTTTATTATTAGTATTACTCTAGGCAGGGGCGAATCTACAGTGGGGGCAGTGGGGGCAGCTGCCCCCACTGCAATTTTTAAAACATGTGGGGTATATTTAGAATTTCAAAAAATTTAAGATATTGCCCCCAGTGAAATATTATAAAAGTTCATGGGTAAGTTTGTATTTTACAAACAAGTGTGACATCATTGTCTTTGATAGACTTTTAGCTGTGGGCCCATATGTCCGTCTGATAACATTGGGATTTTCTATGAAAACAATAGAAAATTATGGAGTGATCCTACTTACTAAAAAAATATGAAGCGATCTTGGCCGTTTATATACTTGATTTTTTAGATTTAATAGTTTTAAATGAAATAAAAATTTGATTAATTATAAAGAAATTTGAACAAACGGTCAGATTATGGGATACGCCAACTCGAGTCAATTTGGATCACATTCAATTTCTTTTTTCCAAGTACAACAAAATATTTTTTATTTAAATAAATCTGAGCTATTTTTTAGATTTTACAGTTGATCTGGAATTAAAATAATCAATTTTAATGTTTCCGATTGATTTCAAGTATCTCAAAAATTATAATTTGATCAAAAAAAATTGTAACTTTAATCCTAAAAGTTGTAACATGACTCATAAAAGTTATAATTTTGTAGAATTTATTTTTTTTCTTTTTTGTAAAAAAAAATTCAAAAATTTATATAACAACCAATAAGGCTTATAAACTCCACTACCGTAGCCCATTTGATATCAAAATTGAATTTCAACTTTAAATATCATCTATAAACATGACACAAAATTAACTAATAATTAAGTTGCCCCCACAACTAAAAAAGTCTAGCTTCGCCCCTGACTCTAGGCAGCACAGATACGGATACGAGATAATACGTGTTCAAACTTTTAATTAGGAATCATTACCTCAAATTGAAAAGTTTGATTTGTATACTTTCTGGAGTTTCTTACCATTTCCTTCTGATGCCTTTCCCCACCCTCCCCCACAAAAATAATGTTAAGAGAAATCATATTCTTCTAAGATGGTAGCAAAATCATTGAAAGGTAGCCACTGACATTTATGCTTTTTCTTGTCCTTCTTAGTTTCTTCAAAAATGCTTCTGCAAAGACCAAAAGCTGGTTCTCAAGTACCTTTTTGCCCAGTCGAGAAGAAAATGCTTGATTCTTGGTCACACATTGAGCCAAGTACTTTCAAAGTTCGGGCTGAGAATTATTTTAGGTAACTCGAATGTACTCGACTTGTGAATTTATGCATGAGCATGCATATGGAAGTGCACAAACTTATGGTCATACAAAATTCTGCACTTAAAGACTGCAGATTGGAAGCTTACCAACTGAACTTTTTTGCATGTCATTTGGCACCAATTTTTGTTTGGCAGGGATAGAAAGAAGGAATTTGCTCCTAATTATGCTGCCTATTATCCTTTTGGTGTCGATGTATTCTTATCTCAGAGAAAAATTGATCACATTGCTCGGTTTGTGGAACTCCCTGTTATTACTTCTTCCGGGAACCTTCCACCCATACTTGTTGTAAACGTTCAGGTATTCCCTCTTTTTTTGACTGGTCTCCTTAGTCTTTACTAATTACATTTCAGTATTGTCCTCAGACATTCTTAGAAATTCATATCAGTTGCTAGTACAAACCATCCACCCTATTTATCTTAGTGTGGGCATATGCTTGAGAGATTAAATTGCTTCAGCATAGGCTGAAGCGTAGGAAACAACTTTGAACCATGCCCTCCTGTTTTTATAGTTCACATATTCTTTCAGTATTGTATTTCTTCATAGGACCAGAGTGTGAGTTGAGACTAGAGGTTGACACCTTCTTGGGAAGGACCAGGAGGAATGCTGAAGCACAATGCAGAACTGTCAATTGCTTTGGGTTCATTACATATAGTGGCATACACTTATTTTTGGAGGGGTTTTTCTCAAGTGGAATAAGCCCCAATAGAAAAAAAAAGAGAAAGTATTACTGTGTAGACCCCACCTTTCATTTTTTGGTCCTTCCCTTCTAGTGCTGGTACCTCACTTGACTCAGTGACAAACTCGTCTTTAGCCGGCCTTCTTCATCTTTTTCTTATGTGCCTGAACTTTCTCATTGGACGTACTCGTTACAAATCCAATTAGATTCCTCTTGCCAGTTATATGTTGATACTTTCAGGTTTTGCATTTCATGCCTAGCATTTTATACCGTGGAGTATTATATATGCCTATGCTTGACAGTTGACCTTCACAAACCTTGAAAACTTGTTTTAAAGTTCAAACAGTGAAGTCCTGCAATAACAGAATTGCCTTATTCTTATTTTCCTTATGTTTTGAAACTTACGTTCTTATGTGGTTCTTACAGATTCCATTGTATCCTCCGGCAATTTTCCAGAATGAAACTGATGGGGAAGGAATGAATTTTGTTTTGTACTTCAAACTTTCAGAAAGTTATTCAAAGGAACTTCCATCCCATTTTCAAGAAAATATCATGGTAAGCTGAAACTATTTTTTAGTTAGAATTTTATTGTTCTTGCTCTGTTCCATGTGACTATATTTATATTCGGCACTTATGCTACTTGATGTTTGTCATAGCAATTACAAAGACTAGGTTAATTGATATTCATCATCCTCTTTTGGAACAGAGGTTAATTGATGACGAAGTAGAAAAGGTCAAAGGTTTTCCTGCGGATTCACTCATCCCCTTCCGGGAAAGGTTGAAGATATTGGGCCGTGTAGTAAATGTGGAAGACCTCCCTTTAAGTGCACCTGAGAGGAAACTTATGCAAGCTTACAATGAAAAACCTGTTCTTTCGCGTCCTCAACACGAGTTCTATATGGTAAGCTTCAGACTGGTTTTTCATATACGGTTTTTTTCCTGATATTGGGTTGCGATAGATAAATTATTGAAGAAAATTTTAAGGGAGTAGATTTGTTTAAAGTGAAGATTCTGCTCTGAGAACCAGTTGGGGTGATTTTTTTACAGGGGGAAAACTATTTTGAGATTGATTTGGATATGCATAGATTCAGTTATATCTCTAGGAAGGGTTTTGGAGCATTCCAAGATAGACTAAAGCATTGTGTTTTGGATTTTGGCCTCACAATTCAGGCAAGTCTTTCTGATATCTGAACATGTTTATGCGGCTTCTGATCTCATTTCTCTCTTATTTTCTTCTCAATTTTTTTATATTTTCTGTATGACTCAGGGAAACAAAGCTGAAGAATTGCCAGAGCAGATTTTATGTTGTATACGGTTAAATGGAATTGATTACACGAATTACCAGCAGCTGGGGTCCAGTGAAGAGCCGCCCCTTTAACATTTACAGAAACACTATAAGCATGAAGTTGATATGAAATCAAGGCAGATTTCTTCTCCTTGTTTTCTCCCCCTAATTTTTTTTCAGCTTTTTTGGGGGCTATTATTATTCACAATAGCTTTTATTTCCAACACAAATCAGAGCAGATGCAGATAGATGCCTTGTGAACTTATTCCCAAAACACAACGGACAATAAACTAAGATTTAACAACATTAAGTGTGAGAAAACATATCTGAGCTGATTAATCAAATGTTTGGTGAGCGTCTGTTTCATTTAGAATGCTTATGTCAACAAATCTCGTCCCAACAATTTGGGGCTGTTTCATCTAATATATCTGCTGTGATATATATTGCTAATGAACCAAACATTAGTTGCTTCCATGAGAATAGGCTGATGATGCTGATATAGATGCCGTGGGGCTATTAACATCTCGATCCACATTTCCAAAATTGGCTTTTTCAGTCAGCATCTTTATTGCTATTTGAGCAACATCAGCAAACCACTCTTCCTCTGGCAACACACTGCATGCATAAAGGCGTTAGTTTCTTAATCCTTACTTACAAGAGAGAGAATTGAAAACAAAAATAGTAGCAAAAGAAGCCCTCAAAACAAAATTGTACTATTTAAATGCTTCCTTCCTCACTTGTCAATATAGACTTACCTGTAAGGATCTATTCTATTTGCTGCAACTGCTTCAATGGCTCTACCTATGATGTTTTTGATAACTTGATGCAGATTTCGTGATAAGTATCGACCTTGTGATGAAAAGAGTATCACAAACTCCATATCCAGATAAAACTGTAGAAGAATCAGACAGAAGTATAAAATTTTAGTGACACTTTTTGTTAGTTTTTCTCTTTTAATTGTTTTGAGTGAGGGGTGAAGGCCTAGCTGAAAAAAAACAAGACAGACACGGATGGCCCAATGGTAGTATAACAAAGATGATCTACGGTTGGTTGCAGGTTATATAAAACAATTGTATCCAGTTTTGTCCAAAACAACAAAAGCACAGAGCTCAGTAATCCCTTGGATGAAAAGTGAAAACAAAATAACAGTTCAAACTGTTGTGTTGTTGCTTCAAAACTTTAAGAAAAATGGTAGTTGGAAGTGACATGAAAAAGGGAAAAGAATAAAATAAAAACCTGCTGAAGCCCAAGGGGACCCAAAGGCCTCGGTCCTTCCTCTATCTCTTCCCAGAAGCTTTGATCATCAGAAAGCCACAGGATGACAGTCTCTGTGAGTCTCATCAAAAGAATAGTTGCAAACCTTTCCCGCCCCACAAACATTTCTGATGCTATGCTTGCTATTCGAGTCAACTTTGCAAAAAGTTCCTGAAAGCGGTATTATGGATGATGAATCATAGGATGTATAAACAGGATAAGTTGCGGAGTTAATTAGAATCCGAAAACCAATGAATTGGGTTGTTCACAACTAATTTCCAATAGCAAATTTAAACCAGACACAATAAATAGTTATCAAGGAGTTCGCATATAGGAACAAAAACAAGCCTACTGCAGTATCGATCCTCCCAGAGTAAAATATGCACCAACAAATGGCCAAAAATTTAAAAAAAAAAACAGAAAAGAAAAGAATAAAGAATGTGTTTATGGTTGAATTGGAACAGAAAGAGATTTTTGAAAGCGCAAAAACATAACAGAAAAGGAAAAAAAATAGCAGCTGTGAGGCTCCTGATTCAGCACTCTGAGATATGTCAATGTGTTTAATACTTGAGAATGGCAAACACCATTTTCAAGCACCAACATGAGTCTCAGAGTTCAGATTATTTTAAGATTGCCATTTTTAACTAGAAGTATTGCATAGTTTCGGTAATGTTTTAGAAACAAGATCGAAACAAAGAAAAAATTTGAAAATTTGTTTTCGAAATATTGATCGAAACACCTCGAAACATATGATTTTGATATTCAATTAATGATTTGTTTCGGTTTCCATGGAAACGGAAACGTTTCGTATATTTCGAAACGAAATTTAATTCCTTGGTTAGTGGTATTATTAGACTGATCTTTTGGTAGGCATGCTTTTGAATAATTCTCTCTTTCTTTTAGCTTTGGCTGCTAAATTTATGAACAGAGGACATAGCCTTAAGCCGCAAAGAGAACTCTTTGTTCCGTCTTTCAGGTTGTAGGGCGTAGGGAGTAGGCGAGTCAGTCTATAGAGCTAGTGAAAGTCGGAAACACTGAGCAAAGGAATGATTTATAAAACTTCTTGGTCATACGGAATTACCTGATAAATTGGAGATGGAAACCATTCAAGCTCCTCTGCATTTCCATCCATACTTAAGTACAGATCTGCACTCAAACGAACACCACCATCTTCTGTAAAGATGAGATCAAGGGCATGTTGTCGGCAGAAGCTATCTCGCAACTGATCAACCAAGCGTTGAAGCCGTCTCTTTAGCTCCCTTTGCTCTGGAAGACGACTTTGCCTTTCTGAAGGTCTTCGAGGGGGCTCATCAATTCTACTACTATGTTGCATGGATGAAAGCTTGATGGCCGCACGTGGGAGCAGTTCATCTGCTAATAGTAATGCATTAGCAAGCAAAGCTATTTGCTGGGCTTCTGTCTCTGCCATCCTAACAATTCGGCTCCCTGACCCTTCCAAGTTTTCAGTCTCCATTGAACCAGGCAATGCATTTATCAGCATACTGATGAACGAGTTAAACACTTGTAAAACACCTTCCAAAGCTTGGTTGGCCAACTGCAAGCTCTCAAGAGGACCCACATCCTCGCAAATATCCTGAAAAAAAATAACGATTGCAATAAACCAATAATTTTCCGGCTTCTTGCAAGACAAAGAACAAGCATTATTGGAAGAAGAACAAATGATGATTTAAAAGAAGGAAACAGATTAATCACCTGAACCATTGTGTGTAATCGGTGAGCACTGCTAGAAAGCTTCGGCTGGGATGTAATCACACTACCTATTGATGCAGTACTCAAAGAGCGTACTCCAACTATTGGATAAATGAGTGACCAATCATCTGCAGCAGCAAGTGCAGCAGTGCTTTGTTCAATTCTTTTTAAGTAGGTACTCAGTGCTTGTTCAGCACAAGGCCTGAAGAGTTTCAAGAGGACAGGAGAAAGGGCCAATCCACGGGCTTCTAACAAGGAACAGTGACCCAAGCATATCTGAACACACTCAGAGACAGCTCTTAGGCCTCCGGCAGCTGCTGGTAAGGCAAGAACATGTCTTTTCACAAGAAGCGCGAAAGTCTCAGTCTGCTTGACACCCCAGGTTACAAGCTCAGATGCATAGGCAGGCTCGTCATCAAATATGGCCAAGGAATCACTTGCTGCTTGTGCAATGGTTGAAAAGACAAGCTGTGAAAGGGCAGCAGTAAATGCTGCTCCATATGAAGTACCTGTTGGGTGAAGACCCTGCATATTACACTCCAATTTCTGATGGTGAGATTTAAGCAGCAGCGTATGAGCACGAGGACCGTCACCAAGTTTTTTCAGTGCTTGTACAGCTGAACGAAGCTCGACACTGTTGATAGAAGGCTGGCAAGCAGCCTCTGCAAGTTGATCGGCTAACTTTTGTCTCTGTTCTGTGATTGTAGCCTGCAATGATACGAACGCAGATGGGATCAATGCTTGACGGTGATTAGCTTCATCAGCTATACGTTCTCCTTCATTCAGGGCAGCCAAGGCTTCATCCACTCTCCTCTCAGCAAGTAGAACTTCAAGTCTCTCTATAAACTGTGCTAACCATTTCTCCATCTTCGAAGGTTCAGTGCCATCAAAATCAAAAATATCATCTTTTGTTGAACCTTCAGGACCAGCTGACAAGGCATTGACATGTACCCCATCAGCTAAACCATGAACAAGAGCTGCCTGAGTAGATAGGAGATTTTTCAAGGAAAGGAGCTGCCCCTCAAGATCACAAATCTCCTTAGATGTCCTGGAAATGAATACAATATAAAGTATGTGTGTCATGTGCCAACATCCTAGATAAGCAGCAAAAGCATTCTTTAGTGCTTCTAACTTCTAAGAACCTCAAAATCAAAGGTTGCCTAGGAGTTTTAGTAGTTTTGGACAACTCATTTTTGAGCTCTTGTATTAAGTAATCAGACATCCCATCAAGTATGATCAAATTCATTAGGCACAATTGATGAATAGCAATCCCGAGACGTTTTAGCATTCTCAAAGGTAGGAGATTCACAGCCAATCCCCCATCTATCATGATTCTTGTTATCTTAAAATCCTATGTGGACTCTTCATGTCAGGTACAGCTTTATCTGGCACATAAGGTCTGGGTGGTCCAATTATCGTAACCTTGTGAGACTATGTTTATCGAAATTCTTCTTTCTACAACAGTGGTATATTCAGAGAAACTATTGTGTTGATGAAACTTCATGACACAAATAGCATGACAGGAACAACAACAACTAATGGGAAACAGCAAACAAACAGGTGAATGAAGTTGATTACTACAGTTTATATCATTGTTGCCTTATTTGATGCATTGATTTGTGCTGACCTTATAAAGGCTGCATAATTTGCGTAAACACTTTTACGCATTTCCTCTGCAGAAGCCTTCTTTAAATCTACAAGGTAACAGCACAAGTGCCTTATCTCCTGTCAACATAGTACAAAATTATTAAGCCCTTTTTTTTACACTATGAATTAAGAGTTTCTTCCACATTTCTAGCTCAAAAAAATATGTATTCATCCAAATAATATAAATGCATTACTACTTATTAGCTTCTTTGTATCACCATTGCATGCCTAAATTTACATATATTCGCCGTTAAATTTCAAATTTAAACGAGCTTTGTAAAAGATTTTTAATCCAAAAACATCAACTTCTCCCCACGGCCCCGATATCATACAACTCCATCAACACATTTCTCAATGTCAAACAACCCCACTAATCCACAAATATCTCTATTCTTTCTCCCTTACCTCCTCTTATTTTTTCTTTATCCACTTCAATTTTAAATTGCATAGTTAAAGAAAAAATAAATATAAATTATTATTTAAAATATATATATATATATATATATATATATATATATTCATGATTCGAGGTCAAGTCAACTGTTAAATTATGCTCTCAAATATGGCAAGCCCAACACTGAATCCAATACCAGAAAGAGAACCCATCTGAATGCCTATCTAAGATGTATATCTATATACATGGGTATAGATAGATAGATAGATACAGGATATACAGAGCTAACCTTCTCACTCATGCCACCGCATTTGGTGGTTACATAAGCCTCAGGTTCAAATTTAGAGGATTTAAAGGCTTTAAGCTTGTCACTGAGTGTAAGCTCCGGTTCAAAATCTGCCGAGTCTCCTTTACTCGACGAGAACGACCCTCTCGCATGTTGAGATGACGACGATGATTCCATTTCCGTCTACACTGTGGAGTCCCAAGCATAAAACTTCGAGAGAGAAATCGAAAGAAAGTGGGAGAAAATGTGGGAGAATTATCAGTGAAAGAAAATTGATCACGAGATGTGATTGTGCTTGAAGTTGGAGATGAAGGCGGTCGGAAATTTTCAGCCATTGCAAAACTCGCGACACGAACTGGTCAATGATGACAACGTTAGAGATCACGTAGGACTCGCTCGTTGAGTATAGATTTGTTGTTTACATGTTTTACATCTATTTTGGGATAATCAAATTGGGATAATTACACTTAAACCCTTAATATTTGAAATATTACACACAAACCCTTAAAATTTGTACGCGCGTAACATTTAGACTCCTGAAAATATATCTGTTAATAAATTACACTCAAACTCCCTAAAGTTTGTAACATATATTACTTAGACATTTAAGTTTAAAATGTTATACTTAGATAAAAAAATACTTCAATCAAAGATAAAATATCATATATTTTAAATTTTATAATTAAAATTAATGTTCTATTATATCATTTATTGATATAAAATTAAAAATAAAAATTTAATTTTTCTTAAAAAATTATAATTAGCATACAATTATATTATCTATTGGAATTTAATTTGATCGTTTAAACGACCAAATTAAAATACCAAACTATCCCATTTAAAACTAAAATATATTATGTCCATTACAGTTTGACCCCTTGTTTAATTTTTTAGTTTTATTCTAATAGATAGTATAATTATATATTAACTATGATTTTTTTTTTAAAACCTAGATTTTTATTTTTGATTTTATTTCAATAAATGATATAATAGGACATGAATTTTGATTGTAAAATTCATGTTCTATTATGAATGACTTAGATCCCTTATTTGATTTTTTAGTTTTATTCTAATAGTTAGTATAATTGTATATTAATTACGATTTTTTAAGAAAAAATTAAAATTAAAATTTTATTTCAATAAAATGATACAATAAAACGTGAATTTTGGTTGTAAAATTTAAAATATTTGATATTCTATCTTTAATTGAAGTATTTTTGGTCTAACCATAATATTTTAAACTTAAGGGGTCTAAGTATTAAATACCTACAAACTTAAGAGGGGTTTAAGTGTAATTTATTAACGGATATATTTACATCAAGGGTCTAAGTGTTACGCGCCTACAAATTTCAGAGGGTCTGTGTGTAATATTTTAAATGTCAGGAGTCTGAGTGATTAAGTGACAAACTTCAGTAGGTATGAGTGTAATTCTCTCAATCTAATTTTACACCATTTTTTTAGATTTACTCAATAAATTAATTAGTAAATGTGAAATGAGCGCCAATTCGATCAATTTGAATGATTATAAAGTATTGAGGATAGCAAAGTGATAAAGTTGGCACCAACGAGTTGTTGGTCTAATAAGAATTCGAATTTTCTCGTTTCATGTTTGAGTTTGCATCTCGACAATTTGTTATGGTTAAACCTACTTTTCAATGTCAAGAGCACGTGATGAGATTTTAATTTCGACCCCAACGTATGCTCCATGACAGATATATGAAGTGACTTACTTGTATATCTATTTTATAGATCAAGGAGTGGAAAAGTCGGCTAAAAGAAAAAAAAGGTAAAAGTTTCTACAAAGTTGTCACCATTTGAACGCCACCGCCCATCTGAAATTCCTGACAAACAATCACAAGTTTATAAGAAAAATTGGATGATCTTAAAGTGATCACCGATTGAACGCCACTTCTACCTTTCACTTAAAAAAAGGGGGGAGGGTAATATTTGGCTAACTCAGCCCAACTCGTGACAATGAAATTTTGTCTCAATATTTTTGGATTAATTCTATGAATTATCGTCAATAATTATCACATAACATATTGTCAATGTGTCACTCTTTTGTTTTTTTATTCCATCTATTATTTTTAATTCTCTTTTACATCCTTCAATTACTGTTAGTAAGTTATTTTTTTTTTTTGATAAAAAAAATAAATAAATAAATGTTTTTCACGGTGTACTTGTTAGTGAAAAAAAAATAAGGCTAAATTATATGATATGATATTAATGTGGCAATGTTCACTGAATAAAATTTTAATAAAGTTATGAGAGATTTTTAAAATTTCGGTTAGGTTTGGCTTGAAAAATCTGAGCTATACGCTGATCGAGACTTCGGGCAGATGGAGTTCAACCCAAACTCATATTGAATTATTAAATTCGGGCTCTATTCAAATTTATAATTCGGATTCAACCCGAAATTAAAATAAATATATATACACACACAAAATTTAAGTGTATTTTAAATTTTTATTGAATTTGTTTTAAATTTAGATTAGTCAAACTATTGTATCATGTTCAAAATTAAGTCAAAAATTAAATTCAAATTATAAATTTGAATTACGTGTCTGATTCCGGTAATCCGACTCTATCCAAATTGAGTCCAAAATTAACTTGAGTAGTGCCCGAATTGAGTACCTTGAATCCGAACTAAAAGTTTTATAATTTGGGTTAAGCCTAATTTCATCCTCTAATTTGTCCAATCTGGCCGAGTTGCACCACTACATGGAATATTGTGCCGTCCGCCCTCCGGTCCCACACTCTTTAAAATGATGCTTCCAACGGTCTACTCCTCCTACCTAACAAACCTCCAAGCTGTCAAGCCAAATTAAATCACTACGAACCCTATTCCAACGGTCTTCTTTTAAGCCGGGTAGATTGTAATGAACCTCCAATCACATTAAGTTGTAAAGCTAAATGACCCCACTAATTTACCCATTAATTAATCAAAAAGTCCTCACAAAAATCTTATTAAAATGTGACATTAACTAAGTTGATTATGACCAACCTGTCCAATTCTTTTGACGGACTTTCCAATAAATAATCAACAAAATTAAACTACTGAGAATAAGGTCAGCTCCTCATAAACTTCTCATGAGGGATAAGTCGGAAGTTTCAACATTCCACGAAATATAGTCTTTTAATGTCACCGTTCTTAGATTTATTTTTTATATGGAGACGGCTTTTTATAAGGTCCAACAATAGTTCGATATGTGAGCAATGTACTGCGGTGATCTACGGAGATAAGACTGATAGTTGAGTCAAGTTATTCGGGCTTAATTCAGATATGACTCGACTTAAGTCTGACTTGTGTTCTAAGCGACCCAAACTTAAATAATTTTTTAGACTCGTTTAAAAAATAAGTTTAAAAGATTCAGTTCGTTTATATGTAAAGTAGTCAAACTACTCGGATTCAACTCGTTTTGAGTTTAGTTTGGATTCGAATTTTTTTTTAAATGAGTCAAATTTAAATAATCTATTAAACTCGTTTAAGAAAATGAACTCGACAAACTCGATTGAATTCTCGGCCATACCGAGACTTCTAGCATATCCAATGAGACTTCTAAATTTCATTAACCCATTTTGTTACGATGTCGTTTTGCAAGAATTAAGTCGTTTTTATTCCAAATGGACCCCATACCATCCCAGCAACAGAAACAATGATCTGTTTGTTTACACCTCAGATTGTGTGCGTTGTGTGTTTTTTTAATTCACAAATTCATCAATTATTTATAGATTTTCAGAGTATTTGAACTGATGAACTAACCACCTCTCCTTCAGTTTTCACATTCTTGTTCAATGTTTCTTTGTAGAAAATTTCAAGAATTTCAAACCAACCCTTGATCTGTTCTTCTGTATTCTGGTGAGAAATCCCTTCATTCTCTGTTCGTAAAAACCTGTAAAAAAATTGGATTCTTTGCGGTGGTACAATTATTGTTCAAGGTTTCTTTATAAAAAATTTCAAGAATTTCAAAAAAACCCTTGATCTGTTCTTCTGTATTCTGGTGAGAAACCCCTCATTGTTTATTCGTAAAAAACCTGTAAAAAAAGGTTGGATTCTTTGTGGTGGTACAATGAAGCGGGGAAAGTTCGAGTCATTGGTTTCAGTGAGCCGACTCAGATCGATTCAAGCCTTGATGGGTGTGTTGTTTTTGTATCTGGTTTTGATGAGCTTAGAAATCCCTCTAGTTGTGAAGACCCAGTTTGGGTTGGGGTCGGTTGATGTCGAGACCACTGAGTCTCTCTCCATTCAACCAGTTAGAGTTGATTCGGAAGATGAATTTGCAGAAAAAGCGGAATCGATTGTTCCTTTCAGGGTTTCACAGAGGACATTTACCCGAACACCCGAAAGGAAAATGAAAGAATTCAAGAAAATTTCGGGTTTAGTTTTCGACGAAAAAGCTTTCAATAGTGTTAGTGAAAATGAGTTCTCAGAGCTTCACAAAATGGCTAGACATGCTTTTGAAGTGGGAAAGAAAATATGGGAGGAAATCGAATCAGGGAAAGTTCGAATTGAGTTGGAAAATAAGAAGGAAAATGAGACGCAAAGATGCCCAAATTCAGTTTCTTTACTTGGGGGTATGTTTAAAGAGAGGGGTGGAATAATGGTGATTCCTTGTGGGTTGACATTGGGGTCACATATTACTGTTGTGGGGAAGCCACGTTGGGCACACCCAGAAAAAGATCCAAAGATATCTTTGGTGAAAAATGAAAATGAGAGCGTGATGGTGTCGCAGTTTATGATGGAGTTACAGGGATTGAAGACTGTGGATGGGGAGGACCCTCCTAGGATACTGCATTTTAATCCAAGATTGAAGGGGGATTGGAGTGAAAGGCCGGTGATTGAGCAGAATACGTGTTATCGGATGCAGTGGGGATCGGCTTTGAGGTGTGAGGGGTGGAAGTCTAAGGCCGATGAAGAAACTGGTATGTGAACTCAATGTGATTCTAAGAGGGTGACAAATGTTATTATCTGTGTTTATATATTGAAGATGTTTAATTTTGATAGTTGCTTCTTGTTGCTGCTAAACATTAGTTTTTTAAATTATATGGAGCTAGAATATATTGCTAGATTTTCTGCTGTCCAAATAATAGTTTATCTGATATATTTTTGGTTGGGTGGGAAGTAATTGTGGATTATCTGAAGTCATAACTGAGGCTGTAAACTTATGAAATTGGAAAGACATAGTTAAATGACCGCCATTCAATCCTAGAACGTGTTCCATTCTTCCAAATTATTGTGTTTTTTGGTAATCATTTGCTTCAAAGGATTTAAAAACTGGTTTAATAAAATGTGTATGCGTATTGTTTTCACTTTGAGCTCTATATTTTTAAACTGTATTGGGTAGATGTCTGCCTTTCTGATTCTTTGGGCTCTATGAAGTTGATGGACAGGTGAAATGTGAGAAGTGGATTCGCGATGATGATAACCACTCAGAAGAGTCAAAGACCACTTGGTGGTTAAGAAGGCTGATAGGGCGGACAAGAAAGGTCACAGTTGACTGGCCATACCCTTTTGTAGAAGACAAGTTGTTTGTTCTTACCTTAAGAGCTGGCTTGGAAGGTTATCATGTCAATGTAGATGGGAGGCATGTCACTTCTTTTCCTTATCGGACAGTGAGTTCCCTTGTAAAATCTCCTGAATTGTGAAGTTGTGATGCATGTGGATAGTCTGAAAATGCTTGTGATTGCAACAGGGCTTCACTCTTGATGATGCCACGGGACTATCTCTAAAAGGGGATGTGGATGTGCATTCACTATTTGCTGCTTCCTTACCCACATCACATCCAAGTTTTGCTCCCCAGATGCATCTTGAGATGTCGACCATGTGGCAGGCTCCACCTCTTCCCGATGGGCCTGTGGAGCTTTTCATTGGCATCCTTTCTGCAGGCAACCATTTTGCTGAGCGGATGGCAGTCAGGAAATCCTGGTTGCAGCATGGATTAATCAAATCTCTAAATGTTGTTGCTCGATTTTTTGTAGCACTGGTAATTACTGGTCCAAGTCGCATGAGTTAATTCATAAACTTGGACTTTAAGTGGGAAATCTTACAGTTTGTGAAATTTAAAATTTTGGCAGCATGGAAGAAAGGAAGTAAATGTGGAGTTGATGAAAGAAGCAGAGTTTTTTGGTGATATTGTTATAGTGCCTTACTTGGATAATTATGACCTCGTTGTATTGAAAACTGTTGCAATCTGTGAGTATGGGGTGAGTGGTGGAATATGATTTAAAGTTGGCAATTTATAGTTTTTATGTCCGGCAGAGTATTTATCTTCCAAATGTTTGGGTTATTTGTACAGGTCCGCACGGTCAGTGCAAAGTATATTATGAAGTGTGATGATGACACATTTGTTAGGATTGATGCTGTGATCAAGGAAGCAAAGAAAGTCCGCAGTGGTGAAAGCCTGTATGTAGGAAATGTGAACTACTACCACAAGCCCCTACGTAATGGTAAATGGGCAGTGACATATGAGGTACACTTTCTTAGTTTCTTCACCGTGTTTCAAAATTTTTAGACAATTTATCAACGTGTATATCCTTTTTGTGCTAACATGCTAATCTGATTTTTTATCCTCTGAATTTGAATAGAAATAGCTGCTGGTGCATAGGTTCTTACTTCTTATAAATTACAAATAATTACTGTTGTCTGGTATTTGCTTTGGTTTTACTTTGAGTTAATTCTATCTAAGAATTTAGCAATTTAGAAGGAAATATATGACTTTGTAAAATCCCAATTATATTTGCTTTTAATGGAGATGATTCTCAATGCTCAATACTGTTGTTTTTTCGTCCACCAGGTACCAAGTTGATTGTTATTACAGTTTGATGGTTTTGGAGTTAACACCCAGGGAATTTTACCTCCTGTTTCGGTTGCATAGAGTTCGACATGAAGCTATTAATGCAGTGAGAGAGTTGAAAATGTGGATTTTGATCATAAAGTATACATGCATTTTTACTTTTTAGATTATGTGAGGGATTAAAAGTTTCACATTCTTGTGATTCCTTTCTCAATACGAGCCTGGTTTCAGCCTGTTGGCATTTAAGTGGAGTTATAGCATGAAAATTTTACTTTTTTATGTGAATGATGTACTGTAGATCATAAAAACCCAGTTATCAACTTTGTTCTCTTTTCTTTTTGCAGTTCTAGCTCCAGAATAATACATTCTTAACGTCTCATTAGTTATTCTGTTCTTCAATGCTATCTTGTTTCATAATTTTTGGTGGCATGAAAGGCCTTGCATAATATGAAGAAGTGCTCACCTTCATTTTGTTGTCTGGAGAGTTGCAGGAATGGCCAGAAGAAGATTATCCACCTTATGCAAATGGGCCTGGTTACATCGTGTCATCTGACATTGCACAATACGTTGTATCTGAGTTTGAGAAGCATAAGTTGAGAGTATGTTATGCTAACTTGCTTTGATCAACCCCCCTCCCCCTCTCTCTGTCTTCCCTCTCGCTCTGTGTGTGCATATTGCTGAACTACAGTGCTGTGTTGTGACTGATGACTTATTTTTTCATGGTGCAGTTGTTCAAGATGGAGGATGTGAGCATGGGGATGTGGGTAGAGCAGTTCAACAGTTCGAGACAAGTGGAGTATTTGCACAACTTGAAGTTTTGCCAGTTTGGATGCATCGAAGATTATATTACTGCACACTACCAGTCTCCAAGACAAATGACCTGCCTGTGGGCCAAATTGCAAAATCAAGGGAAACCACATTGCTGCAACATGAGATGACAACTAACATAATGAAGATGGCAGACATCTTGTTGGCTACAAATGAAAATTTTGAAGTGGGAACCAAAAGAGAGAAGACAAGAAGTTTTGCAGTGTTAGTTTGTATATAGTCTGGTTAAATTAGATATATTCGGGCTCTTCTGTTTCCTTTTTCCGATTTATTAATTCTTCATTTTGCTCCGTTTTGGATCTCAGATTGAGTTTCATTTTCAGCTTTCTCTGTGTGTGTGTGTATGTGTGCGCACTGCCCTGAGTGTTTGCAAGCTCAGGAGGAGTTAGTGCAGTATGAGAAACTGTCACTTCCCAACCACACTCATGTCTCCCCGTGGGCGCGTGTGATGTTGGCATCTTGCTCATAAACTGGAATATAGAGCTACAAAGGAAAACTTGGAGACCATATTTATTCTATCAATCCTCGGTGTTCTGTTAATCAAGTTACAGTATCAATCTCTAAATTGGGGCTGCGCGCCTTTGCACTGCCTTTAGGGTTGCTTTTGTATGAACTCCACCTTGAGCCATATATCGCATTAATTCATAGTTATACGAGTGATACGCTCTGAACTCAAGTTCTGGAATCAGTTTTCCCAAGTTGGGATAAGGGATAAGGTTGTCTTATTGATACATCCGTCTGGCCTCTCATTGCCCACAATCTTATGCATCTTGTACTTATTCTTAGATGATGTTACCACCAAATCTCACCACCATACAAAAATATAGAAGCCTTCAGAAAAGTGAGTGTGAATGATTCTTTTAGGTCACTGTCCAGAGCTTCCCCAGGAATTTGGGCTAAAGCAAAGAACACTAACATTGAATATGATTCTTCATAGTGGAAGTACTTAAAAGAAGGAACCTTGTTCCATTAGAAGTACCATATCTAGTTTTTTATTGCCCTTGATTCCTCAAGGTCTAAAAGCTCTACTTTCCAATTTGGATCACACATTCGACTCAGCCGATGACCCACATGTTTGCCACATGAATTTGAATGGCCAAGATGTGATAATAAGGTGAATTCAGCCAGTTTAAAACGCTCGGGACAATGAAGTATATGAGTTCTTGGGTGTAAATAAAATGCATGAAAGTTTCACCCTTGAGTCCATGGCCTGAATCTATACTGCTTTGCCAAGATCAAGACTGCTGTTCATACATTCTGAACTGCTACAAGCTACTACGGGTTTTGGGTAGGGGTGAGATATATGTCGTCTTACCTTGCGTGCATAGAGACTATTTTTGTTACTTGAACCCGTAATGCAAAGTCATAATGGAATAACCTTGCTGCTGTACATTACATGAAACTTGTACCATTTACGTTTTTTCCATCTGAAATTTACTTTAAAAGCAATAGTTTTGTGTACTTAAGTGATGGTTTAATTTCATCTCTGCTTCATTGATTCTTAAAAAGAAGAAAGTAAAGGGAAACTCAACATTTACAATGTGGATTTTCAGCATTATTTGAAATCCAAAATATTCACAAGTTACAGCAACCCTAGGGAAAAATGAACTCCCCTCACACTGGAATGCCAGCAAGAAAAAAGTCAGACTCTGGCATTGTAAATGGTTACCCTGCTCTTATTGGGCCTATTGGTCTTTGCACTCTACACCAAGACAAATATGAGAAGCCATGCCAAAGAACAGATCAAAGAAGTCCCTGTAACAAGAAGATCATTCTACTTTAGAACATCAAGCATTAAAACAAAGTGATTTAGAAAACAAAACTGGGATTAGAATATATTTGAGTACCTATCTGCCATGGGAGTTGCCGGAAACCATTGTTCCAAGACACCCCGTAGAAACAATCTGTTGTTGTGTTTAATCCACTAGGACAGTTGCAGGCAAATGAATTGTACTGTCCATTATACCCACAAACTCCATTACTCTTCTCACAATTAGCACATGTTGTGGGATAATCATTGTCAAAATTGAACTTATACTTGATAGCCACTCCATATTGCCAACTCTCTGGATTATATTCCTGCCCATCGAAGCTGTATATGCCTGAATATGAAGTGCACTGCAACTTCTGCAAATCCATTTCGAACGAAGGACCAAGGTCTACAGGTGTGTAAACACAACATGTAGAGATTGGAATGTTGAGTCTGCTAATTGCTTGGCAAGAGTAGAGAAGGCTGCAAATGGGTGCTCCCTGAGCATCACACAAAGGGAAGGTGGAGTTGGTTCCACCGCCAGATTTGAATATTGGTGAAGAACTAGTTGAGCAGTCGAGTAGAGCAAACACAGTATTGTCATGGAAACTAAAGGGAGCGTTCCAATCGAGGCCAAAGCCTTTGCTTGGCTGTGTGCAAGAGCAGGTTGACATGGAGGGATCAGTGATGTATATGACTTGGGTGTGGTAGTCAATGGAGGTGATGGGGTAGCAGCCAGTGTGTGTGGTAAACGTGAGTTGTTGCTGGCTGCAAGTTACGTAAGATTGGAAACGTGGATCGCCACATCCCGGTCCAGTGCCAAATGGATATTTGATTGATTGATTGCCACAGGATTTCTGGCAGGTTTGGCATGAGATCAAGGAGGGCAGAACTATGATTAGCACTAAGGATAGATGAGTGATGGAAGAATGGCTGAGCTTCATGTTTATCACTGTGGAGAGAGAGAGAGAGAGAGAGATGTGAAAGTGGGGTGCTATTTATATTGATGTGCAGCTAGCTAGGTGGTGAGTCTTCCATTTGGGAGTGAGAGAGTTGAGGGAAGGAAGCATGTGCTTTTGTGTTATAAGGACTTGTTTTGGTACTTGTGGTGTTAGCCTGGCTAGCTTTTGGGTTCTCAGATTACTATACCATTCGATGTGTTGGATTTGTAACTCTCTCTTATGACTTACTCTTTGAACTTTTATAATGCACAAACTGCAAGATTTTCGGGTCAATTTCAAAACAAGTTTTAGTAAATGCATGATTTTCAGAGGGATGAATATATGCTGTTAGAGAGTTTGATCCTGAAGCCCCCTTTATGTTGCTGAAAGAGATCAGAAAAGTTTGAGAGAATCAAATCTTCCCAGCATAATCCTAATGTAGAACATTGTGATAAAAGTACATCACTGTCTCCTAGATTACTCAGATTTTGAGGGTACAAGTTTCTCATGATCTACAACCTCTTTTTATTTTAGCTTTGACTTGGTGTAAAAAGGGTAAAAATTATCTCTGATTTGTATGTGCATTAGGTTAAATTCCAGAAACTTAAAAAACTAAGGTGTTGCAGGTAAGTTATGTTTCTGGCATGATATTTAAAGAGCCTCATCTGGTCTAAAATACGACTGTTAAAGCAGAATATTATTCGATTGGGTCCTTGATCCTAATTAGAGCACTGGATTTGATGTAACTTATCTTGGGCATGTCTCCTTCCTCAAATTGAAGAATTGAAGACTGGATTGGAAGAGAGTTTTCTTTCAGTGGCTTGGGAATAGTAGAACACACTGCCTTGCTTCATGCTAAAACTGCCTCAGGTCTGTCCTTAGTTCATTAAATTTGGGTTGTACTTCCAGCTTATGGCTAACATGATCCTCATAATTGCATTGAAAATCTAGAAATTGTCGGTTCATGAACCATTAACTTGAACTTAAACCATTCATGAGGTTTAGTATTGATATTGGTGAGTTCTAATAATTTTTTTATTCCATGGATAGCGCCACCTACCCTGAAAAGGCACTGATTGTAGTTTTGCAGTTAGAAATAGACCTGTTTTTAAAACCATGTAGATTAGTGCTGACAGCCCAGTGCCCACTCACTCAGAATAAGCAATGGGAGAAGCATATTTAGCCACTTACTTGAAAGAAAAAGTGCATTTAGCAGTGGCTCTTTCACTTTATTCCCTTGTAGATAACCAACAATCATGATTGTTGCACCTAACCATACACATAATAGATTTTGGAACTATGAGAATAAGCCTTCCAGTACCCTAACCACAACTTACACCCTCCTTTAATGACCATAATGTATCTCCAGATTCCCTCAATCTGTTCTTTCTGAGAACCACCAGAGAGGAATTCTGACGCAAAACCGAGGAATTTGTTGGACCAGATGCAATATTATTTTCTGTTATTGCTAAGATGTTTTTATCACTGCTATTAAGATCTGAATTTTTTTACCTTTTCTTTTCGAGAAGAACGATCAATTTATCAAGTTAACTTTGTTGTTGTTCATGTAACGTAATTCAGATCGAATGAATGTCTATCAAGATTTGAATACTTCAGAAAGTGGATGTAAAGTCTAATGAAATAAGTTCATTATTTCAATCACAAACGTTTCGCTTTATTTTTTGAACAAAAATTACTGATGTGATGTGGGTAAAGCAAAAAATTTACATAGTTTAAGGCAGCGTTTTAAAACCCGGCCATGCGGGTTCACATATAAAATTGTTTTTGCACCAAAACCAAAGTAAACCCACTGAATCAGATGAAAACGTGCTGAACCGTTAAACCCGGATGAGTTTAAGCAAACCGGTCGGTTTAATTCAATTACTATAAAAGGCTGAGCTTTTACCCTTTTTGTCATTTTGCCCTAAATCGTTTCAAGCCTTTCCCACCCAGGTACCCACCACTGCTCTGCGCCTCTGCCTTAGAGTTGTCTTGTATTGCTACCTAAGATTATGAATTATGATTATGTAAGGCTCTACTTAAAAAATTATGCAATTAATTAAGAACAGATCAATTGAGCAGATTAGGGTAAATTTTTTAATTTTGCTTATGGCTGGGGCTTAGCTTGAGCAGATTAGGCATTGTTTTCTATTTAACTTTACTAAACTTTTTTGATGCTATTTTTATAATTATTGTGATTTTTTAGCCTATTTATTATTATTTATTATTTATTTATCAACAATTGAACCATTGCCCCCATGCTTTTGCTGGGTTTTAAAACTATGGTTGAAGGGAAAAAATGGAATAAATTTTTGTTAAATATGTAACGAACGTTAATAATTGGAACAATATGAAACTAATCACATTGTTTAGGGTGTAATGTGAAAAAAATGAAAGTTGAGGGTAAAGTGAAAAAGGGTCATAGTTTAGGGGCAAAGTGTAATTTTTCCCAAAAGGGTAAACCTGACCCGTTACGATATGCCAAGCTCCAAGAAACTAGTTTGGAAGAGGTTTGAGCTCTGCATTGTTAATCGTACTTTTCTGGGTCGTCTTCCTGAAGGAACTGTTCAACGTTTTCAACTTTTTTCCTATTTTTAGTCATTGATGGGTCGCCATTTATGGGTAATGCTCTTTCCCTATGGTTATTGGCTTTCGTTTTTCTTTATCAAATAATGGGTTTTGCTCTTCTGACAGATTATTGCATCCCAAAAGTTGGTTTCATTATCGAAAGAAAATTATTGGATAATATAAAATGACTTTAGTAGGTGTTTATCCAAAAATCTTGTTATCCCTTTAGACATTGTTTAATTTTAAGTGCTCAATGTATTAGATTGATAATGCTCTGCATATGTTCGATACAATGTGCGAAACAAGTCGGTTTAATGGAATTGAATCACTGGGCCAGCATTTATCAGCGTTTAAGTTGTTATAACGAAAAGGGTTTTTGTTGTTCCCCAAAATTCGGAGATATGAATTATAGTTATTGGGGTATAATTGTTTTATAGAGTGAATTCGTGATGTCTGACATAGTTTATATCAATCCAATCGAAAATCATTAGAAGCTCAGCTTGTAAAATCGTCAAAAACCAACTAGTCGGATATATATACATGATAAGCAAGCTAGTTGTGGGTATGTGCATTGATTGGAGATTCAAATATGATTAAAGTTCAATTGATGAACCAAGTGTCATTTCCGTTATGGGTTGGATAAATCTGGGAACTACACATTTGAGCTTTTATCATAGCTTTTGCAACTATTGTTTCATCATTATCAGGTGCTAAAGTTCCCACTTTGGTTCTTCTCTGGAATCTCAGAATGCAAACATCTGTTTCTTGAAGATTCGTATTAAGTACAGTACTGATAATGCTGGTTGAAGTTAGTTTAGTTCATTTTCTCGACCTGTGAATAGATGCTGCTCATTGAATTTGATGTGGATAGCTGCTTTCTCGAAGATACCAGTGGACTTCTCTTGTAGAGTTATACCCAGTTACAAGATATTAGCTTATAGATAGTTTGGCAGGATGCCCAGGAGTACATGGTGAGTGCCTCATGGCCATAAATGAGTGTGAATCCAATTCCGTTAAACTGATACAGTCCCTCCATGATTTAATCTATATGCCAACCTTATGGTATAATAGCAAATTTTTTTCTAGATTTGGTTAGACTTGCTAAAACTTTATTGAACTAGAACTTCGTTTTCTGATTGAACACGGAAAATTATAGCCAAGCATCTATCACTCATATATAATTCTATGCTTGTATCAACAAGTGAGTAGATAGGCCATATAAATATTGACAAATGAAAGTCTCAAAGAGTCATATGTTGAAATCATTTTGCACAGATTACACTTGCATTATACGTGGTTAATTGATTGAAAACAGCTAGGACAATTATTATCTGCATTTGATGAAGTCAAGTTGAGTATGGGTACATTTTCCAATGAGGGTTGTCATTGTCACTTGCACCAATAAACCAAGCGTATTTGCAAGAGTTAATGAAATGTCATGATGAGATATTGGTTTTGGCCTTTTGATCTGTAATCTTTTCAACTAATTACTGCTGAAAGAGTTATTTTTTGGTGAATGAGAACAATTGGTTGATGTTCAAATATGTGTATTAGTTACATTAATCTTAATGAAAGAGAATTCATTGATTTATCATTCTGGTAATATATCAGCTGCATATGGACATAATCTACTTTGTTTGATAAACATATGTATGCAGATTCTTTACTTTATGCTTTTCAGTGCACAGGTGATGGGGTGATGCAGAAGCCTCCATCCTTTCATTCTTATATATGGAGGAGATCCCCTGTGTTGTGGAGACTCTCAAAATCTCTTTGATGGGTCTTTCTCACAGACATGAAGAGGTGTGCCATCATCTTTTCGGCCCATTGTTATCAAGTCTTCTCTTTTCATCTACGGTTGGGTTCTGCCACAAATTTTCTTCCAGCCTTATTGTTTCTTGAAAATAATTTTGTTAGAAAGCTATCCTCGTTTGGCTCAAACAGTGCCAGACCCTTTCCTGATTATTCACCAAAGAAACCTAGCATTAGAGACTCTGAGCTTGTCTATAACATCTCTACTGCCATTAAGCAACGCCGCTCTGAGCCCCTTCGCCGCATTCTGAAGCCCTTTGAATCCAGATTCAGGCCTGACCACCTCATTTGGGTTCTGATGGCCATAAAAAATGATTACAAACTGGTTTTGGATTTCTTTGAGTGGTCGTGTTTACGCAGGGACCCATCTCTAGAAGCCCGTTGTATTGTCATTCAAATCGCTGCTGCTGAAAAGGATCCAAAGATGGCTCATGGACTCATTTGTGATTTTTGGAGAAAACCCAGCCTAGATATTAGTCTTTCATTTGCTCATTTCCTTGAAAATTTGATATACACCTATAAGGATTGGGGGTCTAGTCCTTATGTGTTTGATATTTTCTTCCAAGTCCTTATTGAAGTTGGGATTCTTGGTGAAGCGAGAAAACTTTTTGATAAGATGTTGAACTATGGTTTAGTTTTATCTTGTGATTCCTGTAACTTATTTCTCTCACGTCTGTCAAATAATCTTGATGGGCTCAAGAAGGCATTGAAGGTGTTTGGTGAATTTCCTGAAGTGGGAGTTTGTTGGAATACTGCATCATATAATATAATTATCCACTCTCTTTGTCAAATAGGGAAAGTGAAAGAAGCTCATCCTAAGCTTTTGCAAATGGAGTTGCTGGGCTGTGTTCCTGATGTTATAAGTTACAGCACTCTAATTAATGGTTATTGTCAAGCTGGGGAACTTCAAGTAGTGTTGAAGGTTATAGAAGAAATGCAAGTAAGAAGATTGAACCCAAATGCATTTACTTTCAACAGCATAATCCTTCTTTTGTGTAGGAGTGGTAAAGTATTGGATTCTGAGAGGGTGTTAAGGGAGATGATCTGCCAGGGAATAGTTCCTGATAACGTAGTTTACACAACTCTCATTCATGGCTTTTATAAAGTTGGGAATTCTGAGGCTGCATACAGGCTGTTTGATGAAATGCGGAGTCAGGAAATAAGTCCTGATTTTATAACATTTACCACTCTTGTTTGTGGACTTTGTCAAACTGGAAACATAGCAGAAGCAGATAAGCTCTTCCAGGAAATGTTTAACAGAGGGTTGGAACCAGATGAAGTTACATATACCGCACTGATTGATGGTTATTGCAAAGCAGGTGAGATAAAAGTGGCTTTTTCTCTTCACAACGAGATGGTTCAGAGGGGGTTGACTCCAAATGTTGTCACTTACACTGCACTGGCTGATGGGCTTTGTAAACAGGGAGAGCTAGATACTGCAAACGAGCTTCTTCATGAGATGTGTCGAAAGGGTCTTCAGTTAAATATTTGTACTTACAATTCATTTGTTAATGGTCTTTGTAAAACGGGAAACATCGTGCAGGCTGTAAAGCTAGTGGAAGATATGGAGATGGCAGGGATCCATCCTGATACTTATACTTACACTACTTTAATGGATGCTTATTGTAAATATGGAGAGATGGTCAAGGCACATGAGCTTCTCCGTGAGATGTTAGATAGAGGGCTTCAACCAACTGTTGTTACATTCAACGTTCTGATGAATGGGTTTTGTGTGTTAGGGATGCTAGAAGGTGGAGAGAGACTCCTAAAATGGATGTTGGAGAAGGGAATAATGCCTAATGCCACCACCTACAATTCTCTCATGAAGCAGTACTGCATCAGAAATAACATGCATGCAACAACTGAGATTTACAAGGGGATGTGTGGTCAAGGAGTGTTGCCCAATGGCAACACCTATAATATACTAATAAAAGGGCATTGTAAAGCAAGGAATATGAAGGAGGCATGGTTTTTGCATAAAGAAATGGTAGCGAAAGGATTTAATCTCACAGCTGGTACCTACAACGTGCTCATCAAGGGTTTTATTAAGAGGAAGAAGTATTTAGAGGCAAGGGATCTGTTCAAAGAGATGAGGAAAGAGGGTTTGGTTGCTGATAGAGAATTATATTACATTTTTGTTGATATGACCTTTGACGAAGGGGACACCGATATGACTCTTGAGCTTTGTGATGAAGCAATAGAGAAGTGTCTCGTGGATGGGACCAATAATGGGAACTGATGACTATAATTTTAATATGTGATGAGATATTTGCGGGCAGAAAGTTTTAGTTTTCTTTAATCAGAAGTTGAAATCCTCGGAGTAACGGACCTATCATCCTAATTCCTAAAACCAAGGTAACTTCTCCTTTTTCCTCATTTTATACTCAATGGTCTCCATTTTTATTTTCTTGAAGTATTTATGCTCTACAACTGGTCATTAGTTTCTTTTTTTGGTCAGAAGTGGTCATTAGTTGATTAACAACTATTTATGATGATATATCTTATACCAGTGAATGCCATGTTGGGCGACTCTTTTTAGGTTACACTTTGTCCCTCAATATGTTTGGTTCTCATACTGGTCTTTTGTGGTACATTTTTTCCCCTATATTGACAAGAAATCAACTTTCTTTGTGAAGTACATGATATAATTGTTCTTGGGTACATGACCATAGTGGAATCCCTTATTGAGTAAGAACAAAAACTTGGACAAAATGGAATATATTATGAAGGAATAATGGCCCATTAGAGGTCAGAGATGAAATGATGGCCCTAAAATGTATTCTAACCGTAAAAAAGCTATTAACTTCTAAGAGCAATGTATAGTTTCTTGCCTTACTCATATTCTGATAAACTATATATTATTCTTTAACATGCATCACAAAATTTGATGAGATAAATGGATGATTGAAGATAAGTGCAATGAAAATACACTAGTATTTGTTGCAACTTGTTCGAGTGTTATACCCAGAAGCTCTTGAAGAGCAGTGGGAAATCAACATGGATTATCAGAACTACATTCCTCGTGTATTTTCAAGATGAATTGCAAGAAATGAATGAAGGAGCAGCATATTTAGTATGCCATCTTGCCGGAAAGTTTCATTTGAAGGCTCAGGGAGCTCATCTTCTGTTCAGCTTGAGAAATTTATTGATCTTCTTCTTTTGTCCCCAGGGTTGTATCTTGAGTTTCCATCTGTCTGCATCTGATTCTTGTGTTTTGGATGAGTTGAACTAAGGACCATCTCATATCGAGATTGTTTACATGCACATATTATTTATTTAGTGGTTCAGTTCTTTTTTGCATAATTTAGCAAGATTCAAAGGCTCAGTGATCTATTTATGCAGGTTATTCGACTGATATGGTCTTTTTTCTTCCTTGTGAGTTTGGATTAGTTAAGTGAAAAAGAGAAAATTGCACTCACCAAAGTATCTTTATTTCTGTGTCAGATTTGCTTGAACTTCAAGAAAGATGAAAGACCGTCAACTGAACGAATGTTTCCTTGATCCATGCTGGGACTACAGTAAGTTAATTACCAAGACTCTCCAATCTTAGTCGTACCTACAAATGTAAGCTTGGTGATTGTACTGACTGATAGTTTTTTCATCACTAGACATAATTGGGAAAGAGGGTTTAAGATCATCACAACAAAATTTGAAAAACTTGTTCAACTTTTTTCCTAGGAAGAATAATAAACCTTGTGGACTGAGTCAATTGTAAAAAGTTATGTACACAACATTGGGAGCGGCATGTTTATAGCTTCACTTGAAAACATCTCTAAATAGTTGGAAAAAAAGGAGCCTAGATTGACATGTGCATCCACTTCGAAAAAAAAGTGTGCAGAAAAATGCAGCAGATTTCTTCCTTCTGTTGCAATCTTCTCGCTTTCCTTTTTGTACTGTTTAAATTCAGTATTCATAAAGCGCTTATGCTGTAATTGGCATGTGTTGCATCACTTCATTTATTTTCGTAGCACAATGGGGAAAACAGATGGAGCAATGAACATGGCTCATATTGAGCGGATACCTGGGAACTAGCACAAAGTTTTGTTCAACGGTAAATTCAATCGCTCCTTCTCGTGCACGGATGGTTCTCTGATTTTTTATTTTTAGGTGATGATTAAATAGGAAAACTTGTATGTTACATATATATATGTTTATGCTCAGTATTGGTGAGACACTATGACATTACAAAACAGTTAGCATCACTATAAACTTAACAGAGTTCGTAGAATAGGTACCAGAAACTTACTTTAACTATTGGTTTGTTTTTCCCCTAGAATTCAGGTGTTGCAGACGCGGAGTAGCTCAATGCGAAAGCAGATGAATTCATCAATGTAGTATTGAGCATAATTAACCGGAGGCCAAGAATGCCAACAGAAGTGTTGCAAAATATTATGGAATGAGAGACAACCCTTTACAAGGAAAAATCAATTACCGAAGTTGGAGTTATGGATGACTCAATTTGGTTCAGCCAAATGAAATGGGGATTAAATGCGATCCTGTCACATTCTTATTACTAGATGTGATTACCATTAGCTATACATGAGCTTGAAAATTCAGTTGTTAGCAGTTTATTCCTAGTTTACATTGTTTCTAGCTATGATATGTATATATGCACACATATATAGCTTCCATCATTCATGTTCCATATGAATGAGGTGGGTTGAAAGATTGTGTATGTTCTATTCTGATAATGAGAGCTGAATTCGGAAAGTTTCAAAATTCCTGATGCCGGGCAGATTGAATCATTCTTCTCTATCAGATCAGAGGGGAACAAAACGGCTTTTTAAGAGAAGGTGAGTGGTTTGTTAAGCTGAATAGCTAGGTTAGTCTATTGTCAATGGAGTTTCTTGCTCCTGTGTTGTTGTATTGTTTAAAGAAGAAGGAGGTTACAGCAACGGTTCAATACTTTCTTCTTGCTCAATACTTTCTTCTTGCACCTTACGAGTTTCAGCCACAGAATGTAACATTATTCAGTCTCGACATGTTATGAGTCTCAACCACAAAAGGTACCAACCATCTCCTCTTTCAAGACTTATTAGTTGATACAGATCTTTCTCAATTTAAGGGTTAATCTCAACTTCGATCCAAAAATATCACTCAAATCTCAATTTATCAATGTGCACCTGGGGTCAACTCTATCCATTTTTCCGTTAAAAAAATTTGGATTAATTATAAATTATACTTTTCAAGTTTAAATATTTCATATTTATGACCCAAATTTTTTTTTATCTATTAATGCTCGTTAAATAGCTCTCAATTATATCGTATCATAACATCTTTGTGTCGTGTTCAAGTCAATAAATTAAAACTGAACATTGTGCAAAACCACCTCTCCACACTAGGAGATAAATTTATGGGCGGTAACTTCAGAAAGCTACACTTCGTGGGATATTTCGAACTCTTAACCTATTCCTCATAAAAAGTTTATCAAGGTAGCTGAGTTACTGTAAACTAATGTGGCTTCTTTGTTCTTAATATTATCACTTCTAACTTGTTTGACAAGCTAATCCGAGTACAATATTGAGAGTAACAATCGAATTAGGTTAGTGTTATTAATATTACCACACCTAATTCTTTGTTATAAAATATTATCAATTTTAACTTGTTTAACAAGCTATTCTTTATTTTTTTTTTGTTATTAATATTAAATAGATTTGTTACACGACATATCATCGATCAATAACAAAATATTACGTAAGATTAACAAATTGAATTATTTTAACATGATAATTATTAAATGTGGTGGTCAATTGAAGTTATTAAAAAAGTAAGATTCACAGAGTCCACAAAATGATTTATCATTTGATTGGTAATTGCTTGGTGTATTTTAGATAGTAGGCGTGTCAAAATTTGAATGGACTTAAAATTTTCAAACATTTACGACCTTATCTACTTGAATTGACATAAATTTTTAAAATCGTGATTGTATGGACAATTGAAACGAGGTATAAGACTATCTCTTGATACTTTTTTACGTACATATTGTATGTTATCAAAAAATATAGATATAAAAAATTATGCATTTTTGTATATGTCTAAGAAAACAAATTGTGTTTCTATTTTTCATTAATTATAAGCAATACATGACATCGTGTTCTCTACCAAGCATCGATCATTTTCTTCAAATTTAGACGATTTAGCCGTCTCAACTTCATCCACTCAAGTATAGATTGAAATTCTTTCTATTATATATATATACTAGTAATTGCCCGTGCCTGAAGGTACGGCGTAACGAAAAATTAGATTAAAACTCGAAAAATACTATATTACCTAAAGACTCTTTGCAACCTAAAACAACCTGTCTATAAAATTTACAATTAGACATAATAATCATCATAATTCACCAAACTACCACAATAATTAATACATACCCAATCATCAACACATATCCAACCACCAAAACATCAAGCTAGTCCCTACTAATTTCAAAAAAATTCGGCAAAATTTCTTTTAAAAATAGAAGTCCAAAAAAATCTAAACCTGTTTACAAAACTTACAATCATCAATAACCCATGTAATAACCCGTGCCTGAGCATCAATTGAAAATTAATCTAAGGACACTACTTTTAAAAAAAAAAATTGGCACAATTTCCTCAACAAATAGTTCACAAAAAAAAAAAAAAAAAAAACCTACACAATTTATATATTTTGTACTCATACCCAAAAACTTGTAGTTAACTTCAACTTTGAAAAGTGAATAAACCTCTCAAATATGAATAAACCTTCAATTTACAACCTGTAACCATCAAATATCTCAAACACAACAAAATCATAAACCTCTCAAAGTTTTAAAATACAATTGCACATGATAAGTATACACATCCTAAAATCCGTATAAAATGCATAGAATGAAAGTCGAACTCGCCTTAACTTCAATTTTTAGCCCATTCAAAGTTGACCAATCACTCAAACTTATTCAAGTAGACCCAAATCAAACAACTTCAAGACCAAAAATCTATTAACAACACACTGGTAATGAATTTTTTTTTAAATAGTCTGTTTTTTCTTGTTACTAAAATTCAGAATAGTCGAAGTTACAATAATTTAATTAGGAACTTAATGACACAATACAAATCCATTTTGCACTAAAACAGTAATTTAGAAAGGCAAAAACCATGACTACTAAGCACAAATGGAAGGAATGTTCTACTCCATGTCAAGTACAATGAATTACAATTACCCTGTCAACCAAGTAAAAACCATTGTTAAAAAAAAGAACGAAACTGCTTTTAGGAAAAGTGTAGAAACCATGTACAAACAACTAATTTCAAGTCACTAACGTCAAGATGAATTCTAGAACAATATAATTCATGTCTGAAGGCACTTGTACAAAAAATTCGCCATTTTGAACAACAATTGAAGAAACTTTAATCTAACTTTATAAAGCTAAAGGAAATAATGCAAATCAAATACGAAAAAGCCTCAAATAGTTTGTTTCAATGTTACAATGTTATAATCAGGTAACCTATATGATCAAATTGATAATTAATTAAATAAAGTTAACCAAAAATATGACATCACCTAAAACAGTTTCACATTGAGATTTGCCAAAGGAAGAATTATCCAATTTCATTATTAAGTTACTTTAAATACCAAAACTACACAACAAATATTAGATTACTTTAACTAAAATAAAAAGTATAGGCCCCAACAACAAAATCAACAACTTCAATATTTGCATGTTAAGTCAAGTTCAAAGGACAGCGAAGCAAACCCACATATGCTATAGGGACCCACGCATGCATAGTTCTATGAAATTAGTTTCATCAACAACATATTAAAGAAATTTGTAAACCACAGCTTTAAAAGAGACTCACTTCTTAAGAAAAGGCCTCTCAAGTGGTCACACCAATTAGTTCAAAAAAGAGTGACCACACTAATAACCCTTTGACCCAAATCCGTCACAAACGCCCCTATATAATAATGGTGCTTAATCACTTCTTGGACCCCTACTGATTTTAGAATGAAAAAACCGTACTTAAATCCATTATATCCAAAGCTTCGATAATTTGGAATGCAACCAACATAAAACTATACATATATTTTCCATAGCACCAAACATAGCAATAAAGAGCTAAGAGTTGGTAAACAGAAAACACAATTAATTTACTATGTATTCGTAGCTATTGATTTTGAAACAACACTCAAAAACATGACAATTTTTTTAAAAAAAAAAAAAAAAACATTCACCCACGTATCCATATACTCAAATGTATATCAAAATCAATCCATGACAACATATAAACAAAAAAAATATATGTACCAATTACGACTTTGGTCTATATGTTTGATCGCATGGATAAACTATTCATTGCATGGGAAAAAAGAGATAAAAATTTACCAACTTGACTTTCGACTCACAGACAACCACCAACAAACTGTAAACAGAAAAAATCACATGACACGTGTGCTAGAGATAGGAAAAGAATCGCTAACCACATCGAATATTCCAACTTTTCATCTTCGTAGCCCACAAAAACAACCACACCACCACCCCAAATCCTAAATCTCAAATCTCAATAGAATTCAAGTCCCCAATCCTATTAGCAACAAATGAAACGAAACCTACAAAATGTTCCGCAAACATGTCGTGGTCCCACAATGAACCTCAATTTAAACCAAAATACTCAGCCAACATTATGGGGACTAAAATTCAAATGTCGTGGCGGAAAACTCTGTTTTTAATGTCCAAAAGAAAAAAACAATACAACTAATCAAATTTAAGAATACATCAATCATATTATTGAATCCCAAAAGCATATGAGCAACTCATGCAACACGTAGATCTCATTTAACAACTTAAACGCCTTAGATTATCACCATAATATACCATACCCATCATATGTAAGAAAAGACTATTTAAGTGTCGGCCTAATCAAATCAAATTCCATAGAACAATTCAAAATACAACAAAACTATGAAGAAATTACATTTAAGTGTCGGCCTAAAGCAAACACCAGTAGTCTATCACATCCCAAGTTCACCAAATCAAGAAATTAATTATGCTATGAACAAATTTAGAAAGAGAACTCTTCCCATAAATCAGAAAAACATAATACAAAGCAAAACAAAAAAAAAACTTGTGAATTCTGCATAGTAATACCAATAGTACAAATCTAATTGATATCCAAACAATAATTCCAGAAGCCCGCAATTCAATTGATATCCAATTCAGCTCCATAAAAGAGTTGTCTACAACAAAAGCCCAAAAGTAAAGGAAATCTTAAAAAATTAAACTACATAAATTACGTTTGCTATGGTAGTTGAATTTGATATTTAATCAAAACAAACACAAGTAAGCTTATTACTACCATACTCAATAACCATAAAAGGAAAACACATAATTAATTTGCACTTACCTGAATTTTGGAACTTCCAGCAAAAAGAGGCGTCCCCATGACTGTGCAATTCACCTCAAAGTCGCCGCACTACCAATTTCCGCTTCAAAGCCTTTGGTGCCATATAGGGACGTACTGTCCACTATATTAGAGAATCTCTCCCAAATTAGAAAACTCCAATTGGAGCACAGGACACCTGACATCCACAACACACTTAGCCAACCACACATACATAAAACACCAAAAAAAGTAGCAACAACCAAGATTAACACCATAACTAAGAGTTCCATTCTGTAATATATCACAGGGCCGATTTTCAAAACTAAACTACATAAATTTAAAAAATGGGCCTGTGAAAAAGTCCTATTTAACAAAGTATTACCTATTTAAAGATTCTCGTGAAAAAGTCAACTCTAGTATCTTGTTCTCAAGTTCTGCATGGTATCGAAAAGAATAAATCAAAAACCAGAAAAATAATTCTTATTTATGTAAACAATCACTGAATGAGAAAAGAATAAAACCGTGCATTCACATTCCTAAGTATCTTGGTATCAAAAAGAATAAATAAAAAGGCAAAAATCTAATAATGCTCTAAATACTAATTCATTGAATAAAGGACCCAAATTAAATCGTAATGAGCTTAAAGAAAATCAAAAGAGGTAACCACAATTTTTCTCAAATACGATTCGACTACTAAAGCGCTGTTGGAATACGATCAAACATGCTCAATGCCAAAGCTAAGTTAACAAGTTTCACGCTATGAAAATGCACCAACTGAAGTTATACAAAACTTAAAATACAAATGCACTGCATTTATGTGCAAGAATGATGTAGTAATGAATGAAAGACTATCTCATAATGAATGAAAAACTTAAAAACAGTAAAAAAGAAACATAACGAACAGAGCATGTAAATGAATACAATACCTCCTAAATGAAGCCAAAGTCTTGAATCTTTTACCACCAACAATAAATGAGAGATATGATTGAATTTACCCAATGGAGTTGTAAACGAACCAGTACCTGAATAAAGCATGCTTTACCATCGTAATTATCACGAAGAGCAAAAAAATCAGATCAACATAGAAAAAAAAAATTGTCCATAAAGAGGTTTTGGTCGCCGAAAGGAACAGTTGCTCTGAATTGTGAACACTTGAACTTACCACATTAAGAGTTCCGTAATATCTGTATTGAATGCCAAACAGCGTAATCAGACCATAGATCAAGCAAGAATTTTTGTAAGGGAAAAAGAATGTGACAGAAAATTAACTATGCAGCCATAATTGAAAGACGCAAGCTTTTACTATAAAAGTGGGACAAATGATATGTAAATAGATGCTCTATTAGAGATTGAGAGTTAGAACACTTAAAGAAATAAAGCCAAACATGATAAAAGACAAAAACAGTAACCCACAAAGTTTGGCATACCCAAGGTGATATACGGTATACCCCACAACTCACGCTAATAGAATCAAAAAACCAATCCTGTCAAATTTTGTCAAAAAAACAATCCTGTTAATTTTTTTATGACTCCATGGCCACTGCCCAATCTTGTGAAATTCATTGTATAATAATGTCAAATACAACGCGCACAAAATCACAAAGAAGAAGAATATAGGCTATAAACAAGAACACAACCGATGTTCAAACCCTTGTATGGTTTGCCAATCAGAAACAATATCCAAAATAGTGGTGAGTCAAAAAATCACCATGGTATGAACACGATCAACTAAATATGAGAAAGAAAGCAAGGAGACTGAACTCAACTTTTGGAACTTCAATTCACACCTTCAGACGTGTAAGCCTAGTACACGTCATTACTGCAAGGAACTTATTACCTTACTAAAAAACAAAAATAAAATAAAATAAAGAACAACGACCGAGAGTCACATACATAGTTTCGTTGCTTTATCTGAATAGTGTGCACTACCCTGTCCAAATCGTCGTGCGCCTCAATTTCTTCCTCACCCTTAATACACAAATGCCGAAAAGTTGAAGACTTGCTTCTTTGCCCATATACTCCTTCAATGGTTTCCATGTTAAAATCCTCTAGATAGTGATAAGTTTAGCTACAGGACAAAGCAAGCAAGCAGTATTTTTTAATTGTGATTCAGTACTTATTTTATCCAATATTAGGATAAAATAAATTAATACCATCAAACTATTTGTATTCTCTTTTGACATTTTTTCAATCACCTAGTGTGCATAACAGGAAAGGTGTGTGGGATGTGCGTGTTTGCTTTGCATGTTGTGTGTTGGGTGCACGTGTGTGGGCATGAGAGAAGTGAAAAGAGCGGAGAAGAGAAAAAGAAAAGAAGGGGGGAGAGAAAGAGACTAAACTTAGATTAAGTTGGGGAGTCACTTTCCATAGATGTATTTTTCCACCACCAAACCACCGAACAAAAAACACCACATCGAACCCAATTAATTCCAAAACAGAAAAACTAAAGGTCACTCCAAATCCTCTCCACCTTTGAAAAAAATCGTAACCCAAATTTTGTCAAATATTCGCACAAACTTCTCTTAGGAATTTAAACAAACACTTGGTGGGCCATTGTGTGGTGGTGTGGGTTTGATGAAGGGGGGTGGGTTTGTGGTGGTCGCCCAGGAAGATGAGGAAGCAGGTGGAGTGGGTTTACGGTAGAGAGGTGTGGGTGTGGGTGTTTTGTGTGTTGTGTTGTGTTGTGTTGTGTCGTGTGTGTGTGTGTGCTGTTGGGATTCACAGAAGGGGAAGGCTGAGGGTTGCTATCTGCGTGTGTGTGGAGAGAGAGAAGAAGAATACCTGGGAGAAGAGGAAGTTGTGGCGTGGTGGCTCTAGCTCTGGCGTGGTGGCTATGGCGGTGGCTCTGCCTCTGGCTTTGGCGATGCCGTGAGAGAGAGAGAGAGAATAAAGAAGTAAGGATTTTCAAAAAAAAAGAGAAATGGGTAGTGGTGGTGGTGTTGCTGGAGCGTAAGATAGAGAGAGCTAAAGAGAGAGAGTGGGAAAAAAAAAGAAACAGAAGGGATGCAGCAGAGACGGTTAGTCGGCTGTGAGGTGATTGATTGGTCAGATTTTTGAAAAATAATGAGTTAAAAAAGATGAATTTGGGGGGAAAAATGGAAGAGTATTAATGGCCGTTGGATTAATGGATTGATTTGAGGCCGTCGGATGTTGAAGCCTAAATTGATTTGAGGCCGTTGGATGTTGAAGCCTAAATTGATTTGAGGCCGTTGGATGTTGAAGCCTTGAGATTTGAGCCGCTCTGTTTTATATATATATATATATATATATATTAATTTAATTTAATTCAATAATAAATCATCTATCATATATATAGATGAATGACCCAATAACAAATAATGAGTTTAATGTGTATTAATAATAGATAATATATGACTCACCGAAAATTGTGTGGAAGTGTAATGAAAAAGGGTGTCAATCAACCACAAGTTATAGCTCAAGTGGTAAAAATGACAAATTATAAAATCAGACGTACTGAATTCAAATTTTAAATATTTCTTATAGCCACCCTAGTCTCGGCGTGGAAGAGGATTAGTCGACTCAGATATGTCGGACTGTCAAGAGTGGAGCCACCTTATGCCCTGGGGGCACATGCCCACCCTCAATTTTTTTTCTTCTAAAATTATCTCTACATATTTTAGGTATTTTTTTAATATATTAAATTGTGTCCACCATATTTTTTAGTTAAGACCAGAAAAGACATGATATATCCATGAGTTTACTTGTAATTTTTATATTTATTTTAGTAAAATTATCAACAACATGATAGAGAATACATTTTATTATATAATCGAATGAATGATAAATAGATAAGTGATATCATGATTGTGGATATAAAGAATAATAAAGTTAATACAAGACTTTCAACGGATGAAAATTCATCAGAGTCAAATCTAAATAGTTTTGACTAACCTTTGTTTTGTAAAAAAAATTAGGGGCAACCCGTACCTAAAGACACGGTGCAACGTAAATCAACCAGTTAATTTGAAGAAATGAGGAGTGAAAATCCTAGAGAGAGAAAGTGAGGAGATAAAGTTAAAATTTAATGTGAATGATTTTGAAAGAGATGTTGGTAGCTGTTGGATGAGTTTATTTGAAACTGTCGGATAGACTTAAATATAAAATATGAAAAAATTCAATAAGTTTATTCGACGGTCTCAAATAAATTCATCAAATAACCACCAATATCTCTCTTAAATTTTCACTGTGTATTTAAGCACAAGTTATCCCTAATTATAAATATAATTACACTCTTTTTTTTTTGCCATTTGTATCTACTATATATGCTTATCAATTTTAGTCTTTTAAGTTTAATAAATTTTTAAGAATTAAATAAGATATAATTAAATATAAATATATTATTCTATTTTTATCAATTACAAAAAAAAAAAAAAAAAATTCAACTTATTAAAATATTCAGTGCTTACTTACAACGTCTTTTCTGGCGCCGCCCGTGCTGACCGTTGAAAAAAAAAACAAGAACAGACAAAAGAAAAGGGTGTCAATCACTCAATTGTCAACCCATCGGATCTGAATCCATCGTCTATTTACATGCTCATCCACACAGGGAGGGACCCGGCTCCTCTGCTTTTCTCTAAGAACAGCAGGCCCTGCTGTTCGCCCAAAACGGCAACGTTTTTCAACTTTTTTTTTTTTTTTTCATTTCTCTCCTTAAACGGCATCGTTCTAATTTTTGTGTTCAGTCCCAAACAGAACCTTGGCGCCATTTTGCTCGTGAAATATGATATCCAGAAGACGGATATGAGGCTAATGAAATATGATCAACTCCACTTACTGTTGGGACTTTATTTTCGGCCATAGTAGATTTACTGTATCAAATTTTATACTATTAAAACAAATAACTTCTAAATTTTAATTGACTCAAATTTTAATAAATCGAATTTTAATTGACACAAATTTTAATAAGTAAAAAAATATAAATTTTAATCGACTCAAAAACGAATTTTAATCGGCGCTAACAACTCGGGTAGAGTTCAAATCGACTCAAATTTTAATACATTAAAAAAAATAAAATTTATTCAGCTTCAATATAATTTTAATTGATTCAAATTTTAATATGTAGAAAAATAAATTTTAATCAGCTCGAATTTTAATAAAATTTTATGTAGAAAAATTACTTGAGGTCTATATAGGGGCATTTTTGGTATTTTAGACCTCAAGTAATTTTTCTACATAAAATTTTATTAAAATTCGAGCCGATTAAAATTTATTTTTCTACATATTAAAATTTGAACCAATTAAAATTATATTGAAGCTGAATAAATTTTAATAAGTAAAAAAATATAAATTTTAATCGACTCAAAAACGAATTTTAATCGACGCTAACAACTCGGGTAGAGTTCAAATCGACTCAAATTTTAATATGTAAAAAATAAATTTTAATAGTCTCGAATTTTAATACGTTAAAAAAAATAAAATTTATTCAGCTTCAATATAATTTTAATTGGTTCAAATTTTAATATGTAGAAAAATAAATTTTAATCGGCTCGAATTTTAATAAAATTTTATGTAGAAAAATTACTTGAGGTCTAATCTAAAATACCAAAAATACCCCTATATAGACCTCAAGTAATTTTTCTACATAAAATTTTATTAAAATTCGAGCCGATTAAAATTTATTTTTCTACATATTAAAATTTGAATCAATTAAAATTATATTGAAGCTGAATAAATTTTATTTTTTTTAACGTATTAAAATTTGAGTCGATTTGAACTCTACCCGAGTTGTTAGCGCCGATTAAAATTCGTTTTTGAGTCGATTAAAATTTATATTTTTTTACTTATTAAAATTTGTGTCAATTAAAATTCGATTTATTAAAATTTGAGTCAATTAAAATTTAGAAGTTATTTGTTTTAATAGTATAAAATTTGATACAGTAAATCTACTATGGCCGAAAATAAAGTCCCAACAGTAAGTGGAGTTGATCATATTTCATTAGCCTCACATCCGTCTTCTGGATATCATATTTCACGAGCAAAATGGCGCCAAGGTTCTGTTTGGGACTGAACACAAAAATTAGAACGATGCCGTTTAAGGAGAAAAATGAAAAAAAAAAAAAAAAGTTGAAAAACGTTGCCGTTTTGGGCGAACAGCAGGGCCTGCTGTTCTTAGAGAAAAGCAGAGGAGCCGGGTCCCACAGGGAGAGGCATAAACAAGAAATATCTCTAGTTCATAGTTTTAGTTTTGACATTTTTTCAAGCACAGCACTGTTGCTGCGTTTGAAGGTTCGATCATGTCGACAACTGAAGTCAAGCTTCTGGGTTCATGGGGGAGCCCATTCGTGATGCGAGCTCTAATAGCACTCAACATCAAGTCCGTGGACTACGAGTTTCTGGAAGAGAAGCTGGGCGAGAAGAGCGAGCTTCTTCTCAAATCCAATCCTATTTACAAGAAAATCCCAGTTCTGATTCATGCTGATAAGCCACTATGTGAATCGCTAGTCATTGTCCAGTACATCGACGAGGTTTGGACCTCTGGTCCTTCGATTCTTCCTTCAGATCCCTATGATCGTGCCATTGCTCGGTTTTGGGCAGCTTTCATCGACGATAAGGTGCGTCTGTCTGTTTCTACTCATCGAAATTGTGAATTTTTTATTTGTAGTAACAACTTATACTTTGATTTGTGCAATCTTATGTATCTCTTTCTTTCATTGTCCTAGTTCTCTCTCTCTCTTCCTCTCTCTCTCTCTCTCTCTCACACACACACACGTATACGAATATAGTTCACTACAAGGTTTGGATATGTATGGATTTTCATTTAAAATTGGGATGTAATTTGCAGTTAGAAGATTTTGGGTGCAAACTTAGTTATTTTGGTCAAGATAGTATAGTGTTTGATAAAATTGGAAGTAGTCCACCTAACAATATCGGCAGTGCTCTTGTCTTCAAAAGAACATTAGACAGAAATTGTTTCTTGTAACTAAAATTTTGTGGGTTTTGATTACTTTGATGTGGTTAATTTGTTAGAGTTGATTATGCTGAGTTTTAGGCCAATTTATGAGTTTCGGAAATGAGAACTGCCTTGTAAGCAAGGATCAAAATAGTGTTGGACTAAAATCGATTTTTGGTCGACTTTGAGCCTAAATTAAAGTGAGATCCGCTCGTTGTTTCGAGTAAACTTTCATGGGTTCATATTCTACTCCGTGAGTAGAATAATGTAGTATATTCGCTTGCTCAAATCGAGTAAAAAAAAAAAACAGAAAATAGGCTCCAAAGTGACCTTCTTAAAATATGAAAATAGAGATTGTACAATATGTGATTTGACATCAATCCACATTGGTTGAAGAAAAAATTCTACATGGACATATATTGGCCAAGTTTGCTTTATGAGATTGGGCCCTAAGGGATATCACAATTTTATGAGCGAAATGAGCGCCTACATACATTCGGTTCAACCACACATGCACGCCGCCCATCTCGCCACGACCCGGTCGGGCTCTCAGGTGTGGTTGTGGTTTGGACTAAGCCTTATCTTTTTAAAGAAAATTCGTTTAATGAATTAGGCGTGAATTTCTTAACCGAAATTTAATTTCGGTACCCATTGGATTTAAAATTTGGACTGGTTCAATTTAGTGTTCCCTCCAGTTCCGAATTTTAGTTGTGTTTGTTCATAGATGAATAGTTAATCAATGGTGTCTTCTGGCTACATGTCTCTACTGGGTTGCATCCATTCCATATGATGACTGTCCGTATTAGTTACCATTCTCCCTATAAATAGCCCAGTCATATAATCATTTTGCATCCAAAAAAATAAATTTGTAATCATTAAGGCAATCTCATACATCATTAGTAGTATGTATTTGGAGAGTACACAACATAATTTCTGGTTAGCCGAGTAAGTAGATTGGAGTGCTACTTCTATTCGCGTAAAGATCATTGTATCCTAGAAGGCAGACGCTTTGATTTCCATAAGCACAGTGTGTGAGAGCAAAATCTATCTCAATGACATAGTGTCAAACACTAGCCTTAATCTACTTAAAGTTCAATAACAGTTCTTGTTCTACAAACAGGTTAGTGTTACGTTTACACTTTGAGGAATTTAGAAAATAAACGAAAAATAGAATATAGGGAAGAAAACCCGCTTCGAGGGGTCAGAGCCAGGCATGGAGAATTGGGTTGATCGACTTGAAGCGAAAGTTCACTCATTAATTATCGAGCAAAAGAGAATAATGAAAAAGATGCAAGAATTGTTTCTTGCTATGAATTCTCGCCTTAATCAGTTAATGGCCGACCGAGGTCATTATCATGAGGAAGGCGATGGGTCGACCTATCACAATGAAGAAGGTAAAAATAATGGCCACCCATCTTGTGTTTCTGTTGGATCAGCTAACCCTCTAACTAGCACAATTTCAAATCTAGATTTCTCACTATACTATGGCAAGGAAGGTCCCACAACCACATTGATTTGTAAAGCCAAGCAAAATACATCAATTGATCATCCATCAAGTAATCATAAAATAAAATGCTCTGCTAATAAGAAGTTGAAGAAGTCTTCCACTAGGACAAAGCTAAAGGTCAACTGCAAGAGAATCAAAGGTTCGCATTGCCTTTGGTGTATCTATCTAGAAGTTCCTCTTCTTGAAGGCATAACACAAAAGGCTAAATTTTGGGAGTCGATGGACTCAAACTTGCAACCAAGCCAAGTATGCCTAGGAATTGTGTATGACCTTGCCTATTACAAGGACGAGCAATTGATGGAGTATGTTCACACTGCTCATATGAATCTAACTTTCTGGATCATTATCGTGGGTATTTTTGGAGTCTGTGAAGCCAAATATCACCTTGATTGTTACAAGGACAAGGAAGTGGGTTGGCCGCCTCCTAGTGTACATGATAAATCAAACTTTGAGGACAAAGTTTGTTGAAAAGGGGAATGGAATGTTATGTGCACATTTTTAATATATTTTTATGTAGTATTTGAGGTAGTTATTAGGGAGTTATTTTAGTAAGTGGGTTAGTGGTAGAGTATTTTGTGGATAGTTTTCTAAGTGGTTACTAAGATAGTGGAGTCATGGGTCAAATTAGTTATTAAGGTAGTTTTATTATCTTGTATTTAAATATCTTCCTATCAATGAAATGAATATGATGAATATTATATTGAACTTTCTTATGTAAGTTTTGGAGATAAGTTCTTCTCGAATTGAATCATCGGCGGTTCTCCCTCCTCGAAGTGGGTTTTCTTCCCTCTATTCTATTTTTCGTTTATTTTCTAAATTCCTCAAAGTGTGCACGTAACAGTTAGTTTATTCATTGTTTAAATTATAGATTTATTGTGTTACTGTTTTACTCGTATCTGTAACTGTTTCGTACATATTACTGTAACTTGTTGGGTTCTTTCTGTGGAGTCTAGTTTGTGTGTTGATCCGGATGATGACCCGACCCGGCCCGGCCCGAAATAATTTTGCATTTCTTTAATGAGATTTTTTCTGAGGCTTAGTCCATGGTTGGTGATTAGGGTTTATTGATACTGAACGGCCGTCATACTGAGATTGTATTCTTCGTTCTTGAGAATAGTGAAATCCTTGCAGCGTCATGGATGTAGGCAAATTGCCGAACCACGTAAATATTGTCTTCTGCGTGTGCTTGTTTTTCCTTTGGCGTGTGTTTCTTCTATATTTTGTTTCTCACAGGTTTGAGAAATTCGTAAATTTCCCTAACATAACTGTTTCGTTCTTAACTGTTACTGTTTGATGTTAAACTACATGTTTCAAATCAGAAATTTCAACAAGTGATTTTACTATATTTGGAATACCACAAACAACAAATAACTTGAGAAAACATTTTGGGAACACTTTGAAAACATAATGGAAACAGGGAAAAAAAAATTTTGATTCCAAAACATAGTTTTTTCTCCACTGCTACGTTTTTGGTTTTCCTTGAAATGTTTTGGCTGAAACAACCGAAAAGAAATGAAATTTTTTTTAATCCTTAATTGTATGTTTTATGTGGTTTAAGGATGTGATCCAAATGACTTGTGCAGTGGTTCCCATCTGTGAGAGGAATAGCACTTACTGTTGAGGGAGACGAAGAGAAGAAAGAGGCACTAGAGCAAGTGGCTGCAGGATTGGAGCTCTTGGAAGATGCATTCCCTAAATGCAGCAAAGGCAGCAATTTCTTTGGGGGAGAACGTATTGGGTATCTCGACATTGCATTTGGGTGCTTCTTGGTGTGGCTCAGGGTGATCGAGAAGATGCACAATGTGAAACTGCTTGATGAAGCCAAGACACCTAATTTGTGCAAATGGGCTGGGAGTTTTTGCTCTGATGCTGCTGTCAAGGATGTTATGCCTGAAACTGATAAGCTCATTAAGTTTGCTAAGGTGCTTATGGCCAAAATCAAAGCTCGTCCTGCCAATTGAACAATGGAGATTAGGAAGTGTGTTTGTTGGAGAAACTATTTTCTTTTAGAAATATTAGTTGGTGTACGCGTGCGTTGCACACTAATTATTTTTATATGCATATGGTTATTGAATTTTATAGAGTTCACTTGTCCACTTGTACCCTTGTTAGTGGACGGTTATGTAAAGTGGCACTGTTGACGTGGAATAATTGTTACACTCAAAAAATTTCTTGTATTTTGGGTTGTATGAACTGAATTGCGTTGCACTTAAAAACTATAATGTTTAACTTCAGTAAGTGATTAATAGTTGAATGACTACTGATTTATTGGACCAATAAAAAATTGTTACAATAAGTTATTATTATCTTTTTTTGACAAGCATTGACATTCAAAAGTAATATATAAATTATTAGATCTATTCAAATATTTATTTTAACAAATTTGGATATGCACTATGTACCTACAAACATAAAATGTAATTTGATGACTATTTAATAAAATTGAAGAGAAATACATGTGTTAAATGTTAAAATCGTCTCTAATCAACTTATTCAGATCATAACGGATATCTATTTTAATGGATTCATATATGCACTGTGAAAATAAAATTTGTTGGACAATTGAATTGGATTCGAATCACATTGTTCAAATCGGATTTGGATCAAATTTGAATCGAATTTGTATTATTTGGAAAAAAGATAATCAAAAGTCAAACAATAAATTTATTAGTTGAATTAATGCAACTAATTAAAAAAAAGCAATGTTACATGGACCTTATTTGGGGACCTAATGATGTGACTTCAATGCAACCATTGGATTAGTTGTGAGCTCCGATGTTAGATGTAACATATAACCAATCTAATAGTTGTACATCATTAGGTCTTTAGATTAGGTCCTCAAATTAGGTCCAAATAGCATTTTCCTTAAAAAAATAAAAAAAATTCTCAAAAAAGGATAAAGTAGATGTTATAGAATTTTTGGAGGATAAATAAAAAAATAAAAAAATACTCTTAAGCCACTTTAAAAAGGATAAAGTAGATATTATAGAATTATTGAAGGATAAATAAAAAAATCAAAAAAATTTCACTTAAATTACTTTTATTAGTAGTATAGATATTGAAGTGTTTTCTCTATAGGTGTTTGATAATTTTATTTTTACGGGCGGTGATGCAATTTGATTTGCAGAAGCTATTTTCTTCTACAATAGGCCATAGTGTTTTCTGAATAAGTGGTTGATAATTTGCTCGAACTATGATGCAATTTGATTTGCATATGATGCCAAAAGCTTTTGTAAGTCATGAATGTGTAGTATGAAAAGATCTAGTTTGCACCAATGTCTGCATCTGATTCTTGTGTGGGAATGAGTTGAACTAAGGATGAGGTGGGTTGAAAGATTGTATATGTTCTATTCTGATAATGAGAGTTGGATTCGGAAAGTTTCAGAATTCCTGATGCCAAGCAGGTTGAATGATTCTTCTCGATCAGATTAGGGGAGAATGGAACAGTTTTTTATGCGACAAAGTCATATGTGGCAGTGATCAATGGGAGTGTCAAGAAGGAGGGGGAATAGTCAAGAGACTTGCATCTAAGATGGAAAATCAAATTAGTTTAAGAGAAGATTAGGGATGTTAGTTAGTATATCAATCATGAATTGATCATTTTCAGGTTTCCTGTTTTTATCTTTCTATATATCTGTATATTTCTCTATGAGTTCACTTTATCTTGTTCTATTTGTTTCTGAAGCATCAAGGACGCATTATAATCTTTGTACGTGCACAAACTTATATGTGCATGCTCGCATCGGCAAATCCAGGAAGGGGGGGATTTATGATGCAGTGGTGCCAACCCGTGAAGGCCATTACCCAAATAATGAGCCCCCACTTTAAGTCCATGACCCATATACTGAGCCCACTTTCTATTTACTTATACTTCTTGGGTCATTCATTGTTAACTTATTCACATTTCATGAGTCAATCTATTATTTATTTATATACATTAGTATTAGTGAAAATTGGTCCAAGCTCATGTAGAATTCTTTTCTCTTTGAAATTATTTTATTTGTTAAGTTGGTATTACATTAATGTGTTTAAACACTTCTTAAACTCCTCCTTTATTTGTAGCGTAACCCATTAGGGGTCTCTCTGATTCTTGACGTCGCAAATATCTTCCTTCAATAGCAATGCTATATTTCGACAATGTTTTTCTTCCATCTTCCATATTTTATTAATTATTTGATTCTTAATCAATTATGAATACTGTTGGATGCTTGATTTTGAATGCCTCCATTGACAAAATTCATCGAGCCTAAATACTTTCAAATAGCACCATTTTTTTTTTATATAACAAAAGGCTTGTAATTAATTTTTTGTTTTGTTTTGTTTTGATTGTATACACTATCTATACTAATAAGATAGAGCTCATTTCAAACTTCCCAAATTAAAATCAATTCTCTCAATTTAGAAAAGCAGAACAACGGTTAGGATTTAATTGAAATTTAAATAAACGGTTCAGATTTCATCTAAATCCATCCAATTAAATCCTATGGCTCACAAATCATCTCACTTAAAACCCAAATCCCGCCCAAACAAACTGCAGCCCTGGCACACATCCCATCAACGATTGATAGTTTGATACCCATCTCTCCTTCTCTCCCCATTAACACTACACGCTTGGCCTGGAACATAATTTCTCTCTCACCGCTCGCTCCTCTGCTGGAAGAAGAAGACCAGGCGGCCAGAGGCCCAGACCCCCTCTCTCTTTCTCTCTTTCTCTCTTCCCGATCGTTCCTCTACAATCGCCCAGGTACCCCTCTCTCTCTCTCTCTCAACTCACACACACACACACACGCCCTTTCCAGATCCACCAATGAAGCCCCCGCCCATATCCAGGATTCGCTCTTTGACTCCCTCTCCATCGCTGTCTCTTCCTCTCTCCGCCTTATCTCTCTCTGTCATCACCTCTGTTTCTCTTTCTCTCACTCTCTTTGTCTTCATCTTTCTCTCACCAGCCTCACTCCATACGCCCACAACCCCAATACATTCATCTCTGATTTTCACACACACACGACTCCATTTTTGTATGCAAACCCAGATCCAGACCCCACCCACCATCGGTTGGGTAGCCCCAAAAAAAATTTGTGACGAATTTTTTACCCCATCACGTGTTTGATGAAATTTCTCAAAGAACTGTGAACAATCACAGCAATCACTATAGCCCTACAGACAAAACTCAAAATTTAGTGATGAATTTGGTTTGAAATCCTTGCTCCCTTTAACTTTTTTAAAGGTATTTTAATTAAATGTTAGTTGTTGTTTAGTTGCATTGTAAGAGAAAGTTAACGGGTTAATATTGTTAGATATGTTTAGTGTGTATATGGGTTAGACATGGTTATTCCCGAACTTCAAACAATTTCATTTAGACCACCCCCGACATTTTAACAGAAAGTTGTTTTTTTCGTTTGGAGCAGTATGAAGGGAATAATGGTTTAGATATTTGTAATACTCTAAATTCATTTGAATTTGAAAAATAGATTGTTGTAGGCACTATGCATTTATTTGGACGATGTTGCAGCTTTAGAGATTGAAGTTTTGTCTTCTTACAGTCATCATAACTCGGACTTTGTGAAAAAGAAAATCATGGAGTTTTAGGACTGCATGTTTCCCATTTGCTTCAAGTTTCTTATAGACCTTAAATTTTACCTGAATATTGAGCTTCATATGACAAAAGTTAATTTTCTTTTCCCTCTCTCCCTCCATCGTTTGAAAACTTTGTAGAATTTGATGTTTTATTTGGCAAGTGGTTTACAGGTACCCAATTTGTTGCATAAAGTGAACGCTAATGACATTTGGCAATTGCGATTGATCCATACTATACATTGCAATGATCAAATTAGTTCGCCTTTCATATATTGGTAACGCTAAATTTGTTTGGTTTTAAATTTAATTGTTAATTATTTTGGTAATTAGATTCGAAGTGGTGAGTATGGGGAATTTATGTTTAATTGTTAATTATTTTGGTAATCGGAAAAAAGTGATTTGGATTGGTTTTGGGGTCATGAATTTGGGTTAGTTGTTACGTGAGTTAGATTATATTGTATGCATTGAATGGGCACAACATTTATATTGCAATTGTTTTAGGGTAGCCATGTGAAGAAAAATTTAATTATTTGTGAACCGAATTCATTTTGCTATCTTTACAGGAATTGGAACTTTGTTTGCACTCTTTTGGGAAAAATGGTGATGTGCTTGGTTTAAATGCATTGTCTTTTTGGTTTTAATGTAACTTAGGCACAATTTGATGATCTTGAACTTTTGTTGGGTTGGTTACACAGTGCCTGAAAGTAGGAGTCCATTGCTAGGGAGAGGCAGAGCACACTCACTACAAGCACACAAAGAGTACATCTACCCATCGTTCAGCACACACATCACACACCCCTGCACATAATCACACTCACACACCCACCTCAAACACACCACCACAACCACAATTTTTTTAGGTTTATGGCTGAAATCATATTGCAGATTAATTATTTGTTGAAATGCTTGAGTTCGCTAGGAGCTAGGTAATTTGATTGAAAGTCTTTGCCGCGGAGAAATACTATGGGTGCACTTCTAATGTAAAGGTTTTTGTCTTTTTGGTTTTAATTCATGTAATTTGCGAAAAAAAAAAAAAAAAGAATTGGTTTCTGAGAATTTTGTGATAGTAGCTCATTATGAAAAATATTCATTTTTGTTTCTATAATTGGAAATGACCGTTTAATTCATCCATTTTTGTAATTGCTTTGTATAGAGAAGTGTTGGTGATGTATGATTCCAGTTCCTGATGACATAATTTTCCTTCACGTTCTGAAGCTTGAGTTGAACTGTTATGGAGTAAGCCATATTGTATTTGGGTGTTAATGGGGTTTTTCATTACATAGGGTTGCAATATAGTTTTTAGTGTTTTTGATTGAATGTTGTGTGTTATATCCATGAAATAAGATTTGTAGGGTTATTATGATTGAGATTGTGCGGTAATTGATTAAGATTGTATGTTGGAATTTTGTTGGGTGGCTTATTGTGATTAATATTTTCTGATTGAAAAAATATGTCAGGCGCCTTGAGCAAGTTAATGGTAACTTTTGATAATTCACATGTTCATGGACCACATCGAACTCTGTAGGTACTTGATCACTCTTCCTTTCTTTAGCTCTGTGTGTTCATATTGAGCAGTTTCCTGAATATTTGTTGTTGTGGCTTTGTACATTTGTTTCTTGGTTTGATGGTTGTTTGCATGACAATGAATTGACGCAATCACCAATGCCGCAGGTTTTGTTTTACTAATAGGTTTGGGGGCTTGAATTTTGTTGAACTAAGGTATGCATTATGTTTGGGATTTAGGATTTGGGTGTGGTGTGGTTGTTTTTGTTGGTATGGGCTACGAAGATAAAAAGTTGGAATATTCGATGTGAGCCCAAAGTCAAGTTGGTAAATTTTTCTATAGTTGGTAAATTTTTCTATCTTTCTCCCCATGAAATGAATAGTTGATTCATGTGATCAAATATATAGACCAACATATATTCTTTCGGTGGTTGTGTGTTCATGGGTTGATTTTGATATAGATTTCGGTATATGGATACATGGGTGAATGATTTTTTTAGAATTTTTTGTTGTCATGTTTTTGGGTGTTGTTCCAAAATCAATAGATGTGAATATATCGTAAATTAATTGTGTTTTTTGTTTACTAACTCTAAGCTCTTTATTATCATGTTTAGTGCTATAGAACCAATGTTATCAGAACCGGACCGGTCATCGAACCGACTAGGGGACTGAGTCAATGCTTTGTTAATTCTATGTGAATATGCTTTGTTAATTCTATGTGAATAGTGGGTTGTGCCATTGGTGTTGTGTGTTGTCTATTGTGGTGGTTAATTGTTATGTGTCTATCATGGTGGTTACGACATTGGTTTTGGTTGTTTTTATGTTATTTTTGTTGATCAATAAAAGTCATTTGGTCTGGTGTATACTTTGAAGTTCTAAAGTAGTTCTTGATAGAGTTATGTGTTACCAATAATCTAATTCAATGCAAAGATTTGTGTGTAAATTGAAAATACTAAAGAAATATGCCAAATTCCTTTTGTTCTTTGATTCCCATGTGGGTGAGCATTGAAGAGTTTGAATATTAAGGGACTGAACTATTATGAATGTTTTTAGAGTTGTGAAAATAAGAGTAGATAACTTAATGTTCATTTGCTATGTTTAGGACCCACCTATCGAGAACCCACTTGCTTTTAAATGGTAGAATGCTCAAGATCAAAATGAGATTCTTGGAAAGAAAATAAAGGTATGTGTTGGTTTTCTTTTCAATTTTCCTCCTTTTTTTTCACCAAGCTAGCTAATTTACATGGTTGCAGTTGTTTGTTGGTTGTGATTGTGAATTAACATGTGGTGTTATGTTTTTTGATTGGGAATGTTTGTGCTAAGAGAGTCACTTGGGATTATGGAATGTGTTTTTTTTTTAAATAAACTTTTCATAAATTAATTGGGATAATTTTGGGATTATACCAAAATAGTTATTATTTGGGTTAAATAGTTCGAATGTTTGCTTGGGTTACTTGGAGGTTGATTGATGGAGTTTGAACTTATTTGTGCTAAGTTTGTCTTTTAATTTGCTTTGTAGCTATGTGTTTGCACCCTTAATTTGGGAGATGATTCATAAATTTAGGGATGCTTTTGGTTCTATAAACTTGCTCTTATTGTGTGAGTTTCTTTGTGCGTGAATATGGATGGGTTTATTGTTTAAATGGGTGTAGTTTAATTGTTTAAAATAAGAAGCCTTTCCAATATCATTTTTTTGTGCTTTATATAACATAACCATTGTTTGATGAACATTTGAGCAAGAAAACTCTGATTTTCAAATTTTCTTTCCATCTTCCATTTATATGTAGGTTAATTATGACTGCTAGCCAAACAGTGCTAGATGGACTCTTATGAAAGGGTTGTTATAACAACATGGGCTTAACTCGGTTATAAGCTTTTATAAATTTATCTTCAACAATGTCATGTGGTAGTTGACGTTGAACTTTTGTTAATAGACTTTTATGCCACGTATAATTGATTTCATATAACTAGAAAACAAGCAATACATTTTAGAGAAAAAACAATAGTATAAAAGGTCCATCCTTTGGTTTGTGTTTGGTTCTTGGGTCCTGTTAATTCAATTGATTCCTCCTTATATCGTAGCTTTTGTTCTATTGTTTTTTCTTTAATAGTTACCACATATGAGAGATCTAATATAGTTGTGATTTCTTATTTTTCTTATCTCTCAATCAGACATTGGCATTTTTACGAATCAAATTCCTGAGTTGGCTAGAACATGTTCAAATCTTTTCGTCACATCGGGACGCACAACTGGTAGTTCGGTGGTAAATTTTTTGGTGAATTCTTTTTCCATTGTGTGTATAACATATGGTTGTGACTTTTGTTATTATGATATAAATGTTATTTTAGTTTAGATTATGTAGTGACTAAAATATAATGTTGTCTTTGAGTTAGGTTGAGTAATTTATTCTTGAGATTGGTTATACAATATTTTTTGTTGGGGCAATGCAATGGTTTTGTGTTGGACAATGATACATTTAGTGAGATATATAAGCTCTATAGGCTGATTGAGATTTTCTTACATTCCTATTTTTAGGGAAATTTAGTCGATTTTTTTAAAAATAATATCGGGGGACTATTTCAAATTATATTGGTTTGTTAGGTTGTAAAGTGCCTTTAGGTGGGAGGTCACCCAGGTACTTTTTTCTCTTTCTCCCTCTCTCGACTCATGGACACAGTCGAAACACAACGGTCAAATACACATCGTGCATACACATAGCACATGCACATATGTACACCATCCTCTTCCACACACATTGTCATTCTCTCTTCCCTTCTCTCTGTATGCCTCACACACACACACACACACACAAGATTTGATGCTTGGTTTCTTTGACTTTGTATATTTTTGTGGAAAAGGGTTATTGGGTTAGGATTTTCTTGAGAAATCTTTGTTTGGTATTTAAATCTTTATTTGATAAATCTCAATATAGAGCTGTTTTAGGTGATGTTATACTTTTGGTTTAGATTATTTAATTAATTATAAATTTGATCATGCAGGTGTTGATAGTGTGCAAAATGCTATGGAATCGGAGCTTAAATTGTCATAAAAGTCTTTTTTTTTTCCCGTCAATCTCCTAAGAGATAATTAAGACATGATTTCATGGTGAAATAAGCTTCCTTTGACGTTAATGACGTGAAATTAGTAGTTTATATTGGTTTTTCAAAGATGCAATGCATAAACTACAATCTCCCTAAAAGCAATTTTTGTTGTGTGAGTAACATGTGTTCGACTTTTATTATTATGCTATAAATGTTATTTTGGTTTAGATTTGCGTAGTGACTAAAATATAATATTGCTTTGAGTTAGGTTGAGTAATTTATTCTTGAGATTGATTACACAATGGTTTATGTTTGACAGTGATGTAATTGATGTCAATGTGGACCACTTACTTTGTGTTAGACATGTTGAGATTACTTTGAGTTTCTATTTTTAGAGGAAATTTTGCAACAATTTAAAAAAAAATAGCAGGGGTTAGATTGATTTCAATTTATTTAATTAAACCAAATGAATGAAAAATTATTTCAAATTGAATGATTTTTGAAAAGATGCAAAGTGTGTTTAGGCTTGAGTTATTACTAAAATATGATGTTGAAGTCTTTCATCCCAATCACACAATTGAAGTCTAAAGAAGACAATTTTTTGTGTGCAATTTGCATGTGTTTTGTTTGTTTCGTGTTTAGTATGATGAACTAATTACATATGATTATGAAGATATATTTGGTTTGATGTGTATTTATGGTTGTTTTGGTAGTTGGGTATGAAATACTGATTTTGAGGAACATAGAATTGAATTGTGGTGGTACGAGTATTATGATGATTGTGAGTTTTGTAGATAGGTTGATATTTTCTCAAACTTTTATTTTTAGAGAAAACTTTGTTGAAATGTTTGAAAAATAGTGGAGACTGGATTGATTTTAATTTTTTTTAATTAATGCAACTGAAGAAAACTTACAATTAATGATTTATTTTAGATTTCTAAGTGCCATTAGCAAATGTAATATTCTTCGAATTTTAATTTTTTTTTTTTACCCCGTGCCTTTAGGCACGGGCAATTACTAGTAATAAGATAGAACCCAATTCAAATCTTTTTTCACCTCAAAATTTAATTTAATTTGAATTCATTTGGGAAAGCACAATGACGGCTCAGATTCATTCTAATTTTAACTCAACGGTTTAGATTTTATCTAATTTTTCCAATTGGATCTAATGGCCCACATTTCATCTCACATAAAAAAAAATCCCGCCCAAATGAAATCTAACCCCTAGACGCTACCCACCCTGCACTCTACCCAAACCCCTTACAGCTACCCACCCTGTTCACCAGTCACCTCCTCTGCCATGGCTCATGGCTCAACACAGCGGCAGCACACACCTACACGCTACCCAGACCCCTCTACCCAGACCCCTTACACCGCTACCCAGACCCCTCTCACTCCTCTGCCATGGCTCAGCGGCAGCACACACCAACGTTCTCAGCGGCAGCACACACACCAGCGGCAATCAGCGACAGCTCAATCCAGGTACCTCCCTCTCCCCCTCTCTTTCTCTCTCTCCAATCGCTCAGCATCCTTTCACCAAACTCAGCCCTTCGTGGGTCAGTCCCATTCGTGGGTATTTACCCGGGTTCATGGGTTTCATGCCCAAATTTTCAGCTTTGTCCCTGTATAGGTGCCCTTTAAGGGAACACCATTTGTGCATTGCAAGTAAAGTTTACAGCAGGGCTGAGTAAGCAGAATCGTAGTTAAAAATAATTAACTACTGAACTATTTTTTTTTTTTCGGAAGGTAACTACTGAACTATTTTTCTTTATACTGAACTTGCACTTTTTATGGCTCCACTTGAGTTTTTCACCATAATGGAACATTAAGATTTTGTACATTCTTAATGATTAAAAAGAATGAAAAAGACTTTGTTCACCATAGAGATGCTGGTGCATAGTGTTGTCTGACTGAGGACAATCGGAATGAAACTTTTACCAACCAAAGAATGAGTAGTACTAAATGTTGGAAGTGATGGAAATAAGTACAGGTACTCTTAGTTTCTTATTTCCATGTGACCCAATCAGTTCACAATTCCTTGAACAGTGTGATTTGTACAAACAGCCTGTATTTGTTGCAATAAATTTGTATTTCATGTGATTTGTTGCAATAATTTTGTTAGAGTTAGATTTGTATTTGTTGTATAATCGCACAATCATACATAACAAGCACGCACACATTTTGGTGTATTCACAATTGGGGTAATTTCATAATTTGGTTTTTTTTTGCATAACTTGAGTGTTTTGAATGATTTTATAATTAGGGTGATTTATCAATTTGGGTGTTTTCATAATTGGGGTGATTTCATAATTTGAGCTTTTTTTGCATAATTTGTGTGCTTTAAATTAAATGAATGTTATAGTTGTTAGTGTTATTTTCATTGGATGTTTGATTTGATTCACCACCACCACAAACACACACACACAACACAGCTTCTTTTTCTTTACAAACACAATAAAGAATTGATTTTGTTTTATTGTAGTCTGATATTTTTTTTGTAAATTTTGTAGTAAATTTTATTGAAATTGAAACTGGAGATTTGGAGTAATTGAAATGGAAGCCACCAGCCACCAGCCACCAGCCACCAGCCACCAGCCACCAGCCACCAACCACAACCACCACATGTTCAATACAAATTCTCATTGGCCACCACAGGTACTCCCCTTCCACCCCCTTCTTCTTTTGGTTCATTAAACTAACATCATTGGCCAAGTTCAAATGCTTTCTAATTCCTTACCACCGGTTAGAATTTTAAAATTCATAATATTCTGGAGCTTATGGATTTTTTGGTTATATTTCGGGCAAAGTTTCGAAAAGTTGTTTTTTGGTATTAGAAAACAATGAAAGTGTTTCGATGTATATTACTGTGTATGAAAGTGTTTTGAGTTTTCTACTTGAGGTTGTAGAAAAGAAAAGTGGTTTACATGTTTTTTGTTCTAGATCGCAATCAGGGCTATCTGGCTATGACAAGGGTACCTCTTGATCAAGTTCTTTATTTATTAAAATGCTAAAGTTATTCAGATGTGGCTCATAAAACTAAACTAACTATTTCATTTATACGATTCGAGCATACTACTGTTATTAAGAAATGAAAAGATTGCCAAAGGTACCTCTTGATTCATAGATTTCCTCTTTCTTGCTCTAGATAAACTCCGTTTTATTTAGCTTTATTTGTAGACGAATGTAATAGAATAGCTTGGTTTATATGGTCTTATGCAATTGAATGTTGATTTCTTTGGGTTGGTTTCAGCTAAGATCTCATTAAATTGTGGATAATTAATTTGAATTTGATGAATTGGGTGTAGTAGTGAAATAGGTTTGTGATTTTGACTTAGTTTGAATAAAAGGTTGATTCTTTTGTACCAAATTGAAGTATAAGAGTCACAGTTGCTTGGTAAAAGTAAGTTGCCTTTTGAAGTATTTTCGAGTATATGTTGAACTGAGTTTTTTATCTTTGAATAACTATAGATTGTATGTTTGATTTGAAGTAGTTGGATGCCTTATGGACTCATGCACGCTAAAAATGGACATGTCTAGAGTGTGAATGAACCATCCCTCGATAGTAAGTAGTGGTTTTAATTTTTCCTAGGAGGCAGTGGATTATAAAAATTTAAGGAGGACATTCTGGTCCCATTATTTGAGGACATTTTGTTAAAAAAAATTTAAAGAATGGTGGGCCCTAATTTTTTATACAGTGACTTGGAAGTGATGTTTTTGTCATACATATGGTTGTTGTGTAAATGATTTTAATGAAATTTGTTCGATGAATTAGGACCAAGTTTGATGTCAGCTTCCTTGGGGCTACTTTGCAATGAGTTAGAGTTGGCTAAGAATGAGATGGAGTATAGGTGGATTTTTTTGCAAAAGTGTATTTAACTCTACTATTTGATTCGAAGAAATTCTTATTGCTTGCTATTCTAATGTCAGTATGCATTGTGTATTTCTCTTCTACTCTTTGGTATTCATAATATTGTTTTTGTAACTCCATCAATGCGAATTTATTTACGAAATTATTCTCGAAGTTTGGTTTTTTTTATATTTGTTATTTCAAGAGTTTGTGTTGTGTTTTTTGACAAAAAAATAAGTATTTACACAAGTTAGTATTTTTTTGAGGTCCTATTTTTTGGGGACATTTTGTTAAAATTTTTCAAAGAATGGTGGGAGCATAAGCTAATTTTTTATTATTTGGAACATAGATGAAGTGGGTCGCATGATGAGTTGTTACATGGGAATGACTTTAGGATGATGTTTGTTTTAGATTTTTAAAGACAAACAGGAAAAAAAAAAAAAAAGAATCAAGTTAACATGTGATTCATGTAGTATGAATCATTTAAAGCCAACATTTTTTATTTTTGGCTTATGCATTATCCTTCATATGCTCCCTCTTAAAATGTTTCCTCATGTGCTTCCTCTTAACATGTTTTTGTGATTGATTGTTAGTGAATAATGAAAGTTTGAGGTTGTGTTTGAATGTACTACAAAAATAGAGCTCGCTTTGGAGCTATTAATGTAAATTTACTCATATTCCTTACTACAATGAGGCTGATCTCTTCACCTACAACATGAGTCTGATCTCTAATTTTACTTTCTTGCTCATTAATGCGTGAGTCTGATCTCTTCTCTCTCTGTCTCTATCTCTCTTTTCTCACCCAGCCTTGATCGTGATGGAGCCACAATCAATGAAGCAGCGACCCACCATTGAGTAACCCCTCACTAGCATGCCCAAATTTAGGTATCCTTTTCTCCTTCTCCCGTTTTTCCTCTCTCTATGTTCATTTCTATCTCTCTGTCACTTTTTCTTCATCTCCAACACACACACATGCACATAAACACACACACACACACACACACATAACACAGTACATGTACGCATGTGCAACACACACACAAAACACACAGCGCGGACACACAATATATGCAAAAAGACACAGAAAACTTGATAATTGAAATTTATTTTGAATATATTTGAAATTAAATTTTAGTAACTTTGGGTGGAAATTGATACTTTGCTAAACTTTTGGTTTTAAATTTGATATATTTAGTTGATTTTGATATTAAGTTGATTTAATTGAATGAGTTCATTTGGTCCATGATTAGATGAGTTTCTTTGGTGCTTGATTAGTGATTAAATTTGATATTACGTTGATTTAATGGGATTTTAGGCATTTATCTTTAAATATTTATATTAAGTTTCTTTGGTACAATGACAGCAAAATTAGTTTTTTACATATGGTATGGAAGTTGCATTTTGCATTTCAAATTATTGCATTTGAGATTTTTCAATTGATTCCTATTTTTTTAATTACCGTTCACACAAACATCTACAAGCACAACACTCACACACATTGACTCTGCAACTCACTGAATAACAGCACTTACAACACACGCGTAGTCGTGTGTATGTGGAAGCAAGCTTGGGGTTTTATGTAGTTGATTTTTGTTTGAGAAAATAAAATTGATTTTTTTTTCCAGGTATGTATGGAGGCATGCTTGGGGTTATTTTCCAGTGAAGTTGTATGTAGATAACATTTAAGCCTTTAAATCTCCATTAGGCTTACAGTAGCCCCTTTTCATCCATTTCTTTCCTTTCGAAATTATGGATTATTTTTTTATCTATTTCTTTCTTTTTTTGGGGGATCATGGATTAGTTTTCTATTTTTTTTTTCAACAGATTGTTGCGTAAAGTATTGGATAAATGTTGTAGACCTTTAATTCTATGGTGGGAGTTGTTATACTCACTTTAGATTGAAATCTTGGGATTTATTATTTATTGCGCATGTGTGTAAAGATGCAATTTTTTTTGAAAAAAGCATGGTGATGAAGTTAGTTGCATATCGTTATGGTGGATACGTGGTTGCGTTTGTTGGTAAATGATTGTGTTTGGCAAAATTGTGGCGTGATAGTGAGACATTTGGTAGCCTTTTTGGGTATGAAAATAAATTGTATACAGGTTGAAAATTTTCTGGGTCTCATTTTCAGGAGAAATTCTAGCCAAATTTTTTTAAAATATATTAAACTCTTAACTTTTTGTCCAATGAATTTCTAACTCTTGCCGATTGTTATTTTTGGTTACACAGTATCTTTAGGCACATACACAAGATTAATTGAACCAATTATCTTGATTTGCTTTAGTTTTGCTTGGATTTTTTATTTTTGTTGTAGTAATTTTTATATGGGAGTCGATATGGACGTTAATTAAATGAGTGCATTTGAAATTGCCAGTTGGATTTGATATATGCAAATCAATATGGATAAGGTTGACCTTTATTTTATTGTTGATATTACTACGTTGCGGTAGTTGATGAATTGTTTTGTTAAGATAGAATTAGGGAGTGATATTGAATCTGATAAATGAATTGGGTCATATTTTCTTTAAATTCATATGTTTCTTACTAATAAGCATATTCGATAAATTATGTACACAGGTTGATTTTTTTTTTTTTTTGTGTTATGTTTTTAAAGCAAATTTTGTCAATTTTTTTTTATATTGATTGTTGGTCTATATTGATTTAAAATGGCGTAACTAAAAAAAAAATTTATTCAAAATATTTGTATGTTGTTGAAAATTTTTGTATTACATGATTAGTACTCGATTTTGTGTTACATAATGTCTTCAGTTACAGGTTTTGTCAAAAAAAAATTTAAAAAAAAAGTGGTGGTTGTGATTTGATATAGTGGGCTTGATTCTTTGAGGAGCTAGATTTTTATATTGCACCGTGCCTTTAGGCACGGATTATTACTAGTATACTAATATACCAAAAAATACACACACTATTACACCAAAACATACATACACTAGTACACAAAAAAACACATTAATACACCACCCATAACCCACGGGTTGACCCACGACCCATGGATTAATCCACAACCCAAGGGCTGACCCATAATCCATGGGTCGACCCATAACCCACATACCAACCCATAGCCCACAATTGACCCGACTCATTATGTGTTTTTTTTTATTAAATGTATTTTATTTTTTATGTTAGTATATGTGTGTGTATTTTTAGTATATTTGTGTGTATTTTAGTGTATTAGTATGTATATTTTTAATGTATTAGTTTTTGTGTATTTTGATGTATTAGTGTGTGTGTATGTTTATATTTTGGTGTATTACTAATGTGTGTATGTATTTTGGTGTACTAATGTGTCTATTAAGAATTTTAATTATTTTATAAGTTAATCGGTTTAACCCAACCCGTTATAAACTCAACCCATTATAACTCATTTATTATGTGAATGAAAAATAGATTAAATTTATTTTAACCCAATCCAATTTAACTCAACCCATAACCAATTCAACCTACCCCCATTTGCCACCCCTATTTGTGAGAGAAAAAAATTAAAACGTTATTAAAATGTCTAGTACTCACCCAAAAACGATTTTCTGACTCCACACCTGTCATCCAGTCTGTTCCTAGAAAACATTATTAAAATGTCTAGTACTCACCCAAAAACGATTTTCTGACTCACACCCCTATCATCCAGCCTGTCCCTAGATCCATCATCCATCGTTACATTCAAGCATTCACAGAGAGAGAGAGAGAGAGTCTCGGCCACAAAATGTACCAACCATCTCCTTTTTCAATACACATCTTTTTCATGTTAATGAATTCTCTGGCAGTACATTTAAGACACATGAAATGTCAACTTAACGCACCCCCAAAAATATATGAATTAAATTGTGTTATTTAAATTTATTTATTAAATTTTGTATCTTAAATAATATGTTAAAATTTTATATATTAAATATTTAATAGAGTTAATGAACCCTACTAATTTAATCACTTATATTAATTTAAGATACAAAATTTAATAAACATAACATTACTTAACATATATTACACAATAAGATTCGTAATGAGAAATCCAACATTTAGAACTACAATAATGTTATTAAAACATGACATTGCCACACATCATTAAAGCAATATATTTTTAATCAATTTTTAAATTTAAATAATATTATTTTTTTTATATTTAAATGGTCATAATTCACATCATAGTGAGTATTATTAATATTTTTTTTTTGTTACATTAAAAAACAAATATAGCAACTAGAGTAGAGTAAGAATCATTGATCATATCAACCATTAAACAACTCCCCCTATTTGGGGTGTGGCATCAAAGTCCCTTTTATTAGGCTAGTGTTATGAAACTTACTTTCTTATTAGTACTTGGTCAACTCCTATTAAAAAATGGAAGGACTTTTTCAGTTGGTGCGCAAGAGTGCACTTCCTTTTCCCTAGGTTGCCTTTTCGGAGGGTGTGGATGACAGAGATGATGTGTGTAGTATTGTCGTAATTTGCATGATCAAAAGCCAAACTGGAGTACACTGCGGTACATTTCACCAGCTTTTCGGTACCATATAGAGATTTACCATATTTGTGGTAACTTTTATCTCATTTATGGATAATTTTATCACTGTTGTGGTACCCAAAAAAATAGTAAAAATATTTATCACAACAGTGGTAAAAATATCAACAAATATTGTAAAAATACTCACAAATGTAATAAATCAACCACAAAAGTGATAATTTTTTTATATTTAAGAAACATGATAAAAATAATTATCATAAATGTAGTAAAAATACCCATAACACTGATAAAAATACCTATAAAAGTGGTAAATTAATCACAAAAGTGATAAATATTTTGGTTGTAAAATGACCCACAAAAGTTATAAAAATATCATTTGAAATAGTAAATTTTGGAGGTATGGTACCGAAATTTTTTTGGTTGTACCGTAATCAAGTCCTTAAAAGTAACGGCCGTATTAAGTTAGTATTGTCACATCATATTATTAATTAATAATAAATCTATAATATAAAACAGAGCAGTTTCAATAAATCAATCCGACGGTCTCAAATAAACCTATTCAACGATCACTAACATCTCTTTCAAAACCATTCATATTGCATTGTACATTTATGTACGAGTTATCCCTAGTTATTATATAAAATAGAAATCTTACTTGAATTGTTGGAGCATTCTATAATAAAGTGGTAAGTTGATGGTTCGAGTTATGAGTGTTAATTGAGATGGGTTATTCGGGTTTGACTTGAGCTCGATTAAGATAAAACTCGACTTGAGCTCAACTCGTGTTCTAAACAAACTGAATTTGAATAATTTTTTAGGCTCGTTTATATGTAAAATAGTTGAGCTATTCGGACTCAGACTCGACTCGAGTTCTAAATGAACCGAATTTGAACAATTTTTTAAGCTCGTTTAAAAAAATAAGCTCGCCAGGCTTGGACTCAAACACACAAAGTTCGATTCGATTAAAATCTCTAGTTCAAGTTCCCCTTCTCTTTTTTCTTTCCCTCCCTTGTAATGTAAAAATATAGTTGCCCCTAAAAAAAATTAATAATAATAATAATAAAATATTATAGCTATTGCATGTGATAGTTGATATATGTCATGCTCCACAAATACGTAGCGTGCATCACATTTTCTTTGTTTGGATCCTTTGTTGTTGAGTGATGATTGATGAACCAGAACATCTCCTGGAGTGTTTCACTAAGATTTCGAATACGGTCCCGAATTTAAGTTGGGCTAATGATACTAAGATTAATGGTGTGTATGGTAAGATCGATAAGAAAAATAAAAGAATGAAAAATGAGAATGATATAATTTTTATCATTCAAGCGAAAAATTCTTCTTTTCCTCTTTTGTGTTTGGTAAGAGGAATGTAAAATATAAAGAATTAAATTTTTTTTTTAGTGTTTGATAATATAAACAAATAGAAAGATAAAAAAGTATAAATGTGTATTTTGTTATTATATCTCTTTATAAAATTAATGTGGACATGTAATAAATAATATATATATATATATATATATATATATATATATATATATATATATATATTTGAATGATATAAAGGTAAATAATACATATTTCTACATACATATTATTAATTTTTCATTCATTTTTCCTTCTAATTTTGGAGAGATAGATTTTCGTAAGTTCAAAGAAAAATTAATCCATCCACTTTTTCATCATTTATATTTTTTTTCCTTACCAAATGTAGTACCCCATAAATTCAGAACATATGTCAGCACAATGAGGGGTGCAAATGATGAGAGTTGTCAACTAGCATAACAGTGGGGCCCAACATAGTCCAACAAGATTGGTATAGATAATAGTGTCATGGTAGAATTCTAGCGTCGTGGCAGGTATCAACACCTCGACAACACCACAGTGTTGTGGCAGACACCTAGCATCGTAGCAAGCACCAACACCACGAAGGGCGGAACATGTCGTTATCACATTGAAAGTGGCAAAACGGCACCACAAGGGTCAGGGGGACAACCTTGGCGTGACTCGCCTCCCCCCACTATGGAGATAAGGCACAAAGTTGGGACTTTACAACTGACGGAATTGGTATCCTCAACCTATTGGATATCGATGCTCAACTAGGCCACTGAACTATGAGGAATGATCCCTATCTAGGGACTTAACAGTATGGTCCTCCTCAATGAAGAATTGAGCAACGAGAGCAGACGAACATGATTGCCAACCTCGGCCTAAAAAAAAGTCTTGACGGTTTAGTCTGTTCGAATAGGTCTCCTAGTATATGACTCACTGTTCACTAGGATGTGATTGACCGGGATCCAGAGTGACTCCTAAGGTAATTGTGATCATTGGTCTGGATCAATATATGAGATAATGAGACATGTGGATTGGTGGCTAAATGACCGAATCTATGTGAGTTTTCTTTATTGGACACCTTGACAAAGGTCTCAAGTAGGGTTCAGAGAGAGAAATAAGGACTCTGAGTAGGAGCACGTTGGCGGCATCACGTACATGACGCTTCTCGAGGTCATGGTCCCATAGTGACTAATCACGATCATTAACCTTAGAAACCCCCTTTTCCCCTCGGTTGTAGCACCCTCCTGGGGGCTGCATCCAAGCTGCGTTTGGAGACAACACATTCACCTAATTAATGTTGGAACACATAGCTCGCGGTTAGATGCCATTGGCATCGTCACTGTCGAGATAGTTGTGGGTTGGCTCGAGGGTCAGAGGGTCGTGTCAGGCAGCCCGACTTACCCGGGCATTGTATTATAAATATCCGCATTATTTGCCCATTGCGGGGGATGGATTACTACTCGGCTGGTGAGAGCATTTATTCACTTCACCTATCCTCTGCCCAATTGGTTGGTCCATATATTAATAGGTTGTTTTAGTTCCTTCCATCTCATCCGCTTATCCTACTCATCCCTTTTAATTATCTTTGGTGTAGACACATATGTAATCTCTTTTAACTCTCCACATATAACACTAAGAAATACCCCATCGTAAATAGACAAGGTTAAATATACTAGTTATTTTCAACCTTAAATATATCTACTAAAATATATTAATTTGAAAATAAAAACAAAAACAACTAAAAAATAATTTAGGGCGGCATCTAAATTTTATGTCTAAGACATCAAGTATTCTTGACCCGGTCATGTCGGTATAACCTTAATACTATTTTGTAATAACTTCAAGACAAAATTGCAAAGAAAATTTTTAGCGGATCATCACACTAAAACTAAAATATTGATAAAAAATAAATTTGGTTGACATACCTCAACAACAGATTATCAAAATTCAAACCCGTCTGAATCTACGGTTACTTACCATTGAATTCGCGTGTCTCAATCTCACCCACTCAAGTGTGAACCATCTTTCCTCGGTTCTGAACTCCAAACTCTCCATCGTCTATTTATATGATCATCCTTATTGGAGAGACATGAACAAGAACTATCTCTGGCTCATAATTTAGTTTTGACCCTTCTTCAAGCACTGTTGCTGCATTTGAAGGTTCGATCATGTCGACAACTGACGTCAAGCTTCTGGGTGGATGGCCCAGTCCATTCGTGATGCGAGCTCGAATAGCACTCAACATCAAGTCCGTGGACTACGAGTTTCTCCAAGAGAAGCTGGGCGAAAAGAGTGAGCTTCTTCTCAAATCCAATCCTGTTTACAAGAAAATCCCAGTTCTGATTCATGCTGATAAGCCAATATGTGAATCGCTTATCATTGTCCAGTACATCGACGAGATTTGGACCTCTGGTCCATCGATTCTTCCTTCAGATCCCTATGATCGTGCCATTGCTCGCTTCTGGGCAGCTTACATCGATGATAAGGTGCGTCTGTTTGTTTGTACTAATCAAGAATCGTAAATTTTTAATTTGTGGTCACAACGTAAACTTGGATTTGTGCAATCTTATGTATCTCTCTCTCTCTCTCTCTCTCTCTCTCTCTCTCTCTCTCTCTCTCTCACACACACACACACACATGTATTCGTATATAGTTCACTACAAGGTTTGGATATGTATGGGTTTTCATTTAAATTGGGATGTAATTTGAAGTAAATTTAAATTGGGATGTAATTGAAGTAAGAAGATTTTGGGTGCAAATTTAGAGATATTTTGGTAAAGATAGAAAGATGTTTGATAAAACTGGAAGCAGTCCTCCTAACAGTATCGGTAGTGTTCTTGTCTTCAAAAGAACAATAGACAGAAATTGTTTCTAGTAACTAAAATTTTGTGGGTTTTGACTACTTTGATGGTGTTAGTTTGTTAGAGTTGATTATGCTGAGTTTTAGGCCAACAATATGAGTTTCGGAAATTAGAACTGCCTTGTAAGCAAGGATCAAAATAGCTCGAGAAAACGTTTCAGGGCCAAGTAGCCCCCTGGACGAGTTTGGGGAAGATTTATATACGTCTCTAAAGTTTCAAGTCTCTTTATACAGTTAAATAAAGACCTTTCTCCTTCAGCAGATTCCTTAAGAAAAAGCTTCATCCAAAACTCTCAATGTGCGAGCAAAATCAATCCCTTCACTCTCAATACATACCCATTTCCTGTAAGGATACTGTCGGCAAATACTCAAATCCATTGATGGGCGTACAGGAGGAACCTTATGATAAACTAAATACTTTAAAAACAGAATGGAAACCGGAAAACAAATAAATTTTGATTCCAAAACATGGTTTTTCCACCACTACTACATTTTTGGTTTTCCTTGAAATGTTTTGGCTGAAACAACCGAAAAGAAATGAAAAATTTTCAATCCTTAATTGTATGTTTTATGTGGTTTAAGGATGTGATCCAAATGACTTGTGCAGTGGTTCCCATCTGTGAGAGGAATAGCATTTATTGCTGAGGGAGATGAAGCGAAGAAAGAGTCACTAGAGCAAGTGGCTGCAGGATTGGAGCTCATGGAAGATGCATTCACCAAATGCAGCGAAGGCGGCAATTTCTTTGGGGGAGAACGTATTGGGTATCTCGACATTGCGCTTGGGTGCTTCTTGGCATGGCTCAGGGTGACCGAGAAGTTGGGCAATGTGAAACTGCTTGATGAAGCCAAGACACCTAATTTGTGTAAATGGGTTGAGAGTTTTTGCTCTGATGCTGCTGTCAAGGATGTTATGCCTGAAACTGATAAGCTCCTTGAGTTTGCTAAGGTGCTTATGACCAGATTCAAAGCTCCTCCTGCCAATTGAATTAACTTGTTGAAGGGAGATTAGGAAGTGTGTTTGTTGAAGAAGCTATTTTCTTTTAGAATATGCTGAAGTGTTTTATCTGTAGGTGTTTGATAATTTTACGGGCGGTGATGCAATCTGATTTGCAGAAGCTAGTTTCTTTTAGAATATGCTGAAGTGTTTTTCTGAATAAATGCTTGATAATGTTGCAAGATGCAAATTGATTTGCAGAAGCTATATTTTAGAACATGCTGAAGAGTTTTCTGTACAAGTGTTTGATGTTTATGATGCAATCTGATTTGCATATGTTGCCGAGAGCTTTTGCAAGTCATCAATATAGTATGAAAAGATCTAGGCTGCACCTAGTAGAAGGTTGCATTGAAGTTGAATTAGTTATATTCACGAGTCCAAGCCACACAATTCAGCTACCATCCCCTTTTCCGCGAGTCTTATTATTAGGTGCGGATCTATCTTCACACACTATCACAACCCAATAATAAAACACACTACGCGTGCATGCCCCATAAAAAAAGTGTTAGCACAAGTTGATCAACGATATACAACACATTAGGGTGTATCCTATATGTATCTAACTTACACAATCCAATAACAATCATCTTTTAGTCCAACCCAAAGGGTTGGGATAGCTGGAATTCCAAAAAAAAAAAAAAACAATCGTCTTTATCCGAGTTATATAATCGTGCGTGAATGGACAAAAATTTCCCCATCTAGTGTCGATGGGCATTTTGATCAAAAGCCAAACTATTATGTCAACTTGGTGCAGGTCCACTTCTAATTAGTACGAAACGACATGAATAAGTCTACTGGTATCATAAATAAGGCCAGTTCCATTTCTCATTTCACACCGCCTTTATTGACAGGGTTGTCAATTTTACCCATTAACACGAATTTGATTTGATATAAAATTTAAAAATGATATGATTAATTGATATGAGTAATAAATTAATAAATTAAAGTTAGACACGAATAACACCATTAATAGGTACTATGGATAAAAAATAAATATTTAACAAGTACTATAAACAGAAAATAAGTATTTAATAATTTTTTTAAAATTTTTAAATAATATTATATGAGTTATTGTAGAATTAAATATTTTTTTATTTATACGAATCTGACACGTATTAAAAATAATACGACATGACACAATTAATATCCTATTTATTAGTCTTCCACCATCGTTCCAGCGTTCACCCACCACAACTAATTCTATATACTAGTAGTATATTATTATTTTCACCTAATCCTATTTAATATGCCATGCGGTTAGGGGTGTTCATAGGCCAGGTTATCTACGGGTCCCGTTATTCGGCCCGAAAAAATATACCTAAAACCCGATAGGCCCGATAGTTGGCCCGTCCGACCCCAATATCCTTAAAATGAGGACTTGGATTTGTTCTCAAACCCATTACTTGGCCCGAAGCCCGACCCAAGAGCCCGCCCGCCTGCCAAGCCCTACCCGCCCACATAGCCCGCCCACCATTTCTTTGAAAAAAAGTTATACTTTTAAACTATTAAATTTGAAACTTTGAAATAAGTTTTTTAATATCGGAATTTGAAATTTTAAAAATTTAGATACTATAAATAATGTATTATTTTATTTTTTATGTATTAAGCATACAAGTTTTAAATGGTAGAGTAATGCAAATGATAGATAAGTAAGTAAGTGTCAACCTAGTTGGAATGTATTCATTCTATTGGATGTAGTTCATCCCCTAATTAAAAATAAAATTATTAATTATTTTATTTTTATCTATTTTGACTCTATTTTTGATTTAAAAATATAATTTACACAAATATTAAATTACAAAAATATTTATTATTTTTAAATGAGGTTGTATATAAAAAGGTCCGCGAGCAGGTCCGCCAAATAGGCTCACGAGTTGGGCTACGAGTAGCCTACCCCTACTCAAAGCTCAGTCCAACCCGCCCGATAACTCACTTAGGTAAGGGCTTGGGCCTACACTACTCAGACCGACCAGAAAAAAAATTGGCGGCGTAACCTGGCCCAGCCCATAAACACCCCTACATGCGCCACCCATACCAACATAATTGCTTTCATCACATTTATTTGGATTTTTTGAAATTGGATTGTTTTCAAAATTATAAAATTTAATACATCACAATCTCTCATTATCCTATAAAGATTCAATCACAACACTCGTGAAAACTTCAAAATCTCATTAAGCGCATAGATGATATTCGGATAATGCAGTCGAAACCTGACTATTGTGTTGAGTAAAGCCTCATCATCTAAAGTTCGGCCCAATTTTGGAGGAATCGGTCTCCTTAATTTCTAATTTTGTGATGTGGGCTCGAATCGCACTCAACATCAAGTCCGTAGGCTACGAGTTTGTGGAAGAGAAGCAGGGTACAAAGAGTGAGTTCCTTCTCAAATCCAACCCTCTTCACAAGAAAGTCCCAGTTCTCATTCATTCTGATAAGCCAATATGTGAATCACTTGTCATTGTCCAGTACATAGACAAGGTTTGACCCTCTGGTCCTTCAATCTTTCCATCCCTGTGACCGTGCCATTGCTAGCTTTTGGGCAGCTTACATTGATGATAAGGTCCATCTTTTTTTTCTTGCCCAATAACCATCTCAATTAGGCATGGTCCAGACTCATGGTTGTAACGTAAACTCGAGAGAATGCAGTCTATATTCATTTGTCTCGTTTTTCAAAAGCTTGAACGTTTACTCTTGAGATTTTTATAAGCTTGTGTGATCAGTGGCCTAATCACCATCAAGAGTTTTCCACTTGGTCTCTCATTCCACTCTTATATTGTGTGTACTGTATAGCATCTTTGAACCTCTGTCACTATACTCTGGCCATGGCAACAAGCAGCATCAAGCTTTTCTTTTTTTTTTTTTGGGGGGGGGGGGGGGGAATGGACGCTAAGCTCATTTGCCAATCGTGTTCAGATCACCCACAAAACAAAGTCCATTGCATATGAGTTCCTCGAAGAGGCAATGAAAGAGTCGTTTAGTAAATACTAGTGGAAGTCCTTATGATGCACAAAATTTATACCCATCTGAAATTTTATGTATAGAATGTCAAGTTTCATAAACTTTACAAAAGTAATGAACATACTGCAAGTGAATATTTTGATAGAAACAAAGACAAACTTGCAAAAACTGTGTTTAGTGGTTGTTGCTCATGTAGTGTGGATGAATTCAAGTTTGTAACTGCAAAATGAGGAGTGGTTAGAAATCTTTGAAGAGTATATATGGTGAATGTTGATTGGCTTTTGACTAATTAAATAAATTAAAATTATTATAAATTAAAGAGTTGAGAGAAAAGATTTTCTAGGCCCTCCCCAAGTAATTTGAGTGTTATAGATATATAAATGAATTATATAATTTTTTATTGATTTTTAACCCCCCATCTATAGTTGTATTGCTTGTATCGATGTATTTAGAGTTGTTCGAGTCAGTTTACGCGTACCTCAATTAATCCTCTTCCCGTCCGGTCAAAGATAGATCATTCATGTCGGGACTAGGGTATTTATGAGGGATAAATCTCTCATGACATGACCCTAAAGAATTACTAAGATTCGAAATCAAGACACTTGAATTTACAGCTAAGAACATCTCCAACCTTAACTCAAATTTAGACTCAAATTTAAATTTGAGTAAAAAAACTCAAAAAATTTGTTCCAACTTTTGACTCAAACTTATACCAAATCAAGAGAAACTCATTTTTTTACTCAAATTAAGGGAGACTCAAATCCTTACTCAAATTTTTAATGGTGAGATTTCACCATCTTTTAAAGATTCAATAGTCATCTTTACTCATTTAAATTTGGGTTTGTCTTCATTTAAATTTGAGTTTCTCCTTCTTTAAATTTGAATTTGTCCATTGGAACCATTTGTATCAAATCAAGTTTTTTACTTAAATATTAATTTAAATTTGAATAAAAATTTAAATCATGATTAGAAATGTCCTAACATCTATTACCACTTGAACTACCTTAGAGTTCGGTCATTGATGTCTACTATAAAATTGGTCCAAACTTAGATGCTTGTTGGACGGACTTACTAAGCTATGTTCAATAACCCAATTTGTGTGTGTGTGTGTGAGAGAGAGAGAGTAGCATTGCCCTTTCCATCCTGAAAGAATCCATTCCAATTCCGTGTTAAATCAGAATTAGTAGAAAGTGGAATATTTATTTTCTTAGTCTTAGGGGTGATAATCGAGCTGAATTCGAGCCTAATTCAAGCCTAATTTACACATAAACGAGCTGGCTCATTTGACTATTTACACATAAACGAGCCTAAAAAAATGTTCAAGCTTGGCTTGATTAACAGCCCTACTTAATCTTTAATGACAACCAAAAAGCATATAGACAAAAGTAGCATGCGATTTTGGTGGAGTGTAGTCCTCAAGTTGATTGATAAGTAGTTGTTTGAGGGGAATGTTTGTCCTCAAGTTGATTGATAAGTAGTTGTTTAAGGGGAATGTTTGTCCTCAAGTTAATCAAGAAGTTATTCTGTTTTGGATAGAAAGCAAGTAGCAACACAAATGATCAAGCAACCAAATAGCTCAAACCAACCTTCTTCTTTCTCGCATAGATACTTTTTACAAATAAAAGGTTTTAAATTCGATACTTCCCATATTCTCTAAGAAACAGATATGTTCTTAAACTAACTCGAATTACGATGGTCTGTTTAGAATTCGTGGGAGTAATCGACGTAAACTTAAACACCCAGTAAAAACAAAAAACCATACAATTTTGATTCTATTTTTTAGAGAAGAAATCAAAACGCTAGCAAGAATTTTAAAATTCCTAATTTTTTCGGCCAATCTAGTATAGCAATTAAATTAATTTTGCTTAATGATGGTACTCAATTATTGTTTGTACCTAACCAAATCATATAAAAATCTGACATAATTTACTGACTTAATGATGTAGTTTTATTGAAATTATTGGATTAACACCTAGTTTCAATATTTGATGAGATCTATAGTCAATTCAAAAGTCATAGTAAATTAAGTTAATAAATTATGTTAATAAATTAGATTTTAGTTTTATTTTTTTTTGGTTTCTTTGTCAAGCGGGATTTGAAACCGGCGAACTATGTCACTAAGTAATAATAAAAAAAAGAAAAGAAAAGAAAAAGACACTTGGTGAGTTTCCTCTATCATTTTTAGACTTTACCGATGAGGCTTCAAAATAGTCACCCTTGACTAAAACTAAAGTACATCTCAAATTAACCATCGAGCAAGGCAGTCCAATAGAGTATAAGTCGAATTTCTCACCTTGAAATTGGAGGTTTGAGTTTTAAAATTTATATTGGGACTCGATAATTGACTATTATGGTAGCCTAATTGGGTTTATTTTTGAAAAGAGTAACAGACGTGATGAAAAGCTTCATAATCCCACCAGTGAAGGCATATTTGGATAGTTTTTAGACGCTCTTTTTTACTCTCACTTTTTTTTTTCCAAGCAAAAAAAGAAAAAAGAAAATACATCTCAAATTTTCCAAACTCTATGGGTATCTCCTAAAAAAAATGTAACAAAAACAGAAAAGAAGAATTTAATGGTTTTAAAAATGATGTCATAATATAGAGTTTAAATATAAAAAAAATGAATCATAAATTCAGACATTTTGAATTTAAATCTTAGTAAAATTTTTAGACATAAGCGATAAGAGATGTATTATATAACTACTATAGTTCTAGTATAAATGAGTTTACCTTTAATTAGATTGACGAAGACATTACAAAAAACAGCAAGAAGAAAATCCATAATAATCGTCTGTCGGTTCCTGGTAATGCCTCCACTTGTTTATAGCTCACAGAAACGCCAATTCCACTAAACTACCATAAAGCGAAAGAGATCAGAGAGAGAGAGAGACAGAGAGAGCGAGAGATGGAAGGAACGAAATTGGACAGATGGGGATACGAGGTCAGGACCTCTTCCGATGCCTGCATATCAGCTATCAACTCCTACTATCACCAGGTTCTCTCTCTCTCTCACTCATATGTACGCATACATATACCCATTTGTTGATTATGTCTAAAATAAGTAAATGAATGGAAGGTACTGAGTTATGGAAGAAAGAGGTCTGTGATATTGGAAGCTCCCGTTCATGATCCACACTGTGTTTTGGGCAACATCTTAGCCGCCCTTTTCCTCTGTTCCTCCGATCCTTCTCGTGCTCCTTTATACCTCGACGCTGCCAAGTCTCGACTGGTAATTTTCTTAGCAAATTTTCCTGTCTTCCAATCTTTCTTTCGTTTTTTTGAGGGGTGGTTTGAAGTTTTCTTTACTTTTTTTGTTTTTTTTTTTTTGCAATTTTACAAATTGCGAGTTGAGATTCTACACAGGAGCAAGCTACCTCGTACGAGAAAGCGGTTTTTGAATCAATCATTTATTTGATTTCACCAGACAGAGATGATGATGTTGCTGTTGAGTTACATTCCAAGGTGAGCTATTCTTTCTGGTGTTTGTTTTTCTTGCTAATCAGCCTAATATGAATTATAGTAAGTCGTTTATCCACTGTTTTGTATTACCCAATTTAGCACACATAGCAAATTGCCTCTTAGAGACAGAAATTTTTTCATCAAATTTTATTAACTGAAAAACTTTTTATATTTATTTGATTTTCATGAAATTTGATAATCTCTAGATATTATTCTTTGTTATCTTCTGCAATGATCCCCTGCTCCCAATTGTAATGCTAGCTTATATATCATGGTAGAAAAATAGAGGCTACATATATGTTTTTCTAAATAAGAAACATCACTTGATTTGGATCAATGGTACCTGGATCGTGGGTCGCTATATGGTACGGGTATGGATACATGGTACGACACTTTCTTAGGTACGCGGTACGATGTAGGTAAGTTTAGCTGGTACGGTATTTTGGGTTATAATTCGTTTTGAAAGTATATCGTTTTCACTATTATACAACATTATATATTACAAAACATTCATAAACATTAGGTTAGTTACCATTCATCTTATAGTTGTGCTTGATTTTCTATTATGTAAAACAATATATAATTATAAATCTATATATATGTAGTCAATTAATATGTATTTTATATTTGTGCTACATGTTCTAAAGTGAATTGATTTAGGGTTAGTATTACAATTTGGGTCGTTCATTTTGGTGATTTGGATTGCGAACAATGTACCCAGATTATGGGTCGTTAAAGATTTAGTGAATTGTGATAACCATGATTTGGATTACACCCTGACTAGACAAACCAGGCTTTGATTTGATCATGGGAGACAAGTTTTTCATGAGTTTTAAAGTTCCCATTATAGATGTTTTCATTTGTCCTCCTTTTCCGGTTTCAGTGGCAATGGCTTTCTAGATTGTACAATGTAATTGTTTCAAATATTCTTGTTACTGGTTGGTTTAGATAGGGATTTGCAAAGTCAAATGTCATAATCTTAAAGATTGCATTTATGAATGTAGAAGGATAATATTCCTAGTGATTGAAGGAGTTTGGCTCAAAAGCCAAATCAATGGAAAACAATATAGAAATAAGATTTGGTTTGTGTCCATCTCTATTCGTTGCCTTATGTTTGGTCTTAGTGTGGGTGCTTTTCTCAGAAATTTGTATGGTGTTTTTCAATATCTTTTGCAGCTACAAGACAATTTCCCGAAAGATCTGGTATCTCTGAAGAGGGCACAAGTTCTATGCTTTTACATGGGTCGCCCTGATCTATCTTTGAAATTCGTTCAACAGGTTCTGTTCCATCAAAAATAAAACAATTCTTCACTTCCATAGATTAAATAGACTAACTCCTAATAGCATGATGCATTTGCATTAGCTTGATTGAACTTTATGCATAGAGCGATGCAAACTTATGACGTGGTACATCCACCAGAGGTTCAACATTTTGTGTTGCAGCACTGCATGTTGTCTATATACGTTTCATTTTAAAGAAAATTCAATTCTCTCATTTCACTTAGATTCTATTTGATTTATGATCTACAGGTTCTACCTAACAATGAACAAGAAAATTTCATATATGGGATGCTTGCCTTTCCATTATTAGAGCTGGGACAAATGGAAGATGCAGAGAAAGCAGCAAAAAAGGCATTTGAGATCAACAAGGAAGATCCATGGGCACAACATGCTGTAAGTCAAGCCTAATATGGTTTCCTTTCTTGGCTTTAGTTTTAGGGTGCTGTTTATTCAAAGATAATGATTCTTTACAGTTGGCCAACAGATCACTAAAAAATAAGCTCCCTGTTGCAGCCTATTAACTAATTAAAAATGCCATTATTAGTGCACTATTACTCCATTTATGAAACCTGGAAGCATGTTTCAAGTCATGATCCTACATTCCCAGGAGACTTCAAATAAAAATACTTTTGTAGCGAGGGGTCGCCTAAAAATACTATAGCAAGCCAAATATGGCAAGCTATGACCTATCAATAAAAAGATAGGATGCTTGATGAACCAACGCAAGAACGCTTGATGTTCTATTTGACATGGTAGAATAAGCGCATATGAGACGAATAAAAAGATATCAGACACAGCGATAAGATACTTCTGTCCTGATTGGTTCTCAAAACATTTGGATTTTTGTGCAGCTGTGCCATGTTCTTCAGTATGAGTGTCGTTTCAAGGAAGCGGTGGAGTTCATGAAAGAATCCTCAAGATCATGGAGTGCTTTATCATCTTTCATGTATGCATCCTAGTCCGATTTAGTTGATCATTTTTACATTATCATTCTTTTGTTGTTTTATGTAGCTAATAATGATCAGGTACACACACAATTGGTGGCATGTTGCTCTTTGTTACTTGGAAGGACATTCTCCCATGAAAAACGTGCTAGAAGTTTATGATCTCTGTATCTGGAAGGAGTTGGAAAGAGGTGATGCTATGGCTGCTGAGGTATGTTATGTGGTATTCTGTTCAACACGACTCACTTCAGTTTGTTGACAACAACTGTCTTATGCAGGTCTACTTGAATGCTGTTGGTTTGTTATTGCGAGTGTATGTAAGAGGTGAAATTAATGTCTTTGAGGACCGTCTGAAGATCTTAGCTGGTTATCTCACAGATCCAGTAAGTGAGAATGCATCATTTCTCTCTCTCTAAACTATTATCTCTTTTTTAAATGGCTTTTCCAATTGTAGAAGTCAAATTGTTTTCTAATTACATCGTGAGATTACTTTATTGTGCTTAATCGTGAGATTACTTTTATTGTGCTTCATCGTGAGATTAATTTGTTGTTTTAAAGATATATAGGAATAATAGTTTCAACTTTTTTTTTTCTTTTTGACAAGAACCTCAAGCTGCAAAACTTGATTGTGTAGTGGATCCAAAAGATCTGAGCATCTGTAACAATTTGCAAATGTGGACAGCATGAATAACAAACCAAGGTGCTCATGTATGGAAAATGACTTCAACACTCTCATTTGGCTGGAGAGTCAGAAGTTTTCAAGATTTTTTTAGGAACCTGCACCTTAGGACGAAAGTATTTGTGTTTGCCTTTTCACCCCTTTTCCATGATGATGATTTACTTCAACTAATTGTTCTCCGTGTTCTGGATGTACGCTACCATTTTCAGGCCTTTTGGTATCTTGATTGGCACCTTGATTTGTTGACATTATGGGCCTTAGCTTGTACTGGAGAATTGAGTGAGGCAGAAGAATTACTGAAGGGATTAAGATCCAGGTTAGTGGACTCTTGAAAGAACTTGTTTTTTGGACATGGTCTGTCATTCAGTTTACTACAATTTTGTTTCTCATTGTGCAGAATTTCCATGATGAGCAAGAAGAAACAACAATTAATGCAGAAAGGAATGGAGGTCTGTTCTCATTGCTTTATTTTGTTCCTCATTATGACCATGCGGACCTGAATTATCTACTCCTTTTTGTATATATACTAAACTACTATAGGCATCTCTGACCAAGAAAAAGAAAAAACTACCTATAGGCATCTTTCAGTCTAAAAATCTGCTGTAGGAATTGCTTTAATTTTTTTGTTCACTAAGAAGTTAGCAGAGTATAATAATTGTTTTGTGGTGGGGTTTTCCTTCTAGAAGTTTGCATGAGGTTAATCATTACTTCACATTGACTTCTACGTATATACATGGACATATATGTAGATGCACTACGGATTTCTTGAGATTATAGTCCTCTGTTTAATCTTTTGTTCCAGCTTGCAGAAGCTCTATATCATTACGGGAAGGGTGACTACAAACAGGCATTGGAATTGCTCGGTTCAGACTTTCAGGCCGTCAACTATAAGGTATTTTAGCAGGTACGCATTCCAGCTCCATTTTCATATACTTCAGGATTTTAAGTAAATCCCAACTTTGCTGTGTTAGGTGATAGGGGCATCAGATGAACAGCTTGATGTCTTTGATGAAGTCTGGATCAGTATGTTGCTGAATACTGGACAAGCTATGAGGGGTAAGATGATTGATTTTTTGTTTATTTAAACTTCTGGGTAACTTATTTCTAATTCTGTTGCTGGGACTTACAGCTATTGACGCCATTCAGAAGCAGTTAAAGAAGAGGGAAGGAGGCCCGTTCTTGTGGCACCTGCTGGTATCGCTTTGCTTTATATATGTGCTTTTTTCGATTGCTTATATCTGCAGATGAGCTTTTGGAATTGTTATGGAGGGATGCTTACATTAATCGAGGTGTGTTATTGCATTGTTGATTCAGGAGAGGGCTTATACACTGTTGGATAGGCCGGAAGCTACAATAGCAGGAGAAAAGGCTAGGGCTCTAGAAACTGCATACTTTTAATAGCTCACGAGGTAACTGGATCCTGCAGATAAACACTATCAGAGGTCAAACTAACCTCATCTTGTATCTTACATTTTGTGTAATATATAACTCACTTGTTCGATTTATCATCCTCATTTGCAATGTGTTGTTTGTTTGAGATCTATATGACTTGCGTTAAAAAACTTTGCAAAACTATTGTTGTTCCACTATGTATCATGTACAATACACAGATTGGTTGGTTGATTTTGAACTGAAACATATTGGCCTTTCTATTGTGACCATCCAAAAAACCCAACTCTGTATTTCTTGTACTGCCTCTGATTTCTCAGGTGAGTCAAACTAATTCCATTTGGGGGCTTCCCTGTTGGAGATTAAGCTGGGTTTTGTTATCAGCCTCTCCTATCCCCTTTTCAGTCTCCACTTGTTTTAAGACAAAAGAGAATGGATTGGCACATGGTGGTCAGCTTATATAACTTCAGTATATGGGACTAAAAAACTAAACCCAGGTGATTGAGCTGACCCATAATAGATATTTTAGAAGCATGTTCCTTTAGAGTGCCTATTAAACTATTGAAAGGTCTTATCCCAGTAATATCAACTTGGCAAATACTGTGTCATGAAAACGTTTTATTATATGATGCAGTATCCAGGCACAGGAAAGTCATAGTATAACAATTATATGTCTAAGCTTCATCATGTTGAGTTGCATTTTAGGCTCGACCAACCCTAATCATCCAATTCTTTTATATATATATACTTGCAGTTACCCGTGCCTGAAGGCACGGTGTTACTCGTAAATTATTTACAAATATTTGTCAATACATAAATGCAAAGTAAAATACAATATTGTAGTAAATGACGAACAAAATGAGTCCACTAATATTTTTTATTACATCAATCTACATACATAACATATATTTCTACATTAAATTGTTACGCCACGAAAATTATGTTATAACTGTTGAAACATAATCATTCAAACATCTGAAAAAATTTATCAGTTGACAATATTCAATGTTTTGTTTTTGATTCAAAATTCAGGATTTTAACATTCATAATCAACTTTATCTAAATAATAACAGAATTCATAACAAATAGAATGAAAATTAAAACAATACTCCCACAAATAAATTAAGTCTGCAAATATTGTCAAATGACCAAATATAACTATAAGAAATTCAACCGACTTCCAAAAGATACGACTTGACTATTGAATTTGTATGATTCGAGTTTATAGTAGTGCTTTTAATTTTATATCATTCTTCTCGGTTATTTATATTCTTAGTATATTTTCTTAAACTAAACGTTATTTAGCATTGGATTATTTAGTAAGGATTGTTGATTCGTGTTGTTCACTAAATATTGAATTTATATGATTTGTGTTCATAGTATTGCTTATAATTTTGTATCGCTTCTCTCGCTTGTAATTTTGTATCATTTTTCTCGGGTATTTAGATTTGGATTATTTAGTAAATATTGTTGCTTTGTGTTTTTCACTAAATATTGAATTTGTATGATTCGTGTTTGTATATAAATTTAATCTTGTATATTTTAAATGTTAAGCATATTTTTTTTAATATATCTCTTGATATCTGAATTGCCCAATAACTTGAATTTAATATTTTATATTTTACATGTTAAGCATATTTTCTTTGTTAAATTAGATTTTTTGCAAGTTATGCTTTTTTTTTTATTGATTATGGAAAAAATACAATTGACTATTGAATTTGTATGATTCGAGTTTATAGTAGTGCTTTTAATTTTACATCATTCTTCTCGATTATTTATATTCTTAGTATATTTTTTTAAACTAAACGTTATTTAGTATTGGATTATTTAGTAAAGATTGTTGTTTCGTGTTGTTCACTAAATATTGAATTTGTATGATTCGTGTTCATAGTATTTCTTATAATTTTGTATCGTTTCTCTCGCTTGTAATTTTGTTTCATTTTTCTCGGGTATTTAGATTTGGATTATTTAGTAAATATTGTTGTTTTTTGTTGTTCACTAAATATTGAATTTGTATGATTCGTATTTATATATGAATTTAATCTTGTATATTTTAAATGTTAAGCATATTTTCTTTAATATATCTCTTGATATCTGAATTGCCTAGTAACTTCAATTTAATATTGTATATTTTACAATTTAAGCATATTTTCTTTGTTAAATTAGATTTTTTGGAAGTTATGCTTTTTTTTATTGATTATGGAAAAAACAAAATTGACTATTGAATTTGTATGATTTGTGTTTGTAGTATTGCTTGAATGAAAGAGAGAGATA